>JAWPHD010000123.1:0-633419 GCA_037043455.1 Cyrtodaria siliqua | reverse complement strand
TGAAGAGCCAGTATATATATTTTTCTTTCCACCAACATGTATTTGTAAAGGACAGTTTTTCTTATTTGATTATGTAAAAAAAAAATTTAAACAAAATATATATCCGAAATTATGTACCATCCGAACTACTATGACACCGCACTTTTACGGCCCGAACATTTCCCAAACATTCTATCAAAATACCATCAATAACGATTTTTTTTCATGCTTTTTATGTGTTTTTAATGACAAGAACGGTATGTCTTATCACAAAGGAAAGAAAACACAACCCTAATAGCAGAATAATGAGTTTTATGTCAACAATTGTCGACCTCAAAGTTGTGACAAACTGCCGACACGAAGCCAGGCAAAATATTCAAACTTCTTATTGTTTCAGTGTGTGTATAACACATTTAAATTACTTAATTGCAAGTCTTTTCACAGTTCAAAATACACATGGGAGTAATTTGGCTTGAGGAACTTGAGCTTGAGATCCAGTAAAACTGATTTTTTTGGGGATTTTTTTTTTTTTTAGACAGGCCCGACGGGCTTCTCGTCTGCAAAATGAGACAGGCCCGGAATGGATTTCGAGGAGCCCCGGGCGTCGGGCTATCCTATTTCTTGAGCACTGCTGTACGGAAGCAGCATGAAATATCAAGATTTAATACCTGTACAGCTTTGCCATCTATATGTAAATTTGTAATGTTTTTAACGCAGTTATAATCACTTCAGTCGAATCGCAAGCGGAGAAAGATTGATCCAATCCCAGTGATACACTCTCTCGCCAGCAAGACAAGCTATAAAAGGGACAGTCTAGAGCAGACCCTGGGTCTCAACAGGGTACCGTTTGTACAGATACAGACCTTCAAGCATCTGCTGGACTACATAGATTCTGTAGAGGTAATTGCTGGAGTGTGTTATTAGCATTTCTATACATGACCTGATGAACTTATTGTCTGTTTATAACTCATATCAGATTTTATGGCGTTATCTTTCAAGCATAGAAATGTGTGACTGGATATCAATGTTTTACTTGCTTTTAACTCCACCACCACCCCCCCCCCCCCCACCCCCCCCCCCCCCCCCCCCCCCCCCCTTTCACAAAGTGAAGTCGGGCTATGTAGGAATCACGTTGTCCGTAACGTTCCATCGCGTAACACATTTTTGTGCTGTCGCATAACACATTTTTTTATTACTTACATTTCTCAAACAGTTTTGAATGGGTTGTTCCCAAACTTCATATACACAGATATGTGCTTCTCTTTTGATGTTTTTTTAATATAGATTACCTCTAAACTCTTTTTGTCATTTTTTGTTGTTTTTGTGTGTGTGTTTTATTACCAAAAAACATGTATTTATAACTTTGTAATACTATAATTATACAACAATCAACACAGATTCAGGCTAAATTAATACAACAAGTTCCGTATAAGTAATTCAGGTGGTACTAATGTTTGGTAGCAATAAATATTGTATACTACTGACTTCCAATTCAAACATACCTTGGACATATCCCTGATATCTAGATTAGACAGTTTGATTGCCGTTGTTTTTCTGGTTGAATATGTGATTAAATTCTACCTGCTATTGTTATCTTAATACTTTGCAGTTTTAATAGTAATTCACATAAATAGAGGATCTTACATAAGTGCCTGTTTAATATTGAATTTATTCAACGAGTTGGATAAAATTATATGATTCGAGGCTGTGTCGAGCATCATATCAATTTTAACCAATGAGGTTAATAAATTCAGTATCCAAAAAATCTTCATTATGAACATTAATTTTTGCACCTTCATATGATGACGTTGTCTTATGATGGCATCGTATGTTGACTCGGTCTTCTCCTTAACGACACCGAACAACAGAACTACCTCGGCAATTTCCGTTATCCAGTATTTTAAACTCCGTTATCCAGTATTTTAAACACTGTTATTCAGTATTTTAAACGTTAGGAAAATCGACGAGGCAATTTCAAGGCACAATGAGCTGAACAGAAACGACCGAACGATGATTCAGTCCTCATTTGCATATTTAAACCTCTAGCGTAATGCGATCCACTAGCGTAATGCGATAAATATATCATGGCTTTATTACATTCCCACACAACAAGTTATGTGATAAATGTTAATTAAACCAATGTTACACCCCATTGCAGTTCCCTAGCCAGATTGGTGCAGTGCTGCGGTCTGATACTCTACGCCATCTCATGTCCTACACCAAGGATCCCATAGCAGCAGCAAGATTCACATTCTGGATATCAGAAACTCTAACTGAAGGTGAGTGATTCGCAACTGCACACAAATCTAACTGAAGGTGAGTTATTTACTCTAACGGAAACTCTGGAAGTGAGTTATTCACAACTGCACAGAAACACTAACAGATGGTGAGTTCTTCACAACTGACCAGACTCTTTGCCATTGAAAAGTGTTTAGTACATGATTTCAGGCATTTCAAAATATGACAGCAAGCCTTGTCAGAATTGTTATAGCTGTTTACAAAATTAAAATCAATGTTACTGGCCTGAGTTAGCACAAAATCTTTGATGCATGGATAATTTCTTTCCAAGTTACTCGTCCTACATAAAATTTGAATGGTCAAATTAATAATTTGTTAAAAAAATTATCTGAATTTCTGCTCATCCTGCATCATTGACCACTCGTCTTGGCGAGCGGATGAGTGGAATTTTTATGCCCTGCGTATATTTAATTACTCAATTTTTAGCTCGACTGATCAGAGCAGCAGAGCTTATGCCATGGTCCGTCGTCCGTCCGTCTGTCTGTCCTTAAAGTTTTATTTGTAGCGACTACTCCTGAAACTACTGGATGGATATTCATGAAACTTTACAGAAATGTTGCCCATGAAGTCTAGTTGATCCTAGCAAAAATTCATGATGTGAAATCCAAGATGGCCACCAAAGCTAAAAATAGATTTTTAAAATGCAAGTGTAGCGACTACTTTTTGAAAACTCTTAAGTGATATTGATATGGGACTTTTTCAAAAATGATCAGCATGACATGATGTTGGTCGTTGTCAAAAATCGTTTTGATTCGACGTTAAACATGGCTGCCAGCGGCCATCTTTGTTTACATAAACTTACATAGTAAAAACTTGTAGCGACTACTCCTCTGAAACTACTTGGCGGATTTTCATGAAACTTTACAAGAATGTGTTAAAAATAGATTCTTAAAAAATAAGTTTGTAGCGACTACTTCTTGAAAACTATAAGAGATATTAATATGGGACTTTTTCTAAAATGATCAGCATGACATGATGTTGATCTGAGTCGAAAATTATTTTGATTCGACATTAAACATGGATGCCAGTGGCCATCTTTGTTTACATAGAGTTATATAGTAAAAACTTGTAGCGACTACTCCTCTGAAACTACTTGACGGATGTTCATTTAACTTCACAGGAATGTTGCTCTTGAAGTCTAGTGGATCCTAGAAAAATTTCAGGCTGGCCAGAAATTCAAAATGATCTAGATTTAAAATAAATAAATTTGTAGTGACTACTTCTTAAAAACTGTAAGTGATATTGATATGGGACATTTTCTAAAATGATCAGCATGACATGATGTTGATCCTTGTCGAAATTTATTTCGATGCGACTTTAAACATGGCCGCTAGCGGCCTTCTTTGTTTACATAGATTTATATACTAAAAACTTGTAGCGACTACTCCTCTGAAACTACTTGGCAGAGTTTTATGAAACTTCACAGGAATGTTGCTCTTGATGTCTAATTGATCCCAGAAAAAAAGTTTGTAGCGACTACTTCTTGAAAACTGTGAGTGATATTGATATGGGACTTTTTCTAAAATGATCAGCATGACATGATGTTGATCCTTGTCGAAAATTATTTTGAATCAAAATTAAACCTGGGCACCAGTGGCCATCTTTGTTTACATAGAGTTTGTATAGTAAAATTTGTAGTGACTACTCCTCTGAAACTACTAGACGGATTTTCATGAAACTTCACAGGAATGTTGCTCTTGATGTCTAGTTGATCCTAGCACAATTTCAGGTCGGCCGGAAATTTAAGATGACTACCACGGCTAAACATAGATTTTTTAAAACAAGTTTGTAGCGACTTCTTGAAAACTATAAGTGATATTGATATGGGACTTTTTCTGAAATGATCAGCATGACAAGATGTTGATCCTTGTCGAAAATTATTTTGATTCGACATTAAACATGGCTGCCAGTGGCCATCTTTGTTTACCTAGAGTTATATAGTAAAAACTTCAACTTGTAGCGACTACTCCTCTGAAACTACTTCACACTTTTTATGAAACTTCACAAGAATGCTGACCTAGCTATCAAAATCTATCAGTAGGAATGCTGACCTAGCTATCAAAATCTATCAGTAGAGCTTCAAGGTCATTGACCTCTTGTTTAGTTTTACCATGTGACCAATGGTTGATTTCTCAATGGCCAAATCTTAAAAGGGTACTGATCGTTTTCTCCATATTTCATCCACATCATATCTTGTCATATATTAATTTGCCACTGTTCAACTGTGTATACCCTGCTTTGCACCGTTAACGGTCAAACATATATTGTTGGAATGTGTAGACTTTGATCCTAATGCGTCAAAGGTACTACACAGTTAATACTATGAAAGAGTTATTTGATACTATAGATTTTAGTCTTGCTTTAGATTTCCTGAAAGAAATCAGACTATATAAATCATTATAATGTGTTCTTGTATATATTTATTTGTTTATATACCTATGGACGGGCATTTGTTGATTTACATATATAGTTTATATTACTACCATATTGTAAATATTTTTATTTTTATATGTTTACATTAATTTTTAATTCATTTCTTCGTCTTTCATCTGATTTTGCGCACAATATGACCTATTTATGTGTCGACATGCCGTAAGAGACCATTCATTCATTCATTCATTCATTCTCTTTTGTTTTACAGAACTTGTAGACAACTTTAAAACCACACATAAAAGCAGGTTAACAACACTGTTGCAGCTTATCAAGGCATTCACAGATTTTATACAGGTATTGAACAACATAATTCATGAGGTTTTGCCATGGTGTAAGGTTTATAGCATCTCTGTTAGTAACACAGAGATCTCACGTTCAATCCCAGACAGGACCGATTTAGGTTTAAATAGTTATCGAAACATTTAAATAGAGATTAGTCCCCGTCTACCATCGAGTGAAGGATTTCTCTATAATCGAACACGGCAGTTAAATAATCTGTTTATTACATTTTAAATCAGTTTGTGCATAATTTTTGTGCATAATTTTAACCGAAATTTTTCGCTTTATTGAACGTTTATCGGCGTCAGCACCACGTTATTGACGTCATAACTCAGCGTCACAGTTAGTTATTTTTGTGTTCGGAGTTGGTTAATAATATTTAGCGATTAAGAATATTCTTTCACTGAGAAATCCCAATCTTTCAACGATGAAAATGTAATAAAAAGTATTAACCACCTTACCAACAGTCCTTCAGATGAGACTTTAAACGGAGGTCTGCTCACTAAAATGCCCAGTGCAAAATACACGCTTATACACATGTACAGATAACTTTTTCATGTTTTTAGACAGAGATGCAGTTGACGTTTTATTTTGTTATAAAATAAGCTTGATTATGATATATTTTCTTTGTGGCTGGATGGTAAAGGTACTGCATCTAAAACTTTCATGCCTCAACCGCTGAGAATTCGAATCCTACTGGGAGCTCGACTTGTCAAGTGAAAAAGTATTGATTCTTAGGGATGGTGGAAGGTATACAATACTGGTTCTTCCCAGGAAAAATGGGGTGGTCTCGACCAGGGGGGGAAAAAAGTTTTATATGACCTAATATGTGCTAAAAATGATGTTAAACACCCTTCAAACAAACTGAAAAGTGAGGTACTGAGAGTAATTAGTATCCTAGTGGTTCACTGGAGGGGACTAGAGGTTTACCTCCCCTGTAAAGAAGAGCCATATTACTGCCATGTTTGGTAGAATGTTCATGTTTTATGGTCAGAGCGAGGCACTGTAGACATTATTGAGACATTCTTGACGTCCCAATCTGAGGTAGTTGCTTGGTTTTCCATTACATAATAATTCAGCTTTTGATGGGCATATTATGTACCGTTTGCATTCCTCTTGTTAGAGTGTTTTGTTCAGATAATTTTTAAAAATGTATACATTCCAACCAACATAAATAAGATAATGATTTATAAAAAAAACTCATACAGTCACCATTCAAATTAAATGTTGTTTACCACATACCGTCTATTCAGAATGTTTGTTTGTTATTTCTAGGAGGGAATTCCCACTGTAGATATTGTGTTGTCTGAGTACCTTCAACAGTGGAATGGTGTGGATTATGTCCCCTTGATTCTCAAGTTGGTCACAAGGTGTCGCATGTACTCATTTCCTTGTAAGTATATATGATTTATCTGACAAACACTGTAGATAAAGCTGTTTAAAAGTGCATCAAACGTCGGTGGTTCTACCCAGGTGCCTATCCGTGCATAAAAACTGCCCGGAGGGGCACCTGGGGTCTTCCTCCACCAATGGAAGCTGGAAAGTCGCCATATGACCTTAGCTGTTGGTGCGACTATAAAATCTAATTCAATTCAATTAACATAGTTTCGTGTTTGTTTTTTGTTTGTTAAATTATTACCCTATTTTAGTATCAATGCCCACTCATAAATAATATACGTGTATATCAGAAGATATCACATGGTTTAACATAGTTTCTTATGCGAGGATATTAAATTCAATTCAGTTCAATTAGTAGTCATGTGAATAAAAGTGAGGTAATCGTACGTCACAGCCTACATCAGCTGTGACATATATTATTATTTCTCTACTCGTTAATAATAATTAAAAGCTACCTATATCAGTGTTCACAGTGACGTTTGTTTCCTAAAATATGCTTTATAGAAGTTGAAATTGTTTTTAAAATTGTACTAACATTCCTTGGTATTATTTAATTTGTGCTATACTTCTTTACTTCCAGTGTTATACAAGGCTGTTCTGGAACCATTACGGCGCCTCTTTTTCTCATCATCCGTGTATTTTAAGGTACCACTTGATCATTGAGTTTGACATTATAATTAAACCTCTGTAGAGACAGTTCCACTGGAAGCTCGACTTGTAAGTGAAGATGAACTGGTTCTACCCAGGAAAAGTGGGTGGTCTGCCTCCACCACAAAAAATCGACCGTCATATATAACCTTTAATACATGTGTTGAAAATGGCGTAAAACCCCATACAAACAAACAAGACAGTATAAAATTCACAGATAATTGGCTCTTGCTAGGCTTTGTTTCTAGTTCATTCATATACATTAGTTCAGTACTATATCACATTGTCGTAACTTCCAATCTCATTTGTGTGTGTACACCATAAAACATTTTCTATGTTTACATTTTTATATAATTTGGGACAAAAGTGTTGTACAGATACTGCATCTGCATGTCCGTTAAATTTTTAATACATATACTTGACTTATTTAATTGATTCTTCACAAATAATTTGGTAAAATTGAGGTAACCCAGTAAAATGCCATGTTTGATTTTTAGCTTATGGGATGGTGTGTTGTCCGTCTGCCGTCGTCCGTTGCCGTCCGTTAACTTTTGCTTGTGTACACTCTAGAGGCCACATTTCTGATGCAATCATCATGAAACTTTGTCAGAATGTTTGTCTCAATGAAATCTCGGTCAAGTTCGAAAATGGGTCATGTGGGGTCAAAAACTAGGTCACTAGGTCAAATATTGGAAAGACCTTGTGTACACTCTAAAGGCCATATTTTTGACCCGAGCTTGATGCAACTTTGTCAGAATGTTTGTCTTAATTATATCTTGGTCAAGTTTGAAAATGGGTCACATGAGGTTAAAAACTAGGTCACTAGGTCAAATACTTGAAAAACCTTGTGTACACTCTAGAAGCCGTATTTCTGACCCAATCTTGATGAAACTTTGTCAAAATGTTTGTCTTAATTATATCTTGGTCAAGTTCAAAAATGGGTCACATGGTGTTAAAAACTAGGTCACTAGGTCAAACTTTGGAAAAACCGTGTGTACACTCTAGAGGCCATATTTTTGACCTGATCTTGATGAATCTTTGTCAGAATGTTTGTCTTAATGAAATCTCGGTCAAGTTCAAAAATGGGTCATGTGGGGTCAAAAACTAGGTCACTAGGTTAAATACTTGAAAAAACTTGTGTACACTCTAGAGGTCATATTTGTTACCCAATCTTGATGAAACTTTGTCAAATTGTTTATCTTAATTATATCTTGATCAAGTTCGAAAATGGGTCACATGAAGTTAAAAACTAGGTCACTAGGTCAAATATTGGAAAAACCTTGTGTACACTCTAGAGGCCATATTTTTGACCCGAGCTTGATGCAACTTTGTCAGAATGTTTATCTTAATTGTTTGTCTCAATGAAATCTCGGTCAAGTTCGAAAATGGGTCATGTGGGGTCAAAAACTAGGTCACTAGGTCAAATATTGGAAAAACCTTGTGTACACTCGAGAGGCCATATTTTTTACCCGAGCTTGATGCAACTTTGTGAGAATGTTTGTCTTAATTATATCTTGGTCAAGTTTGAAAATGGGTCACATGGGGTTATAAACTAGGTCACTAGGTCAAATACTTAAAAAACCTTGTGTACACTCTAGAAGCCGTATTTCTGACCCAATCTTGATGAAACTTTGTCAAAATGTTTGTCTTAATTATATCTTGGTCAAGTTCAAAAATGGGTCACATGGTGTTAAAAACTAGGTCACTAGGTCAAACTTTGGAAAAACCGTGTGTACACTCTAGAGGCCATATTTTTGACCCGATCTTGATGAAATTTTGTCAGAATGTTTGTCTCAATGTAATTTCGGTCAAGTTCAAAAATGGGTCATGTGGGGTCGAAAACTAGGTCACTAGGTCAAATACTTGAAAAAACTTGTGTGCACTCTAGAGGTCATATTTGTTACCCAATCTTGATGAAATTTTGTCAAATTGTTTATCTTAATTATATCTTGATCAAGTTCGGAAATGGGTCACATGAAGTTAAAAACTAGGTCACTAGGTCAAATATTGGAAAAACCTTGTGTACACTCTAGAGGCCATATTTTTGACCCAAGCTTGATGCAACTTTGTCAGAATGTTTGTCTTAATTATATCTTGGTCAAGTTTGAAAATGGGTCACATGGGGTTAAAAACTAGGTCACTAGGTCAAATATTGGAAAAACCTTGTGTACACTCTTTGTCAAAATGTTTGTCTTAATTATATCTTGGTTAAGTTCAAAAATGGGTCACATGGTGTTAAAAACTAGGTCACTAGGTCAAACTTTGGAAAAACCGTGTGTACACTCTAGAGGCCATATTTTTGACCCGATCTTGATGCAATTTTGTCAGAATATTTGTCTCAATTATAGCTTGCTAAAGTTCGAAAATGGGTCACACAGGGTCGCACAGGGTCAAAAACTAGGTCACTAGCACACTCTAGAGGCCATATTTCTGAATGATCTTGATGAAACTTTGTCGAAATGTTGTCTTAATTATATTTTGGTCAAGTTCGAAAATGGGTCCCATGGGGTCAAAAACTAGGTCACTAGGTCAAATACTTGAAAAACCTTGTGTACACTCTAGACACCATGTAGTACGACTCGATTCATCAATGGTATAACAGCCAGTAGAGCGTTCACAGGCCCTCTTGGGCCTCTTGTTTTTTAATGAAGTTTGTTTATTCCAATTGTCATTCTGAAAATGTAAGGGCTATTTCATTAAAACACACATGGGACCCCATGAAGGCACTTTTGAAATTGAACACACCCATCCATAGATGCACACACCCATCCATAGGTTGGAATGGAATATATTAAAGGTTCACCCATAGATGTTTATTAAATTACCTTCCTGGGGTCCCGAGTTTATTTTAATGGAATAGCCCTAAAGAGTGTTTGATTGCTCAGAAACAATTTTATTAAATCTTCTAGAATTGTATGTCGGTTATAATTGTGTAAATGTATTTCAGTGCAAGGTCCTCATGTGTTTAACAGAACTATTGCGGAACCATGCAGCAAACGAGTGGCCCAGAAACCAGGAATTGACCAGTAGAAATTCATGGTATGTTGCATGCTAAAGTTGTACCAGGAGAATTTTTGAATTGAATTGGAATTTATAGTCGCACCAACAGCTAAGGTCATATGGCGACTTTCCAGCTTCCACTGGTGGAGGAAGACCCCAGGTGCACCTCCGAGCAATTTTCGTGCACGGGTGGGCATCTGGGTAGAACCACCGACGTTCCGCAAGCCAGTTGGATAGCTTCCTCACATAAAGATTCCTAGGCCCCTGAGGGATCGAACCTACAGCGGTGAGGGGCAATTACCTGGAGAAGATATCTATTCATGCCAGTACAATTCAGTCACAGTCCTGGCATTTACATGTTTAATATTGCCACTGGAAATAGGCTGACCATAACAAAGTGTTGGTTTGCTGTTTCCCAAACTACCCACACAAAAAATCCCTACTGAAAACTTTTTATAGCAATTCTTTAACGTTTTTTTTTTTACTATCTTTAGTATGTGTTCATTTCAATTCTTAAGATTTTTACTGTTTTCAGCAACAAACAAAATTTCACCTACCTTCCCACATATAAAATCCTGGGTCGAGAAACAGCAAACAAATGTATTTTTAAGTAAGGCCGTATAGAATTCGTTTTCGAGAATATCACAGAATCTCGTCCAAAATGTACCTATGCTGATTGATGCTGCTATCTGTTTCAGTTTATGTCTGTTTCCGAAGGAGAGTGAAGACTTTGACAGTGTGGACGTGCTGACGCGCTATATCAAGTTTGTATGTCGAATGATCCTGGTGGCCACCGTGGCAGAGAAACATCACCCACTGCTGGAACTCTGTATCATGGACTTCCTGGAAATGGTGAGTTGTCATCTTAAAGCTGTTAGAAAAGTCGCCGGTAGCTTTCGAAGCAGGCTAATTCTCCGCAATTTGTGTTATAATTAATGTTTACAGGGCCCCTGTCTGTAGAGTATGCGTTTCCTCCTGCATTGCTACAGATGTGGAAGCATTTCATATTCATCTCAACTGTTGATTGATCAAATGTTTTGCAGGGTGAGATTTAACCCAGTTCAGTTACATCTTAGTTCAATAACTGCTTTACCATTGTAAATGCGATGACTGTGTGATGTATTTTATTATTAAGGAGAACCAGTATAAAATTACAGACAACAAACACAATTTCCTGGTGACATCTCAAATTGGATAAAACTCAAAAGAAATCTTCTATATTAATTTACAGGCTCTAATGACCTTAATAATTGCAGCAATATAAAATTCTAAAATAACTATTGTGTTGAATGAATTGTAGCTGGTCACAGGCAAAACCCTTGAGAAAATGTTGGTATTCAGTAAAGTACAGCTAGAAAAGTAAAGGTCTGATCTATTTAAAAGAATATCAAAGGATTGGTGTTAAAACAAAATGACCATTCCTTGAGATGGATATACTAACGGCGTATTTCTATTTCAGGTGTGTTCCCTACATAAAACATTTCGGTTGCCCTTTGTTATCCTGGTGGAGCCCTTGTTGTTTGAGAGATTGGTTACCAGCCCTAACCCTGTCACTGTGTCCCGGCTCTGTGCTGTGATCTCTAGGTGGGTGATACAAACTTAAAATTATTATATCTCTGCTTTCACAAAGTGAAGTGGTGGGGGTGTGTATAGGAATCATGATGTCCGTAACGTCCCGTCACATAACACATTTTTATTACTTGCATTTCTCAAACAGTTTTGAATGAGTTATTCGCAGACTTGGTATACACATAACAACTGATGACCTGATGTCCCTCTCCATCACCCACTGTTGATTGCCTATTTTATTATTAGAATTATGGCCCTTTGTTTGACTTAGAACTTAAGCGGGGGTATTCATCACCTTCAGTCATAGTCCTAGTTATTAATACTGAGGATTTGCTTTCCTGGAACACTACTTTTATTGAAATATCAGGAGCATCTCCAAGACAATTTGTAAGGGGAGTAAGACCATTTTGATAAAAAAAACTTAGAAATTGTTGTTTCCCCGGAAAACAGAAATGAATTGATGTTTGTATCCGAGTCTATCCTCTGAGCATGTTAAAGAATCACTGGAATTTATTTGTTAGAGTAGGGCAGGTTCTCCGATTCCCATACATCCTTCCCCACCATCTGAATAACCTAATACTGTTCTGATGAGCCATTAAACATCATTCCGTTCAATTCTAAAATGATCTCTGCATTAACACATAATCAGTCAAACAATCCATGGTATACATCTGTACTGCAGGTACCGGGAAAACTTCAACTCTCTGAAGAGGTTACAGAAGTGTGGGGAGATAGTGGCAGTGAATAAGGAGGAGTTTATACGCTGTTGTAACCAGCTGGTTGTCGACTTCTGTAACACACTATGGAGGTCCAAGGCCTACAGTACCAATGGTGAGTATTGATTAAGTGTAATTAGCATAGACTTGACAATGCTTGAATATAAGTTAAAGATGAAATGGAAAAAAAAAGGACTGAAAAAAAACACAAAAATTTAGTTGAATGCGGTAAGGGCTATTTCATTAAAACATACTCCGGACCAAAGGAAAGCAATTTAATGAACGTCTGTGGGTGAACTCTTTTTCAGAAATTTGGTTCTTAAACTCCCTTTTGTATCTATGGGTGGGTGCTCAATTTCAAAAGTGCATTCCTGTATGTTTCAATAGCATAGCCTTAATTCTTTTGATCTATTGTATATATTAATTTTAGCTTCTTTATAATCAAATTGTGTTTGTCGACGTTAGTGCATTTCATCTATTGGATAACCCAGCTATCAAACCTAATCTGTAAACTATCACTGTTGTCGCACTCATTTAATTATAGCCCCGCTTTCACACAGTCATGTGGGTGCTATGTAGGAATCACATTGTCCGTAACGACCTTGCATTGTAAACATTTTCGCCTCTCACTGCTGCGGGTTCGAATCCCACTGAGAGCTTGACTTGTAAGCAAGGAAGTGTCAATGTGGGAGGTGTACAGTACTGGTTCTACCCAGGAAAAGTGGGTGGTCTGCCTCCACCACAAAAATTGACTGTCATATATAACCTTACATGTGTTGAAAATGATGTAAAATGTCATACAAATTGACTTAAAGCAGGGGTATTCATCACCTTCAGTGATAGTTCTAGTTTGTTACAAGTTAAAACTCTCTACTTAATAGTTGACTCATATATATAAATATATAGCCATTCATTTTGATGTTTTACATTATTAATCATGAAAATGTCAAATAGGGCTGATATAGTGATCAAAGCCTTATTAATAATTACTTTATATTTGCTTAATGACATCCTCCTCTGCGATGGGTATAAAATCCGGGCTCTCCTACGGGAGTATGAACATTTAAATGAACTATGCCTTTCATTTCAGACAAAAGCTCAATATTTTACTTTAATCCTGAGGATGTGGACAAAGAGTTATCTAACACCGATATACAGGACAGTCTGTCTATATACAGGCATCCAGCCTTCCTGGGCTATACCATCACGTTTGTCAGACAGGTAAGTTATCTAGCACTGATGTCTATATACAGACATCCAGCCTTCATTATACCATCATGTTTGTCAGATAGGTAAGTTATCTAGCACTAATGTCTATATACAGGCATCCAGCCTTCATTATACCATCACATTGGTCAGATAGGTATTAAAGTCATCCAGCACTGATGTCTATATACAGACATCCAGCCTTCCTGGGCTATATCATAACCTTTGTCAGACGGGTAAGTTATCTAACTATGGCATCCTGCCTTCCTTGGCTATACCAACATGTTTGTCAGACAGGTAAGTTATCCAGCACTGGTGTCTATAAGCAGACATCCAGCCTTCATTATACCATCATGTTTGTCTAGCTAGTTACCTTAGAGTACCAAAGGCCAAGCCATTAAACCAGATATATTTGATTTGTCCTCTTTTGAATATAATTTATAAATATATTATTCATCCAATACTAGTGTGTCTATAAAATACACAACTTTACATGCTCATTCTTAAAAAAGTGTTAATTGAATATTACAGGGTTCCCACGGGTCCTTGAAATCCTTGAAAGTACTTGAATTTGAAGAAAAAAATTCAATGCCTGGATAGTGCTTGCAAATCTGATAAGGTACTTGAAAGTCCTTAAATTCTGGATTTTTGCTGTTCATCCCAAAAATGGTTATTGGTTGTGCGTTCTAAAATATTTGTTGCTGTTCTTAGTTCAATATTAGTCATTGAATTTTGGAAAAAAGGTCCTTGAAAAGTTCTTGAATTTGGCCTTCCAATAAGGGTGGGGACCCTGATATTAGTCATGCTTTTTGAGTTATTCAAATCAAAATGGCTGCAAGAAGACAATAACAAAACATCTATAGACACCTTGTCAGTCTGCCCTGAGGCCTACATGTACATTGTTAAACGGTGCATGTTTGCAACCTACATGTAACCTGATTCAGAATTATCATACTTAAAATAATTCATTGTTGTTCCAGAACACGGTAACTCCTCTTTTTATTTTATTCCAGCAATATATACCTGCTTAATCCCTGTTCATATTTCTCGGTATGTTTTTCGTCTGCAGGATTTTCAATTTTGTAAACTCCATAATTTCAGATCCAGATGCAAAGTACTATGGATCTGTCTGACTTGAAGGTAAGATTGTTTGTCATCATCTTGTCGAAGGTGTATGTTAATATGTGTTACAGTAGTGTTTCTTCCCAGGCATTTTTCTAGGCCCATTTAGGGGCCGAATTTCGGCCCCTTCCCAATTCAAACTGTTCTTATATTTTTCCAAAAAAGCAAAAAAAAAAAAAAAAAAAAACAATATATTTTTTTTAAAAAAAAATGTTTTTCTACCTGTTTGACCATGTACCTGTGCTGCACTTTTGTAGAATAACCTGATTTTTTTAACTATTTCAAACAATTTAGTGCCTTATATATAATATACAGCTTTTCTTATTTCCCCCAAATTTGAACGTTTAAATACATGGTTTACCTCAGAATAAATTTACTTCTACAATTTTTTCATCCTCTTCTCTGTATAATAATTTCTTGCATACCAGATAAGGTTATCCGCATTTTACATAATTTCTTGCATATCATATAACCTTATCCGCGTTTATATGGGTGATGGAAAGCCTGATCTTACACATTGAGGAAGATAAAAGTCACACATCAATAACGTCAATAGTTGCATTGTCATTGACGTCTTTGTGTAAAAAACATGCAAAACATTAGAAATTGGCAACATCAACACAGAACATGTCAATGATATGCAAGAAAAAGAATCAATCGTGGGTATCTGGTTCAGATAGGCAATTCCATCTCTCAGTATAACAGTTTTAAAAACAATTATCCTTGTGTTGGAATATAAGAATCTTTCATGGGTATCCGGTGAAGATATGGAATTCCAACCCGAAGTATATGTGTTTTTATGGAAACCGAGGCTCTGCCGAGATTCCGATTAAAACACTTATACCGAGGGTTAGAATTTCCTATCTGAACCGGATACCCATGAAAGATTCTTATATTATTTTGTCAAACATCATCTTCACATCTATATCACATTCAACAAGAGTGAGTTACTGTGTCGGTCGTAAACAATAAATATAATTTCTTTTATAAACATGTTTCCTTCAGGCGATGAGACGCGAGTATCTACAGCACCTGGACAAGCACCACCTGGCCGGCGTGTCTCAGTTTATCTCTACCTTCATCCGCAACCGTACGTCCATGTCCAGCACACAGCTACTGGGAATTTCACAAACGCTGCACCCATCACAGATCAACACTGACAACTCAACGTTCGGATTCTGAACATGTCAGTTGTATATACCCGTGTACAACAGGACGTCCATGACCAGCACACAGCTACTGGGAGTTTCAGACACTTCGCCCATCACAGATCAACACTGACAACTCAACATTTGGTTTCTAACTAGTCAGTTGTATCTACCTGTATACAACCGGACATCCTTGACCAGCACACAGCTACTTAGAGTTCAGCACTAGAGTTGTGCAGATACTTGACAATAAAAGTTCTGGAGATACTCAACAATGAAAATTGACCCTTAATTTCTTAGGATGTCAGTGTTTATACATGTACATAACAGACCTGTATGGTAATTAATACACAGCAATATTAAATACTTGCTGGAACTTAGGTTCTAGTGGCAGTTGGGCCGTAGAATTGTGATGTCTGATGTGGTATATCAGGAGAGCCAAACCAACACAGATGGTGGCCATCTTACACACACTAAACCTAGCATAAATAACCGCCGTTTTTAGGATGGTATAAGGTACAAAATTCAAAATACACCTACCTATAAGGAATGGCAAGGCCTTTTGAGGTGAATTTCTTTCTGTTAATATAAGGGCTATTCCACTGAAGCATACGTTGGGTGCAAAATTGAGTTTAAAGAACCAAATATTGGAGAAAAAAATGGGTATGTTTTAATGGAATAGCCATAATTTGGGGTGGAAACAAGCTGGTCATTTGTTTGCAGAGCATGACCAACATAATTGCAGAATTACCGGTTGTGTGGGGTTATATTTCAAATTACCATTTACCTAGATGCTAGCGCAATGACCAAATGTATTTGACCATCATAAAATAATGCATTTCTGATGATAATTTCATACTTAATAAAAGGTACTGAAGATTGAAAATTTATATAAATAAAAAGACATTTATTTTATAGATGGTGGGTGTTTTGAAAAAGTGCCTTCCCTATTCTAGAGGTGCCCTGAATATCTGACTTGTAAACTCTCGTCTGGGGTTTGCTTCAAACAAATATGTTCAGGCTGATGAAAACTCTCGAGTCAGTTTTATTAAACCATGATATTTATAAATTAGAAGTTAATTTCTGAAAATTCGTTGTTGCAGATAACCTTCAAATAATGGATTTAGATTTTCTGGGCCATTCACAGTCTGTAAGAATACAGAAACCAGGAACCTCTATAGAAACCAGAAAACTGCATTCCTGAGGGTGCTCACTAGTCACGTAAATTACTTCATCATGATCCCTGCATTGTTTCAGGTGCTATCTCGCTCACATCAAAAGAGCAGTGGCAGACGAACAATAAACGTGGCTCCAGCGTAAATGGAGTTTCTACGATAGAATTTGCAGCAACTCTGCAGTTCAGGGTGAGAAGGTTCTAGGCCCATTTTCCATATTTTATCTCGATGTACATGGAAGATGAGTCTGGCATGTTCATGCCTGTTAGACGCCATATAACCTGTTCATGTGTTGGTGCGCCTTAAAACCCCAATTCAGTTCTTGAGGATGCTTGCTAGTCATGTAAATTACTCCGTCATATTGTATGAAGATCGTATTCAAGTCAGGCTATTCCAGGGAAAAAATATATTTTCCTGGTGTTACATTTTACCCGTAACAGAAACTTTCTCTTACGCGTAAAATGTAACACTGGAATAGTCTTAAGGAAAATATATATGCAGAATATATACATTTTCAAACTTTTAAATACCTTTTAACACAACTATCTTGTTTTACTACACAGGTATTACAAGTATTATAGCTTTTAAGAAGATATTAAAGTAAAAGGTTTTATGACAATGAATTTATTCATGTCTCATTTTATATATATGTAATGATGATGACTGATTGTTGACAGTGCAATATGTATATAGCTTTTAAATAGGTCAGTTTGTAATTATTTTGAGAAAAGGGACGTACATCACTTGGATGAATTCATACATTTATCTTGCAATTTGCTGTACATCTTAAAGGGGTTGATGCACTATTTTCAAACAATTTATTTAAAAGGGTTCTGAAAAATTTGAAAAAAGCTGAAAGAATTATCAAAATACCATGAAAAATAAAGGAGATAGTGCATCATTCCCTTTAAATTATGAGGGGTGTTCATTATATTTTAAAATAAGAGTCACCTTTTCTATAAATGATGCCCCGTGTGGTTTCCGGGGTCCCCGTTTGGTCACGAGGCAAAGAATAGGGCCACTGCAGATCCCTTTGGAGGGGTAGGCAGAGGGGTAGAATCCCCCCAAATTCATGGTCATTTTATCATTTTTTGTTCATGTTCATTAAAGGTCGTCATCATGATCCCTGCATTGTTTCAGGTGCCATCTCGCTCACATCAAAAGAGCAGTGGCAGAAAAACAATAAACGTGGCAATCTCTCCCAGAGGCCATTACATTGACCTCTGTCAACATCTAAAGATTTCCTACGATAGAATTTGCAGCAACCTCTGTCAACATCTAAAGATTTCCTACGATAGAATTTGCAGCAACTCTGCAGTTCAGGGAAGGTTCTAGGCTCATTTTCCATTATTTTATCATGGAGGATGAACCTGGCATGTTCATGCCTGTTAGGCGCCATATAACCTTTCATGTGTTGGTGCGCCTTAAAACCCAATTCAGTTCAATTCTATAAATGATAAGTCTGACATCCTAGCTAGGTCTCTGACCGTAGACCGAGCATCTTCCGCCAAAAGCTTTTTGATTAGAGTACTCCAGACTTGGTGCTGTCGCTAAACTGGAAGTCCAAATTTTGTGGCATCTTTGACAGACTCTTGTCCGGCCTTGAATTTAGACACACAGTATTAAACTGTCCTAGAGGATACCTGAGATTCGCCATAAAATTGGACAATTTCATTGTAAATATCTTTCGACCTGAAACTGAGATTACAACACGCGCCCCAATTTCTGTTGAATTTACGGCTTGATTACTTAGCCTGTTTAAAATTGTCATAGATTTTGATCGCATGCTTGTGTCGATAACTGTAGGGAATAAATATCTCTACACTAGCGTGAAAGCCAAATAGTTGTTAACCTCCAGCTGTTTGTGCATTGACAAAACATAATGAACACCCCTTGCATTAATACCACAATAAACATACTGTTTGTTAAACTTGGCAAATTTCTTCAAATGGAAACAGTTCTTAATTATAAGATGCATATTGTTTCAAGATCTTATACCTTAATTAATCTAATTAATCTGGTAATATCGTGTTTTATACAGACATGTAGCCTGTTATGTGTACTACATTTACCAAAATTGATATAAAGATATATGAGACCAGATGGCAGCAGCCAGTATTTCGAGCTGGTAGGTACTAATGACCTATCTTTGATGGACATTTATAGTGGTGGTCGTCAAAATGAATCTATATAATGTTTGAAGACTAGATTAAATAGTCTTTAATAGTAACAGAGCTTAACGCCAACGTTACATTTTCATTAGTTAAAGGTACTGTATGCGATCTGGAAGAGTGATTGGTGTCGATCCGAATGAAAATGAAAACCCTCATAAAATACTTTAGTTTCATATGAAGTGTACATATGCATTAAAATAAGCCGCATGTTATCTTTGGTTTAATTATTGTTTATGAAAATGTTAGGGCCTAAAAACACGATGACTCAGCTGTTTTTTGTTGTTATCAATATTAATTAAAGCGGGGAGGTTGAATTGGTAGTAGTTGTGCATATTATTCAAATAAAGGGTACCGAGACTACTAAACAAGAAGTTATAAGAGCCGTTAAGTATCATAATGATTTATTCAACAAAAATGATTTATTCAACAAAAGCCCCGTGTGGTTCCCAGGGGCCCCCGTTTGGTCACGGGGCAAAGAATAGGGCCACTGCAGATCCCTTTGGAGGGGTAGGCAGAGGGGTAGAATCCCCCCCAAATTCATGTTCCTTTTATCTTTTTTGTTCATGTTCATTAAAGGTCTTCATCATGATCCCTGCATTGTTTCAGGTGCCATCTCGCTCATGTCAAAAGAGCAGTGGCAGAAAAACAATAAACGTGGCTCCAGCGTAAATGGAGTTTCTACGATAGAATTTGCAGCAACTCTGCAGTTCAGGGTGAGACGGTTCTAGGCCCATTTTCCATATTTTATCTCGATGTACATTGAGGATGAGCCTGGCAGGTTCATGCCTTTTAGGCGCCATATAACCTTTCTTGTGTTGGTGCGCCTTAAAAACCAAATTCAATTGAATTATTCAACAAAAACTTGTCTCGTGTGTTTCCCGAGCAAAGAATAGGGATACTGCAGATAGAGGGGTAGAATCACACACACACACACACCCTCCAACCCCCTCTGCATTGTTTCAGGTGCCATCTCGTTTAAATCACTAGAGCAGTGACAGAAAAACAATACATGTGGCTCCAGTATAATTGGAGTGTACAAGACTTTGCAGCAGTTCTACCGGTGAGAAGGTTCTAGGCCCATTCTCCATATTTTATCTTGATGTAAATGGAGTATGAGCCTGGCATGTTCATTCCTGTTAGCCACCTTAAAGCCCAATTCAATTCACAAAAACTAGCTGAGTCATCAGAACAAACTATTTCATTAACAATATTTCAATCGGACGAATGATGAGCCTAGTTTAATGTATATGTACATTGCATATGAAAGTTAACGACAGTTTGATGGTTTAATTTATATATGGAATGACACCCACAGTTCTTCAGGATCGCCTCCAGACCCTACTGTTTGAAGTCTAGATGAAATAGTCTTTAACAGTTATTGAGCTTAATGCAAATGTTACAATTTTGGATTTGCTACATACACCATTGTGACCATTACATAAAGCTTTGCAAGCTTGTTTGTATTGTGGCATATAAAAAGAGCTACATATCTAGAGAAATTATAAAAACAGCTACACATCTAGAGAAATTATAAAAAGAGCTACAAATTTAGAGAAATTATAAAAAGAGCTACAAATTTAGAGAAATTATAAAAAGAGCTACAAATTTAGAGAAATTATAAAAAGAGCTACAAATTTAGAGAAATTATAAAAAGAGCTACAAATTTTAGAGAAAAGAAGTATTTTGAGTACAGTGTTATTGTACAATTCAGAAAGGTCACAGTTCATAGGCAAAAATCATGATTCAGCACATAACATGTGGATATGGATTAAACCAAATTGATCTCACTGGAAAATTTTGATCTGCAGTTTTGATTTTCTTCAGTTAAATGATTTTTTTCAATTACAAATAACTATATTAAAATAAAATACAGTAAAAATCATGAATTTTGTTTAATACATAAAAATAATAAAATATTGCTATCCAATTGGTTTTCTTTGGGAAGCTCAATAGCAAAACTTGCAAAAAGTGTTAATTTTAGAGTGAAAATTACCTGTGTGGATTGTGGCATTGTATAAATAGAACCTAGCTGTTATTTTATCAGTTCAGCTGTTTATTTTTCAACCAGCATTCACTTGGTATAAACTATGTGCCAATATATTTCATGTGGTATATGTTATTTTTTAACAAAATAAGCATGTAACTGTTAAAACTTTTTTCTTCAAACATTTGGTTCTACTGTTACATGTTATAACACTATTTATAGATTAATGACATAATAAAATAGTTAATTGAAAAAGAGATGCTTGGTTGTATTTTGTCCCCCAAGGAAAATTCCTATTGTGGTGTTCTCCACAAGTGTTGACTTTCTGATGGGTCTGTAATTAAGTTGGAGTGCTATTAATTAGAAACTAATTTAATAAACTAACTAACCCGCCAAATAACGTCAACATTACACTACAGAATTGTTTATCAATACTCTATCCAGGTGTTCAGGTCAACCGTCGTATAATAATGCATTTGTGCCAATTAAAAGTAAAGGTTTATTCACGTTTTCTTAAAATAACCGTGACTGAATATGCGCAAAACTAATTATGAGTTGGTAACTCTTTAATTCGATGCTCCAGTTTTGGGGTTTGACATAACTGGTTAAAAACGTTTATATTGTGGCTATATAGTTTGATATACCTCATTGTCTGTAGGTTTAGAAACGTATGTTGTAAGATTTGGCTGTTATTGGCAGGATAGCTACTTGAATGAGTTTGATCACCACAATTGACCAGATTCTTTACCACGTTGTGGTAATGTCTAGGTGTAATCCTACAAACATGTCAATATTATAGACAATGTAGAGGATCTTACATGATTGCGCATTTAATATTGAATTTATTGAACGAGTTGGATAAAAGTATGCTGCAAGGCTGTGCAGAGCATCATATCAGTTTTATCGAAGAAGTTTAATAAATTCTTATTATTAAATATTCACGTTGTGTGATTCTTTTTATCACATTATTTTCATTTTATCATTTTTTGTTCATGCACGTTAAAGGTCTTCATCATGACCCCTGCATTGTGTCAGGTGCCATCTCGCTCATATCACTAGAGCAGTGGCAGAAAAACTATAATGTGGCTCCAGCGTAAATGGAGTGTCTACAATAGAATTTGCAGCAACTCTGCAGTTCAGGGTGAGAAGGTTCTAAGCCCATTCTCCATTTTGTATCTCAATGTAAACGGAGGATGAGTCTGGCATGTTCATTCCTGTTAGGCGCCATATAACCCCAATTCAATGGATAAACTAAAAAAAAGCCTCGTAAGCAACATTTATTCTTGTAGCAGCCTATATAGAATGTTGTCACAAGATGATGTATGATGACGTATGTTGATTCAGACTTCTAAGTACGAAACCAAACAAGGGAACTATCTCGTTGATTTCTGTAATCCGGTAGAGTAATTGCACTGTTCTGGATGGATTTTGATGCAACTACACACAAACGTTAAATACAATGAGAAAGTGTGTCGTGCATGCAAATAACTGGTCTGTACGTCAAACGTCAAGGTTAGATGTTGAAGTCAAATATCAAATGCATAAAATGTTGTTTTCGCAATTCCTAAATTACATATTAAAGGGAATCTACATCAGACTACAGACCAGGATCAAAGGTGTGTATATACTATTGTGTTGTACATGTAACCTTCCCATTTTACCAATGCAGGAATTACTATACTTTTCCTAGGCACTTGCCACTTTCTGGTGACATTTCTTGTCATAATGAGAGATATAGTTTTTGTTTATGCTCGCCCTATGGCACTAGGCCTTTTGGCGAGCTTTTCAGTAGTAGGTTAATATGGAATGTTTATATAATTATAAACATGTTGTGGAGGGAAGGGGAAGGGAAGTAATCATTCAAATAATGGCAAGAATCAGGCAGACAACCGTGTCAGTTGGATGGGATTGGCCGTGAAATTCAGAAGGTGATTAACACTGAGTTTGTATAGGGAATTAGTTGCCCATTGATGTTTGGAAAAAGCTTATTTTGGTCTATTTTGTAATTTTAGCTCGAGGATTGATAATATAATTTTATAATTGTATCCCAACGCCAGCGCGTCACCATCTTTTTAAAAATGTTACGTAATATGTACATATATACATAATCAATGTCGTGTCTGCTTCATGCTCCCTTCCAAAGGGAATGGACTGTTTTAGTTGTAAGCATATAATTATTAAAATCAAATAAAAATATCCCAGTGTTGTTTGTAGGACATCACTCCAAATCTCTCAATAACTCGTATGCGAGTAAACACGTCAAATGGAGTGTGTCCCTCCGCCAAAGCCACGGGGAGGCCACACTGGGGAGGGCATGAAGCAAAGGTATACATAGGTTTTATATGTTAATAGTATTTCCCCCTATTCCGATGTGTGTGTCAGATAAGAATATAAATAGTTATTTTCTCGTCGGCCAGTATAAAATCAATGTGTTAAAAAGTATTAGGCATATATAAAACTAAGTAGGCCAGCCAGGAATTTCTATTATCTTAATTGTTCATATAAAACAACCAAAAATTAAAAACACACACCGGGGCTTGTGGGGGCATACAATATAGTGTTATGTGAAATTATACAAAGTAACACCGACATATTTATTAAGCATCTCCACTACGCCAAAAGGTAGGGCAGTCCCCACGCTCATGTCGCCGTGAAGTGCTTGCCGAGTCGGATTATATTAATAAATAAAATTCAGCAACAATTGAAACAATTTTGAAAATGATGTTTTCGGGCCCAGCTAACAACACACAGGCAATTCCACTGGGCCATCCAACATATTCATGACGCCAATATAGTGTTACATGAAATTTATACGACATATGGGAGTGGGAGTGGATGGAGTAAGGAGAGAATGAATAACTTAGTAATATTATGTCATAATGTATTTGATTTGAGCTTATGTATGGATTTAGCTCATTGTCAAACTTGTCATGGATATTGTCAATAATTCAAGGGCAATTACTCCAACTTAATGTTCACATAATCAAGCACAATTATTCAATGTTCACATAATCAAGGGCAATTACTCAGCTTCATGTTCATATACTCAAGGGCAGTTCAACGTAATGTTCACATAATCAAGGGCAATTACTCAACTTATGTTCATATAATCAAGGGCAATTAACTTAATGTTCACATAATCAAGGGCAATTATTCCATTTTGCTCATACAAGTTCTTACTGAAACTATAAAAATCAAAATTAATGTAAAGTTAAGCTCTCCTTGGTCACTTACCTGTTCTATTTTACTTGTAAAGTAGAGTCCATGATAAAATGGTTGCTCACTTTGCTTTACCGGGATAAAAAATATGATTTTGAATATCTGTCACACACACACACATACATTCCAAATTCAAGAAGTTTAATGAAAATGCAGGCGACACACTATTCCATAAACTATAAATATTGTGTCCCAAACCAATATCATATTGCTTGACTTTCTGGTGTATACAAGAAGCCTTCGTGGTAGTATAAGTATAGTATAGAGATTTTCCATTAAGAAAGTTTTGACAAACAATTTGGGACTCAAGAGTTATCGTCCACTCAATGAATAGGTAGCATGGAGACAATAATAACAAGAGCTGTCTGATGACGACACTGGACGTTTGAGGTCTTGTCTTTTTATTGGGATACTAAGTTGAAAAGGAGTATAATTCTGTTAAAATAGATTACAGAGAACAGAGTTATGGCCCTTGTCTGTACGAGTTTCTCTTATGAAGTGAATGTTGTTTAACGGCTCATCAACACAGTATAGGTTATTTAGAGCCGCCCCAGAGAGAGGGGAAGGATACATAGGAATACGGGAACCTGCCCTACTCTTATTATCGAATAGATTCCTATGGTTCTTTAACATGCTCAGGGGATAGGCCGATACACGGGTTCTCTTATGAAAGTGAATTCATGAAAGTTTCATTGTATTTCTTTTGGCGGTTTTTGAGTTGTGGGTTTAACGTAAAGGTTAGCCGGTGCCGACACTGATGTATAGCGAGTAGAATAGCTTGCTTTTCTTTGAAAAATGGAGCTAAAAATGGCCGGGATGAATTCGCAGTTAAATAACTGCGGTATATGTTCAATCTTGTACTGGAAAATACTGATTAATTGGTTGGAAAACAGAACTAAAGCAAAAACTTTTGAAAAATTGTTTTAATATTTAGTCATGAATATTGCTTTGTTATAAAGAGCCTATTAATGCAAAACAATAAACAGAATACATAATCTAATAACAGACATGGTACAAACATAGTAAATACTTCTAACAGACATGGTACAAAAACAGTCAATACATCTAACAGGCATAGTATAAACACAGTAGATACATCTTCTAATACAGGCCTAGTAAACATATAATATTATTCAGAAGATAAAGAGAAAGCAGTGTTACGGTTGGTTATATAGCCATCAAATTGACATTTGCGTTTAATGAATATCAACTTGAAAAATAATAATATATATATATGCAATAAATTTCAACACCGTATTTCCCATAATAATAGCACCTCCCTGAATAGAAGTGCACTCCAACTTTAATTATTTTTTTTTTAAACAAATAAAAAATCCAATACGTTTTCGATCCTTGTATCCAAAAAAAACATCAACATTTCTTATACCTATAATCTGTTCTTTTTTTTTTTTTCATTTTATAAAAATGCTCCTTGGCATTTGGCATAGCACCCGGTCACTACTATTAGGGGGAATATGGTACATGAATATAATGCATATCCAAAGGTGTGTATGAATATGATTGCGTTATCAGAATATGCCCATTATACCTTGGGCATTTCTGTAGAAATGAAACGTAATTGGGTTTTACATCCCCTTTATACATATTAGGTTATATCTGGACAGTAATCCCAGAGAAAAATTACATGAAGGATGAAGTTTCTCATCAGACATGCCTCAGCCAGGGAGTGAACCCACGTCGGCAGAGGTCTGCAGCTTAAAAAGAGATTCCTTATTTACTGAGCGCTACCGAGGCCGCTAAATGTCTTCGGATCATTTGAAAAATGATTGCTTTATCTTGCAGTGTTAATTAGAGCGCGGTCATCTGTAGTGCGTATAAAGTTTGTGCAACACATTGTACAAACGAATAACAGTTTTATACTAAAGTTGTCTAAATTTTGATCCGACTAACTACTGATCTGAACTATTAAGCAAAAGGTAAGCACAACTAACAGAATGTACAGCGTTAACTACATAATTAAGTAGGTTTATCATAACATTTATACTCAACGACTTGAAATACGTATATTATCATTTCCAAAATGTTATCTCCTTTGAGGAACACAAAATAAAATTAACCATTTTTATATAAATTGTACTCCACTTACAGATAATCAACAAAATGATGGAAAGTTGACAAAACAATCTAAAAAATGTGTTACCGGTATATGAAAATCTAATTCTAAAAAATAATGAAAACAATGTCGATATGCATTTTTTAAGTCGTTCAGTTTATATATCTTTATGAACAAATACTACAAAGGCCTAAGTTCCAGCAATATGTAAGTGTATACAATACTAAAATGAACTAGTATGATATGTTTATGTAATACTCAATAAAACATGGAACGTACCGTAAATGAGGAATGACTGAATAACGGAAAACAAAACGGAATGTACCAGTAAATGTCTGGATGTGATATGTTACTTGATTGCAGTATGTATTTGAGGTAAACGTATCTAAAACATGACTGATTCCTACGTGTGCGAGTTGTACTTCATTGTCCAGTCTATAAGGATTAATACATTGATCAGTTTTATAACTTTTAATTATTGTGTCAAAAATAACGTTGCAGTACACTGCAGCAAGTGTGTGAATAATGGTGGTTTCAAATTCAACTCTTTTGGCAAATGTAACCTTTATACTTCCCAATCATTAACAAACATTGAAATATATTTTGTATAAACAACAAATTCAACACCGACGTGTAACAACGGAAATAATGTTACAAAATATTTCATGAGACGTGAAAAACAACAACATTTTAATAACATTTGGTTACATGTATATTAATAAATGTAATATAAAATTTCCTATTATCGTTCCATATATTTATTTTTTTTGCATAGAAAACTAAATTTATAATAATGTAAATATCAAAATCACATAGTATATATATATATATCTTTTCAGATGAGTATTTCCATATTCCAAGCTAAAGCATTATTTATAAACGATTCTATATAAAGGTCATCTGTCAACCTTTTTTGCAATTTCACTATCAGATCCATAAGATATGAGTATTTTTGGTACACATAAACCAGTCTATCACATTTAAATAGTCCCCCTTGGACTTAACGTTATACTTAAGTACACATTTCCCAACGCTACTTGGTCATTAATAAAGCATGGGAAGCTTGAATATTTACAGCCAGCAAGCTTCATGGCTGATAAACTCAGGTATATAAATTGAAGCCGCTCTTAGTTTTTAATTTGTATAGCATTGCTATATTGAGGGTATGAATAGCTAAACAACACTTTGTAATTTACTTTAATCATGTTAATGAAGAAATATATGTTCATAATTTAGCTTTTGAATACAAAACTTATCTGGTATTTCTTAAATGTTTTTAGACCAAAAATCAGAGAACATCACAATAAATATGCAACATTCTTTAATGTGTTATTATGTGTACTGGTCACAAATGCTTTATTGGGTGGGCCTCATAATCTGAAGAAAAACTGAATATCACATTTTGCTCACGAAATTGTATGGCTAACAGTGATTTACAGTTACCTATAGAAATTCTCTCCCCCACAAATACAGTAGGCTCGAAATATGTCCTTAAAGAAACACTCACATTATTTATTTTATGCCTAACTGGTCTGTGTGGTTACAGGATAGTATATTTATTTATGTCACATAAACCAAGAGTGGCAGTAAGACAATCAGGTGATATGTATGCCAGCACAGTGTGTAAAACACCTCTAAAAAGGGGCAACAATTTTTATTTTTTTTCACTCTCCAGATAATATTTTTGCAAAGTTTGCCAAATAAATCAAAGTGCCTCTCTGCTAAACACAAACATCCCTTGATCTGACTATAAAATTCCTTTATAAAACCTTTGCTTTCAGTATATCCCAAACTGGTTAATATCCAACAAATAAGTCAAAGTTGTCATCATGTATATATAACTGTCTATACTGTTTCCCTCCACTGACTGTATACCATTCTGGGCGTGGGTGCGTGCTGAGAACTACTGCGGCTGTGGCTTTGAGTTCCCACGGAGTAGGAGACATCGTTAAGTACACGTTCCAGATCCTCCTGTGTGTCCAGAATGTGCACGTGGAACGGGGACCCTGGCACGTCGACGTTGGACCATTTGACACTGATGATGTACAGGCCACACTCGGTGGGGTCAAAGCGACACAGGATGGTGCGATCTCGCTGACTGTCACGATACATCTCCACTTGGAAGCCACCTGTAAAAATTTACATAGAATATTAATGAGAAAAATGTATTTTTAATGAAATCTAATAATACACATTTACTGTTTAGCGAAAACCAAACCTGACGAATGAATGTTAGTGACCTGACTGCCGACAATGCAGTCCCTAAGTATCTTTTTCTTTGAAAAGATGACAAAAATAACATGTTGTTGAAACTTAAATTATGCAAGCTACAAGAAGCAAAAAACTTCTCTGGACAAATACATTCTTAGCATCTTTGTTTTCTTTATTTACATAAAAATCATATATGGCAACTAGTTATGGTGCTTGTATACCCGTTTTTAATTTATTGAATGAACAAGAAAATGATAGCTACCTTTTGGTCCCTTGATCCTCACAGTGAGTTGTCCGGCCCCTGCCCCACGGGTCTCGACAACGAACCTGCTTACATAGGTTGCTAGTATACCATGTTCTACACCAGGGCCAGTAACTCTGACCTTACTTGCATCAGGCTGGGAAGTGACCTTGAAAATGAATGGACTTCCTGCAAGGGAAATTAATTTATTATACTCATTTACCCTTTTAATGGTGCACAACATTATATAAATATTGCATCCCAGTGAAGGTGACAGTGGACATTGTCAACTGGAGGAAAATATCCTACTCTCACCCTCACTGGGATGCAATATTTATTTTATTATACCGAACAAAAAATGTTATGATTAAAATTTAAATATATGAGGGGAATAAATCTCAATAACAATTTTTTATTTATTTTTTATTTTAATTATGTTTTTATACCAGTTTTGATTTAAGTAACAAAATGTTTATTGTCGTTTGGTAAACCAAGTGTCTTACAACTGACATAACTTCAGCTGTATTTTAATAAGCATCCACCGATTTCCAATTGCGCAAAGTGTGTCGTAATTGGAAAAACCCAAAATCTACTTTTATACTTCCCGTGACGTCACAATCGTTTGATAGTAAAAATCGTTTACCGGCGAACAGTAAAAATTGTTTCACACTAAGTGTATGGGCAATTTATACATAAGTGTATATGTATAATAATAAACTTATTTCAGATACTTTTCCTTGAAGAAGTATGTTCATACAGACATTTTCTAGAATTTTTTTTAATTAAACTGTACTGTATTAGAAAAAAACACAAAAAAAACATGTTCCCATTTTCAAGAAGTTACCAAAATGGAGCCAAATATTGATAATTGGAGAAACTATTTTTTTGCTGTAATAGTAACTAATAATAATTTTATGAAGTACTGCAGTGAAAGACGTATCATACAGAGAAAAAAAACATGTTGATTTCAGTTTCTG
This sequence comes from Cyrtodaria siliqua, assembly GCA_037043455.1. Classification (NCBI taxonomy): domain Eukaryota; kingdom Metazoa; phylum Mollusca; class Bivalvia; order Adapedonta; family Hiatellidae; genus Cyrtodaria; species Cyrtodaria siliqua. Next base: position 603,568 of record JAWPHD010000123.1, on the reverse strand, counting down.
CAACTCTGTACGGACCTTCAGCACCATGTTTGGTAAATAGTGAATTATGAACATGTAATTCTTTATAGGCCTTCCATAAACATGAGATTACAAAATTGACCTTAACATATATACTAATGTGTGTAACTATTGAATAGTGGTGAGAGATGCTATCTTTTAGGAGTCGAGAATAATCCCTTTTTAAACATGCATGGTCATCAAACTTATCAAAGTTTGAGGGTCATAATACGACGGGTCGTCCGTGGCCAAGTGGTTAGAGTCTCCGACTTGAAATCACTTGCCCCTCACCGTTGTGGGTTTGATCCCTCATTAGCCTGTAAGGAAGCTATCCAGCTGACTTGCAGAATGCTGGTGGTTCTACCCGGGTGCCCGTCCGTGCAGGAAAAAACTGTCCAGAGGGGCACCTGGGGTCTTCCTCCACCAATAGAAGCTGGAAAAAGTCACCATGTGACCTTAGCTGTTGGTGCGACTATAAAATCCATTCAATTCATTCAAAAGTCATAATATGACAAAAGGTCTACCTTGCACATGTTCGCCGCCATATTTAATCTGTAAAACGTGTCTGCCAGACTCCTGCGCCTTGACGCCCAGTCTGAATGTTCCGTCACGATTGTCCTCCAGCTCACAGTACGCCACCTGATGGGGACCCATACAGTAGGCCGTCAACTCACCTGTAAACAAAGATTTTTTTTTAAATGGTGCTCTGGCAATTTTTATTTCATCAAAAAAAGAAAATTTTGCTTTTAACACCGATTTTCCAAACTGCTTTCCGCGTTTTAAGAGCCGCATTTTAAACCTATCCTCTGAAACCCGGAAGCGTAATAACCGGTGTTGAGGTACAAAATTTCATCACAAACTCAAAATTGGTAAATTAAATGGGGCAAAAAAAGGCGTTTATTATCATTAAAGTGGTAAAGGGTGTTGCAATTATGACAGACAGGTTTAGATGTAATATTGCGGATGATATAACATTGTTACTAGACGTTTATAACAATTTACTGAATGCATTGATTAAAAAGCGTCTATTTCTTCAAAATCCATCTCAATTTAGAATAAAACAAGCTACAATCAACAACCTGGTATTTGGTGTAGCTAGCGTTAATTGTCATCACACCTATAATCTTTAGTTAATTGTCATCACACCTATAATCTTTAGTTAATTGTCAATCACACCTATAATCTTTAGTTAATTGTCAATCACACATATAATCTTTAGTTAATTATTTACCTCCTAGTAGGTTCATGTTTTCATAAAAAGGTGATAATTTGCGAAACATGAATTTTTACCCGGACACAGCCTATTTCAATAAATCTCGTCGTGTGCCACGAGAGGCTAGATGAAATTATTGTTTGGTTGCATGATCGTAACCCCGCCTTGATCGATTTGACACGCGACAGCTGTGAACTCCTTGTTTGACATGTGATCAACACATGCTGTGTATTACACATTACAGGCAATCAACCATACTTGGCAAATAATTGATTTCTGGGAGATTTTGAGCTGCTTCCCTGTGATCGGTAGATCAAAGGCAAATGCGGTAGTCAACTGGAGGAGAATGTGGGAGATTTGGGATGTATTTGACTATTACTAAATTATATATGTTTTTCTTCTCGTATCATCTATTCAATTTTCTTTTAATTTTTCAACACAAAATGCCAAGTTTAGGAATAAGAGTTTTTGTTTTCTTCCTTTAATGTCTGGTACAGATTAAAACTTTGTAGATTCAATATTTCAGTTAAACCTCGTACCTGGTCCAGCTTTCCTTGTATCGATCCTCACGTCCATATCTTTACCAAGGTTACCTCCCCTGAGACCCTCGCCACTGACCACAACCCTGTTGGGGTAAAACGCACCAATCACGTTCACCTTGTATGGCGAGCCGCGTAATTGCCTGCCATTCCAGGTAATATGGAGGAGGTATGCGCCGGGAACCATGGGAATGTAGGTGCAACGGAATTTACCATTGCCGATAGGAACTATCTTGACGTTAACTTCAGCTCTCACACCACTCAACACAACATCGGGGTTACCTTTAGAAAATAAAGAATAAATCAGTACTTGAATCATGACATGTTTGAGATAGAAACCGCGATACATTTGTCACGGAGAGTGACTTCCCTTTACCACTTCTTTTAATACATGGTTCAACCGAGACAGGATTTCAGGTATAATCAATTAATCAAAAAAGACTTTACAGGAGTGAGATAAATGGTGATCACTGGTTAAATCATTTAAAAGAGAATCACTTGACTATTGTCTTGCCAGACTAAACATACATGTATAGGCCAAACGGTAAGGCTTGCGTTTTCTTCTTTATGGAATGGTTAACAGTATAAAGTTTACTTCATTGGACAGTTAAAGCAAAAACTGAAATATCATTGGCTTGGTGCATTAAATATATTTTATAATATGAAGCAAACCTTTTTTTGCTTACCTGCCATCTCTAATAGGGCAAAAGGAGAGATATTGCAGAAATAGAGATAAATTAATGGGTTTGAAATATGAAGAATTTGTTACTGAGTTTTATTTATCTTAGAAATCATCACAAAATTAATGTAATTGTGAGTTTTGAACTGAATATTAATACAATTATTTTGACATCAATTTTTAGTAAAAAACACAAAAATCATCAACAATTACAGTGCAGTAAATACAAAAGTTTCATGACTTTTTTTGGGAAAACACAGGCCTTCCTAGCATAGCTTGTATTTGCATTCACTTTGACAGTAGTGGAGACAAAAAGTATCATAAAGGCATACACATCAATCACCTCAAAACTTGAGTATTTTTGTGCTAGATTGTTAATGTAATTCAAGTTTGAAATGTAGATAAATATACACACCCTTTCCAGCCTGTGATCCATCTATCACAAACTCCGCCTCCTCCCTGACGATAGCTTCCTTTAGGCCCCGCCCAGTCAGGATGAGCTTACTGGCATCCACCTGCTGATGTATGGCGAATCCGAGATATGGAGAGTTAGCAATTGGCAGGTCAGACCAGAATATGTGGATGTAGTGGTTACCTGGAGTAAGCATTATTGGATTAGAACATCACAAATACTGTCAAACCTGTACTAAGAGACCATTAACCTTTATCCCACTACATATATATAATGGACTGTTCTTTCTTTGAATTAAGACCATTGCATTTATCTGACAAAGGAGTGTTTTGGGAGGAAATGACTGATCAGCAGATGGACATTGTAAACCCTGATCAGCCTGCAAGTTACTCGAAGGCTGATTTGGGTTTACAATGGACGCAAAGGCTATTATAGTCGTGCTTAGCGGGTTAAGGGGTAAAGCAAAATTGACAACTTAACACAGGTAATCTCTTAATACAGGTACATTTAAATTTAGAACGATGTCATTGGGAACTTAAAAGGTGGACTCTCAAAGCAGATTTCAGTCTATTAATAGAGGTAGTATCTTGAGCACGTTGGACTGTACCTTTGTAGCAAGTTTTCTAAAGGTGCTTGAAATGAGCAAACTTAAAAAATTAAAACAAAAAGTATACGATTCTTTTAATCATGATCATGATTTTTAACATATATAATAACCTAAGCCAAAACAAAAGTTTTTTTTGTGACATTCTTAAGATTTCAAAAGAGTTATGATTCATTAGTTGGCATCATTTTTGTCAAAATGCACATGGTATTAATGGAACATCCTGTAGCTTCTTATATTGTTCTGAATTAAAATTATTTCCACAATTTGTTCGAAGTCTTCATGCATGTTCTTTCTAAATGTTCAATTTAATATACACCTATACAGTTGGACGCGATCCAGACAGACACAAGGTTGCAGGACAGTGATCCAGACAAATAAAGGGTTGCAGGACGTGATCCAGACAGACATAGGGTTGCAGGACGTGATCCAGACAGACACAGGATTGCAGGACAGTGATCCAGACAAATAAAGGGTTGCAGGACGTGATCCAGACAGACACAGGGTTGCAGGACGTGATCCAGACAGACACAGGATTGCAGGACGTGATCCAGACAGGGTTGCAGGACGTGATCCAGACAAACACAGGGTTGCTGGACGTGATCCAGACAGACACAGGGTTGCAGGGCGTGATCCAGACAAACACAGGGTTGCAGGACATACCTTCCTCTTCTGGAGTAAACTCTACAACAGATCTCCCCACCGTATGGTTGTCTATGTCTACGTCAATGGAGCGAGATGGGCCCTTAACCTCTGCTCTTAGGGAACCTAAACAATGAGATGAACAAAATTGGAGTAAAAATGTTAAGAAACATAAATCATAAACAGCAATCCAGCCCTGGGCCCTGTTGTTCAAAGATCGGTTAACTTAACCAAGCGTTAAGACCAAAATTTCAAATCTCTCTGAATTTCCGATAAATGAATATTTCTTCCAGAAATTGAGCATGTGAAAACATTAGCATTATGTTAAGAAGAAATGCAAATTAAAAACTTTTAGTAGTACAAAACATATTTTTATGAGAAAATGTATTCTGAAAGTTTACACCAACCAAGGATTAAGCTAATCAATCTTTGAACAACTGGGCCCAGGGCATTAATTTAAAATCCTTGGTAATCAGCAAGCAATGGATATCAATGTATAGTATTATTTTTGAATATATCTGAAATAAAACCATTACAAACCACTTTAATGCATCCTGCCCATGTGATGCCACAGAAAGTTACGATAAAACAGAAAAGGAATAACCATGAAAAACTTTAATCCAAACAAACTTTAAATTCTTAAACCAAACCTAATATATAGAATACCCAACTAATCCATCAGCGCTTCTATAACAGTGCAACAACAACATGACCCATGTGATAACACAGATTTGTTTGTTTAACCAAACAATAGTATCTAGTACAAATAAAGCACTTGCTAAAGTTAAAAAAAGCCACATGGCCGAATAAGGCCGCGATTCCTTGCCAAAATAAAACTATTACATAAGTACAATGTAACAAAATAGTGTATTTAAAATTCACCAAACAACTTTCAGAACAGCAATTTGCAACGTTACTTCCCTCATGGGACTTAGTGGATTTTGACACATGGATCTCGAAAATGAACTTGGGCAAGCTTTTGTGTTCATAACAATACACTTACTTTGAATATGATAAGGAAAATAGACTACAAACAAATAGTAACCTTTTAACAAAAAAAGTTTTGTTTTAACTGTGTTTTGACTGACAGCCATCTTGGATGTTAAAGTGGGGATCTCAAAATAAAATGTGGGTCTTTAAAAGACACACACAAAGTGCCTAGATTGGGAAATCAATCTCCAGGCAAAGACACACATACGAAATAAGTCTTTTTTTTTTATAGATAGAACAAAGCCCATTGCTATGATCCCCTTTAGCCTACAGTTGGCAGGGGACAACAATTAGATCAACTTTAACGTGTTTGAGCAATAACAAAACTCATACCTGGTCCGGCCTCCGATACATCGAATGGCAGCTGTTTCCGTTCACCAACCATCAGGTTCACCCTCTCGTTACCATCCATGAAGTGTTGCCATCCTCCAATAATCTTCACCTTTCTGGGATCTACAACCTTAGGGTGGTACGGGCTCCCTGTATTACAAGATGAGGATTTAAATGTTGATGTAATGATGAACTCTTTTCGGCCAGTAGAGCTAAAAATCATTTCAATACTAAAACGTTCGGGATATATGAATGTCATCAATAGTAACATAAGTTTATATGGTGAAGGTCGCACTATTTATATATAAAATTACAGGATATATTTATATACAATGTATATCTATACAGTCTTAACAGAAATATCAACTTAGATTCAGTTAATCTCTTATAAAAGTCGCAATATTTATAGGTTATTAGATTTGTATTGGCATATATGCTTTTGCGTTTAATATTGTGCTACTTTAGAAGCGCAATATTTATGAGCAAAAGAACGAGTGCATATATCCCAATATAAATCTAATAACCTTTTTATTGCGTACGCATTTTTAAATTAGAGAGAATAAAATAGGTTATAACATTTAATTTTCACCAAAAACATTATTTGAAACAAACATATTGTCTTTTCACAATGAAATCAACATTGTTTACATCACGTGATCTACTTTCTTTGACATGAACAGAAAAGTGCACCAATCACGATCGAGTACACATTACACACCCAATATGACTTTACTACATGTCAAATATGGGCGAATATCAACGTTTCCTGTTACATTGAAAGTAAACGGAGCTTGTAAATGTGTATGCAATAAATGCATATATTTTATCAAAATTCAGATAATTTCTTTACCAACAGACATGGGTGTGCACTTTGCCTAAACTGATGAGTGTTCAAACATACCAGTGTTATTGAATTCTGGAGGACCTCACATGTATGAAGGGAATCTTACCTGTGATGTCTGTCGGCCACATTCCAGGTGACACCATTATCAAATATTCCAGGGATCTCACCTGCAATGTAAGCCCGGTTCAAGGTGACATCAATGTCAAATATTCCGGGGAGCTCACCTGCAATGTCAGCCCCATTCCAGGTGACATCAAAGTCAAATATTCCAGGGAGCTTACATTCATGAAGGAAATCTTACCTGTGATGTCAGCCACATTTCAGATGACATCAATGTCAAATATTTCTGGGACCTCACGTTCATAAAGGAATCTTACCTGCGATATCAGCTCCATTCCAGGTGACACCAATGTCAAATATTCCAGTTTCCACGGGAATGTAGGTCACCGTGTAGGAACCATCAGCTTGGGGATCTACGCTGCACTTGGCGATGGAGTTGGGACCTGGAAAACAGTATTGAATACATAATATAATTTGTAAAAGCCAAAGAAAAATTAATATTGATTCAAATAATGATATAATATGTAAAATATTAAAATAAAAAGATAGCTGAAACACGATCTTGCATAAAAACATCGATTTTGTTTCTTGAATCTTACAGGTAGTTTGAATTATTTAAAAGTTTGAGCATATCATTCTGTGACTTCTTTAACCATTTTTTTTAGCAAAAACACTTGTTTAGTATTGTTTATTTGCATTATTTTATTCTAAGACGGGTCATAGTCTACACAAATTGTCATTCAAGCTTACCACTGACAGAGACTCTGAGGTCGCCCTTCCTGCGTCCAACCTCCACGTTGAAGTTGGCGGGCCTATCCTCCTCGGCGAAGAACAAACCACTCCCACTGGCTGTTGGCATACCACCATCTGCAATATCTTGTGTGAAGGGACATCCTGGAAAAGAATTAAGACAGGTTTTTATTGAAAGCAGAAATTTGTAAAATTGCTCCATTATTAATATCTAATGAGCAATGGCAGGCTGTATGGTAAACTGTCACAGACAAATACTGTTACTGCAAAAATAATGTAACGGTAACTATTTGTTTAGAAATATGCAATGAAATGAGTTTCTTTTAGCCTGAACAATATTTGCATCATGCCTTTAACTTCTGAGAACTAGACTGGTCAATAGAGAGAGACAGACTGGTGTGTGAGCCAGCATGAACAAGTACGAATAGCATCCGCAGGATTAACAAGAGACAAAAATATGTTAAGTCAAAGTATCGAGGGTAAGAAAATGTTTTCTTCTTCTGTAAAATCTTTCTCCAACTTCATTCATTACATTTCATAATGATAAACATATAATGGTAGATGCAGCAACCAAATAGGGTAATTGCTTATTAAAGGGTCTAGAGAAACATATAATGGTAGATGCAGAAACCAAATAGAGTAATTGCTTATTAAAGGGTCTAGAGAAACATATAATGGTAGATGCAGAAACCAAATAGGGTATTTGCTTATTAAAGGGTCTAGAGGGGATCTGCAAGAGTGATTGGTGTCAATCCAAATACAAATGAAAACCCTCATAATATAATCAGCTTCAGTTTCATATGAGATGTGATCATGCATTGAATTGAGAATTTTGTCAGGAGAACTCAATGACTTAGCTGTAGTTGTTTTTGTTCAATCATAAATATTCTATCTTATTTAATTTGTATGGCAAAATAACATTTGTTTTGACAAAGGATTAGGAGCTTGTACTTGATGACAAAAACAGAATTTATCAGAGCCTTAAATTAGCTACCTGCCAACAACCCAAATTTTACAACATATTTACACCCTTTCTAAACCTACTTTTGACAAGGAATATAATAAATAACTTGCATGTTATCCAAACTCTATAGACACAATATAAACGGCTTTTGCCAGCCAGACCAATACCCAAAACTGGAGTGTCAAATTGAGAGTTACCAACTCATAATTCATTTTACGTATATTCAATCACGGGTATTTTAAGAACCAGTTAATAAACCTATACTTTTGGCTGCACATATACATTATTATAGGACCTGAACACCTGCATAGAGTTTTGATAAGCGGTTTTGTAGTGTAATTTTGTCGCTATTTGGCGGGTTAGTTTCTTTAAACCATCGTATGAATTAATCTACTACTCAAAGTTTGCTAAGCACCAAGATTTGAATTCAACATTTTATGTTGGATGGTCATACAAAGTGGTTGATTGCATTTTATCATTCTATACGGAACATATCTACACTTAAACAATATAAGAGAAACCATGAATATCCTTCATCTGGGTTCCAACATAAGGCGAAAAAGGTTGGTGCTTAGCAAACTTTGAGCAGTCTATTAAGGATAAAACTAGCCAAAGAAAAGGTAATATGTTTTCTAGATCAAACTATTTCACTGACAATAACATCACAGGGTCTAGTCTAATGCATAATTATGCACACTGAATACGAGGATGAAACACATTATTATGGTTTTATTCGTATTTGGATTGACTCCCATATCAGACCATTCTGCAGTCCCTTTAAACAACAAAAAATGCCATAAAAGTATCTTATTCAGTAACATTTTACCTTCAGAACTTTTTTCAGCAACAATATTAATACATGTTAGAAATTTTCTTGGTTTTCCTTTTGAGTCACGTGTTGTTTCTCGTCTTTCTATACTACATACAACACCCTCTGTCCAGCCACCAGGATGTTGGTACGCATAAAGAAATAATTCCCCATTTTGGTTCCCAGCATCCTTAGAGTTACTTTCTGTAGGGGTCACAGCACTAGATTCTATCAATTCCTTTGAACCAGGCTTTGGAGTGTTTGCACTATTTTTTTCATTTTCACCTGAAACTTTTTCACACGAGTCCGTGTGTAATCTGTCAGAGGTTGTCTGTAATTTATGTGTTGGTGAATTAGTGACAGAACTGCTGTCGTCATGACTTTGACCAATCTCAATTGTTTCTAAATCCAAAATGTTTAATTTTTGTCGTTGAAATATTTTATTTTTATTCAGTGTTCTTGTTAACTGACTCTCTAAAGAGGCCATTAAGGCTTTATTTCCTAAAATTTTATTTCCTTTTGCACTTTTTCTTCTTTTTCTTGGAAACTGGACCTCATCTTTCTGACTGTCTTTATCTGTGGATTCTTCCTTATCCCCACCCGTATTTGGATCATCCCGTTTACGTAATACAGTAGATAGTTCTTTTACCAGTGCATCATGTAATTTAGAACCTGGATCCTTCTTAATGGAAGTCTTAAAGAACAAAGGATGGGGTATAAAACCTTCCGCCCTTCTGTCTGGCGGTGTCTGAACTATTGCTTTGGCCTCGACAGTTTTATCAGATTTTAATTCCTCATCTTTAGAGTCTCTTAAAACTGTTTCAGAAGAATCTTGGATATTGTCTTTTACAGATTTATCTGACTCGGTAATTTCACTAACATCTGCACTATTACTAGCTAAGATTGGACCAAACTTCTTTTGCAAGTATTTCTGAAGTTCATCAATCATGTCTCCTGGCGCAAAGTCTGCGACATTATCCTTTTCTGAACCTTTGAGACTTTCACTCTCAGAGTTAGATTGCTTCTCACTTTCAAAGTCCAACTTCTGTTCTTGTTCCATTACTTTCAACTTATCTTTGTTTAACACTAACAGCTCTGCATTCAACTGTTTTCGTATATCCACAGCTAATAGTTTCTCCCTTTCTATATTTGTTATTTTCTTTTCTATATTTTGAGTTTCTGCATTTTCCACTTTCTTTCCTTCATTTCGTGTATCTATATGTATGACTTTCTTCTCTTCCATTTGCGTTTTTCGGTTATTTTCTTCCTCAACATCCTTACTTTGATCTCCATTTAATGTGTTTTCATTCACTTTTTTCCTAAAAGACTGTTTGATTTCCAGCTTTATTTCTTTCACGGATGACATTTTTGCTGTTAACTGATGACTGATTTACTATTAAATTATATATATCTGTTTCTTTAATCCATTTCCATTCTCAACATTTTCGCATAATATCCGTTTCAGTCTGCTGTTCGAGATATATTTATATCCATATGTTTCATCTAAAATATAGGGGGTAAATGGCTGCACATCATATTTATACCTGGTTTTCAGCCAAATAACCCATATTTTATTTAAAATAGCTTAATAGCATAAACTAGTTTAAACTTATCCAAAGGCAGCTGATTGAAAAATGTTTATTCAATACTGAAAAGCTTCTTTTACCAGTAGAGTACAGTATTCATTGATATCCACACAAAACCGCTTTCAAATTAATTCTGCAGATCATTTCACTATCTACTGTCATTGACCTAAACCAACAAACCAGTTTGCCATACCCACTAAACAGTGCCATAAAACACCCTACTGTTAATCTAAGACACACACTAGAAGTCAATAAAATCCAAACAGATATCTAACCAAAAACTGTCCAATCTAACTCTGTCTAATTACTCAAAGCCATACATTTGATTGTCTAAAAGAACAAGATTTTAAGAAGATCTTTAAATGAAAAGAGGTTTTACAGCACATTACAGTATCATAATTATTAGGCCAGTAACCTCAGAGGGAGGTGAGATGAAGAATGAAGAGTTTCATCAGACATGCCACAACTAGGGTTCAAAAGAGATCAAACCCACCCAGGGCAGATAAGCAAGGCTTTATCCACTGAGCTAATAAGGAGATATTGAAATGAAAAAATAGTCAAACATTAAAATTACATGAAACGAAGTAGAACCTTCTAATTAACAATGTGAGATTTTGCACCAAAAAAAGCAACAACCAAAAACAAGAGTATATTTATGCGAAAATAAAAAAGAGTCAAATACAAGTGAGAGCTGACAAGTATGTAAAAAAAACTCTGCAATACAGCTAGACCTGACCAATACACATTTAGAGCGGACAAGTATGCAAAGAAACTTGCTATCTCATTCCAGTTTGTGTTCCAGTCCTTACATGGGGTACAATTTCTCCAGCTGAGACTGGAAGATGAATACAATGTTTTTGAGCTGAATGGGGTACAAGATCCAGCAATCATCTTCATCTCCATTATTATCATTTGTTTCCTCATCACCTTTACCCATTCCAACTCGATATGACCTAAGCAATTAATCGGGTTGTAAAACACCATACTCCATTTGATTTAACACAAACCCCCATTTATTGGTTTAAACATATTTATTTTACATCGATTGCGAAACAGTTCTTGCAACTTAGATTAATCACTCTCGATGGCTTCCTGGGTAGAACCAGTTCTAAGCAATGTGGATTAATTATCTTTCTCAAGGATAAATAACGTGGCCCCGACGAAGATTGAACCCACGACCTCTTGACCTAGAGTTTGGCGCTCTACCACTGGACCACGCACTCCACTTATTACCCCATTTATTATCAATATCTTGTTTAAGAAAGCCTTATAAGTAGTGTGTACAAACTCTACAAATCTGGCTTTTCGATTCATCTTTAGAGAACAATAAATTTCTTCTTCAACTAATTTAAAACAAAATTTCAAATATTTATGTTGATAGATCATGTCCACCAAAGGCACAAGTCTGGAGAAACATAATTTTATTATTATGTTATATATCAACCTTATACTTTCTTATACTTCATACACATACCAAAATATAGATATAGCATTTCAATGAGATAACGAAGTCATCAAAATTAGCATAAATTATCATTTACAAAGCTGGTTAACATGATGAAGGTGACCTTCGTATGCACCGACAGATTTACAATCTCCTTTATAGTCCAATTTAGATGTTTAAAATCAAATCAAAATAACCCTTTACAAATACTGTATGCTAAGGTCACTAATAGAGTGAACTTTATTTTGTCAACATATTTTATCAAAGGTAATATATTACTAACCTATTGGTTACTTAGGTCTTTTGATATTTATTTAGAACCAAAAGTCGGAGTGCTGCCAAAGCAAACGATAACATTTTAAAACTTTTTGGCTCATTTCTCATGGTCAAGATGGTAAAACTATAGAGACATTGAAATAAATACACCTACAGGGAAACACAACCTCCAGTAACCTTTATACTGAGAGACAATACATGACATGTTGATCCACAATTGTCACCACTACATGATGTTTGTATTCCTAACAATGGTGTTATAGATAGAACAGATAATAATGGTTTAAACATATTTCTTTTACACTGATTGCGAGTTCTTGCAACTTAATTAATCACTCCCGATGGCTTCCTGGGTAGAACCTCTTTCTTCAACTGAAGTCTGATGCTCTACCACTGGACCATGCACTCCATTCCAACAATGGTGTTAAAGATTTGTTACTACTACAGTCATGATGCCTATATCCCTAACAATGGTTTTGTTTGTTTGTTTGTATGGAGTTTTACGTCATTTTCAACACATTACGGTTATATATGACGGTTGATTTTTTCTGGTGGAGGCAGACTACCCACTTTTCCTGGGTAGAACCAGTACTGTATACCTCCCGCCATCCGTAAGAATCGACACTTCCTCACTTACAAGTCGAGCTCCCAGTGGGATTCGAACCCGCAGCAGTGAGAGGCGAAGGTTTACAACGCAACGTCGTTAACCATTCGGCCACGGAGACACTACTAACAATGGTGTTAAAGGCAGTATAGATAATGATTAGAGTATTTAGACACAATCAAGCATTAAGTATTTATGAACATGTGGTAGGTGGTCAGTAAATAAACTTTTAATTTTAAGATTGTCTCCATGAACATGCTATAAAACATCTTCTAAGAAGAAACATAAATTCAACCAACTATAAAATCCAGCTAAGGCAGCATGTACTGGTCAATGAACATATATATCCAGTAATTCTGTATCCCAAACCGAATTCAAGCTATGAACCTTTCACATGCCAAGAGAGCATTCAACTTCAATACCACATAAAACGCAATCAAAGATCCATCTAAATGACAGTTAATAGTGAAACACTTAAAACCGGTATACAATAAATCCCTGACTTAAAGTTCAATGATTTGAGCACATATCTGATGGGTTATATTCTTGACTTCATCTACCAGTTTGTCTTAGATTTAAGCCTCAACATTTTAGCAACCAGGCACAGGACAAGAATTACTTCCATAAATAGATCATTCAGTATTAATAACACCCAAGGTTAATCCTTCAGACCTGTACCCGATAAATGATTCCACTGCAGAAAACACAATGTGAAACTTTCATATTAGGCTGAATGGCAGATTTTTACATAAAAGCACAAATTCAAACATTATGTGAATGACTGTCCACAAAAAGCTCTCCAATATCACGACAATTTAACTTTAGAAAACAGCCTCTCTCGGTACACTGTACTAAAATCCTTTACAGAAATTACAAAATCACCAGTTTATCACATCTTTAACTACACATGAATGCAATATAACACTGTCCTCTAGATTTTCTCCACAAATGAATTAAGATAATAATCAAACCATGTTCACTAATGCATGCATGGTGCATTATAGGCACACATGAAACATCTCCTGCATAGTTTAGCTGATTATGAAAATTTCCTTCACCTGTGTGAATGCACCTGTGTGAATGCAGCAATATAGTTTTAAGACATTATGTCTGTAATACTGATCATATAGCACTGATTGTGGTGCAAATTGCTATAAATATGACCTTTAACATAACAGATATATTATATGATCTGTTGGTTTTATATTAAAGCCTGCCAAACATATAAATTATGGGGTTTAATAATCCTGTTGGTACTTATTGTTTTTTTCAAAATCCTTAACTAAGCATACCTTTTTACAATAATATATTTTGAATATATTACACTCGAGGGTTGTCAAGTCTTTTGGTCTGTTTTATAAATTATTTATAAAACTAGAAATGTGTCTATAGGACACGGATGCCCCCGGTATAAGTTACTAGAACTATGAATTCGCAAAAAAAAAAATGATTTCAAAACATGAATCGTTTCAAAAGTTATTGAGTGGAAAAGGGGTCATTACTCCTTCAGAAATTGACCGATGCTGACCTAAATCAAGCTTGGCCTGTATTTTATAATTACACAGCTACACACCAAATATTAATTACAAACATGGACCCTTTCAAAAGTTATTGAGCGGAAACCAATTTGTTGCAGAAAATTAAGTAGAAAAGGGGCCACAACTCCTGCATAAAATGAGCAACGCTGACCGAAATCGAACTTGACCTGTATTTTATTATTACACAGCTACACACCAAATATTAATTACCAACATGGACCCTTTCAAAAGTTATTGAGCAGAAACCAATTTGTGGCAAAAAATTAAGTTGAAAAGGGGCCACAACTCCTGCATAAAATGAGCAACGTTGACCGAAATCGAACTTGACCTGTATTTTATAATTACACAGCTACACACCAAATATGAATTAAAAAGATGGACCCTTTCAAAAGTTATTGAGCGGAAGCCAATTCGGACGGAAGGGATGGAAGGACGGACGGGACGGACTTTCGGCATTCTCGAATGCCGGGGGCATAAAAAGATTAAAAGAGGAAACATTTCATATCTTGCAATGACTAACTTGAGGGAACGTGACGATGTTGCTGGTTGTCTCACCTGTATCAGTGAATTAACAATTTCAAACAATACAGCAACAAAAATATCAATAATAAATTCAAACCATGCTAGATTTATTTGGGATCATAAAATATTCAGGCATTCAGCTGCCTTTAAGTTATGTCTTTCCATATATACTTATGTAAATACAAGTGAATATCTAGACGTTAATCCATTGGTGTGGAACCAGGTGACACCTCAGACCCCATAAATAATTAAATAACATAAATGCATGAAAATGTAAAGTAAAAAATATTGATTTCATTGTGCCAACAACCCACGCCTTTTTTATTTCATCTACGGTAACAGAAGTTGTAACCATCCCTGATACGTTTCTCGTCCTATCGAAGTTATTTACAATAAAAATCAATTCAATTATTTATTTATTTTTTTGACAATTCACTAGATGGTTGATTGTATGCTGTATTAACGCAGCATATACCAACTAAGTACATGACCTATAAGAATTATAATACAAAAAGTGTATACATTTAAAATACCAAAGCCACCTAAAAGCACTCAATTAATTGGACATAATAGACAGAACTGTCAAATTATTCCAATGTATTTATGGTGTGTGAGTTTTTTGTGAATAAAGCACTGTGTTTTGTTTCACTCCACCAGTTTTTAACAGATCTGATTTTCGATAATCTAAACTATTAATAATACTTTCAGAAAGAAGACTGCTTTTAGGAACTATAACTTCAATATGCACACTACCGAGTGCCCGTATCGATTAATCCAATTAGCCCTTGCTGTTTAAGCTAGAACACAAAATGCAATCAATTTCTGTGGAATGGTATTTTCACATTTCCCCAAAGAATGGATTTAAAACTCTGTGACTCGACTCCAAGCAGAAGACTCAATAATCCACCAGCTATGACAGAATCAATAAGCTTCCAATGACATTGCTTGTATAGTTAGGCCTCTGTATGACACAGATTTTATATTGTTATTGTCCCTGGGCACTTTAAATAGACATACAGCAGGTATCTAGAGCAAATCTTAATCCAATTTAATCTTACACAGAATGCTTAAAAGGATTTTATTCTCATAATCCATAATTTTTAATTTTTACTAAATTTAACGTTCTGAAGCAAAAATTTTTGCTTTGGGGTGGTTGAAGTGCAGAAATGTTATAAAGAGATCTTGTGTAAATCTATTTCCATTCTTACTTTGTTTGTTTGAATGGAGTTTTACATCATTTTTAGCACATGTTAGGCCATATATAACTGTCGATTTGTTTGTGAGAGAGGCAGAACACCATTTTTACTGGACAGACCAGCATTGTATATCACCCTACACCCCGTAAGAATCAGCACGACTCACTTGACAAGTCGGGCTCCCAGTGGGATTCAAACCCGCAGCGGTGAGGGGCTCCCAGTGGGATTCAAACCCGCAGCGGTGAGGGACTCCCAGTGGGATTCAAACCCGCAGCGGTGAGGGGCTCCCAGTGGGATTCAAACCCGCAGCGGTGAGGGGCTCCCAGTGGGATTCAAACCCGCAGCGGTGAGGGGCTCCCAGTGGGATTCAAACCCGCAGCGGTGAGGGGCTCCCAGTGGGATTCAAACCCGCAGCGGTGAGGGGCTCCCAGTGGGATTCAAACCCGCAGCGGGGAGGGGCTCCCAGTGGGATTCAAACCCGCAGCGGGGAGGGGCTCCCAGTGGGATTCAAACCCGCAGCGGTGAGGGGCTCCCAGTGGGATTCAAACCCGCAGCGGGGAGGGGCTCCCAGTGGGATTCAAACCCGCAGCGGGGAGGGGCGAGAAAGATTAGAAGCAGAGTCTTTACTATCCCAGGAGGTGTCCTTTTTTTTTAACATGCAATTGAAACTAATCCTTTCTTACTTCACGTGAAAAAACAGACTCAAATCTTAAATTAGAAACCAGTCTCACAAAACTGAACTCAGTTGTATTGGTTGAACAATAGTTAGATTGCAATGTGTACCTTTAAGGTAGTTATCTTGTTGCGTTGCCATAAACGTTAACATGATCAGATCACCAATAGAGGCAATCATCCAGTTAACATTCATAGCACATTTTGGCTATAGTGTTTTATATCGTTTTACAATTCCATTAAAGGCTGTGAAATACCTGTGCAACAAGTTTAAGCTTCAGGGTGTTTATTTTAGATCCCTTTATGTAGTAGAAACATAACTGGACAAGCAAGACATACAATAAAACAGGAGTTTCAACTTTAAATACATGGTAACGCTTATTTAACGGCACAGTTACAGCTATGGAATTAACATAGAGATTGTAAACTACGGAGTTTCTCTTCTTTTTGTTCTCCAAAATATTTCAGCTTACAGCTAACTCTATAGTTTTCGAGTATGGAGTCATAGAGATGGCATAGTTGTAGAGTATGGACTCATAGAGATGGCATAGTTTTCGAGTATGGAGTCATAGAGATGGCATAGTTGTAGAGTATGGAGTCATAGAGATGGCATAGTTGTAGAGTATGGAGTCATAGAGATGGCATAGTTGTAGAGTATGGATTCATAGAGATGGCATAGTTTTCCAGTATGGAGTCACAGAGATGGCAGTTTTCGAGTATGGAGTCATAGAGATGGCATAGTTGTAGAGTATGGAGTCATCGAGATGTCTTTTATTTCTCATTTACATTTTATGTGTTTGCTAATTTATGATTTAAATAAAAACCCAAAGCATAAAATATTTTGCTTTTATTATCATTTCTCTGCTATAAAGATGTGATTAGGGATACATGTCAATCTTGAAAAAAATATTTAAATCAATATTGAACTATGTTTTGCTAAAACCTTTAATTATTTTCCATAAAATAAAGTTTATAATATGAAAACATTTAAAAATTGTATATTTTTGGCAAAAGTAATAACCTGTTTTCAGAAATTCGAAATTTTGAAAATTATAGACTTGACATTTAAAACTGCAGCACAAAAAATTGTTGGGTTTCAAAAAAATATTTCAGTGGGTGAAACTATTATAGCTGATTTATATCATATCCCTTTTGTGAAAATGCAGCAGACCTACAACAAAATCTTATATTTATCAATTACCTTTGGGTTTATAAATCGCAACTGCACCCGTACGTTTATTTAGTTTAATTGGAAACCTTGGGGAATTAATCATTCCCCACATACTGTGTAGGAGAAGAAATACTTAAGTAACCCAACAGTCATTCGCCGAGCAACCACGTAATTATTCAACTTTATTTTTTTGATACCAAACATTATGTTCAAACAAGCATTACAAATTATACAGGCTATTGAATGGCCAAGGATATTATATAAATCTGGTTTTAATCAAACATGGTTAGTGTGCAGGGAGACAATCTTGTACGTGATTACAATTTTGACAAGAGCATACAGGCGTATCAAAGTCAGGAGCAAGTAACGTGGTCCCCGCCTGTCAAACCTTGATCACTGAAAGACATTGATTTATGTTTTATCTTGATACTCAAATAAAATATCTGAAATCACCACCGCTGACAATTTGTTAACAAAACTGACACGCCTCATTTAGTCACTAAGATTGTATGGATTTGAGTTTATTTGCCCATAATCCCATATTTTTCCACTTTATCAGCGAGCGTTCCTTTTGTCACTTTTCTACATTTGATGTCAGTATATTGTTCAGTCGACTAACAATAGAAATTTAACTAATTTAAAGATCATAAGTAAATATGAATACATATATATTGAAAGTGGTGACCTCTGAGGGTAATGAAGGTAATGAAGGGGAAATCAAACTGTTAATTGACACATGTAGAATTTGAAAAACCTTCTTTTTTTTCAGATTGTTTTCTCTACTTTAGTGTATGAATATAGTATATTAATTTGAGCTGTTTTGGAGTGATTTAAGTTTATTGAGAAGTGAGATAATTTTAGATTTGTATGTGTTGCGATAATGTTTCTTATGCAAGTCTCTTTTAAAACCTCTGATCTTATATGCACAGAATCAGTCTAAAATGTAGAGAAATCATCCAAACAATATGCACAGAATCAGTTTAAAATGTAGAAAATCATCCAAACATATGCACAGAATCAGTCTAAAATGTAGAGAAATCATCCAAACAATATGCACAGAATCAGTCTAAAATGTAGAGAAATCATCCAAACATATGCACAGAATCAGTCTAAAATGTAGAGAAATCATCCAAACATATGCACAGAATCAGTCTAAAATGTAGAGAAATCATCCAAACAATATGCACAGAATCAGTCTAAAAAGTAGAGAAATCATCCAAACATATGCACAGAATCAGTCTAAAGTGTAGAGAAATCATCCAAACATATGCACAGAATCAGTCTAAAATGTAGAGAAATCATCCAAACTGAAACATATGCACAGAATCAGTCTAAAATGTAGAGAAATCATCCAAACAAGAGCTGTCTGACAACAATATGCTTGATTTTTATAGCCTTTTTTATTTATTGGGAAAGTAGTTGAAAAAGGGACATAATTATTTCTGTTTAATTTTGTTATAATATTAGCACTTGTGAAGTGTCGGTGTAAAATGTCAGAGACTGCATATGTGAATTTCATTGATTTAAGATTTGAATTGAATGTTGTTTAACGGCGCATCAACACAGTATAGGTTATTTAGAGCCGCCCCAGAAAGAGGGGAAGGATACATAGGAATCCGGGAACCATGCCCTACTCTTATTATCGAATAGATTCCTATGATTCTTTAACATGCTCGGAGGATAGACCGATACACGGGACTCCCCGGTTTACGTCCCCATCCGACGGACGAGGCTAAGGGAAAGTGTCTTGCCCAAGAACACACCGACGGAACTCAGTGGCACCACGGAGGATTGAACCCGGGGCCTCCAGTTACCAGTCCGCCGCACTACCGACTGCGCCATGCCAGCCCTCAATGATTTCAGAGAAATGTTAATAAATTAAAATATTTTTTTAAAAGAAATTCAAAATTTTGACAACAGATCCACACAACCCAATATAAAAGAACTTCTTCCATATATACAGAAGAAACTTCATGACAATCAACTTAAAGACCATATTTCAACATAGAAGAATCGCAGGATCGAAAACACATAACTATAATCCAATAACTTCCAAAATTCAAAATCAAACAAAATAAATCCATTTGCTTTAATAAATAGTCAAAATTATCCACCAAATTAATATTTAGGTCACTGGTTATTTTCAGTATTACATTCTTTAGATTTTCACACCCACTTTACTATACATGTAGTACAGCCCTCCAACACAGTACAGAAGGTGAGTGTTGACGCCATTCACGGCATGTTTGAACAGGGGACAAGGACTATATTATTCTCTGTCAAACATCAAATATGTACAATAATACCATGAGCAAACAAAATACATGATTAAAATGTTAAGTATAATCACAACTGGGGTAGATGTTAAAATACTTCATTTAAAACGGTCAACCAAACATTTGAATTTACAATAGGTTCTACTGGGACCCCAGTAAATGCTGAACTGAGTAGAACAATAATTGAAAATGATTTTGTCTTTTTCAATGCTCCAAAGATTAACAAGATTAAGTATAACAATTTGCACCTTTTATGTTCGAATTTCTTTGAATTTTCTTTTCAATAATCAGCAATATAACAACCCATCATGTCGTCCTTTGTTTGCATACTGGCTTAATTTGGACACTAAATCATGTGACCATTGTGCAGTCAGGGACTATATCCCAACATGGGGTCATTTTCACAAACTCGTTACAAAATGTTTTAGGGCACCAAATGCAGTGCCATGTATCCACTCATTACAGCAAGCATAATCTTATAGAAGACTCATCTATAGTTGTTGGTTAAATGGTGTTTAACGTCATCTTCAGCACAGTTTTAGGCTACTGGTATATATATATATATATGACTGTCGTTTTTTTTAAACCAACAGCTTTTTCCTGAGTAGAACCAGTACTGTATATCTCCCTCCATCCATAAGAGTTGACATTTTCTCACTCAAAGTCAAACTCCCAATGGGATTCGAACCCAGACTTTGTCTATGAGAACTACTTTCATGCATCATTCCTGGAAAAGCGTTATCGTCCTAGGGGCTTAATTTGTGCAACCTTGATCCTCCAGTATCAACAGCATGCAGAATGCTCTATATAAAATCATCCGACCCACCAGAACAGAACTTGAGCAAATTGATCTTATGAAAAAGTGATCAATAAGTCAGCTCGAGCTCTTCACAACAATTAGACTGTTGTGTGTTTAAAGGCTCACCAACACATTATTGTCAAATTCAAGGGGACATAATTCTAAAAAAATAGATACAATCAAAATTGCTACTATGCACATTTTCAAGTGGTAGCGATGATACTGATTACCGTACATCAAAATCATCACAACAGCCTAGGTTGGATGGCTGGTTGAATGTTTTTTTACTTATTTTCAGCACATGTTAGGCTATATAAGACAGCTGATTTTTTCGTGGACCACCCACTTTTTTCCTCAGTAGAACCAGTATTGTATTTGATTACCTCCTGCCATCCTTAAGAATGGACACTTTCTCACTTATAAGTGGAGCTCCCAGTGGAACCTGTAGCGGTGGAGAGGCAAGGTTTCACATGCAGTGTCTTTGCAAACACAACAAATGGGATGTACGTGTGGAAATTCAATATTCCATGGGAAAAACTGGTAAATATAGTGGCAGGCCAATTTTGTTAGAGTATGCAGATCTCCATATTGAGTTAGTGATGTTAATATATTGTCAATCTCTGCAAAAACCTAGAAGGAGTTGAGCACACATGCTTATTTTCTTATAAATTCAAAGATCTGGTGAAAAAGTCACAGTCCAAATTTGTCACAATAAAATGTGCATGATAGCTATCTGGTTGATGCTTGTCTCAAAGATTAAGCCATGTATGTCATGTTACAATATGCACAACTTCACTTGGTGGTGATGGTTAGTGAAGTATAATGGCAATCTCCACAAAAGCCTATGAGAAGTTGAACACACACATCATTTTTTTCATAGAAATTCAAAGTTAAAAGAACATAACTCTGGTAAAAAAATCGCAGAAACCTTGGTAATTTATTTCTCAAACACGTGGTTTAATATGTCAATAAACATGTTTTTGTACTAAATTGCTGTCTATATTTTATGATAATTTCTTTACATTGTCACTATCTTTTACACCATCTATTTTATGTATGACTATGTTATGTATGTTTAAAAGGCCGCAGAAAAGAGAAATAAATAGAGGTTATTTGTTTGTTTTGAGTGAATACAGGATTTATTTTCATCGAGAAGTGCTTTTGCATGAGTGAAAATATTTGAGTTTCTCAATTCGAGATGAATATTAATCATAATATTCACGACAAACCAACAAATACTCTATTTATTATATACTCATTACCTGGAAATTTATGCAGAAAAAAATATTGCACCAAAACAATGATGTCAATAACGTCAACAACGTAAACGTCAACAGTTGCATGATGTCATTTTAAGTGAAAATATATTATATTTTTCACTTGAAATTTAAACAATGAAAATATAAGGTTTAATTGTAATCATAAAATCCACTAGTTCCCTGGAAAGTATATAATAAATGCAAATACTAAACTTTCAGCATTGCTGCATCATTCTATATTTGCATATAATGTGTCTACTCATGAGTAACACTAGTCCAGGTCATCTGAGAAGCTTGCTTTTCTTAAAAACAAACGTCTACAACCTTTCTTCTACAGACGCACCTTCTATCCAAGATATACCGGTACAGAATGACAAAAAGACAATAAATTAATAAATAAACAAAGACAGAAAATTCATCATTATATCGACAAATTAATTATGGACATGTTTTTTTTTCTGCACAAGGAGTCCAGACGCACAAGGAGTCCAGACGTTTGTATTTACAATCTAGTGTCAAAGATGATCAAGACTAGAGAAACACCTCATTTCCCATGTTATCCCCAGATATTTATACTGGCCATGATAAACAGCCCTACCTCACAAATACGAGAAATCCATGGATTCACATGTCTCGCCTAACGGGGGCGGGACTTACAATGATCCTTAAATGAAAGTTTGTAAACATTTTAGTAACTAAAAACAATGGAGTTTGCAGGATGACATTTAAGTCCATTTGTTTAAAAACAATATGCCATTCTATTAAAAACAAGAGCTGTCGGAGAACAGCGCAAAAATAGCTATATGTGTAAGAATTGACCAAAACAACACAAAAATATGAAAAAATATATATATATATAAATAAAATCGTGTTTCGAGTGGGGTGCGGGGAGACCAAAACAACACAGAAATATGTAAATGGGGGCAAGGGGTGTAGGGGGAGTGGGGTGGAGGGGAGGAGGGAGCCCAAGCTCCAATATGGTTGAAGTATGAATAAGATGCGTAATGCTATAAGAAATCTCAAACCAAAATTAAAGATATATACAATAGCTTACATGCAAACCTAGATCTGCCTTTGTTGCACATTTTATGGGCCATCACAATTTGAGTTCCATGGGAGCCCATAATTTGCAGAAGACAAAATTACTTACACAACCCTTTACAACATACTATAAGGAAACCAATTCCCAAATTTAGTTGAGCTAGGACAAGAAATGTAAGAGATATAGACCCGTAAACACAGATTACACGCAAAATTTGATGTGAAATAGACACATTTTAAGGGCTATCAGAATTTGGGTTCCATGGGAGCCCAGGGTTTACAGGAAAATTACTTAAGCAGCCGTTAAGATAATGCTGTAAGGAAGCTCATGGCCAAATTTGGTTGTGCTAGGATAAAAAATGTAAGAGATATAGACTTGTAAACACAGCTTACACGCAACATTTTATGTGAAATGGACTCATTTTATTTGGCATAGTTTGTGAAAAGTGACCTAAACGCCCTAAACGCCAAAGTTGAAGGTAAATATTATAAGGTTATCTGCCCTTTGCTTGGAGAGTCAAGGTCACATCCACATCTGCTTTGTCACGTTGCGATGTACCACCCTAGATACAACTATAAACAAAGTTTGAAAGGTGTAGTGCATACAGTTTGCACGAAATTGACCTTAATGCAAAAGTTGAAGGTAAAATTATTAAGTCATCTGCCCTTTGCTTGGAGGTTCAAGGTCACTTCCACATTTGCTTTGTCACGTTGCGATGTACCACTCAAGATACAGTTATATGCAAAGTTTTAAAGGTCTAGTGCATACAGTTTGTGCAAAAGTGACCTAAACGCAAAAGTTGAACCTAAAAATTATTAAGTTATCTGCCCTTTGCTTGGAAGATCAAGGTCACTTCCACATTTGCTTTGTCACGTTGCGATGCACCACCAAAGATACAACTATAAGCAAAGTTTGAAAGGTCTAGTGTATACAGTTTATGAGAAAATGACCTAAACGCAAAACTTGAATGTTGACGCCGCCACCGCCGCCGAGGCCAAAGGAACACCTATGTCTCTTTTTTTCTTCAAAAAGGCGAGACAAAAAATGAATTGAATTTAAAAAAAATTGTAAGGGAAGTTCTCAGGCTTGCATCAATTCAAAAGGCTTGACACTAAAATCTATAAAAATTTGAGACTGCATAAAATGTAATAACCTTAAGCTGATTATATAAAATCAACAGTGAGTGACCATGCTTTATATAGTATTTTAAACAATGAAACCTGTCTTTATAGACCATTAGATCCATAAGTACAATTACTAATAAATATGTTGTTGTTTTCTGCAATATACTGATCTATAAACAATCCCATATCAAACACAAATTGAATAACGTTTGAGAATATACTTCCATATTAGTTTTAAAATGAGTTTAAACTACACTGTTTCAACACTGCAATGTGTCAACTAACCACAGTCAGGTGATATATCCAAAAAAAGTATTAAAATGTTTTATAAACATATGCTCTCTTCTGTCAGACGTGGCATTTTTTTCTCCAGTAAGGCTGGTCTTAAAGACAGGTTTCTCAAAAATTGCACTTAATTTCACCAACCTGGGATTTCAAATCCTCCATATTTGATGTAGATAAGATATTTTCCAGGCTCCTCTGGTTCGAAGATGAAATCCTTCCACAGGTGGCCGAGTTCCCGACCATCGTAGACGACCTCGTGACCCGACGGATTGATAATCCTGATCTCCTGTTCCAGTGTACCTGCATCACTGAAGTCAACTGGAAATGGTATGTCATAACTGTTAGATATACAACTACATGTAGATAGTTTGAAATCTCTATTGTTCAAGAAACAAGATGCAGTTTTTGATATCCTGTGGCATCACCTTTTTTTTAAATTTAATGACAATAACTTTCAAACAACTTCAAAAAACATCTTACAACAGCACTAGGTGGACTTGCGTACCATGTTTTATAAAAATATGTTTAAGGTTTCTGAAGTAATGCTCCGGAAACAAATTGACAATTTGTTTTACTGGAAATTTCGAAACTTTTGATATTACTAATAGAAATTTTTATATATCAAAAGGCACCACAAGACCAATATGTTGATATGTGTACAGCACATAAAGTTATCTTGAATATATTTTATAACGTTATATGTAAGTACTCACCACTAAATCCTGCCTCGTCGCCGACACTTTGGTGCCTGAAGTTGTCTATCCTGATAGTGGACAGATCAAATACGTCCACATAGAACGGACTACCATCGATCATGCGGCCAGCAAACTGCACATCTATCGTGTGACGTCCTGGCAAAAGAATGCAGAACTATGGGGATTAAGCATGTTCCACAAAACACTCGTGTCATCTGCCATTTTGAAAACTAAAATAATTTAAAGATTTCCAACAACTACATAACTTAAAATGAGAGTTGAAAGAAAACAATATTTGAGTGATAAGAAACAACTGCATTAAGTTTGATGAACAAAGTTAAAAAAACATAGCTGTTTTGTATAAAGGGGAAAAACTCTCTTCCCAATTAAAACCATCACTGTAACAGAGCCTGTGGAATTGGATTGCAAAAGTAACAAAGGAAAGACCATTTAAACTTGCATGACCTTAGGCAAAAACTTCAAATCAGTTTTACATAACTGAAATATATGAACAAACAAACCAACATGGATGAAATATAATTGACATTTCCATAAAAATATTTCTGCTATTGGCAATCATAACAGCCAGCAGATAGGCAGAAAATGTTTACAGTGAAGTCCATATAATATTAAAGTCACATTTAAAACTATTTCATAAATTAGCCATAGAGATGTAAACTCTTTCAGGAGATATTTTCAAACAGTATATACCTGCCACTCTCGGTGTCCATTCAACCCTGAATTCTTTATTACCCTGTCGCTTCACATGTGCATTTACCTGTTCACCATTGGGAGCTGGAAATAACATGGGAAATAACTCATAAATTACTCGGAAACAATTCTTAACATTACAGAAAAGTTCTGTTTTGTTTTTTTAACTGTTTCGGAAATAACTCAAAAATGAAAGACGAAAAAGTGCCAGGTGAAAGGAGTGAAAGATTGTCTTTAACTGGAATTAATTTCATATTTATATATATATAATGGAGTTTCATGAATGAAAATAATTGCCATTAAAACAAATCTTTAAACTACAAAATTGGTGTTGGAATGAAAAAAGATAATGCAATTTAACAGTTTCAGGTATTCACCTTCATCAACAAAATCAGAATTACTGTCTTAGTTAACATTAATTCTGTTTTTAAAATTATTGAAAACTTTTACATTTAATTACAGAGCATGGCAGCAATGCTGAAAAAAGGATATCATTTATTTTTAATCTGATTATGAACACCAATAAATGAATGATTTATGTTAGAAGAAACACATGGACTTGTACAATGATTATACACAGCAATAGCATGCATAGTCAATGAAAGCAAGGATAATAAATTCCAAAACGTGAAGCAATGTGAAATAACATGTTTATTAATGAAACAATCTCCCTTCACCGACATAATTCATACCTAGTAAAACATTCAATCCATAAACACAAATATCACTTGATACACTGTTCACATTGTTATATTTCATAAATGTTTCTTTTTCATGCACAGGCTTACAATTGTTGGTCCATTACATGACCAGTCATAAATTATTCTTCTTCATACACAGGCTTACAATTGTTGGTCCTTTATACATGACCAGTCATAAATTATTCTTCTTCATACACAGGCTTACAATTGTTGGTCCTTTACATGACCAGTCATAAATTATTCTTCTTCATGCACAGGCTTACAATTGTTGGTCCTTTATACATGACCAGTCATAAATTATTCTTCTTCATACACAGGCTTACAATTGTTGGTCCTTTATACATGACCAGTCATAAATTATTCTTCTTCATACACAGGCTTACAATTGTTGGTCCTTTATACATGACCAGTCATAAATTATTCTTCTTCATACACAGGCTTACAATTGTTGGTCCTTTACATGACCAGTCATAAATTATTCTTCTTCATACACAGGCTTACAATTGTTGGTCCTTTACATGACCAGTCATAAATTATTATTCTTCATACACAGGCTTACAATTGTTGGTCCTTTACACATGACCAGTCATAAATTATTCTTCTTCATACACAGGCTTACAATTGTTGGTCCTTTATACATGACCAGTCATAAATTATTCTTCTTGATACACAGGCTTACAATTGTTGGTCCTTTATACATGACCAGTCATAAATTATTCTTCTTCATACACAGGCTTACAATTGTTGGTCCATTACATGACCAGTCATAAATTATTCTTCTTCATACACAGGCTTACAATTGTTGGTCCTTTATACATGACCAGTCATAAATTATTCTTCTTCATGCACAGGCTTACAATTGTTGGTCCTTTACATGACCAGTCATAAATTTTTCTTCTTCATGCACAGGCTTACAATTGTTGGTCCTCTACATGACCAGGTTTTCAGGTCTTAATTACATCATGCAATATGTTCAAGGTTATCGTGCTGCTTAAAGGAGTAGTTGTCATGCACAATTTCAGAAAAGATTCAATATAATTCATAATTCACCATGTACAGAGATGTCTTTTGCTGTTTTGGTAATGGTGCCAGGGCCCTAGAAAATTTAGGATGATAACCTTAAATTTGGGAATGATGAAATTGACAAAAATATCTTATATCTCACAAAAGTATTAATAGTAAGTGCTCTTAATTTAATGTGGTTAAAATACTACGATTGTAAAAGTATTGCAGAAGCTATTTTGAACATGTGAAGGAAAAATACACAAACCATAATCTGAAGTGACGTTTTTATGAATATTGGGGAAAATGTATTTTTTTGGCATTAGGAATGAGGCCGAAGACCCAAAAACATTCAAAAGACATAATGTAGCATAACAGAATAGAATAAAAACAGAATGCCATAATGTACTAGTAGATCTATATTATTTCAAACATATATAACCCTTGGGTAGAAAAGTTCAAGTAATAGCAGAATCCATGCTGATACAGTCGTCTGTAAGATTCAGATTCAGCATTCTCCATTTCAAGCCTCCAGGCCACCATGATAGAGGGTTGCCATAACAACCTGTGATAAACATGACAATCTGGTCAACGGGGTACGTGTAGCTCATGGTGTGAAGGAAATACCACTGAAGTTCCTGCACTATGAAATGTTTGGTGTTCAGCAAGGCGAGGGCTCGGCAATCTGGCTCATCTTGTGTCAAATCAATCTTGAAGGGTGAACCTGTATAAAACAAAACAAATTCAAACTTTAATACAGCCCTTATTATAAACTCATAAATGTATTCATTTGCATATTTTCTAAATGTTCAAAATTTGTATTTTTCCAAATGTTCGTAGATTCGATAGTGAAAATACAGGGGGAAAGCACTTTTGCATTATTTAAGAAGTGTTTATGTAAATCCACATTTAATGTTCTTTTCGAATTTTAATACCCAGAAAGAACTGAGTGCAAAGATGCAATGACAGTATGAAACCGCTACAGACATTTCAACAATGGAAACCATCTCATTCTGTTAGGTATTAGGCATTGGGAAATATGTATCTGGTTCATGGCTATAAACTGCACATCTCTGTTCAGCAAGTTTTCACACTCCACCTGCTTCATTTTCTCAGATTTTTCCTTTTTTGTGTCTCAACTCACAACTGGCAGCACATCTGAAGGCACATTGTCATTTCATATTTTATTTGTTGCATGTCTAACTCCATACATAATCATAATAATTAACCAATTATTCCCTCTCAATTTCTTTCTCACTGCATTTTTATCGACTCCAGTCTGGCCCTATGCGGTGAAATCTGATTTCAGACATTTCTTTGATAATATTTACTTTTTCCTAGGACTGACCTGGTATAGGTTCTTTGTTAAATGTGACAAAAATCTCATAAAGCTTATGACTCTCTGGTTCAAATGATGCCCATATAAGGTCATCTTTGCCCTCGTTGATTGCTGATTGGATGGTTTCCCCGTTACAAATAATGATGATGCCAAGGTCACCTTCTCCTGCATCTCTGACATCAACTGTAACAACGATAATGTATGCGTAAATATTCTATATATATATAGCTACAAATAATACGATCAGATGGCACTGCTTTTGTAAAAATATTTTTTAGAAAAGTTATGTTTTCAAACAAATTCTTTCAATAATTTGAAAGGCAAAAACATTTTGTATGCATAATATACAGCTTTTTTTGTTATCGCTAGAAAAGTTGTCTATTTATGTTTTTTCTTTCTATAACAAAAGAGGGCTAATACTTTCCAACTGGGCAAGAAAATTTCCAATAATTGGACAGATGACACAAATCAATAACAATGTATTCAAGGGACACATGGCAATCATGAGTTTTATATCATGCATTACAATTAGTACAGCGATTTATTAATCCTGTATCATTTTGACTTTAAAACTGCTTGTATATATTTAAGTAAAAAAATGAGAATTCTATTTCCTTCATTACTCTACACATTTTTTAAATATATTATTGGCGCAATATTATCAAAAGTCAATAATATGTAAAAACAATTTGCTTTGAACTATTCTAACAGTTAATATTAATGATTGAACAAATGCAAGTTACGAGAAAAACTAACGGGAGGCCGTGAGTTTTTGAAAATTCAAGATTGCCGTGTGTTCCTTTAAGATACAATACCCTCATCAGATACATTTCTCCCACTTAGTCTGGTACCCCAAGTTTGCATACAACATAAATCTGAACCAGTAGCATACCTTTTCTCAATACCTCTCTCCATACCTTTTCTCAATACCTCTCTCCCTCTTCAGTCTGGTACCCTGTGTTCACAGATGACACAAATCTCTAACAATGTGTATTGATAACATACCTTTCATTAGATATCTTTCGCCCACTTCAGCCTGGTACCCAGTGTTTAGCACCTTTACTTTGGTAGAGTCATATGCCTTTATCTTGAGTGGACTACCCCAGGCTGGTATAATGTTCCCATATCGCACATCCACATCATATGTGCCTGGTTTGACAGGAGTCCAGTCTATGCTGTACAGCCTGTCATCAATGTTATGTAGTTTGTACGGTACACTGTTATATACAGGGCCTGAATAGGATAAGACCAGATTCAATAAACGCAGTCAAAGACAGAATGTAATTGTTTTGTTCAAATGCATATGTATATAAGAACAATTTATGGGATCCAGTTCAAATCCAAGGTGTCTGGAAGCGAGGCTCTGTAATACTGAGGGCTGAGATTCCCTTACATGAACTGGATAACCAGTAGCGGTTCTTCTTCTTGCATAATTGTATTATATATATATCATTGACATTTTGTAGGAAGAATTTATAACTGCAAAACCTTTCCAAATAAAAGACTTGCAAAATATATAAACGGTGTTCCTTGAGTAAATCATGTCTGGTTTAGACTTATCCTGCCTGGACGTGATTTTCATCTGCATCCGACAGTAAGATAAGATTATCTGGTATATGCAAGAAATTATATTCTTGCATACCGGACATGGATATCCGTCATTTGACCGGGGCTAGATATTTCTATCTCACCCTAGGGTCGAGATAAAATTCACGCGCGCCAACATCCAGTATGCAGGAAAACATGCACAACGTTAGTAGCTGGCGGCGTCAATGCACAACATGTCTCGGATATGCAAGAAAAATAATCTTTCATGTGTATTCGTTTCAGATAGGCTGAGCCTCGGTTCCGATAAAAACACTTATACCTCGGGTTGGAATTCCATATCTTCACCCGATACCCATGAAAGATTCTTATAATCTACGACACCATCTGAGTCATGGATCTTTATTATGAACACAGATTTTCTAAGCAACCTACCTTCAACTTTAATGACAAGATCATCGATAGCAGTTGGAGCAGACGACATCTTCAGCCTGACCTGTCTGTCACATGGCACCAGCAGACTATCGGGCTTCTGGATCTTTATCAGGTCAACATCAGCAAAGTTTATGGAAAAGGGACTCCCTGAAAAATAATCAAATTATATAAAATGATAATCAAATTATATTTAATGAAAAGAAAGCTAAGCAATTTACATATAAATATGTCAACTGGACTAGACGGGTGTTCCGCGGAACACTTGTGTCGCCTGTCAGTGCTTTGTCAGCATAACAAGGTTTTTTTGGACCCAGATAAATGACCTTGACAAACTGGCCTAAGTTTTCGTGAATAAAATAATGAGTATTTAACCCATATAATGACCTTCAGTGCGACCTTGACCTTTATATTTTAGTATGGTCATGTCGATGTTGTCATGATGAGTATATATTGAAAGTTTGATGAAAAAAATATCAAGAAATGAGAAAGTTATAGCCAACATTAAGTTTTCGTGACGGACATTTCGTGAAGACAAAATGAGTATTTAACCATATAATGACCTTCAGTGTGACCTTGACCTTTATATTTTAGTATGGTCATGTCGATGTTGTCATGATGAGTATATATTGAAAGTTTGATGAAGAAATATCAAGAAATGAAAAAGTTATAGCCAACGTTACGTTTTCGTGAAGGAAAAATGAGTATTTAACCAATATAATGACCTTCAGTGTGACCTTGACCTTTATATTTTAGTATGGTCATGTCGATGTTGTAACGATGAGTATATATCAAAAGTTTGATGAAGAAATATCAAGAAATGAGAAAGTTATAGCCAACGTTAAGTTTTCGTGACGGACGTTCGTGAAAACAAAACGAGTATTTAACCATATAATGACCTTCAGTGTGATATTGACCTTCATATTTTGATATGGTCATGTCGATGTTGTCATGATGAGTATATATCGAAAGTTTGATGAAGAAATATCAAGAAATGAGAAAGTTATAGCCATGTTTTCGTGATGGAAGGACTAACTGACGGACGGACAACAAAGTGGTCCCTATGTATAGCATTTTTCTTGGAAAAGGTGACGCAAAAATTGTGCATACCGGACATGGATGTCCCACTCTGCATTTTGGACAGCATTACTGAAGAAGGCAATTGTTTTGTTTTTGTTTGTAGTAACAGCAAGCAATGCAACTGCCTGATAAATGAGTAAAACCAGGAACGGAAGCCATGTGATCTGTTAGTTAGTATCCAAGAATAGAGAAGTGACTATTTTAGTACATGGCTTCTACTGTTCCACGTGGGTGTTCAAATGAAGTGTTGTTTTAATTATGTATGCTCGTCAACACATTATTAAGGTTATCTGTAGAATGACCTTGATAATAAATTCATAAAATCACTCTAAACACTCAAAGTAGTAAAGATAAAAGCAAATGGATTCCGCTTTGATTGACCAATCGTAATGCCTTAATCTTTGAGCTGAAGGATACACAGGAATCTGGTAAATGTTCCCTACTCTTTCTTTCTAATAGATTCCTGTGGTTCTTTAACATGCTCAGAGGATAGACTCCAATACAAGGCACAGTCTGGTTAGCATCCCTGTTTGACGATCGAGCCTAAGGAAAATGTCTAACACAAGATGCTATATGCTAGATGCAAAGGTATTAGTTAAGAAATTGAAACCTAGAAATTGAAACCTGTGATCTTCGAATTAAAAATCCACCATTCTATTCACTGAGCCAAGCCGGCTTCTTGGCTTAATCTTAATGCCTGACTATAGTAAATCAAATAGATTTCTCTTGTGTTTTTACATACCCAGAAGATGAGTTCCAGTAAGTGGGACTGCCTTGTCAGTATCCCATCTGATCGATGAACCAGTGGCGGGTGCCTTTAATAGATACTGTTTTTGTTTTCAACAAAAGTTCCTAAAAAATCCAATATTAATTTTAAGGTCTTACCTGGAATGTGTTCATCATTGAAGAGAATACTCAGCGTGTGCTTTCGTTCCCCATCACCCATAAATGTCACATCAAAAGTTCCCTCCCCTAATGCCTGTAGGTCACTGGCAATTATTTCCCCTTCTGCCTCTACAGTGACCTCCATTTTACCATCACCAGCGTCATCTCCGTGAACTGAAATTTAAATATAAAAAATTGTATTAAAGCAAAATAAAAGCTCATCTCTGGCAAACTTATCTGGATGAAAAACAAGTTCATATAATATATTTTAGTTTCTTTTTTATTTGTACACTGTAATGAATGTTGGCAACATCATAACAATTGTAAAATGCTCTGTAGTTTCATTTAAAACACCTAAGCAAACTTCAAGCATGTTACACTAATACTTTTCATTCAGAACGTCTAAGCAAACTTCAAGCATGTTATTTTAAGATTTTTTTACTCAGCAATCTTCAAGTTTCATTCAGAATGTCTAACCAAACTTCAAGCATGCTATTCTAACATTTTTCATTCAGAATGCCTAAGCTAACTTCAACATTTTTCATTCAGAGCACCTAAGCTAACTTCAACATTTTCATTCAGAGCACCTAAGCTAACTTCAACATTTTTCATTCAGAACACCTAAGCTAACTTCAACATTTTTCATTCAGAGCACCTAAGCTAACTTCAACATTTTTCATTCAGAACGCCTAAGCTAACTTCAACATTTTTCATTCAGAACACCTAAGCTAACTTCAACATTTTCATTCAGAGCACCTAAGCTAACTTCAACATTTTTCATTCAGAACACCTAAGCTAACTTCAACATTTTTCATTCAGAGCACCTAAGCTAACTTCAACATTTTTCATTCAGAACACCAAAGCTAACTTCAACATTTTTCATTCAGAGAACCTAAGCTAACTTCAACATTTTTCATTCAGAACACCTAAGCTAACTTCAACATTTTTCATTCAGAGCACCTAAGCTAACTTCAACATTTTTCATTCAGAACACCTAAGCTAACTTCAACATTTTTCATTCCAAACACCTAAGCTAACTTCAACATTTTTCATTCAGAGCACCTTAGCTAACTTCAACATTTTTCATTCCAAACACCTAAGCTAACTTCAACATTTTTCATTCAGAGCACCTTAGCTCACTTCAACATTTTTCATTCAGAACACCTAAGCTAATTTTAACATTTTTTCATTCCAAACACCTAAGCTAACTTCAACATTTTTCATTCAGAACGCCTAAGCTAACTTCAACATTTTTCATTCAGAACACCTAAGCTAACTTCAACATTTTTCATTCAGAACACCAAAGCTAACTTCAACATTTTTCATTCAGAGCACTTAAGCTAACTTCAACATTTTTCATTCAGAACACCAAAGCTAACTTCAACATTTTTCATTCAGAGCACCTAAGCTAACTTCAACATTTTTCATTCAGAACACCTAAGCTAACTTCAAAATTTTTCATTCAAAGCACCTAAGCTAACTTCAACATTTTTCATTCAGAACACCTAAGCTAACTTCAACATTTTTCATTCCAAACACCTAAGCTAACTTCAACATTTTTCATTCAGAGCACCTTAGCTAACTTCAACATTTTTCATTCCAAACACCTAAGCTAACTTCAACATTTTTCATTCAGAGCACCTTAGCTAACTTCAACATTTTTCATTCAGAACACCTAAGCTAATTTCAACATTTTTTCATTCCAAACACCTAAGCTAACTTCAACATTTTTCATTCAGAACGCCTAAGCTAACTTCAACATTTTTCATTCAGAACACCTAAGCTAACTTCAACATTTTCATTCAGAGCACCTAAGCTAACTTCAACATTTTTCATTCAGAACACCTAAGCTAACTTCAACATTTTTCATTCAGAGCACCTAAGCTAACTTCAACATTTTTCATTCAGAACACCTAAGCTAACTTCAACATTTTTCATTCAGAGCACCTAAGCTAACTTCAACATTTTTCATTCAGAACACATAAGCTAACTTCAACATTTTTCATTCAGAACACCTAAGCTAACTTCAACATTTTTTCATTCCAAACACCTAAGCTAACTTCAACATGTTTCATTCAGAGCAACTAAGCTAACTTCAACATTTTTCATTCAGAACACCTAAGCTAACTTCAACATTTTTCATTCCAAACACCTAAGCTAACTTCAACATTTTTCATTCAGAGCACCTAAGCTAACTTCAACATTTTTCATTCAGAACACCCAAGCTAACTTCAACATTTTTCATTCCAAACACCTAAGCTAACTTCAACATGCTTCATTCAGAGCACCTAAGCTAACTTCAACATGTTTCATTCAGAACACCTAAGCTAACTTCAACATGTTTCATTCAGAACACCTAAGCTAACTTCAACATCTTTCATTCCAAACACCTAAGCTAACTTCAACATGTTTCATTCAGAGCACCTAAGCTAATTTCAACATGTTTCATTCAGAACACCTAAGCTAACTTCAACATGTTTCATTCAGAGCACCTAAGCTAACTTCAACATGTTTCATTCAGAGCACCTAAGCTAACTTCAACATGTTTCATTCAGAACACCTAAGCTAACTTCAACATGTTTCATTCAGAACACCTAAGCTAACTTCAACATTTTTCATTCCAAACACCTAAGCTAACTTCAACATGTTTCATTCAGAGCACCTAA
This sequence comes from Cyrtodaria siliqua, assembly GCA_037043455.1. Taxonomy (NCBI): domain Eukaryota; kingdom Metazoa; phylum Mollusca; class Bivalvia; order Adapedonta; family Hiatellidae; genus Cyrtodaria; species Cyrtodaria siliqua. Next base: position 567,886 of record JAWPHD010000123.1, on the reverse strand, counting down.
GCTAACTTCAACATGTTTCATTCAGAACACCTAAGCTAACTTCAACATTTTTCATTCAGAACGCCTAAGCTAACTTCAACATTTTTCATTCAGAACACCTAAGCTAACTTCAACATTTTCATTCAGAGCACCTAAGCTAACTTCAACATTTTTCATTCAGAACACCAAAGCTAACTTCAACATTTTTCATTCAGAGCACCTAAGCTAACTTCAACATTTTTCATTCAGAACACCTAAGCTAACTTCAACATTTTTCATTCAGAGCACCTAAGTTAACTTCAACATTTTTCATTCAGAACACCTAAGCTAACTTCAACATTTTTCATTCCAAACACCTAAGCTAACTTCAACATTTTTCATTCAGAGCACCTTAGCTAACTTCAACATTTTTCATTCCAAACACCTAAGCTAACTTCAACATTTTTCATTCAGAGCACCTTAGCTAACTTCAACATTTTTCATTCAGAACACCTAAGCTAATTTCAACATTTTTTCATTCCAAACACCTAAGCTAACTTCAACATTTTTCATTCAGAACGCCTAAGCTAACTTCAACATTTTTCATTCAGAACACCTAAGCTAACTTCAACATTTTCATTCAGAGCACCTAAGCTAACTTCAACATTTTTCATTCAGAACACCTTAGCTAACATCAACATTTTTCATTCAGAGCACCTAAGCTAACTTCAACATTTTTCATTCAGAACACCTAAGCTAACTTCAACATTTTTCATTCAGAGCACCTAAGCTAACTTCAACATTTTTCATTCAGAACACCTAAGCTAACTTCAACATTTTTCATTCAGAGCACCTAAGCTAACTTCAACATTTTTCATTCAGAACACCTAAGCTAACTTCAACATTTTTCATTCCAAACACCTAAGCTAACTTCAACATTTTTCATTCAGAGCACCTAAGCTAACTTCAACATTTTTCATTCAGAACACCCAAGCTAACTTCAACATTTTTCATTCCAAACACCTAAGCTAACTTCAACATGCTTCATTCAGAGCACCTAAGCTAACTTCAACATGTTTCATTCAGAACACCTAAGCTAACTTCAACATGTTTCATTCAGAACACCTAAGCTAACTTCAACATTTTTCATTCCAAACACCTAAGCTAACTTCAACATGTTTCATTCAGAGCACCTAAGCTAACTTCAACATGTTTCATTCAGAACACCTAAGCTAACTTCAACATGTTTCATTCAGAGCACCTAAGCTAACTTCAACATGTTTCATTCAGAGCACCTAAGCTAACTTCAACATGTTTCATTCAGAACACCTAAGCTAACTTCAACATGTTTCATTCAGAACACCTAAGCTAACTTCAACATTTTTCATTCCAAACACCTAAGCTAACTTCAACATGTTTCATTCAGAGCACCTAAGCTAACTTCAACATGTTTCATTCAGAACACCTAAGCTAACTTCAACATGTTTCATTCAGAACTTCTTAGTAAACTTCAAGCATGTTATTCTAAGACTTTTCACTCAGAACACCTTAGCTAACTTCAAGCATGTTACACTAACATCTTTCATTCAGATCATTGAAGCAATCTTCAAGTTTCATTCAGAATGTCTAAGCAAACTTCAAGCATGCTCTTCTAACATTTTTCATTCAGAATGCCTAAGCTAACGTCAACATTTTTCATTCAGAATGCCTAAGCTAACGTCAACATTTTTCATTCAGAATGCCACAGCAAACTTCAAGCATGTTACACTAACATAATTTTTTTTGTCAACACAAAACCATCTCTTTTCCAGCATGTAGAGAATGCCCTTACCTCTAAACTTGAACGGAATGTTGAGAATTCCGAGTGGCATCTTGGAGAGGCGTACCAACTTGGGGTTATATGTCTTCACCATGTAGGGGCTGCCATCAATATGTGCGCCCAGGTAGGTCACGTCTATCTTGTGTACACCTGGACAATACCAATACCAATAATAAGGCTGCACGTTTGATGTAGTCACCACATTTAAGTGGTCCAAGCAATCCAACCAAAATGAGTCTTTTTTTTTTAACCTTGTTCAATTTCGACTGTATATACATATTAATTTTATTTGTATGACTGAGCCAATCAGAATACAGGACATTTCTGAAGTGCATAAGAATTTTATATTGGCCCCTTTACCCTTACAAAAAGTCTGATGTATCCTATTTTAGTGACAAAACTATACATCAAGAGTCGATGTCATGAATTTGAAAATATAATTCCATAACATTTTAGATTTCAAATGGTACAAATAGTTTGTGAAACAATTCGAACGCCACATTTATATCAACAACGCCACCTTTATATCTACAAAAATGACCGACTACATACCGACTTGTTTTGGAGTAAACTCTATCCTCTGTACTCCATGTTTCTCTTTTTTGTACCGGACAGGAAGCTCTTCACCATTTGGGGCTAAAGAGGGGCAAGTACGAACATTGATGAATCATTTTATGTTGGAAATAATACAATTTAGAAATAGTGTTTTTTTTAATAAAAGTGGAAAGAATACCAGCTTAATATAATCATCAGGATATAGTTATTTTTAACCCTAAATACGACTATAATTTTTGCTTATCTGGTTTTTTAGGTGTCTATGTAATGTTATAATGGAAATATAGGAACTCAACAGTTACTGAAATAGCAAAATAATCAGAAATTCAAAACACTTTTTACACGGTCGAACATGAAGTGGCATTTAAAAGGTAGACAACTTCCCACTGAAACAAGATGGCTGTGCGATCACTCCTGCAAAATAATATGTAACAGTACTTACCATATTGATACAGAAACATTCGTCATGCAAAATAGGAAACACCGTCGCCAGTAGTAATTCAATAACTATCTCGATCTCCATTTTCCATTATTCTCCGCATGCTTGCCTGTATTCTCTATACTTCAGACACTCATTACCACCTAGTTTTAGTAGTTTATTTCTATGCTGAAAATCCTTCCACATTCAAAATAACCTTTATGATGCATCTTTTATTGATAAATATAAATTCATACAATTTATATGCAAATAGAAATTAAATTGTACATTACAATGTACACTACATCCAAACAAACTTATACCCCATTCTATTCACCTTAATCAAATATACATGCAGAAATGTAACCATATTCCGAAACTTGACAACCAGCAGTAAGGTGGTCACAGAAGACCACTGGTCATATGGATGCGCCAATGGTAAGCTTGATTTCTGACAATATTAACATTTCAGGTTTTAGATCTATTCTTTTATTTCCATAAATTCTTTTCGAATAGAATGAATATACCTTAGAAAAAATGGCATTTTGGCTTAAACTATATCATAAACCATAACCCACACTAGCTAATCCTTCTGGTGTCACATCCACATAATCAATCAATCGAGAGACAATCCCTTTGTCTTCATGAACATGCATCTGATCAAAAACAAACACAATTTCTTTTTTTATTTATTCCAAAGTCAGAAGAAAAAAAATATTTGTTTAATACAACCTATATGTCAAACTATTAATATTAATAATGGTATTAGCCAGCAAGAGAACCTGCATAAACCTCCAGATGACAACATATACTGAACAAAAAATAAAGCACAACTTTTTAAGGACATAGATTAACATTTATATATTTGTTTGAAGCTATTAGCAATGCCAGGTAAGGATGAGACTTTCCAAAAAATGTGTTGTTTTATTATTTTCTAAGCCTCCCATATATTAAAAACAAATTATTTTGTTATACAAACGTATTGCTTTGAACCCATTTATTTGGCCTGGACAAGAACGGTCTATTCTGTCATTGTATAAAAAATGTTAAAATGTGATAAAAAAAGAATGTTATTCAACCAAAAAATTCCGAATTTCGTAATTTTAAAATTACCCCCCCTTTTCATTGAAATAAGAACGGTTTTCGATAACCTATGTATGTTTCCAACATATTTACTTTATTTTAATCACCGACTTTGTTTACAAATGACTTTGTAGCATTATTATTGGTCATATCTATGTCACTTCACCACTGAACCCGAACATTCACGGCTTTGTATCACGTCTATGGAACGGACATGCAACTTATGTGCTAAATTTATTTTTCTCAGTATATATCAACACACAACACAATACATGTACATTTTATTAATAATATTACATACACAAAACAATTTTATTGAGTAGACGATGTAAAGATCTGCAATATCTATAGCAATGTTTCACACAAGCATTCACATGCACCGCCACCAAATACAACCATAATGTTTAACAAATGAAAATTAACAGAATGTTTAAGAATTTAGCATGACACTCTCGTTGAACTTGATACAAAAACTTACAAAATACATCAACGGACGCATTGAGATCGTCACTGAGACTTTCTGAATGGATGTAGAATGATGCGGTTTTGTCACATGGCTGCTGTAGTTCCAGGCTCCGTATGGACGCCACATTCAAATCTATAGCATTGCATCTGAATGGTGAGTCTGAAACAGGAAACAAAAATGGTTACTTTAATTTGTTGCCTGAAAAACTTGACGCTAAATTTTGTTCAATCGCGATGCATTTAACTGGCGATTCACATTCAAATCTACAGCATTGCATCTGAATGGTGAGTCTGAAACAAGAAACAATTACAGTTATATTTATTGTCTGAAAAACTTGACGCCACATTTTGGTCGACCAAGGTGCATTTAACCAGCGATTCTTACGGACGCCACATTCAGATCTATAGCATTGCATCTGAATGGCAAATCTGAACATGAAATAATTCCAATAACATTTATTGTCTGAAAAAGTTGATGCTACATTTTGTTCAATCGCGATTGCATTTAAATGGCGATTATAAAAATTAATGTGAAAAAATTACAGAAATATTCAGTCCCTCAAAAACCAGACTCCAAAGTTAGGTTGACTACGTGGCATTTAAATGAAAATACTGAACGGACATTTGAATACTTGGTCTATATTTGTACTTTATCAGGTATACTGGAGATATAATGTACATTTTAATACTCTCCATGTACACAATCCACGTTAAAATCCTTGCTGGAGCATTATTATGGATTTTTTTTTGTCTCCGACAATACATTTAAATTAATTACATTGGTTATTCCTGGTTATGACCAGTACCGTATACATCCCGCCATCCGTAAAAAATTGAGCTCCCAGTGGGATAAATGCATAGCTCTGTAGGATCAACCCTGAATTAAGCTGTATTTGTAGAAAAAGAATATGAAATCTACTAATTACCAGATTAAACTACTGAGCAAAATCCCTCAATAACCCCATTATGCATACAAACCACAGATGAAAACATCTATGCAGGAGATGTTTCTGCAAGGGGAGGTAATTTTATAGTATGTTTTTTCACAAAGATAGTTATCTTAGATGTGTTGTTATCTCCCTTTCAGTTCTCTCTCCTCTCACAGTTTTAATATTCCTTACAAAAATATCTTATGCTACAAACCTGGGTGGTGTTCCTTGTTGAATATAATATCCACAGTCTGTTGGCCGGCAACTTCCGGTACAAAACTCATCCGGTACACACCGGTTACATCACACTCGACTGTGTTGGGCAGGTTGCCATTGTTGACCATTATCTCCAGCTGGCCTTCTCCAGCCCTGGTCACATCAACTGGTGGTAGATGGACATAAAACAATGACATACTGTAATTTTCAGCTCTGTACTGTGTTGAGGAATTGCAGTTGTCAATTTTGGATATTTATGTTATCTTGTCCAAACAAAAATGTTATAGAGACCTGGGAAGAGGCAAAGTTGCAGGCATAAAACTAGGTCATAACTCCTTAATGGCCTCTTTGCCAATTTATTTTCCAGAGTGACTGTAACTTTGTTAACATTGTAGAGCATAGTTACGTTCCTGACACCCCTCAAACACTTTAATAGATAGAGTCTGGTCTCAGTGAGTTGGCTTATTTAAACACCGAGATGGGCGTAGCCCATCGAGGTGTTTAAATAACCAACAAGCTGAGACAGACTCTATCTGTTTTGTAGCATGGTGTACTTAGTAACACTGTGACGTCATAGTAACCGTACTCTAAATTCCAATAACCTGTAGAGCCACGCCCCTTTAGTTACCCTAAATTAAACGATTTAATGCTCTGTATTCATCAAAGGAAATGTCACTGACCATGCTACAATTATACTTATATTGGCAAAAGCCTGAAGAAAGATCGAACTATTATATTTGCATTCTATTTTCTATAAAAAAAATGTTCGTTTTTTAGTATATGTTTCACTTTTATTGATTATCAAAGCATTCATCATAACTAAAATGCAAGCGAACAGCATGTTGTGAACATATGACGATAACAAAACAAAACAGTTCTGAAAGTTTATGCAATGGAAATATGGAAATTTATTGTTTTATAGCATTTTTATGATTACGTGCTGTGTTCGTTTTTTCTTCTTATTCGTGTAATTTGTTTCCTGTATGTTTTGCAACGCTACATCATATTTTACTTGCGTAATATTCTGTGGTGGTTTATTTTTGGTTAAAAGGCAAAAGAAAGCAACCTTAGATCTCAGAATGTGTTTAACGTACTTCCAAACTCTATAGGCTGTCCCACAATGCCATCTGGCAGGTCTGTCACTTTAATAGCCGCTGTGTTGTACGCCTTGGCAACAAAGGGGCTGCCACTGACCTCGTGGTCTGCATACTTGATCTCAATGACATGATCCCCTGAAGCAAAGATTCATAAATGTCATGGAAACAGTCAAAGTTGTACAAGGCTTGTCTTGTAGTCTTTTAGGATGTTTTTTTTTCTGTACAGTAGTTAATCTTGAGTCATGGACATGGTATCCTTCTCTGGCTGTCAATATATCACGAAATATAATAGATTTATAAGGCTAAAAGTCAGCCTCATGAAAATGTTGATATTCTTCATCTAAATATAAAATGTATTAATCTATTACGCAATTGTCCTTTTTACTCGCTGTCAAATTTAAAAGAAGAGGGTGATATTTGACCTCCATACCAGCAGACAATAGGCAAATGAAAACATATTTTCAGTCATCAATATTTTGTTAATTTTTATGCAAAAACTGGATAGCTCAGCAGATCTGAATCTTTCAATTAAAGCAGCATTCCCTGTTAGAAACTTAAGTAAATTTGGTGGATTATGATGAACTAGGCAAGTGCTCCTTGACAAGTATACATACCAACTTCCTGTGGAATATATTCCACTCTGTATTCATCAGTCTCCTTCTCAATCCGGAATGGTACTGTCGTTCCGTTTGGAGCTGTTGATGTATAATTCGTTATACAATAAATGTCAAATTCTAGAATCAATAAATGTCAAATTCTAGAATCAATAAATGTCATATTCTGGAATCAATAAATGTCAAATTCTAGAATCAATAAATGTCATATTCTGGAATCAATATATGTCAAATTCTAGAATCAATAAAATGTCATATTCTGGAATCAATAAATGTCAAATTCTAGAATCAATAAATGTCAAATTCTAGAATCAAATGTCATATTCTAGAATCAATAAATGTCAAATTCTAGAAGCAATAAATGTCATATTCTAGAATCAATAAATGTCAAATTCTAGAATCAATAAATGTCATATTCTGGAATCAATAAATGTCAAATTCTAGAAGCAATAAATGTCATATTCTGGAATCAATAAATGTCAAATTCTAGAATCAATAAATGTCATATTCTGGAATCAATAAATGTCAAATTCTAGAATCAATAAATGTCAAATTCTAGAATCAAATGTCATATTCTAGAATCAATAAATGTCATATTCTAGAATCAATAAATGTCAAATTCTAGAAGCAATAAATGTCATATTCTGGAATCAATAAATGTCAAATTCTAGAATCAATAAATGTCATATTCTGGAATCAATAAATGTCAAATTCTAGAATCAATAAATGTCAAATTCTAGAATCAATAAATGTCATATTCTGGAATCAATAAATGTCAAATTCTAGAATCAATAAATGTCATATTCTGGAATCAATAAATGTCAATCAATAAATGTCAAATTCTAGAATCAATAAATGTCAAATTCTAGAATCAATACATGTCATATTCTGGAATCAATAAATGTCATATTCTGGAATCAATAAATGTCAAATTCTAGAATCAATAAATGTCATATTCTAGAATAAATAAATGTCATATTCTGAAAAACACTCCATGTGCATTACATGAGATTATAATAAAAAAAAAATGGGAGTGTGATTATTAGAAATATGATAAACTATTAGGGAAAAATGCAGGAAATATATTAAATGTCAACAAAAAATCAGGAAATAATAAATGCAAAATTCAGTTAAATTCAAAATATGAAAATGTAAAAAAAATTAAAATGTGCATACATATAATATAGCATATTCTTACAGCTACAAAATTCAGGATAAAACAAAAAATGATTCAGATTGACAAAAATACTTTAAACAAGCATAATTTGAGAGAATGTCAAATCATGGAATCACAATTTCTGAAATAGTTGCATAAATTCCTCGATTCAAATCAATGTGATGTAATAAAATAAAACTTCTTTTCCCTTTAGCTTTAAATAAAGGAAAAGAAAAGCATAACATGTCAAACAATTTAAAATAATATGCTTCCAAGGGCTCCCCAAGACAAAATGAAAGGACAGAAAACCGGATCCCTATGCATCATCCATTCTTGACCGCCATGAAAAAAACAAATCTTGGACCCATATAAACTGGAATACACAGCAATGGCATGAATGTGCTTAAGGTATCATATAATGTATATTAGTGATTTGAAATATGTTAAAGAGTTAGTAAAATGTTATATTGTTGTTAGTAGATACACATCACCAAACTAAAACTCAAAGTTGATCAAATACTCATATGATGATTTATTTAAGGCTAATTACCGTTATAAGTAACTTTCTATGCATACTACTAATTCATTAAATGACCTTAGTGATTAATTGATATATTCAAAAATATGATAATGGATATTTGATGTGGTGAACATTTAGGGATATAAACATGAAGTAGAGTCAGATGTAGTGAAGTTACTGGAACTATACAAGGTTTAATGATAAATGCAGACAGATTAATACATGAAAACAGTTACCGCATCAACATTTTGACAGTAAAATATTATCATAGGTAGTTATTATTTGTATAGCTGATAAGAATATTTAACAAATTATCAATCACTGACCATTAATGCATATATTTAATGAATTATCATCATTATCATTATTTAATCATTTATTTAATGAATTATCATATAACAATAACAATGTAATAAATTATCAATCACTGATCCTAATGAATTATCAATCACTTATTTTAACATTAATGAATTATCAATCACTGAAGATATATTTAATGATTTATCAATCATTGATCATATAGGGTAAAGTGATCTTTAGTCGAGAATGATATTGAGTCGGATGATTTTGCCCGATTTGATACTGTTACAATACCATAAACGCACATGAAGTGCAAACAATAGCAACAGGGAACCAGTTTAACGTTCATTGTAACCATTGAAACTCAGCAAGAACTTGATATACAATATTGCTGGTTTCCAGTATGATTGCAAAGGAGTTATATGAAAACCTGTATTGAGTCGGACATAGTGTCGGACTTGCAATCGAATCTAGTGAGCTTGTATATTGTCATATAGTTTCATCATGTGTCACATGTTCGATGAAATTAAAATAAACATTAAAAGAAAACAGAATGACCATCCATTTGTACCACCAAATAATGTCAACAAATTGACCCATTCTTCTCTCTTCTCACACAAACACAGTGTCCGACTCATGATCAAAATCGCCGGACTTCATGGGGTAGGGTACTGTTTTGCCTTATAACATGCTGTTTCTGCATGCAAAACACATGTAAACAAGTGGGATACTCCCGTGTGATACAGCCATATTTATTTAAATGGTCGTATATCTGTGTCATTCTTTACAAGGTGTCCAACTCGCGATCACTTTACCCCATTTAATAAATTATCAATCACTGATCATATACTTAACGAACCAGTGATCTTCTATAGGTACATACATTTTATTCATAATCTTTGTTAAATTATTTCTTTAATAAGTAAAATTTGTACATATACTTACAGGAATTTCAAGGATTTTTTGTAAGTAACAAAAGGGAAAAGGAAACATTGTAGGTGTTGGTGGAACATATAACTCTGACAAAAGAAGAACTAAAGATTTTATTAACTAACTAAAAAGTGTTTACAGGAACACATGTGGATGTTATATACAAGTATTCTCTAAAACAACATCTATTCACATACTAACTATAACTATACTAAAGGAAAACAAAATGCAACTCTGTGTTTGTATCAAATAAGTCCAATACTGGTTAATTAAAGAGAGATTATTAAAATTTTGACCGTACAAAAAAGTTGCATTTCTTTTGTCCTTAGTATTATTATATTTAAAAATACTAAATTATAATTAAATTATATCTAATTTAAACATATAAAATACATTCACCATGCAGATACATAACTAACAATGGCATATTAAAATGGTTATATCAGTCATTTTCAGCCCTGTAAAGCTAAATATCCTTAAGATATATTTAACCCAGGTATGAAAGTAAAGATTCTTGAACATAAAGATACATTCAACCCTGTAACTTCTGGTATAAAGTAGATTCCCCCCACCACCCACTTTCCCAAAAAATAATAAACTTGTGTTTTTTTACATTTTATGAGCATTTTGCATAGCGCCTGTGTGCTATTATTAGGGGAATTACAGTACTTGAAAATGATGATATAGTTAAAGGGAATGTAGCAACACAGCCAATTGCAGATATCTTTATTATTAAGAGTTCTGAAAAACTTACAAAAGAGCGAAATAATTATCAAAACCAGATAATAAACAAAGGAGATATGATCATTTGAAGGTTCTGTTGAAACGGATAAGGAAGCCGCCATTTTGAGAGCTATGACATCACAGTTCTAAATGACCATATATGGAATATTTATAAATAAGAAAATTTACTGATTTATAGGAAAAAAAATAACAGCCACTGTATGAAAAATATTTATACATAATGGCAATAATACTTTATATGATCAGTGAAGGATTTCGATTTGTTTGAAGTGATTTTCTTTGCTTTAAATGATATTTACCCATATTCCATATATGGTAATTTGCAACTATGATGCCATAGTTCTCAAAATGGTGACTCCCATATCTGTTGTAGAACAACCTTCAAATGGTCATATCTGTTTTGCTCATCATCTGATTTTGATAACTCTTTCACACCTTTTTCCAAGTTTTTCGAGCTGTCGATAACAAAGCTTGTTTGGCTATGTTGATATATTCTCTTTAATCCTATAAATTCTGTGCACAAAGTAAAGAAAATCTAGATATCATTAACATTGTATATTAAATAAGAGTTAGGTTCATAAGTTACAGCCAGTTATGTGTTAATTTGAAAAGAAATTGAAATAAATTAATTTCAAATTATCTGACTGATTTTCAAGTGATTTTCTAATGCAATCATGCTTTTAGGTTAATTAAATGTATGAGTAACAACAAGAGGTCCACGAGGGCCTGTATCCCTCTACTGGCATACAATGATATGGGTCAGGTGAGTAACTGAAAAGACCAAAATAGCATGAAAAAAGGATATGAATGCCTGCATGTTGAGCCCTAGGGTATACTTTGATTTGACCAACATGAATGTAAATCCCATGAGATATTAGTTTCTTATATACTTAGTATTTAATTGAATTAATTAATGTCATCAACAGTGGGGCCGCATGTCGTACCAGACATTGGTGGAGTTTGGTAAAAATCCTGTAAGAAAGAAGCACGATACGCATGCCATAGCGGAGACCAGACGTGACCTATATATTCAGCCTCTTGTCCAAGTTTGGTAAAGATCAAAAACTAAATAAGATGCTGAGGTGTTGACATAAATAAACAACATATTTCATTAAATCCAGGGTCATTACTCAGGTGTTTCCAAATTTCATGAATACTAAGCTTGTATGATCGGATGCAAAACAAAGTGCTTAAGTGTTGACAATATATATAGCATTTTCTCGTTAAAAAATATGGGCTATAACGTGTATTATTCTATATTACTGATTTTCAAACTTGTCTGAGGGAAAACAAAATCTGAAAAAATTGTGCACTGGATTTATAAAAAGCCATATTAGAGAAATAAAATCTGTTCAGCATGTTTATATTGTATTAGATTAAAATCTGATGGTTGGGATCTAAAATGCATCAAGTACAGGCCTGTGGCCCTTGGTATCAATGATTTTTAAGTCTCATCTATCAAGTATTGATCTGACACATTATAAACCAGTTGGAAACATTTCATTTCTTACGAATAATAAATATAATAAATATAGTATATGTAAAGGAAATAATAATGCGTTCTACCTTTGAATTTCATTTAAATTTTGACAATAATTGTACAAACTGGCATTAAATTCCTTAAAATTTTATGATCAAGTTGGATAAAATGGTAAGCAACACTTTTTTAGTCTTGTATCGTTTTCTTTCAAGAAATTAGATTTTATATAATTATGTTCATTTTATATATTCCAAAGATTCACATTTTTCTCTTTCATGTCTGGATACTATAAGTTCAAATTCGTTTGATGTCCAAAGATATATTGAGGGATTAAGGGATACATAAGGCTTTTTCCAAGAAAAATCTTTAATTTTAAAATGTTCCAAGATAAAAATGCCATATCAATCAAAATATGGTGTTAGCACCAGGATGTTCAGCAATAAAATTTAAATTCACCGTAGATTTTGAATGGAACTGGGCCTAAAATACTTAACCCTTAACCTGCTAAGCACGACTATAATAGCCTTTGCGTCCATTGTAAGCCCAGATCTGTCCACGAGTAACTTTCAGGCTGATCAGGGTTGAAAATGTCTGTCTGCTGATCAGTCTCTTTCCCCAAAACATCCCTTTGTCACATAAATGGAATGGTCTTAATTCAAAAAAAGAACAGTCCATTATATATATGTAGCGGGTTAAGGGTTAACTAACCCTTGTGCATAACCTAGGATAGCACATATTACTGCACAAAATGAATTTCCTTGTAAGTAAGGAGTCACGTTTAGACTCATTCATTAGGTTTAGGTTTATAACAGGAAATATCATTATTTGGCAGTTTTTAAATCAGACCCCTAGACCCCCTTGAAAAGCCTGATGTAGCCACTTTAAGTCAGAACGCCATCACTGAATGTGAAACAAGAAGACAATAATGATGTTCTGGCCCTAAGAATATGACAACAACTATGAAACCATAACTAAACAGGAAATAAGGGTGGAGAAACTGTTACATGATGGCTACATGGTGTGTTTACCTAGGATTTTTACACTCAGTTTACTTGAATCTATCCCGTGCATGTTGATGGAGAAACAGGCTGACTTTAGCACGTGCACAAAGTCCAGTCCTTTTCCAGTAGCAGACATCTTGCTTGGATCCAAGATGGCCACCCTCCATGGTGATCCTGCAAAGATTGTAGCAGCACATTTAATCAACAGTACATTAATAGTCGACGTCTGGTTTTTATTAACAGGTCTCTGTGCAGAATAATCCTTATTTTGCATGGTTTATAAACAGTCGTAAATGATAATTTTTCAGGAAAAGTAGGAAATATACATGATAAACAGAATTGTATGCCTGCCTTTTCAAGTCAAATGTATCAGATGCAGTAGAAACAAGGCAAAATTGGTTAATAAATCTCCGATATATTTTGTTTTTCAAAAACCTGTCCCGAAAAAACTTCATCTAAATTCAGGAACCTTCAAAGTATGTTATCTAGTTTAACAAATACATGTGTAAATTTTCATTTCAATCTCTTGAGACATCTTATATTCACATTTTTTTTAAAACAGTTTGCTTTAGTACAAAATGAGGCAAATGGGTTGCAGACGTGTATTTTGTGCATAGTATATTTGCTATTGACACAGAATACATGACTATGAATTTTCATTGAATTCTATCTACCGAGTGTTGTTTGAGGTATGAGCTTTCTGTAAAAACACGAGAAGAAACAATGGGACTTGCCGTGACAAATGGAAACCTAATGGTACATAACCTCCCTCAAACTGTTTGCAGGAGTATAAAGGATACCCTTAGCATTTTTAACTAAACCTAAATCTTGTAACACCAGGGGTACCTGGGACCTGCTGCGAGTTAAACTTCATCTCTACCCGATGTTCTTCCGCACTGACTGGCAGGAATGATGCGGTGAAGCGATAGTTGCCATGGTTCTGTACACTGCACGCTATCTCACCGTCGTTTATCATTATCTCTATGTTACCACTGCCTGCTTTTGATGCATCAACTGTAATACAGGAAAAACAGAATATGTTTGCTTGTTTGTTTGGTGTTTTAATAAATTGCATTTTTCAGCACATATTAGTCCAAGTATGATAGTCAACTTTTTGTGGTGGAGGCAGACCACCCACTTATTCCTGGGTAGAACCAGTAATGTATTCATCCCGCCATCTGTAAGAATCAACAATTTCTCACAAGTCGAGCTTCCAGATAAAAAACATGATTTCTGCGAGCGCTGCCCATAGTTTGCTTTAGGTAAATGATTATACAAAAGTTCAAAACAGAACCATTTTACTGAATATAACCTATATGTAATGTTTATAAAATAATTCAAGTGTGCTGAATATCCAACATCTACAGTTGAAAGTGGCTTGCCTCCAGAATTGAACCAAACAATCAATAAATAGATCAGGTCTTTATTGGCAGCACATCTGGGTCACTTGGTTTAAACTTATTTTATTTCAGCATTTTTACAAGATATACATACTATACTCAGTTGCAAAAGAAAGTGGACACTGAGTTTTGTTTAGATTTAATTGTATAAAGTTGTTTTAGAATTAAATTGACAAATTCCAAAATGAATATGCCATGTTTGGTATCAAAAGTTTTTATCATTCCATTGCCAATATCATGTCATTTGTTTTTCAATAGGTCAAATCATTAAGGGACTGTCACTTGATAAAGAGGATAGTGTGTAAAGTAAAATGTTCAAAGTGTCCAGTTTCTTTTGCAACTGAGTATACAATACATAGTTAATAGGATTGGAACGAAAGAACAATCTTATAGAGTTCCCAACATTTGGTTGACATGGATGGTAACATATTTGCGTTAACCAATGCAATCCGTGTTGCCATTTTTTTCCCCACAACAAGGCCACAATAAAGCTGTCATCGGTGCCATGAAATGTAATCTTGGGAGTGATTTGTATTAGCTCCACAGCTTTATTGTTTTATAACCAATTTAGTGTTTAGGCTACTTTTCAAACCAATCAGATTGCTCAGAATTTCAAATACTGGCTACATTTATTTATGAAGATTTACTATCTGCATTCATTAACAGTCACCTAATCATGAAGAGCCTGATCTATAAATAAAAAATTGAAATCAATAGAAACTAAGTGGGAAAACACGAAGTTGGATAGAGGCTATGAGGGAAAATGTCCACCATTAAGAAACCAAAAGGGAGGGAGAGTAGGGACCAACCGCGGTTTCTAAAGGGTGAAAATTTCCCTTCATAGCCTCTATCATATATATAAAACCAAGGGTTAAAGAAACTAACCCGCCAAAAAACGGCAACATTACACAACAAAACCGGTTATGAAAACTCTATCCAGGTGTTCAGGTCACATTATAATGTATAATTATGTGCTGATTAAAAGTATAGGATTTTTCACAGGTTTTTAAAATACCCTCGATTGAATATGCGGATAGAAGTTGGTTACTCTTAATTCAATGCTCCGTTTTGAGGTTTAACCAGGCTATTTAAAGCCCTTTATATGCTGAAGCGAAAAAGAAATGCAACTTGGTAATTTACGCTATATATTGCATATACTGCACACTTAATTCCACGTAATATTCCAAAGAAATCCAACGATGTTTTGAAGAAAAAAAAGTTGCAGTTAGTTAAAGGACACAACTGTGATGTTGTAGACGTTTTAATCACAGTAAACTTTGTAACAAGAAATTCATAAATGCTGAAGTTCCTCTTTGAAAAATTGAGCCATATTTAACGTAAAGAGTTGAAGTTTGCTCACATGCTTGAGCAAAACGTGTACTCTGTCACTGATGAAACCTTGAAGGATACTATTTGCTGTGTTACGCATTGTTTTAGTCTCTTTTTTTGAAAGGAAAAGTCTTACGTAGTCATGTACCATTCAATTAACAGCAGCATATTGTAAATGCAATATATAGTGGAAATTCCCGAGTTTCTTTTTTACTTCAGTATGTAGTGTCTACAGAGTTTGGATTCTCAAAATATGTAAGTTATATACATACCTTGTCGTCAGTAGGTTTATCAATGGTGTACATATGTCGTAAAATTTGGCTGTTGTTGGTGGATAGCTACTTTAACAGTATATATAGGTACTTACTGTCAAAGACTATAGGGTTGCCAATCACGCTGTACAGTGGCATTTTTGACACAACAACTTTGTTGGCATCGTAAACCCGTAGTGTGTACGGACAGCCTTTCACCATCTGACCATGGAAGTAGACGTTAACTTTATGGTCTCCTGAAGTCAAAAACATCAACGTGTAAACATAAACATTTACAACTGTTAGTTTATAATTGCTGTTTGAATTTATGCATTTTCTCATTATAATATGCATGTGTTTTATTTTAATATGGATTCCATTTCGGTTGCCTCGGTTAAATTTCAGTGCTGGCTACGGACCTATGCTTATCTATATTTGTGTAAAGTTTCAAGTAATTGCATAACCACTAAGATTTTCAAAATTTTATAGCCAAGTTTGAGCTTGAGATTTCGACTCAAAAATATTGAGAATAGGCGGCCTGGAGTACCAGCTACAATAATAATAATTACCTACATAGTGCTAGATTTAGGACTGTTTGTCAATATTAATAAACTGAGATTGTATCAATTTTTGTACTGTTTTTCATTGATGCATTAACAATTTTTTCTAAAAACTGATGCCATCATCGCTCACCTACAGAACTTGGTATAAACTGATGCCACCATCACTCGCCTACAGAACTTGGTATAAAATGATGCCACCATCACTCGCCTGCAGAACTTGGTATAAACTGATGCCACTATCAATCACATACAGAACTTGGTATAAACTGATGCCACCATCACTCGCCTGCAGAACTTGAAATAAACTCATGCCACAATCACTCACCTACAGAACTTGGTATAAACTTACGCCACCATCACTCACATACAGAACTTGGTATAAACTCATGCCGCCATCACTCACCTACAGAACTTGGTATAAACTGATGCCACCATCACTTGCCTGCAGAACTTGGAATAAACTCATGCCACCATCACTCACCTACAGAACTTGGTATAAACTTACGCCACCATCACTCACATACAGAACTTGGTATAAACTGATGCCACCATCACTCACATACAGAACTTGGTATAAACTGATGCCACCATCAATCACATACAGAACTTGGTATAAATTTACGCCACCATCACTCATGTGCAGAACTTGGATTAAACTGATGCCATCATCACTCACCTACAGAACTTGGAATAAACTGACGCCACCATCGCTCACATACAAAACTTGGTATAAACTGATGCCACCATCACTCACATACAGAACTTGGTATAAACTGATGCCACCATCAATCACCTACAGACCTTGGTATAAACTGATGCCACCATCACTCACCTACAGAACTTGGTATAAACTGCACATCGTAGGAGCCATCTGACTGCACGTTCACATGTGCTGGTACATTACCACCAGAGGGGGCTGTAATGTCAAGGTCATAACATGTCTCTACGGCAACTACTACGGCAACCAGAATATTAAACATTATTGTATCATGTGCAATGTTTTGTTTGTATTTAAAATTATCCCAATGAACTCATCCCTGGTTGACAGGGTCCAGATGTTTACCCTCCTTAGCACTGAACAGCATCACTAACTGCATTTCTATTTTCTATTTCATTTATATTTGAGACTATTAAAACCATTGTCAAATGGCATTTCATAACATTTTGAATTATCGAGGGTAGCGGGTTGCAACCCAACTGGATTAGGTGGCAATTTCTGAAAATGTTCTGACACGCTTAAACCATATAAGTTCATTGATCTACTATGCATTTTAGTATACCACAATTTTTTTGATATTTGTTGTCATTTTTGTGCCATGGTTGATTACTGGGGGCTGGGGGCCATATTCAATATATTGGTGGGGGTGGGGGTTGGGGGTGTTCAGCTCCTATGCCTATGCATTTGGAATATTGGACTTACAAGATCAGATATGATTATTGGTCGTCAACAGTGTGTCCCCTTCATCCAAGGGTATTTAATAACTTATCCGTTGTTGTAACAAAGAATTTGTCGTTAAATTTTTCAAATAAAAATTAATAATAAATGTGAACCCAACCAAATTATAACTGTAAACCAAACTAAAATATTGGAATGTGAGCTACGAATCTGAGTGGAAAAGGATCACATGCATATTAATAGGTCAATTTCCAAACAGATTCTTTTTTTAATGAGGTTCTACCAAATTAGACAGAACGGACTCAGGCAGTGTAAATTATGTGATATTTCATTCCATTTTAAAATGTTATATGTACATTCATGTCAAAGTATTACATACTATTAGATAGTTATCTTTCCATCATGCATCATGCATTTTGTGTCTCCAAAATATTGCAACAGTATTGTGTTGTTTAATAATTATTGTTTAAATCAGGCTCCATTGGTTTTTTTAATCGAGTGATTGGTCTTAAAGGGGGTACATAGGCTTTTCTTAGAGTTTTCTCTTCTTTTTTTTTTAAAACGTTCCAATTCATTATAAAAATGCCATATGTCAGCACCTTGTTTTGCAGGTCAAAATTTTGAATTCAGCATATATTTGGAATGAAATCCGGCGAAAAATGTTTAGATTAACCCTGATGTGTAACCCAGGATGGCAAATATTCCTGTGCAAAATGGATTTCCTTGTAAATATGGGATCAATTTAATGCACATTTATCGTGTTTAGACCCTTTAGTAAGATATAATTATGTAATTTTTAAGTCGGACCCCTAAACTTCACGAAGCCTGATGTATTCACTCTAACAATAGTTTAACAATCAATTTTTATTAGTTGTTTTATCAATTAGTTTGGAGCTTCAGCCATTACGAACGACAATAAAAAGGGAAGTAACTCAAAACATACAAGAAAAAATGTAAATAAAAGAGATAGAAGAGAAAAATATTACTGATACAATTTTAGAGACACAAAAAGTTAATGATATTATTCTCCAAGCGTTACTTATAGAAAATATTACCAGAAAATAAATTAAGACAGACAAATCAAGACAACATCAACTGCTGTTTAATATATTTTGTTAAAAGTAACGTTCTTATTTCTAAGTAATTAAAATCTGAATAAAAAACGAGACCTTTGTGTCTGACAATATTTTAGTCATTTATGACTTTCTGTCTTTTTCTTTTCCTTTCTGTATTTTAACTGGCATTTTAAACAAAACAATATTAAATATCATTAAAGAAATCAAATTCCAAACAAACAAACAAAAAAAAGTCACAAAATTACCAATATTTGCAAAAGTATGGTAGCTTTAAAAAAATATATAATAACATAAACTTTGTTTTTGAAAATCTGATATAAATTCCCAGCATACTGTTGATGTTGTCCGATAAATTAAACAATAAACCAGTAATAGTAAATATATCTCACCTTGTACGTTCGTGCAGAAACAAATAAACTAATATGGTCAAACAGAGCGGTGAGTAGTGTACAGCGTATATACATAACTGAACACCAGGTGTCAGTAATATAATGCACCAAGAAAATAAACGTCACGTAAAAATCACCGCGCCCAACGAAGAAAACGATCCAGTCTGTCCACTGAAGAGCAGCTTTTTCCTAGGAGAGTATCTCAAAGGGAGATTATTCTTCCGAACCTTTTTTTTTCAACGGAGATATCGTCACTTCATTATACATCTATTTGTATACTTTTTATGTTATATGGAGAAAATGTGTGTTTTACTTAGTAAAGTGGAATTAGTCATCTTGCATGCACATTTTGATATTTGTTTTAAAAAAAAATCACCATATTTCAAGGGCTAAATGTGAAACTACTGTATCTTTACTTATAGTTACAATAGTGTCCCAATTTATATTTTTTATCTGTTTATTTCTTATCGTAAGATCATTCTTGCAAGGGGTAACCTCAAATACCAGCATCAGCAAACAAAAAAAAGCTTGTATTTATTATTTTATTAACACTGAACTGCCCTTCATGTTATTAATTTAGGTATATGTTAACACTTGGTCTAAAACATTTTTTAAGTTCTATTCTCTAATAGTATATATTATAAGTCAAATATTTAATATTATGCTGTAATAACTTCTAGTTTTCAATTAAATTCCCTGAAAAATGATAAAATAAATAAAATATACAAAAGGACTAACTGTCAAACATTTAAATGTTAATATTCAAGACAAATGACAAGAACTATAAATGTATATATTTTGTTGCAACTTACAACATAAAAGGAAGGTGGTAGATTGATAGTGATTTCAGTTTTGATTTTAGACTGGGTTAATATCTGAATGATATAATTTAGACTGGGTCAATACCTAATTGATATAATTTAGACTGGGCCAATACCCAAATGATACAATTTTATACTGGGTTAATACCTAAATATGATTTAGAATGGACCAATACCTAAATGATATAATTTAGACTGGGTCAATACCTTAATGAAATGATTTAGACTGGGCCAATACCTTAATGAAATGATTTAGATTGGGCCAATACCTAAATGATATGATTTAGACTGGATCAACTAGAGCTGTCACTTTTTAAGAGCGACAATTATACCCCCGCTACCAGTCCCCCCACCCATTCCACACCCTACCATTTGAGAAAAGATTGAGCGGAATGGGATTTTCATGATCAGGTAATGGTGGCCTTGACCTTTGATCTACTGACCTCAAAACCAATAGAGGCCATTTTTTCATCACATGCAGTCCACCTATTAAGATTCATGAGATTTGCTTCAGGTGGAAAGAAGTTACGGAGCGGACAATGCTTTTCATTATCGTGTCCAGGTGACCTTGACCTTTGATCTACAGTCCTCAAAATCAATAGGAGTCGTCCTTTAATAAACAGGCAGTTCAACTATGAAGTTCTACGAGATTTGCTTCAGGAGAAGAGGAGTTACGGAGTGGACAAGGTTTTCCATTATAGGATGCTGGTGACCTAGACCTATTGACCTCAAAATCATTAGGAGTCGCCCACCCACCACAGGCAGTTCACCTATGAAGTTTCATGAGATTTGCTCAGTGAAAGAGGAGTTATGGAGCGGACAAGGTTTTTCATTATCAGGTGCTGGTGACCTTGACCTTTGACCTACAGTCCTCAAAATCAATAGGAGTCGTCCTCTCACCACAGGCAGTTCACCTATGAAGTTTCATGAGATTTTCTTCAGTGAAAGAGGAGTTATGGAGCAGACAAGGTTTTTCATTATCAGGTGCTGGTGACCTTGACCTTTGACCTACTGACCTCAAAATCAATAAAGGTTGTCCTCTCCCCACAGGCAGGTCACCTTGAAAGTTTCATGAGATTTGCTTCAGGGGGAGAGGAGTTATGGAGCAGACAATGTTTTTCATTCTCGGATCCTGGTGACCTTCACCTTTGACCTACTGACCTCAAAATCAATAGGAGTTGTCCTCTCACCATAGGCAGTTCACCTTGGAAGTTTCATGAGATTTGCTTCAGTGGAAGACAATGTTGCATCTACACTCTGACAGACAAACGAACAGACGGACAGACAGACGGACGGGGTGAAACCAGTAAAATAACTTAATGAAATGATTTAGACTGGGCTAACATCTAAATTATATGGTTTAGACTGTGCCAATACCTTTATGAAATGATTTGACTGGGCCTTAGTAAATACCTAAATATGATTTAGACTGGGCCAACACCTAATTGATATTATTCAGACTGGGGCAAGAACCTAAATTCCAAACAATTTTAACGTTCATGGACATATAAGTTATGTGTTTGATAAAATTAATAAGGATAGCAAATGGGGGTAAACATTTCTTTAAACACATGTTAGATTCCACTGTGACAAGTACCCATGGAAATATGAAGGATTTTGCTCAATACAAGATATTCTGAATAAGTAATTGATCAATTCAATTCAATTCAAACTTTATTTATTGTCCGATAAGCATTTAACAAAATAAATTATATAGCGTAGATTAGCTATATCAGAGACATAATACTTCTTAAATCACTGGCTATATTAAAAGCAATTAAAGAAATTTGTGCAATCCACAGGGTTCTCACCCTTATTGGAAGGCCAAATTCAAGGACTTTTGAAGGACCTTTTTTCCCAAAATTCAAGGACTAATATTCGCACAAGCGACACGTTTTTTTCCCGGCATGGATGTACAATGTAAAGCCCAAAACAGCAACAGACATTCTAGGAACGCACAACCAATAGCCAATTTTTGGGATGAACAGTAAAATTCCTGAATTGAAGGACTTTTAAGTACCTTGTCAGATTTTCAAGCACTTTCCAGGCCTTGAAATTATTTTTTCAAATTCAAGTACTTTCAAGGATTTCAAGGACCCATGGGAACCTTGAATCCATTTGTGGGAACGGTTGTCGAGAATATGGAAATGTGCAGAATCTGTAATATTGGTACAAGGTGCACCAATTAGTTGAAATATAATTTCTCTGGAAGGATCTTCATCTAATACCCAATTAAAGAGTTCCAGACAGAGTTTAACAGTGTGCAAGAGATGGTGAAGATGAAAACAAAACCTTACATGTATACATTCAGTATACACGGTGCAAGAGATGGTGAAGATGAAAACAAAACCTATATGTATACATTCAGTATACACTGTGCGAGAGATGGTGAAGATGAAAACAAAACCTTACATGTATACATTCAGTAAACACTGTGCAAGAGATGGTGAAGATGAAAACAAAACCTTACATGTATACATTCAGTAAACACTGTGCGAGAGATGGTGAAGATGAAAACAAAACCTTACATGTATACATTCAGTAAACACTGTGCAAGAGATGGTGAAGATGGAAACAAAACCTTACATGTATACATTCAGTAAACACTGTGCAAGAGTTGGTGAAAATGAAAACAAAACCTATATGTATACATTCAGTAAACACTGTGCAAGAGTTGGTGAAAATGAAAACAAAACCTATATGTATACATTCAGTAAACACTGTGCAAGAGTTGGTGAAAATGAAAACAAAACCTATATGTATACATTCAGTAAACACTGTGCAAGAGTAGGTGAAAATGAAAACAAAACCTATATGTATACATTCAGTAAACACTGTGCAAGAGTTGGTGAAAATGAAAACAAAACCTATATGTATACATTCAGTATACACTGTGCAAGAGTAGGTGAAAATGAAAACAAAACCTATATGTATACATTCAGTATACACTGTGCAAGAGTTGGTGAAAATGAAAACAAAACCTATATGTATACATTCAGTATACACTGTGCGAGAGATACATGACTAGTTTCCCTGAACTACCATATTTTTCTGTAATAAATTTGCAGGGTATATAAGAACCATGGCCTTTTCTGAAGCTGAGAGTTTTAATAGTATTCATTAATGAAGGGTATGGTATCTGTAGTAATAAATTCAGTTTTTTTTTTGTTTTTTTTAATCAGTATTAATATTGATATTAACTTCAACAAGTTGAAACAAGTTGAACTTTTTTCTGTATTCAATACATGGTGTTTTACAACTGTGAGGATTAAATAAGAAAATATGCATCTAGAAAACGCTTTATGAATTCCCCATTTTGAATAAAAACAACCAAAACAGTCTTTTAAATCATGTTAGAAATACTTTTGTTTATTTGTTCAGAATTTGCCAGACCAGATAGTCAAGAAACTCATTACTCAATAAGTAATGCAAAACACTTAAAATATTCATTTTCTTCAAAACATGGAACTCAATGTGTACTCAGAACACAGCGAGTCCTATATATGAGACACTCAATGTGTACTTGGAACACAGCGAGTCCTATATATGAGACACTCAATGTGTACTCGGAACACAGCGAGTCCTATATATGAGACACTCAATGTGTACTCGGAACACAGCGAGTCCTATATATGAGACACTCAATGTGTACTCGGAACACAGCGAGTCCTATATATGAGACACTAATGTGTACTCGGAACACAGCGAGTCCTATATATGAGACACTCAATGTGTACTCGGAACACAGCGAGTCCTATATATGAGACACTCAATGTGTACTCAGAACACAGCGAGTCCTGTATATGAGACACTCAATGTGTACTCAGAACACAGCGAGTCCTATATATGAGACACTCAATGTGTACTCAGAACACGGTGAGTCCTATATATGAGACACTCAATGTGTACTCAGAACACAGCGAGTCCTATATATGAGACACTCAATGTGTACTCAGAACACAGCGAGTCCTATATATGAGACACTCAATGTGTACTCGGAACACAATGAGGTTTTTTTGGCATAAAAAAGGCTATTTTGAGTGTTTGCATTACTCTTTGAGTAATAAGTTTTTTGACAATCTGATAAATTCTAAACAAAAAATAATCCAAATGTTACTACAATAGATGGGTTGAGTGTTAGAAAATATATGGTATTTCAGAATTAATTCAGAATAATTTAATCAACAGAATTCATAACCTGGAGTTTGTAAAATACAAAGTATCTGTTTTTGCTGATCACACAAGCAGCTTTTGAAGCGTATGTGCATAATGGCTGACAATTAACACTTTTACACTATCTTAAGTGCATATAAGGCTTATGAAGCAATACTAAAAGGCCAAGCCTAGATGAAACTCATTGAAACGGTCAATAAAAAGCAGGCATATGGCCAAACAGCACCAGCAAATAAACTATTAAGTAACATAATAACTATTTATGTTTAGAAGTGCAATGGATGATGCAAAAAATGTGCTCTTCAGTGAAAACAGTGGATATTAAGGTGACAGTAAGAGTTAAATAAATGATAGAGCTGTGTAGTTAAATAAAATAAATTGTTAAATGGGTGGTGTAATGAACAACTATAGGGTTAATATCAGAATCAATTGAATTGAATTGGGTTTTACGACGCACCAACACATGAAAGGTTATATGGCGCCTAACAGGAATGAACATCCTCCATTTACATCGAGATAAAATATGGTGAATGGGCCTAGAACCTTCTCACCTGCAGAACTGCTGAGTTGCTGCAAATTCTATTGTGGACACTCCATTTACGCATATCAGAATCAATAGCTCCAATGTTTATTACGGTATCACACATACTGTTGGGTGATGTGGTATTGCAGTCAGTAGTGCACTCACTTCTTACCAGTGCAATGCAGGATTGATTCTTGGTCTTTAAGCAGTGTGAGAGGGAATGATGGGGTCACCCGCTCGAACAAATTAGGTTTCTCCCATAATCGTGACTTATAACATTCTATTGATTTTCCACAGTTTATAGGTCAGCTATGCCCCTGACAATAAATCATTTAATACTTGGACAGGATCTGAAAACAAGCTTTTGGAGAAAACTTCTTTATTGTTTTTTTTGTTTAGATTTGTTTTATATTTCTACACTGCTTCACCTGTACACCATTTTATATCTCCAGTTATCATTACGTAGTCCAGTCTTAATTCCATTAAGCGATGGGAAAGCTTGTATTAGCAGGACTTTATAACGGATATTTCGACAATAAAACAAGTTTAAAAACATTTTTTACTGATAAAATGTGACAACCAGTTTAAAATTACATATTTAATGTTTTCATTTTACAAATAGGCGAACTTTTAACTTTTATACCCCAGCCAAACCTGTTTTTGTTTCTTGGAGAAGGGGTTGGATGGGGTGTGAAAGTTAATACTCAGACCACGTAATGTGCATTAAAAATTAAAATAAGGCTTCTAAGTGTGTACTATAAATCAAGAAAAAAAAAAGACTTATATATAGATCTAGATGATCAGAAATAGTGATAACATAAACATAGACACCATCAAGTAAAAGTATGCTTCTCTTGAGCATGAAACACTGAAGTATGCAAACACGACTGCATACATATTCGGATGTGGACATACCATCTTGTACATAATAAGGCCATCATTGGAAAATACGGTATTTTGCTATTGCTCAGCCTCAATCTTGCATTTAATTAATGTCTCCAGTAAATTCATGCATATTTGCAAACAAGCAGTGCAGTTGTTAATATAAGCTGCTATGATATTGCAGTGATATTATCATATCCTCATAATCTCCTTGACAACATACAAAACCATGAAATTCAGTCTTATCCGCGATGCCAATACATTGAGTGTTACGCCCACCTTTCACCTTTATCAAGTATTAACGTTTAACCTGCTAAGCACAACTATAATAGCCTTTGCGTCCATTGTAAACCCAGATCAGCTTACGAGTAACTCGCAAGCTGATCAGGGTTTACAATGTCCGGCTGCAATTTCCCCCAAACAAATTTCCCCCAAACACCCCTTTGTCACATAAATGGAATGGTCTTAATTCAAAGAAAGAACAGTCCATTATATATCTGTAGCGGGTTAAAGGCTTAAGCTGAACAAAAGCCATTATAAGTTGTGTTTTGGGATATCATTTCATTGAAATCATATCATGTACAGATAGACACATGATCAGCTAATGTGTTACTTAATATCTTATAAAAGGTGAAAAACAGAAATGAATATATATATACTGAGAGAAAAAAGTTTAGCAAGTTTTTGTTGCACCCTGGAAATA
The DNA here is from genome assembly GCA_037043455.1 of Cyrtodaria siliqua. NCBI lineage: Eukaryota > Metazoa > Mollusca > Bivalvia > Adapedonta > Hiatellidae > Cyrtodaria > Cyrtodaria siliqua. The sequence continues at coordinate 541,095 of JAWPHD010000123.1, read as the reverse complement.
ATACATTTTCGGTTATAAAATCAAGAAACTACTGCCATGGACACAATATTTTATTAAACACACATCAATAACAGTCGAACATATTAATAACGTGATAAATAAATGAAGTTCCAAAATGTCTGTATATCTTGTATACAGTATTATTTCATCTAAAAAACTTGCTAAACTTTTTTCTCTCAGTATATATTCCTTCTCTGGATGTACCAAAGTAAAGATACTGTACATTATGTCAAACTATGCGGTAGATGTATTGTTATTACAACAAAGAAATATGAACAAGCTAATGCTATAAAACTAGCAGCAAAGAAATTGCAATAAATATGTTGGTTTTTAATCCATTTAGCCATATTTCTTTTGTGTATGCCAGGGGAATAGGTGAGGATATTTTGTTATATATTATAAAGCGATGATACATGGATACATAATAATGACGGCATGCAAATGATTAATGTTTATGTTCATGCCATTCATGCCATTGCTGTGTAAAATCAGGGATATCATTTTGGAGGGCATATTATGATGGAGGACTAATCTCTATGTAAAAGGATGGGATATGTATTAAAATATCCATTCCTAGAATATTTTATTATTCTTCCAATTACTGAAGAATATTACTAAATGATTGAGATGGGATAAAATATGTTCAGTTTAAATGACTAAACATGCCAACCCTCCCTACATGTTATTGTTAAAGTATCCCCCAATATCCTACATGTTTCATGTTAAAATATTCCCCAATTTTCTTAAATCAAGGATAAATAACTGCTCTCTTTAAGTGTTCTGAATTTAATAAGAAGTATTTTTGTACATATAGATATATATTAAATGTCATACAAATAAACACCATTTGGAAGTATAGATGTCCTAAACAAAACAAAATGAACAAAAAAAACCAGATTTCATTGGAACCCCTATAATAACCCCTATAATAAATCCATAAACACTCACATGATATTTCGACCTCGACCTTCCCTCCCTTGGCTCCGTGGGTGTCCACGTTGAAAGTGGCCGTCTTGTTGACTGACACTAGACTAAGGCCATCCCCGCTGACCGTCACGTTACTCGAGTCCACGATGTCCACCGTGAATGGAGAACCTACAAGTGAAAACCCCTCCATGACGTTATTAGTGGTAATGTCCACCGTGAATGGAGAACCTACAGGTGAAACCCCCTCCATGACGTTATTAGTGGTAATTGGAGAACCTACAGGTAAAAAACCCTCCATGACGTTATTAGTGGTAAACATTAAATCCCAACACCTGAATCAGCTTTAAATAGTGTAGTGCACAGTTACAATAATCACAAATATATGTGGCTCTTCGGAATTTGCTAAACCCCAAAAATCAAGATAAGATTGTATACTCCTAATTAATGAAAACTGTTTATACTAGCAATTATGATTTACTAGAAAATGTGTCCATGGGACACAGATGCCCCACTTTAGCGCCGTCAGTCACATAATTTCAGTGTAAATTAACTCTTAAGTTGGAAAAGAAGATCTAAGTCAATATGAATGTACGGAGGGGCATAAATAAGCTGAAATTCCACATTGTACTGTCTTAATTATTCCTTAAACACAAGTTAATAACTGATATCACCAAAAATGTGTTACTATTTCTAATTGACTTTTGTATGACATGTTTAATAAATCGAGTATGGACATGTTTAACATCACAGAATCTTCTATTTGATTCAAATTGCTTAACATGTTTCAAACATTAAAAGAGAAATAAAAACTTATTTAAGATATCTATGTATCTCAAATTTGGTATCTTATATTACCATCAAAGTAATATGGTATCTAACAATATGGTATCTAACAATGGTATTTAATAATATGGTATCTTATGCAAAATAACACTGAAATAAACAAAATATAGTCGGAGCATAAGGCAACTCGCCAAGATTCATTTCCAGTAACATGTGCATATCCTAATTTCTCAGAGACAACTGCATTACTTGCTTTAAATGTTATTGTTTCAATTCTGTGGGAAAATCAATTAAGGTGAGAGCTGCTGTCAGATATAATTGCCAAATTACACACCAGATTTAATCAACCAATTTTGCAGGCAACTTTATATTGCATTAATTTTGCAAGCAACTAAGCAACTTTCTATTGCATTAATTTTGGTGGCAAATTTTTCTATTACAGTAATGTAGCAAGCAACTTTATATTGCACTAATTTTGCAGGCAACTTTCCATTGCATTAATTTTGCAGGCAACTTTCCATTGCATTAATTTTGCAGGCAACTTTCCATTGCATTAATTTTGCAGGCAAATTTCTATTACATTAATTTAACAGGCAACATGTTTTATGTTAACAAGGCAACTTTTTTTATCAGTCAACTTTTTGCATATGACACGTTTATCAGGCAACTGTCTATCATACACTTATCCGGCTATTTTCAAAAAGAGTAGGTGTTCAAAATGATGCTTTTGAAAACATTCTTCACCTTTAGAGATGCACTTTCTGAGCGGAGGACAATGGATACATTACATCAGGCACGTTACAGGAGGGGCCTGAACTGACACTGAGAAGACTGCTGGGTGTGTCATATAACACCTCATCTGAAGGACTGGACAGAGACAGAGGTGATCCAGCCTACCATCCCTGGTGTACCATATCCTGTGTTAACTACTGGGCTATTGCATCACCCATCACACCTTACAGAGTTCTATTGCAATTGGAATTCATACATAATATCCTGATATATGCAACAACTAGAAGATATGTCCAAGGGACATGTACGACCTGCTTTAGTTCTGTCAGTCAAATTAAAAACACAACAAACAAAATACTGCTGTCATATAGATGTAAACATGTGCGAAATGTGATTGGGGGGTGGGGGGAGTGCTCTGCGGCTTGTGGTACCCGAGAGTGGGGGTGGTGGAGTGCTCTGGGGGGGACAGACAGACAAGGATAACAATATATGCCTTGCCCCACTTTCATGGAGGGGCAGAAATAATCCGGCTCACTAATGTTATGGTAAAATTCATGTACGGGGACTACTGACACTCCTCCGTACCATGTTACATGGTCACATACCTCTGACTTCTGTATCATTGAAGAACACGTGCGCCATGTACTGGCCGGTGCCCTGTGGTGTGAAGTCTATCTTGTAGAGGCCAGAACTCTCCTGGTAGATGTGACTCCCCACATAGCTGCCCTCGTGCTCCACGTTCACTCTCACCTCACCACGCCCTGCACGTGTTGAGTCAGCTAAAACAGATGACAAAACATGTAGATATAATTGTATGCATTAAACATTGATACTATCTTGAACTAATGTGTAATTGTTATTACTATTGTATAAATTATCATTATTAATATTATTATTATTTTTACTGTATTATGAGTTGTCTAATCCCTGCAGTCTTCACATGCCCGTGTGAAGCAATAATCTTCCTCTGTAGAAAGAGCATGATATTATTTGCGTAGTTATTTTTGTTTAATAAAGGAAATTTAGAAAAGATGGAAAGTGGACATAAAAAATTCTAACCTCTCTTTAAGAATGTCCTATATTCTGATTGGTGGTCATTAAAATGTGCAACGTTGAAATGTATGATGTCACAAATTTAATAAGGTTCAGATAAAACACTCATTTTGATTGGATGACAGATATAATGTTATATTTCATTGAATGACATCATACTTATGTGTAAACAAACGGACATCAAATAAATGCATCGCCATTAAACGGAAGATAAATTATACCGTCTCAAAATAAAAATCGTAAATTTTCAAATCCCAAAATATCAAAATAAAATTGTAGACTTAACAGAAACTATCAATTAGCAGTCATTACTATAAAATTCTGCTGAAATTCCATCTTCTCCTGGTTTGGTTGGAACTCAACTTTACGCCAATTGTAACTATTTTAAAATACATACCATTAAAGGTTAGCCCCGTTCCAACAGTCCCGCCCTCGAGACCATAAACCTTCACCTGCGCCGGGTCATACACATTAATGTTGTAGGGACTTCCGGAAATGTGCTCGTTATCATATCGCACGGAGACCTCCCACTCACCTAGGAGGAACATATAAATCAAATGGTTAATAACCAGTCAGTATTGGAGAAATGCTTAATAATAGTCATAATTATATAGAAGCATACGGGCAATCTGGGTCAATATACAGACAGACAGTAACATAAGGATACTTTACAAAATAAACAAACAAATACGATTGGATTTTGTTGTTGTATATGAACATTGACCGGTGACATCACCATTAATATGAAAATTGCCAGCCAGATATTCACTGGTCATTTTGACAATAGAAACCTTACACTGACCAATACATGGTTGGTTGGAACATTTAAATAAGAATACACTGTTTTGTCAACATTCAATGTTCGTATTACTCACGTTTTACATTTTATATATTGATCTTTTGCACATTCAATCAAATTTGTAAGAAATAGACCGATTCTACTCAATCTCAACAAGAAAACCAGTTATCATCTGTATTATACGGTCCATATTAATTCTATATGTGTGCTATAACAAGAGTCACTTTTACGCACAATCCTTCATCACCTTTAAAAGCATCTGTATTTACCCAGATTGTCCATATACGAGGAAATCATTTTTTGGAACCATAGTTGTGCTAAATTGGTTTAGAAACAGTCAAGACTATTGTCATCCAATATACTGCTATTTTTGTGACAATGCTATATTTCTTTTAAAAAAAACTTTAAAAGATTTAAGTCAAGCACTCAGTTTATCAAGTTAAATATGAAACTACATCATGGTAATGGTGGTGCACAAGACCAGGCTGTAATATTTGTTAAAGGGACATACGGCAATCTTGATTTTTTTAAAAATTCACAGCATCACGCTTTCTACATAACCTGCATATGTTCAAACATTAATATTAATTATAAGAATTGTATAAAACAAATTGTTTTAGCATATTATTAACTGTTTATTTTATTGCTCCAATAATATATTTAAACCTATGTTAGAATAAAACGGAAAAAAAGAAAACTGAAAATTTTATATAATTATATGCGAGCAGGTTTAAAGTGAAAGTGGTAATGGATAAATAATAAGAGGCTAATTCCAGTGCTTGATAAACACTTCAGGATTGTCGTGTGTCCTTTTAATATGTAAATCATTTCTTCTGGTGATTCAAGCAACAACTTATACAGGAGACAGGTCGGATATAGTGTAAGAAAGATGATCCATAGAGTCAAACAAAGCTAAAGAAATCTAAAACAGCAGCCACTATAACCATGTAACTGTATGCTAGCTGTATCTACAACATTCTCCCATAACTGGTCTAAATACCTAATCCAAATCTACTCCACTCAGATATGCACTTAAGAAAACGTACATTCTAATGTAGACAAGTCCTTTTTGAAATAAAGTTTCCCCAAAAAGCTTTAAAAATGTATTCCGTATTTTCCCTAACAGTACCGACCGGGCGCTATGCAAAATGCCAAGCTTAAGGCAGCGCTCTTTTAAATTGTGAAAAAAAAGAAAAAAGACTGCACTCAAAATGACTGAGGTCATTCAACAATGCCCCATACGAATCATACACAAAGGGCCGACCTTTTACTGTTTTAACTTGTGCACTATTAGACAGGGAATTCCAATGTGTAATGCTGACATCCGTCATGCACGCACATTCTGTATAATCTAGCTTTTAGGAAATGGTGACCCGCATGAAAATTTCCAATTTAATTCAAAATATGCCAAACTTTCTCTCAGAATGAATACCAGTCAGAATAGTCTCCCTTGCATAAACATCAGCGCTATCATCCGGTCAAAACAGATACTTAATGTATGGATGCAACCATGCAAATATTTGGTCTTTTTGTATCATCAAAAGGTTATTATTAAAGTTAATTTCTATGCATAAATCTGTTAAAAAAACAAAATCTTCGCAAAATTATTTTGGTTTTCATATTCAAATCTTTGCAATAAAACATAGTAACAAATAAAAATCACACTATCTAATCACAGGCATAAAAACAAAGGTTTCCAAATGGAGAACAACATTGTTTTGAAGAGTTGTTAGTGGAGATAACCTACTACTGGTATTTCCCACCATTTATTTAGACTGTCAACTATAATCTAGCATTAAAGGGGTGATAATAATCATATAAACATGACATATATTTAGCACCATGCACATACAAGCACATTCGTAATATTACCTTACAGCCCCCTATTTCTGAAAGTCCAAAAGTACATATCATACATGTCACAAGCACATTCATAACTTAATATTATATAACTGGGAACCTCACAAACAACTAGACAATAGTTATCAAACACTCAGCAAACACGCATTATTTTAAATCAAACGTATGTTGGATTTTTTGTTATAAAATCAATTTAGTATTCAGATGTTATGGATAAATTGTGAATCTTGCATTACTATTTCACACTGACATTTGTGACCATACATGTTGCTTATTCTGCTTGCAGCTATTTAAACATAATTCTCTTATACATAGAAGAAAAGTTAATAATGATTACCAAGTTTTGCTCAAATGCAAAATCAAAACTTCTAATACCAGATAAAAACAATGGACAGTGACCAGTCTTGTATTTATCAATATATATATATAATTTTATTTTAACATCCATATAACAATTTCTCGATAGCCCTAGCTTCTAAGGTTTTATTTTAATTTAATAAATTATCCAATGCTCATTGCTGTATAAGATTTTATTTATTAAATACTACACATCAGCTTTAAGTAGTTTGCAGGTAAAACTGAAACTAAAATCATAAAATATTCTGGAAGAATTCTTATACCAAATAGAAATAATATAACTTGAATTTAGAAATGTTCACTACTTCTTTATTTCAAAGCAAAACTGCATTTAGGTCATTTATTCTAAAACACCACTGTTTTAAATTACGGTGTATGCTATAAGAATATGCTAGAATATGCTAGAAATGGAATAAAAATGTAAAACTTTAAAAATAGTCCTCTTATTTTGTTTATTTAAAATTGAATATTGATAAATTAAACAAATGACTGTTTATTCCTTTGTATGAAAGCCCATTATGAAGACGCAGGGTGCGTATTTCTGCTATATATTGCATATACTGCACACTTAATTCCATATATATTCCAAGGAAATCCCAAGATGTTTTGTAAAAAAAAAAGTGCAGTTAGTTAAAGGACACAACTGTGATGTTGTAGACGTTTTAATCACAGTACACGATGTAACAAGAAATTAGACGTTTTAATCACAGTACACGTTGTAACAAGAAATTCATAAATGCTGAAGTTCCTCTTTGAAAAATTGAGCCAGTTCAGTACTGTACTTAATGTTAAGTAATTGCAACATTTAAAGCCTAAGTTTACTCACCTGCTTGAGCCAAATGCGCATTCTGACAATAATGAAACTTTACAGGGGTAACCATTGGTGTGTTCAGTGCTGTTTAAACCTTCTTTCTAAAAGGACAGGCCTTATGTCGCCCTGTACCATTCGATTAGCAGTAACATATTAAATATACAATATATAGCGGAAATACGCACCCTGCGTTTCTTTTTCCTTTCAGTATATTTTGAGAAAAAAAATCCCTGGCCTTAAACTTTTGCTCGACATTTTTTTTACTCAAAATGTAGTCTTGATCATCTTTGATGCTTGGTTTTAAATTCATACATCTTGACCCTTTGTGCAAAATAAAAAAAATTAAAAACTGGAATTACATAAAATATTTTTTATTGAATATAGTATATTTGTCATCATCATTCGTGGAGCATCATAATTTCCATCTTTATTTATGTACTATGAACAAATTCATTTCTTTCTGGCATGCTGTCTATCTTGTATAAAGGGTGTTTAGTTTAAACATATTTATTTTACATCGATTGCGAAACAGGTTTTTGCAACTTAGATTAATCACTCTCGATGGCTTCCTGGGTAGAACCAGTACTAAGCAATGTGTATTAATTACCTTGCTCAAGGATAAAAAACGTGGCTGCGGAGAGGATCGAACCCACGACCTCTCGATCTAAATTTCGGCGCTCTACCACTGAACCACGCACTCCACAAAAAAGGTGAGTATGTACCAATCAGAAACGATACCATTATTTTGGTAGAACTGAAGAAAAAAAATTAGAAGAAAACTTCTAGGCTTTTGTCTTTAAAAACAGAAAGCATTGCAGATGATCAAGACTACCCAAAATGTTATTTATTGCAGATGATCAAGACTACCCAAAATGGTATTTATTGCAGATGATCAAGACTACCCAAAATGTTATTTATTGCGGAAGAATTACTTCCCTTAAAACAAATTTCAATTAGTGCTGCATGTAAATTAGACTGGTATCAGTCTATACCTTAGACTATAAATAATAAATTTAGAAAAATTAAAAAATAAAATAATACTCTGCATAAAAATTATTTTATTTCAAGCTCTGTTTCTCTCCATGGTTGAATTTATAATATATATCTTAATGTTGAGATAAGACTATACAAGTTATAAGTGGAGATATATGCCTCTTTCAGTGCTAAGGATATTCTATAATGATATGGACTAATGCCAGTCTACATGTAAAATTGCACATAAAGAAATTGCTCTTAAAGAGTATCAGTGAAATAGAACCCAGACAATCTTTTCGTACCCAAAAATAAAAGTTTCAAAATAGCAATCACGTGATCGCTTTTAGACTTATGTAAAACTGAGACATCCAAATTTCCAGTATAGTTTCACCTGCAAACTGCCTTAAACTGTCACTCGGTAAACAAAAGTGTTATTAAAAACACACAGTATCAAAAGTTTACAAACCAATTATTTGAAACCGAGAAATAGAATGGTTTTGCTGTTTTTATTTTATTAATTAAATTGTCTAACCCGGTTAAAACAAACACACCAGTTGTAGACAATGAACACATCACAAATTGTGTGTAGAAAAGTGAGACATCTGTATATAATGTATCACAGATATATATATATATACTGTATTCGTCCCTATAGGCTCCTGCGGTGCTTAAATGATTCTGAAAAGCGGGTGTTTAATCCTTAACCCGCTACATATTTATAACGGACTGTTCTTTCTTTGAATTAAGACCATTCCATTTATGTGACAAAGGGGTGTTTTGGGGAGAATGATTGATCAGCAGCTGGACATTGTAAACCCAGATCAGCCTGCGAGTTACCAATTGCCATACCCCAAGTGCCATAACTGGTACTAAGTACCACCTTATACCCCAGGTACCATAAACCTGGTACTAAGAACAGTCTTATAACACAGGTGTCATAAACCTGGTACTATGACCTTCTAGAACTACACCATGGTACAGAACCATTTTTGATGTTGACCTAGGTGCTTAATTAACAATTTATAAAGCATGCACGGGGTGCCTATGTCATGGGGCAGTGCACTGGAAGGGACGAATTCAATATGTATATATATTATTTTAAATCGCTTCAAAAAGTAAACAAAAGAGCTATTTATTTTGCCTTATCTCGGTGGTTAAAAGAGAAATAAATGCTGTTGTACCAGAAACAAGGTCGCAAAATAAAAAGATTTTGTAAATATATATACGTACATAATGTATAATTATTGTAATTATTGTAATTATAATATATCATAACTGAATGTTCACTTCACACAATAATATTACTGTTCTATGTACAATAAAATGCTATTATGTGTACTATATAAAAAACATTATGTTAACTACTGCATGAAAATGTTACATTTTATTACTTATCTACATCTTTCTTCTTTTTTTTTTATAATTATGAAGTACATGTAGGGTAGCCATATACCATAACAATATCATCAAGGGAAATTTAAAACTTTAAATCTGTTTATTTCTAAAAAAACATTAAGTACATTTTCACTTTAAAATAAGGACAAAATGTGTAAATGTTAAGATTAGATATCTTCCACAAACCCACAACCCACTTCCAAACCTTCCAAAAATATGTTATTAAGAAAAAGAAATAAAAATCAGATTTCAGTTTAACTCAATTGATAACAAGTTTTTGTTAAACATTGACTTATTTTTTTAAACTATCTTATTGTCCTTAAATATTCCTTGAAAACCACTAATTTAAATCACTTTAGGCAGAAAAAAATATATTTCTAGTTGTATAAAGTTTGTTTAAATTTATTTCAAATTTTAAAATAAAACAGGGATAAAGCGTTTTAAATAACATAAAAAGGAAGCAAAACGCAGATGGGATTTCACTAAGTATATATAATTCACATAACTATGAATATAATCCACAAAACAAAGGCCAGGTATACTACTCTATTTCTATGCAGGTGTATAGGGTGTTTTTAAGGTTTGAAGACAAAGCATTACCATGCCCAAGTAACTTGGAGGAATTAGTGTAGTTTGCATTGAAACCCCAGTTGGATCTTTAAAGTACAATTTCTATGTTCATCTATACAGGTCATGTAAAACTTGATAGTGACTTTTGTTTACTTAGACTTTGACCTTTGGTCTATTGAGACTTGACCTTTGGTTTAATGAGACCTTGACCTTTGGGCTACTGATTTAAAAAGAAAAACTCTGAATAGATCATACAAATTTCATGGATATATGTTAATGATTTAAAAAGAACAGCTCTGAATAGATCATTCACATTTTATAGATATGTGTTATGTAAAACTTGAGAAAGCTTTCAATGCCAATTTGAAGTTCAGTATGAACTTGACCTCTGACCTTGACCATTCACCTAAATGTAAATAGTTATCAACCAACTTCAAATGGAATATATTTATAAAGTGTATTCATGAACAAATTTGGTTATGTTTTACTTGAGATATTTGTGCAAACCCATTTACAGTCAGCATTAAGTTACAAACAAAAAATCAACAATCTGCAAGATCTTAACTTCAATGTGACCTTGACCTATGACCTACTGACTCAAAAGGGATATGGCCAACTCAAGTACAAACATATTAACAAAGATGAAGATTGGGTTAGAAGAACTTTGCAAGATAACAACAACTCTGACATACATTTAATCATGTTCAAGGTCAAATTTAACTTCCCTGTGACCTTGACCTACCATCTCCAAATCAAAAGGGATATGGCCAACTCCAGTACAAACATATTAACAAAGATGAGATTGGGTCAGCAGAACTGAGGATAACAACTTTGATTTAATCATTTGTCAAGGTCAGGTTTAAGTTCACTGTCACCTTGACCAAACTCAGTATGTGCATGGCCACACTTATACAAGGTTTGATAAAGACCAACCAATCATTGTAACATAGTCAAGCGCTGCAACACCGCTATGTGTAGAACCTTGTCAAACCATGACAGTCCTTTAAAACAATATGTCTCTTGGTACTTTACTGTAACCTTGCAACTTTCTTTCAACATTACTTATAACAAACTCCCGATTCTTTTTTTAAATTACAGACAAGAACAGTATGAATGGGAAAATAAATTTGTTAATGCAAACAGCACAATTCCATCTCATTTAACTTGGGGATGAAATCTAAAGGAGTGTGTTGAATACTGGAAATATTAAACTTACCATTTGACTAAATAAGCAACTTCTATTACAATCAATTTGTTACAATAAAGAATAATTTAAAAGTAGAATGGAAAAAGAACTTTAAAAAGAGTGTAAAATCCAGATATATGTCAAAACAATTTTAAACAGAATAATGCAATAAGTAGAAATGTTTACAATTATGGAAAAAAAAACATCGAGTTTTAAAGCCAATTGGTTTCTATGATAAAATTTTACAAAATAATATATATTAACTCATTCGTAGCTCACATAGGGCCTTTTAATTTGAACAGTATTGTCTGTGTATGGTTCATATGAAGTCTAATTACATTTTTAAATATTATCACACAAATAAGAACAAGATATTTTGAGACCTCTATTATGCGCCTGTCAGACACAGCTTGATAACTAGAGGTATTTTATAGCCACATGATGGTATCCCACACGTGGTGGTTCCCTTAGGGCTACGATACGTTGAAATTGCAAAAAAGTAGTTCTAACAGATTGCCTTCTCTAATCTTTACAGTGGGTTTTTCCAGTTTTGTGATGTTGGTACAAACATGTTTGCTCCACTTTAGAAATGTTTCGCTATGTAGTCGACTGCTGATTTCCTATATGACAATGATGACAAAAGGTGTGCCATGGGCAGACACAGTAGTGACAATATATATTGAGATTTGAAGCATGTGCAAGACATTCAATACAAAGGAGCGATGTTTATATCTACAACACGTGAATGGTAAAACCCAAACTTTGAGAGATCCATATAAGGCTTTTTATAGCCATTTACAGACTCCGATAAAATACAAAACATTTTTACCAGCCTTTTTACTTAAATGATCACTAAATCGACACTTCTGGTCACTATATTTTAAATATGCAGGTGTTCATATGTGCATGTATTCGTCCAGTGCAATATAGTATGGACTAAACAACTGCAGGAATTTTAATGGTCTCAAAATATTTTGCTCCTATATAGTCTATTCGTTAAGAAGTAATTCTCATGCACTGCTACAACATACCTGTTTATACGTAAGCTCGTACATACAGTATACAAGTATTGATATGATTATGAAAAATAAAATAGTTTCATTTCAATATTGCATAATGACTTTCCATATAAAATTCAGCATCATGCATTAAGTCATAAGAGGAGCAACAGTCCAGCCAATGAAATCAGTGTAGATCACCAGTCTAGCCAATGAAATTAATCTGGATCACCAGTCTAGCCAATGAAATCAGTCTGGCTCACCAGTCAAGACAATGAAATCAGTGTGGATCACCAGTTTAGCCAATGAAATCAATGTAGATCAACAATCCACCCAATGAAATCAGTATGGATCAACAGTCCAGCAAATGGAATTAGTGCAGATCAACAGTCCAGCCATTGAAATCAGTCCAGATCACCAGTCCAGCCAATGAAATCAGTGGGATCAACAGTCCACCCAATGAAATCAGTGCAGATCAACAGTCCCTGCCATTGAAATCAGTCCAGATCACCAGTCCAGCCAATGAAATCAGTGTGATCAACAGTCCAGCCAGTGAAATCGGTGCAGATCAACAGTCCAGCCAATGAAAGCAGTGCAGATCAACAGTCCAGCCAAAGAAATCAGTGCAGATCAACAGTCAAGCCAATGAAATCAGTGCAGATTACAGTTCAGCCAATGAAATTAGTGTAGATCAACAGTCCAGCCAATGAAATCAGTGCAGATTACAGTCCAGCCAATCAAATCAGTGCAGATTACAGTCCAGCCAATCAAATCAGTGCAGATCAACAAACCAGCCAAATAAGTGCCAACACAGTCCTTGCAATTAAGCCTCAGAATCACAAAAACATTCCAGTCACTGAAAATAGCTACTGAGGGACTATAAAGTTAAATTGAAAACTTGATTCTGCAAAATAAGATACCATGCTTTTACTCTGAGGAGTACAGTTCACAGTTTGAGTTAACATACTCAGAAAGTCGCAATGTATTTAGACCATAGCCACTGTTGTATCTGAATCTATATAAAAAATCTCTGTTCATCGCACAACATAATTATACACACAGACTGGTCCAAATCTGCTGATCTGTGTGGAATCACATGCAACTGTTTCTCATCTTATGACTGGTATGATTATATTACAGTTTGATATACTGTATCTTGATACACCATATATAATTTATATAATTCTGTAAGGTTACACGCCACCGTGTTTTCATCATTCCAGGCAACCTAATTCCATATAGTACAGCACAGCGTATAAGCAATATTTTTACTATGTCCCTTTGTATACTCTTGTCGCACAAAAAGCATTTGTAAAATCTCATGCAATTGCACCCTTCGTTTTTAAACAGATGTAAATGTATATCTATGGCAACTATGCATTAATAGAACATTTTGCCAAGATAATAATGAATTGTCCCCGTTTCTGTCACAGTATACTTAAAACACATTTTGACAGTTGTCACCTTGTCGATTTACCTAAAAACTGCAGACTTTTTACTTCATGCATGAACTTTTTTCGGATTCACACCCTAGTTAACATTAACATTTAATTAACAAGAGCTGTCGGAGAACAGCGCAGCTCGACTATTCGATTTTTAAGAGAATAATAAATTTATAGCTAGTATATAACATCAGAAAACAAGGCTTCAACAATGTGGGGTGGGGCTGGGGGCCCAACATAATTATGTGAAAGAATTGACCAAAACTACACAGAAATATGTAAAAAAAAAAAAAAAAAAAAAAAAGCTTCAAGTGGTGGGGGTGGGGGGTGGGGGTGGGGGGGGGGGGGCGTTGGTGAGAGGCGGGGGGGGGGGGGGAGTGGGCAAAATATATGTGTAAGAATTGACTAAAACAACACAGAAATATGTAAAAAAAAAAAAAAAAAATGTAGAGGTGGGTGTGGGGGGAAGTGGGGTTGGAGGGAGTCCATGCCCCAGTATGAGTGAAGTATGAATAAGATGCATATTGCTATAAGAAATCCTAAACCAAAATTATAGATATATACATGCTTACATGCAAACCTAGATCTGCCTTTATTGCACATTTTATGGGCCATCACAATTTGGGTTCCATGGGAGCCCAGAATTTGCAGAAGACAAAATTACTTATCCAACCCTTTACAACATACTATAAGGAAACCAATTCCAAAATTTATTTCAGCTAGGACAAGAAATGTAAGAGATATAGACCTGTAAACACAGCTTACACGCAAAATTTAATGTGAAACAGACACATTTTAAGGGCTATCAGAATTTGGGTTCCCAGGAGCCCAGGGGTTACAGGAACCAAAATTACTTAAGCAGCCCTTAAGATAATGCTATAAGGAAGCTAATGGCCAAATTTGGTTGTGCTAGGGTAAGAATTGTAAGAGATATAGACTTGTAAACACAGCTTACATGCAAAATTTGATGTGAAATGGGACACATTTTATGGGCTATCATAATTTGGGTTCCATGGAAGCCCATGGGTTACAGGAACCAAAATTGCTTATGCAGCCCTTAAGATAATGCTATAAGGAAGCCCATGGCTAAATTTGGTTGTGCTAGGATAAGAAATGTAAGAGATATAGACTTGTAAACACAGCTTACACGTAAACCTTGATGCCAACGCCGACGCCGACCCCGGGGTGATTACATAAGCTCTCTTATTCTTCGAATAGTCGAGCTAATAACATAATATGATTTGAAGCTGATTTCAATAACTCTAACAAATATTGATACACATCCCTGTTTTTCATAAACAACAATAGACAATGTAGACATAAATTGACCAAAGGAAATGAAATACCTGTCGAAATTTAATATTTACATATACTCGCAGACTCAATAGAAATGAACTGACAACTTATGTTTTACTTTTTTCGCAATAAAAGAGTGTCATATATGTGATCTATCTTTAAAAGATAACAAGCAAATATTAATTAGAAGAATTCTACCGTTCCCTCTGTATCAATAAAAAGAGACATATAAGTAGCATGCATTTATTTCAATTTTTAATTTTTACATTAAAAGCAATAAAATGATGCTTGTGTATATACTTTTCAAAGCATCCGTTTATTAGTTCTAGATCCATAGCTTAGTATATAGTCCTATAGACATAGTTCTAGATCCATAGCTTAGTATAGTCCTATAGACACAGTTCTAGATCCATAGCTTAGTATATAGTCCTATAGACACAGTTCTAGATCCATAGCTTAGTATATAGTCCTATAGACATAGTTCTAGATCCATAGCTTAGTATATAGTCCTATAGACATAGTTCTAGATCCATAGCTTAGTATATAGTCCTATAGACATAGTTCTAGATCCATAGCTTAGTATATAGTCCTATAGACATGGTTCTAGATCCATAGCTTAGTATATAGTCCTATAGACACAGTTCTAGATCCATAGCTTAGTATATAGTCCTATAGACATGTCCCATTAAACTGTTGTACTGGATAGGAAAAGCTCAGTCTTGGTTCTTTTAGACATATCATATAAAATGGTTATACTAGACGACAGTTCAGTATAAATTCTTTTAGACATGTCCCTTGGAACTGTTGTACTATCTCAGCTCAGGTTTTAGACGTGTCCCATTAAATGGTTGTACTAGACGACAGTTCACATATAAGTTCTTTTAGACATGTCCCATGGAACTTGTACTATCTATGCTTAGGTTTTAGACATGTCCCATTAAACGGTTATACTAGACGACAGTACAGTTCTTTTAGGTATGTCCCATGGAACTGTTGTACTACTATCTCAGCTTAGGTTTTAGACATGTCCCATTAAATGGTTGTACTAGACGACAGTTCAGTTCTTTTAGACATGTCCCATGGAACTGTTGTACTCTGTACGAGACATGTCCCAGTATATACATATGGACTACGTAACAGCTATCTGAGGCAGGGGCCTAGGACTACCCCTTTATACGACAAAACAAATTCTAATAGATTAATAACTATTTAAGATATCAAGCCAAAAAATAAAGTCATAGACGTGAAAGAAAATGTGATAATTAACAGACAGTGTCTAGAAAGAGATTACTGTAGTGTTTGTCTAACTCAAAAAATCTACGACAACAGGGCTTGGATTTTTTGTGTCAAACATGGCCTACAATGCTCTGTAATAGACGGATATACTCACCAACTTCTGTCGGGTTAAAGTTGGACACATATTTGCCTCCGTGTCGGGGCATAGTGCTCAAATTATGGCTGCGACCACTTGGTGCGATTGCTTCTATCTTCACTTCACCCTCACCTGCAGAGCCACTGCTAACCTGCATGAAAAAAGTCAAGTCTTACGATATAGCCAAATGAAACAAGTCGCATGATATAGTCACATTGAACAGCTACATAATATCACCACATGAATCAGTCACATGATATAGCCACATGAAACAGTCACATGATATAGTCACATGAAACAGTCATATATCATGATCAAGCCACATGAAACAGTCACATGATATAGTCACATGATATAGTAAAATGAAACAGGAACATGATATAGTGAAATGAAACAGGAACATGATATAGCCAAAATGAAACAACAGTAACATGATACAGTCACATGAAACAGTCTTAATATACATGACACAGAAACAACAGGAAATTGTCACATGGTATAGCACCATGAAACATGTCTTGAAAATGTGAAATATGTTATTTGGTTAATTTTAAAACAAGAGACATGTTTAGATGAAATTGAGGTAAAATATACAATATGCTCCTGCACATAAGCTGGGTGAGGGGACACAACTCTTACCTGCAGTTCAGTGAGGGTGCCAAGGGAACAACTGTCAACTGCATTAAATGTGACTTTGGAGCGATCTGCCAGCACCTTGAAGGTCGCTGGACAACCATTGATCATTTGGTTTTCACAATATACATTCAACTGGAAACATACAAAACATGCAATATAAATACAAATTTGAACCGGAAAAAAAGAAATAGTAGTATAATACAGTATATGGGATCAGTTTCAGACGACGACCAGTTCCAGTCTTTGATCTGTTGATGAAACTACCCTGATGCAACTAATACAGTGGTTTTTTTAAGCCTAATTTGAAATTTGGCCCCATTCACAACTGAAAAAAATATCCTTTTTTCACAATTATATCCAAAAAATTCACAATCTGGCACATTGTTGTTTTTTTATTATTATTATTATTTTATTTTTTTTTATTTGGGTAAATACAGACCAGTAAGGCTACTAGTCTTATATTTTGTTTGGTTTGCTACATCTCTCAATTCCAACCTCTGAAACTACGTTCTACCTCTACCTAGAAGATGAAACTACGTTCTACCTCTACCTAGAAGAATATATACTTCTTTCACTTCTGTTATAATATTTCAAAATGTTCACAATTTCTAGAAAAATGCCGCTATTTTTCACAATGGCATGGGCACAGGCTGCATTCACAAAACACATAAAAAACACTGTAATAAACAAAACTAGTCAGAAATAAGATCTGAGATTCAAACTTATGTTTTTTTGTTATTTTTATTTGCTGGAGACAATAGTTTTTTAAATATTAGTTGCATTGAGGTAGATTAGGAAAATGAAGTTAGCTCCTTTTTCTCCCAAGATAATAATGTTCCCAAGCAGGGACTTGAATCCCATTCACCACTGTGGTAGCCAGACAACCTTACTATTAGGCAACTGTGGTTGTGATTTTAACAAAAGAACATATTTATATACAACTGAAGGTGATGAATACCCCTGCTTAAATTCTAAGTCAAAGAAAAGGCCATGATTCTGTAATAAATTATGCAATCAACAATAGGTGATGTAGAGGGTCATCAGTTGTTATGTGTATATGAAGTTTCGGAACAACCCATTCAAAACTGTTTGAGGAATTGAGTAATAAAAATGTGTTACGTGACGCGATGGGTCAAAAATATGTTACATGACGTGACGCGACGTTAAGGACAACGTGATAGCTATATAGCCCACACTTCACCTTGTGAGAGGAGGGGTATAATGAGTGCGGCACATCAAGAATAATGTTTATTCACCTGGATGGCAAAACCAGACCGGTAGGTAGAGGGCGTACAATCTGACCATCAGAGCTGTTATGTTGATGTTTAATAAATAATATTTATATACAATTAACAGTTAGTTGTGTTTTTAATTATCTAGGTTAATCTTGATTCCTTTGGATGGCATAAACAGAGACACATCCCTCCAAAATGCGGTGTACATACACAATCCCCATGCTCATTTTGGCATAACTGGACAAAAACAACCTTCATGAAATTTCATAAAATATTTATTTATTTTTATTTATCTTATTTGTTCCGTAAATATTATCTGACTTGGACATAAAATATACTACTCAAAATTTGCTAAGGATCACGTTTATTCTTCCATATAATTTTATTAGAAATTAATTCACAATAACAATATTAATTTCATTGATACTTCAACAATTCCACAATTTGAATCAAGTCATGAGATCACATGACAATACACTGCCCTAAATAATTTCATGTAAAATAGAAATAATGCTATATATTACATATTGGTCTGTGATTTGTATAGGAAATACTGGGAATAGAAAAACTATATCTACTCGTTTGCTCTAATGGGAAATATCTCCCACTGGGCATGGGCGGAAACGCCAAATGACGTTTCGATTGTTTTACGGACGTCGTCGTCAGATTCCGCCATTTGGGAATAACGATTACGGAAATTAACGAAGAGTTCCGGTTCTACTTGTTTTGTTTGTATGACGTAATGTCGTCTTGGCGTTCTTGTGCAAACTGGTGTAAAAAGGCGTGAATCAATAGAAATATTAATAAAATATCATTTTAAATTATGTAATATATAGTTTAATAACCAGTGTTTTCAGATACTGAAAATATCTCCCTCGGTAGAGAAATGGTCCCGATATAAGAACAAGTGTGGAGCAGAAATGGACCCGATATAAGAACGAGTGCAGAGCACTCATTCTTATATCGGGGCCATTTCTCTACCTCGGGAGATATTTCCTGTATCTCAAAAACACTGGTTATTAAACTCTATTTATTTCAGCAAGACATTTAGACAGCAAAAAAATGATCCGTAGCAAATTTTGAGGAGTATAAATACATCAAAATAAAAGTTGTTTATATAAATTATTGTCAAAATATAAGATTTTAATCAGTGGGGATTTTGTGAGGAGAGGATTTTGAACATGGTGGATTACGGCCTACACTCTCAGATATCATGTCTTAAGACTTAGTTATAGTGTGTGGCCATTTTTGCGATGAGCAAGTAAGTCATGTGACCAGTACCACTGTCATATTATCAAGTAACGACTTCATTAGTCATAATAATAATATGCAGTTCTTGTAACGGACCTAGAACCTTCACAACTACAGAACTGCATCGTTGCTGAAATTTCATTGGCTCTGACACCACTCACATTACACCGAGTGTAAATCAAGGAAACGTGATTCAAATACTCAAACGGATCCTTATTGTGTCAGCCATTATACACAGGTGACAAACAATTTGTTTGAGTACTTCAGTAAGAACAGTGATTGGTTATTAACAATGGCGTAGGAAGATATCTGTTACCATGCACTAGTCGTGATTTGCTCCGCAATGTGAAGTTTGCTACATCACTTTATAGCGATAAAAAAAATATATCAGCCAACTGGGTTATGAACCACAACTACATAATTAAGCACTTGTACCACTTTTTAAAATAAAAACAGTTAATAGAATTGAATTGAATTGGGTTTTAAGGCACACCAACACATGAAAGGTTATATGGCGCCTAACAGGAATGAACATGCCAGGCTCATCCTCCATGTACATTGAGATAAATATGGAGAACGGACCTAGAAACTTCTCACCCTGAACTGCAGAGTTGCTGCAAATTCTATTGTAGACACTCCATTTACGCTTGAGCCACGTTTATTGTTTTTCTGCCACTGCTCTTTTGATGTGAGCGAGATGGCACCTGAAACAATGCAGGGATCATGATGAAGACCTTTAATGAACATGAAAAAAAAATGATAAAATGAACATCAACTTTACATTACCAATATCCTCTAAGTTCAAGAATGATATATTGATTGATTGAATTGGATTTTATAGTCGCACCAACAGCTAAGGTCATATGGCGACTTTCCAGCTTCCATTGGTGGAGGAAGACCCCAGGTGCCCCTCCGGGCAATTTCGTGCACAGGCGGGCACCTGGGTAGAACCACCGACGTTCCGCAAGCCAGCTGGATAGCTTCCTCACATAAAGATTCCTAGGCCCCTGAGGGATCGAACCTACAGCGGTGAGGGGCAAGTGATTTCAAGTCAGAGACGTTAACCACTCGGCCACGGACGCCCCTCAAGAATGATATATAAACCATCATGAATTATCATACTAAATCTCAAACAATGAATGTATGAAGTTACAATAATGACAATAAAGGAAGATCACTATGACACAAGTAAGGACATCTGAATCGTTTTAAACCTTTTCAGTATGACACATGCATTAAAGATGCTGAATTACGACCTTGTAGCAGGTTTTAAATATTTTACCTTTCATACAGGTATCATAGTTCTTTTGTCTGCATGTGAATACAGAGATCAAATTCAACAAACTTGGTGAACTGAAGATATTTAGGAAAGATGAAGAGGTATTCATATATATGGAGTCAAAAAAGAAAGTGTGCAATCAAACTTGCATGATCAACCCCATTACAACATTGCTGTAAACCCTGTACATTCCTTTATCACATAACTTACGGTGTGGGGGTGGAATAACACCATTCTATATTTTCGATATTCCATTGCTGTTAGCCCTGTACATTCCTTCGTCACATAACTTACGGTGTGGGAGTGGAATAACACCATTCCATATTTTCGATATACCACTGGTTGTATAAGTATACAAATAAGCCTAGTATGCACCGTCAAAAAAAAAAGAAGACTATGATCCAATTCCCATGGTTTATGTCGGTTTCGCCTGTTAAAGCGACAGGCAAAATGCAATAAAAAGTCTGTATGTGAGTTGTGTGATAAATAGAATCTAACATTCGTTCTCATTCATTATTGAATTTATTAATCTCGTTAAATAAATTGATATACAGTAAAGCTTGTGTTTAATAAATTCAATAATGAATGAGTACTCGTGTAAGTAAGATCCTCTATATATACACGTCACTTTTCAAACAATTATATATTTTTTATTCTAATACACCCGTACTATATAGCCTAGTTTAAAATATCTCATTATATTGAACGATATATCACTGTAATTTTTGCAACGTTAGGAGAATAAGCATTGCGCATTGCGCATTACGCATTGTAACGTATGCAACGTTAGGAGAGTAAGCAAAGCAACGCAAAAGATGTGTGCGTTATTTTCACATTTTAGGGGTATTAGAACAGAAATAGAACATGCGTTTCGGTGATTTCCAGTTTTTAGTATACGTGTTATTTTCAAAAAATCATGGGCGACCGATTACAAAAGTTGAGTATTGTATACTGAAAGGAAAAAGAAACACGACACGGGAATTTACGCTATATATTGTATATACTGCACACTTAATTCCATATATATTCCAAAGATGTTTTATAAAAAAAAAAGTTGCTGTTAATTACAGAAAGGACACAACTGTGATGTTGTAGACATTTTAATCACAGTACATGTTGTAACCAGAAATTTATAAATGTTGGAAGTTCCTCTTTGAAAAATTGAGCCAGTTCAGCACTGTATTTAACAAAGAGTTTGCATTCTAAGAGTATGTCAATAATGAAACTTCGCAGGAATACTATTTGCTCTTTTTTTCCCCCGAAAGGATAGATCCTACGTAGCCATGTACCATTCGATTTAACAGCAGCATATTGTACATACTATAGCGGAAATTCCCATATCGCATTTCTTTTCCCTTTCAGTATATATATAAATTTTATAGTATAAAATAATTTATGCGTGAAGATGGAACTTAGTGTTGGCTTGTATATACATCTATAAGATGGAACTTAGTGTTGGCTTGTATATACATCTATAAATAGCTTTAGCCAATGATATTGGTTTCGGATATCACGTGGTAGTCCATGACGTCACACTTTTCCACTGCCTTTCTATGCAGTCTCCCGAGGAGGAAAGTCATAGAAAATATTTCAGACGTGTCTTTAATATTTAGTACTGTAAATATTACGTTGTTTAATAGGCATAATAAAATGCCCAATCTCAACTCACACCTGTCTTTTGTGTCTTTTGTGTTCCTTTATTTTTACCATACTTAGTTACCAAGGATGATATCGTTAATTGAAATCTTATATGCATAAATATATATATATGTTCTTTACCTGCATTAAATATCATTGTTGCATATAATCAGTATTTTATGTGTTTGAGTTATGTACTGATATACCACTATTTTATTACACATTTGTGTTGCCAGTGAGTGTGATATGTGTAAGTTGGTACCTTATGTAGATTGTTATTTTCTTTAAGGGTTTAGACTTAACGGTATTATTTCCCACTCAAATACAGAAAAACAGAAAGTTTCTGTTTAAGGACATTGGGCCATGGAAAGGAAGTACATAGTTGCCATTTCTGTTCCTGATAGAATGATAGAACAGAATGTGTAAGCTTTGTTCTTCAAGTTATTGTTCAATAATCTGAATATACCTTTTGTAGTTTATGGTAAATGATGACCCAATAGGGTTATTAGCATATTTCCTTTGTTTTCTGTAATGCATTTGTTGTATTTATTTTTTTCATTTGGTCTATGCAATCTGTTTCCCGCCAATAACTGAAAACCGGTCCGAAGGCATTCCAATATTTCATTGATTCGCAACATGTAAACATGTCTGCTGTTACGAATTTGTATTTACAATTACCTTCATATATGATGTCATTCTAAAAGGTATTCTACTGTAATTTACTTATATGAGATAGCTTCCATTTTCGTTCCTCATAGAACAGAATGTGTCAAGTCTTGTTCTTGAAGTTAGTATTCAATAACTTCAATGTATCTTTTCCGTTCTACAGAATAAACTATTGACCTAGAAACAGACTTCTGGCACTTATTTTCAACCCCGCATAATCCTGTGACACATACCTTATGGAGCCCTGTTTCTGTTGGTGTGAAGTAGCCCTCTCCCCGACGCCCCACCCAGTTGAAGTGCACTGTGTGGCGTGTTTCTGTGCCCTCCACCTCAGCCCTGATGTCTCCTGCAGAAACGTCATCATCCTCAAGGCTCACTGAGAAACTGGCCTGAAATGCATCAAAATAAGTCTTGTATTAAACTGATCTGATTGGCCAGGATTGTAGCAGTATTTGATGAAACTTAAAGGAACACATGGCAATCTTGAGTTTTATATCAGGCATTATATACTAGTACGGCAATTTATTAATCCTGTATCATTTTGACTTAAAAACTGCTTGCATATATTTAAATAAAAAAATGAGAATTCTATTTCCTTCATTATTCTACATATTTTTTAAATATATTATTGGTGCAATATTATCAAAAGTCAATTATAAAAACAATTTACTTTGAACTATTCTAACAATTGATATTAACGATTGAACAAATGCAAGTTACGAAAAAAAATAACGGGACGCCGTGAGTTTTAAAAAATCAAGATTGCCGTTTGTCCCTTTAAGTCACTGTTTGTGCCAGAAAGAGGTTATTTCCCAAAGTCACTGTTTATTCCAGACAGAGGATATTGCCTTATACAACTAAAAAATGAGGTTAATATTATTAAAGATCAGAGTGTCCTGCTTATACATTAGACATACATGTACACCTATATGTTATATTCTAAACGATGAATGCAGGGTGAATGAAACAGGGTCTTCCAAAGGGCATCTAAGAGCATATTGAATTCCCCCTATCCCTTAATTCTAAAATCTAATTCCCCCTACTCCTTAACTGACCCCCTTTGATCCCTCTGCCCTAGCCCTTTAAAGGACAACAATAAACCTGCAAAATGCATTATATCTTTCCTTAATTAGCTCTTAAAAATCCTTTCATTACAGCAGAGATGTAATAAACCTTATATTCTTCTTAATCACTATTTACAATTGTAATATACTTAAATTGAATCTATACAAATCATTATCTCTAAAAAAAAATATTAATCACCCAAAGGGTAAATCCCTCCCATACCCACCCTATGATATTCAAATTTAATTTAAATTATCCCTTAAATTATTTCTCTGAAAGACCCGTGTAATGATACCCAAGACGCGTGTGAATGATCAACCAGTTTTAGTTGCATGTTTTAGTTACATGAACACAGTATTAAATGTCCTATTTTGACTAAGGATCAATTTCAACCTTCAATGCATTCCTTAAAATCATCAGCAATGTCTTGACTGTTCTACTCAAACTGTCAGTAACACAGAGATGAGCAATGGGACAGATAGTCTACCATTCTACTTGGAAGTACTCTATGTTGAGGAGAGAACATGTAAATTGTGTAACCATATATACATAAAGAACAAGTTACAATAGTTTCACGCTGGGGCCTCCGAATGTATTGTTAACAGATTTCAGATCGATCTAAGTGTAATATTTAATAAAATAACAGTGCCTCTTTTTATTCAATCATTTTCATGTCCTTTGAAAGTTTATTTGATACCGACAGAACATTCAACAAATTTATTTTGGGATGATATATTTCTTTACCTGAAAATAAAAATGCATGCAAAAACAGTTTATGAATTGTCATGTGAAACTACACAATAGCATATAAAATCTTGATATTACCACTCTGCGTCAGTCCTTCTTAATTGTCTCAAAAAACACAGAAAACCTACCTCTTTCATATAAAATGCATTCTTCGGTGGAAACGTAAATGAGGTATTCTGTGCAACTCTTGACCTTTTTAAAGTCAAAGTTTTACTATCCGGCAAGTCTCCATGTCCATCTTCAAACATATTCGATTTTTCCGACAAGTTTTCATATTTTGTACTCCATCGATTATATGTCGTACTATACGCAGAGCTTTCCCGTTTCTTGCTCCCTCCAAACCTATTAATCAATGATTGAACTGCTGGAGACTGTCCCTTACTCATGATTTTTATTTAAATTCCTATCTACCCTGCCCAAGATTTAGAAACAGACTATTGCAAATGTTACATATCTCATCTTTGGTTACAATGTATAGTTACACCAAGACCTTGTGAAATTTATTACAGATCTTAGAATAAAGTAAGATGTAAACACAAAACAACTGTGGTATGACAAACATGTTTTATGTGAGCCTTAGCAACACACAATTTGGGTCACCCCAACCTCTTTAAATAATGACTATCATTCAATCATAATAGAAAGGTGTGTGTGTGGGGGGGGGCTGGGGGGAAGGGGAGGGATGGTGTTCCTTGTGTACAGATTTTTATGGTCATTGTTTTTTCACGTATGAGTAATTGTTTTTCACGTATGAGTAGCCATATTTACATAAATAATATTTCACACTTACAATATTTCACACTTACAATGTTGTATCCTTTATCCTATTTCCCCCCACCCCCCCACCCCCCACAAATTCACCTTTATCTTAATAGTTTGTCATAAATACAGTTGTGTAAATAATCTTGTAATTAATCAGTTGACATACATGACAGTTGAGGCTCTTATCCTATTTTTTTCACAAAAAGATTTCATTGCAAAACTAAGGGAGTAACATTTAATAGGGAAAAACCATCTCGGTCACACTAGACCGCCAGTAAGGCCATTATTTTTTTATTATTCGTCTTATGAACCACCAAGACAGAGAACTGCTGTAGGGAGGAGGGCAAAAAATAAAAATATAAATTTGGAAAAGTTATTTTTTATTTTGTTGCAATGGAAATAAGAATGAAATGTTCGATTACAATCTGGGAGGAGGTGAAAAAAAGAAATAAACGATAAAATTCCTTATCAATAAATAAAATTCCTAATTTCGTTTTGTCTTAGGAGCATTTGTAAAACAATTTATCAAAAAATAACGGCCTAAAATGTTGCTACCTATACCTGTGGAATTTTCCAATACATTAGTATGTACTATAAGGTAACTCACAGAGATGGAGTGTCAAAACATGTGCAACGGCATTCTGATTTTCTGGACTCAACTTCTGATATTTGTTGCAGGTAATTGGCAACAATAAAATGGCAGTGCATGAAATATTTAGTGTTGCCTGATTATTAAGGATGTGCTTCATGAGCAACACAATTTACTGAAGTTTCCATAGACAAAGATATGTGTAATCAGTGTTTTTTAAGAGTACTTTGGGGCCGAAATTTGGACCCATTCCCCTCCCCAAAAAGTATGTTTTTTCCCCCTTTTTTTGAGAAAAAATTCCCATCAAAAAAAATTATTGTTTTTTTTTTACTTTTAAATGTTCCTTAGTTGACCATCCATAACATGTCCATCAAACATGTTCTTGATGTGAATTAAATACTAAATGAAAGACTGAGACTTAATACATATAAAAAATACTATCTTTCTTCTTTATTTTAACATTGTCAAAAATACCCCTTTTTCCAATTCACGTCAAATATTTCCCCCTCTAAAGGGCCCTGACCCCTTCCCCCAAAAGTAAACAAAAAACACTGGTAATATAAATATTAAATAACAGGCAGTGGATGGCTCGGATATGTGAACTTTCCCTCTTCATGATATATATGAGCCATGTAGCTTAGTTCTTAAATGATGTCAAATAAAGTTTGTAACTAATCGTCGAAGAATAAATTTCACGGTATTTACATAAATTTTACAGGTTGCATAATCACATTTCTGGTCATGTGATCATTATTTTGTTGTCAGCTGTAAATACATCCCTTTGTTTATATTTAGGAGCCATACTTTCCAGGTGTAACAATACAATGGCAGTGAAAAAAATGCAAACCCGGACGACATTCCAATAGTCAAATATATCATTTTACATTCTGTCTATTGTCATAATTTCTATTGCTGATGAATGATACCACTAACAGGGAAATAAAATACTGCTTGGCCTTGCCAGTTGACAAGTTAGAAGGAAGATAGACTGTAACAAAACGGGCTTGTGCTTCGGATAATAATTAATGCATTTTCTTCATATGATGACAGACTGGTACAAAATGGTAAGACAATTTATGATCCTTTAAAGAAGCTAACCCGCCAAATAAAGCAAACTTACACTATAAAACCGTTTATCCAAACTCTATCCAGGTGTTTAGGTCAAATTATAATGTATATGTAGTGAAAAGTAAGATTTCTTAACGGGTTCTTAAAATAACCGTGATTGCATAATGATTTGCATAAAATGAATTATGAGTTGAACTTAATTTGATGCTCCAAATTTAGGATTTAACCTGGCTGATTAATGCCATTTATATTGTGGCTATGTAGTTTGGACTCTCAAAATATGTAAGTTTATATATAATTGAATATACCTAATTGTCCTCAGTAGGTTTAGAAATAGTGTACATATTTTGTAAAATTTGGTAATTGTTGGCAGAATAGCTACTTTAAAATTTGGGTCATGTAAATATTGCAGTGTGCATTAACAAATATGCATTGACAAACCTATGTTTTCCTTACAAAATAATACTAGGACATTTACTAACACATTGCTGTATATAAAATGTTGACTCGGAAAAAATAGTCTCAGATTCAAACATGTAGACCCGACTAGCTTAGCAAGACCTTGACACAGAAATAAAAAACAAAAACATTTTTTTTTAGATAAAGCTCTAAAAAATAAATTATATATATATAATAAAATATGTTTTGACCCTATGGTCAAAGGTCAAGGTCAGATGCATAGCCATTATACTATTACTTTAGATGTATTGCACAAGGTACAACTATGAACCATGCTTGAATGATATAGTTAACAAAGTTTCTGTGAATCTAACTTGAACACAAAACATTAAAGTAAAAACTTTTAATGTTGGTGCCATCACCTGATAAGCAATAACTTTGTTCTGACCAAAATGAGTTAGAAGAACAATGAATGTTAAAGGAATGACTGCTATTTAAGCAGGACTGAGTTTGAACGAACTAGTATTATCACCCTCACCTGGACTCCGACAGAGCAGTTCTGTGGCAATGTGGAGAACACCACCTTTTCTGCGGCTGAACGTACAGGTTTGAAAGAGTTAAAGTAGACAGCGTACGCCATGATGCCAATGTGATCAACTTCAGGGTCGGTCATCTGACTCGCTGACAGGATGGGTTGAATACCTAGGGCTAGGGCACCATTCATTCCTACAATTGAAAATTATAGAACTGTAATAATGTCCTAAATACCTAAAGATGAAAATTTAAGTAAAAAGTCGGACAATTCAAGTATAATATGACAGAGTCATGGTTCTTGTAATATAACATTGTGTAAGGATAACTCAAGTATAATATGACAGAGTTATGGTTCTTGTAATATAACATTGTGTAAGGATAACTCAAGTATAATATGACAGAGTTATGGTTCTTGTAATATAACATTGTGTAAGGATAACGAACATGTGTGCCAAGTTTCAAAGCTTTCCTACAATTTGTTTTTGAGAAATGAGAAAAAACAAAATATTTAACCAAAACGTTAAAACCCGTAGAGGGACAGACAGATAGACAGACAGAAATCACCGAATTATAAGCCTGGATATGCTACGCAATCCGATTAAACATACTGGTACATAATAATGAAGGAATGAAATATGACATTTACTGGTATTTTGTTTATAAAACAAACCATATTTCATGGTCGCCTACATTTAACAGATTTAATACAATACACGCTGCAACGAAATCATCCAAAATGTTGGGAATTAAGTAGAAAGAACACTTAAGGACAAAATATTGCTATCCATGTTGCTCTGTGTTATCCAGATGCCTAACATCTACTCTGGTATCTCTCATGTGTTGCCAAGATATAAGGTCACCAAGGCCCTTACCAATCTTGACAAATCTCCACCTACTCTTACATAACATATGTGTGACCTTACATGCAAGGTCACTTTACATGCAATGTCACCTTACATGCAAGGTCACTTTACATGCAAGGTCACCAGTCCTCTTATATATTTTGAAAGATGCCGTGACAAGTCCAAGGTTACCACTGACCTTACATGTGTTGACAAAATGTTAGTGACCTTATGTATGAGGTCAACTATAGGACCGGTACTTCAATATGTGTTGACAAAATGTCCAAGATCACCAGTGGTCTTATGTGACCTTGGATTTGCTGACAGGAAGTCTGGGTCCAGTAGAATCATGGCTTTATGTTACCGATGACCTTAGTTTTGTTGACAGAATGTCCAGGATCACCTGTAACTTTACATTTGTTGACAGCATGGAAAGTTTAAAAGTTAAATAATTGTTTACCACTCAACTTGGGTATATCAGAGTATCATTTTAATGTAGAGAAGTCACCAGCTGTCACCGGAAAATATTTTGCCAAGATCAGGTTTCAGATAACTTGTGTATGTATGTTTATCCTTCGAAATATGATATAGGAGATGTCACTGATGACAATAGTGTACGGATGAATGAACATGTAGTCATCGCGGATCAAAATTAATGGCGTCATTTTAAGATGTGATGAAAGGGAGGTAAACTGTAGGAAAACAAGTTCATAAAAGTACAGTGGGTACTGTAGAGATGGAATGAAGGATAAAGCTTGGCTGTTAGCTAGACAAGGCTCTGTAAACATTTAGTATGTGCAAACCGACAGTAAGCAACACAAAAAGAACAAGACATGAACAATCACCTATTTTTGAAAAACAAAACAAAACAAACAAAAAACAGGTGAACAAGGAACAATCAAAAAAAAATATTTACATTTGACAAATTTACTTTCTTAAAGTTGTTTCCATGGAAACAACAACAAAGTTGCACCCCACTGACATGTCCACTTGATTGATGTGTGTATCAGTGATGTGTTATCAGTGATGTGTGTATCAGTGATGTGTGTATCAGTGACTTCAAGAAGATACGTTGAACTGTTTAAGAGTTACGCTCCAGAAACGAATATGTTGACTAACTGCAGTCTTTGAATTAAATTTTTTGTGTCACTAGCCCGAATTCTTATATACTCAATGAAAACCCCTATATTTTCCTTTAGCCGGACTACATAAATTAAAACAAATTCACTAGCCCGAATGACGGTATACTAGCCCAATGCTTCGGGCTAGTAGGTTAATTCGAAGACTGTAACTGAATATCTTCTTTCCAAGGAAATGCCAATATAGATAGTAATAAATATACAAGTAGGAAAGTTCTTTATATTAAACAAAAAATGGTACCTAAAGACCACTAGGTTGACTTTTAAGAAGATACTTAGAACGGTGTTGTTGTAATGCCGCAATAAGAACTATACTCTGTAAAAGAAGTTTTGGACCATGGCAGTGTTCGAACCGTACAATGATCGCTGAACCATGACATTCGACAATAACCCTTATTATCTCAGTTGATAATTCACAATAGATCAACAATCAACAATAATTATCATTTACAATGAAAGTTTGCAAAAAAATAAAAAATTTATTGGTTACTCGAATGTGTCCGTATCTGTTACTTTGTATGGACTTGGCAACATTTTTTACAGACCCTTTGTGTGTTCGTGATATTTTTTTAAAATCAAATCTTGTTTGGAATTTAATGTTTCTGGTACCAAATTAACCGGGTAGGGCAGACCTTGGTTACTAAAAAAAGATACTTAAATTTTATCCACTAGTTTTATTTTTATATGACTTTATATACCCTGGTCCAAAACATTTTTTTACCGAGTATATTTTGACAATTTCACTAGGTTCTTTCCATGGAAATAGCAAAATTATTGATATCGGAAAGTTCAAAATGTAGAAAGTTTAGTGATGATACTTACTTTTAAGTGCTTTTGAATGCTCCGGACAAATGTGACAAATGGACAAACCCACATTATGACCATTTGTTTAGTATGTTCAGTCCTTGACCTATTGGATTCTACTATTGGGTATACATAATAGCAAACGCTACCGAAAAAATCTCAACTACAAAGTAGTCATATAATGTCAGTGCACGGTAAAAGTCAATCCATGTTCAATACCCAACGCCCAAATTCTTTTTGAGATATACAGCCAAAAAGATTAGTTATAGGGTGTAGCCAGTAAGTACTTTTTGTACATACAATATACCCAACTTGAACGCCCTAATGAACACTAAATGCCAAAGAGGTCAATAACATCTGCTACTATTTTTATTCATAACAGTCTATTAAATCATTTTAGAATTCTTTTATTATTAGAATTTTGTTTTTCTGAATTTCAAGAACCCCATTACTCAATCTCCAGTTAAACCTCAATGAGTTCTGAGAATATAATGTGTTTTAAATTAACTGGTTTCGTAGCAATTTGTAGCAGAATGCTGGATTCATGTTTTCATTTGGTTGTTTCTATCATGAAATCACTTTCTGGTATTATGACATCAAAGCCTGGTATTACATCACGTCATGCCATTATCATGCAACTCAGTGTGTTCTGAGAACTGACTGAGCATTTAAATTGCTGTGAGAAACAGATTAAGATTGTTTGCGTCTCTCAGTTAGTAATGAGTTTCTTAAAACCAAGAATCACAGAATTCTAAATATAGAATAATTCTAAAATGATTTAATAGTCTGTTTCATATGGACAATTATTCTAATACACCCACACTATATAGCTTAGTTTAAAATATCTCGTTATATTGAACGACATATCACTGTAATTTTTGCAACGTTAGGATACATTGTAACGTATGCATTGTTAGGAGAGTAAGCAAAGCAGATGTGTGCGTTATTTTCACATTTTAGGGGTATTAGAATAGAAATAGAACATCGTTTACGGTGAATTATCTATAATATATCACGGTTTGTCGTTCAATTGTAAACAATAGCTTCACTCGCCCTTCGGGCTCGTGAAATTATTGTTTACAATTGAACTCCAAACCGTGATATATTAAACGATAATTCACAGTAAACGATGTTCTATTTCTTAATAAGTGTGAGTTTAAACCCCTCTGTTTGCAAGCATGACATTACAAGATCCCAATACTAGGAACCTGGTATGATAAAATTCCATGTTAATTACTTACCATTTTGCATGTTTTCTTCATTGTTGCCTGACATTGTAGGGTAGCCGGGAACATGGCCGCCTACCGAATTTACGAGATGACACAACAGCCTGCCATCGCTCCAGTCACTCTGAAAAGTAGGAGATGCAACAGTTCAGTGTATATTTAAGGCAACCCATATTCAAGTTTCTGTGACACTTTCATAAATGAAGATTGAATACATCGTCACATTGGTGCAATAAATCGGTAAGTGCACATCATATAAGTCTGCAGCGTCATTACTTCAAGCAGACGACATGGAAACTTTCCAGTTAATAAGATAATTACATACTTTGGTTTCATCTTCAGTAGTCTGTTCTATGGCTGGAGGAGCAGAGGAATTTATTTTGTATACGCTCCCAGAAACTCTTTTTGGGACCACCCTCTTCTGCTCAATCGAAGATGTTAAGAAAAGCAACGGTATTTTGCACTATTGATGTGTCATGTTTTATCAATATTGGAGATTATAATGTAAAACCCTTTAAAAATCACATTGTAAACAGTTAAAATCAAGCCAAGTATGCTGTTTTCATTATGAGGGTTGTCAAGTAGACCCTAAAGCAAGAAATCTACTGAATTACAGCCCATGGTGCTATCCACCCAACCCAAAAAGATCCCTCAACGGTATCCTCCCCTGTCGATGCATACTCCATGCCCGTTCTTCCACCATACAACTTTTTTTTTTAAACATTGCACCCTCCACCCCTTCACCAAACATAAAATCCTGGATTTGTAAATGATAGTAAACTTACAGTAAAGTTGTTGACAGTTCCGTTTCGTAGAAGACGTCGCACCAAGTTCAAGGTCGCGTGGTATCCGGGTGAATCGAGTTTCATAAAGTAGGACAGATAAGTCATGCCAGATAGCTCGTCCAGATCAGTGCTTGATAGATCCTCTGGTCGTACAACCAGCGGGATATCAAAATGCTGCTTCGCGAGCAACATGGCATTACGACAATTATCAAGTCTGCATGGAGAAAAAATATATATTTATATGATGAAATAGTTATTTAATATCAAGGCAAAATGATTCTTTCAAAATTCAAGTATCATAATAATGCTTTTTGGTTTTGTTTCTGTTTTAATTTATTTAAACATTTACATTCATTTATTGGTTTTCTACTCCCTTAATATTTCGATTTCTTCCAAAATTATATTTAAAGAGAAACTCATTATACACTGATAAAATAATGCTATTTTGATTTATTTTAAGAAGGTTTATTTATTAGTTTTTCTATTTTCTTAATATTTCGATTTCTTACAGAACTATATTTAAAGAGAAACTGAATGAATATCTACAAAGATCAGATATTTAATTACTTACCCATCTGACCTACTTAAATTTCTCCAATTCGGGGCCAGTCCTGGTCTGCAGAACTCTATCAAGGCACTACAATACAAAACACATTAAATCTGTAGTTTTCTCCTAGAAATAATGTTGTCTGAAAGTTGCTTTTTCATGATAAAGATTGTGGTAATCACACATTTTTGTAGAAAACATAATTTGAAACTCAAATATTTTAAACAGAAAGTTTCCTAGATTGTAAGAAAGGCATATCTTCAGGGTTCTCCAAGAGCACTTATACAATGGTGGGCCGCCAAGCTATCAGCACATACCGCCATGCAAAACAAGCACCGCCACATAAAAATGTTACTCTGCGGTTACATGTAGTTAAGTAATATCACGCAGATGCTTGTCATCCAGTGTTCAACAATAAAGCAAGCACCTCAATCGTATTAACCATACTGTACAGGGGAGGTAACTCTCCTCCAACATCTGGGTGTCGCTGTCAAAATGGCATAAAAAACTCGCAAGATAACAGATTTGCACCGCCACCCTAAAATTTCTAGACTTGGAGAACCCTGATCTTATACACCTTTCCAATTTTATAGACACTAGGAGATGTGTCCATGGTACAGGGATTCCCAGCTTCAGCACTGCTAGTCACATAAACAAGAGGCCCAAGAAAGTCATAAAATCTGGTAAAGTTTGGCCAAGATCAGATGCAAAATGGAAGGCCCTATAGACGACGCAAATTATAGCATTTTTAACAAATTCAAGGGCCATAACTCCGCTGTTACTGGTCCGATCTGGCTTGTTTTCGAACTTGACCGAGGTTTCATTGACATTAACAATCTAATAAAGTTTGGTAAAGATCGGATGAAAAATGAAGGCCCTATTGTCTTAACGAGGCAAAATATAGCATTTTGAACTAAATCAAGGGCATTAACTCCGCTGTTACTGGTCCGATATGGATGGTTTTCGAACTTGTCCGAGCTTTCATTGATATTAACAATCTGATAAAGTTTGGTAAAGATCAGATGAACAATGAAGCCTCTATCGTCTTAACGAGGCAAAATATAGCATTTTGAACTAAATCAAGGGCCATAAACTCCGCTGTTACTAGTCCGATATGAATGGTTTTCGAACTTGTCCGAGCTTTCATTGATATTAACAATCTAATAAAGTTTAGTAAAGATCGGATGAACAATGAAGCCCCTATCGTCTTAACGAGGTAAAATATAGCATTTTTAACTATATCAAGGGCCATATCTCCGCTGTTACTAGTCCGATATGGCTGGTTTTCAAACTTGTCCGCGCTTTCATTGATATTAACAATGTGGTAAAGTTTGGTAAAGTTTGGTAAAGATAGGATGAAAAATAAAAGCCCCATCGTCTTAATGAGGCAAAATATAGCATTTTGAACTAAATCAAGGGCCATAACTCCGCTGTTACTGGTCCGATATAAATGGTTTTCGAACTTGTCCGAGCTTTCATTGATATTAACAATCTGATAAAGGTTGGTAAAGATCGGATGAAAAATGAAGACCCTATCATATTAACGAGGCAAAATATAGCATTTTAAACTAAATCAAGGGCCATAACTCAGTTGTTACTAGTCCGATATGGCTGGTTTTCGAACTTGTCCGAGCTTTCATTATTATTAACAATGTGGTAAAGTTTGGTAAAGATAGGATGAAAAATAAAGGCCCTATCGTCTTAACGAGGAAAAATATAGCAATATAGCATTTTTAACTAAATCAAGGACCATAACTCAGCTGTTAATGGTCCGATCTGGCTGGTTTTCGAACTTGTCCGAGCTTTGATATTAACAACCTGTTAATGTTTGGTAAAGATCGGATAAAAAATGAAGGCCCTATCGTCTTAACAAGGTAAAAGTTTACGGACGGACGGACGACGGACAACTCGCCATCCCATAAGCTCTGCTGGTCCTTGGCCAGTAGAGCTAAAAATCAATAATATGTGTAACACTATAGTCTTAAAGTGGGAGCATAAAAAGCCTGATAATTAAAGCACTCCCAGTCACTGTAGGTTAAAAACCTAAATTATATATCTACTTAGCTTAAAAGATTGGAGGCAAAATCTAACTTCCCGATTCTTAATTTTTCAATTCAGAGATGTTGAGATTTTATTTTCAGTAGGTGATAAAACTTGTGTTACTCGGTTTTTATCCTTAAGTTCTATAGTAAAATAAAAATCTTTGGCCGAGTAAAAAGACGATAATTTTCAAGATTTTGATTTTGAAAGATACATATATCGAATCATTTTTTATGGATGTGCATGAAATATGCAGGTTTTTAAAAGAAACACACTGTAGATACCTTATTTTAACAGTAAACTTGGTTGAACATCAAGGATAAAGACTGAGTTTATCACCTACCAGAATGTATTAGGCATATCTTGTTTCTGGTCACTGATTGGTCAGTTTTTTTTATGATGCTCTATCAAAATTATGAATACAACCTCTGAAATAATTCCTTTATGTAGCTTGTTAGGGACTAACTGTTTGTGTGTATACTTACTGTAAGGCTATTCCATCATTCCAGTCTGATGTGAAGTTGTTGATGTTACGATCTGGAATGACAGCATTTAACCATGCCAGCATGAGCTTCTTCGTCGGGAATTTACTCTTGCCGATCTGGTATCGCAAAATCAAGTGCCAAATGAGACCCAAAATCAGCTTCAGGTTCCCATTCACGATGTCCTCAGGACCTAAAATGGAGATGGCAGATGTTGGTATGATTGTATGGATACCAGACTGGAAAAAACTGAAAGAGATTATGGTAACAGAAAATAGCATACATTTTGTTTGATTCAATGACTGTATTATAAAGTGTAAGTGGTATTTATTGACAAAATGAAGCTATTTCCAGCTGAGTTGTGCTACCTAGGATACAACTTAGTCTTAACCCTTACCCCTCTAAATATATAATGGACTGTTCCTTCTTTGAATTAAGACCATTCCATTTATGTGACAAAGGGGTGTTTTGGGGGAAATGAATGATCAGCAGCCAGTCATCAGCCTTGCAGGCTATTATAGTCGTGCTTAGTGGATTGAGGGTTTATTATAGTTTGCAATCTCTGGGACATAAATATAAAAATACAACTTTTAATAAAGTAACCTAAACGCAAAAATTGAATGTAAAAATTACTAAGTTATTTGCCCTTTGTTTGGAGAGTCAAGGTCACACCAACATTAGCTATGTCACATTAAGTTGTACTAGTCTAACCATGATAAACAACTTTATTACATAACTGTCATAAATTTTCATTGAACTATATGAATGACGTAATTTTAGTATCACACAAAAAAAGTTATATCGTCACTAGTGACGATATGACGATATCACTTTTTTATATCATCACTAGTGATGATATAACTTTGCCGGAACTACTTTCTTAACATATTTGGTTAAATTGTATATACTTTTTTTTCTGCTGTGACTATTTCATATACAGACGTCACTATATTACTTTATACTTTATACATACATCGGTTTTAGTATATAAATGTTTGCATGTATTCACTTTTACTTCATTTCATATAAAGCAAAGAGTAATTAAGGTCGACTGAAAACTACCCCTGCAGCTAAAATACCTGTAACAAACATTACAACGCCCTGCCTATCATGCCAACAGTTTATCAACATAAGAAAAGAAGAAAATTAAAAATACATTGCAGTTTTTGCCCCGATGCAGATCTAAATTTTAAGGGACTAATATGTAAATTATCGTTGAAATAAATGAACAGCATACATGGGTTTTATCTCTTGATGTAAGACGTGTCTTATATTTTATTATAATATTTTATAATTTATGAACAAAATACTGCAATAACCTAGATACTAATAGTCTTATGAGGTATGCAAAAAATGTAGCTGCTTGATAATCAACCAATCTGCTCACACTTTAGTGCGGGGAACATAAAATATGAAATGAAATATAGTTCAAGATCACTAGCGGATCCAGGGGGGGGCGCACCCGGCGCGCGCCCCCCCTAAAAATTCCGGATCATACATGTATGTCCATGTTACTGTAGATATAATATCAAACAATTTCGATGCACGTCCTCAGTATTAAAAAATTTCTCGCTCGCTTCGCTCGCTCTACGCATAATGACTAATGAGTGGTTTAATTAACACATTGTTAAATCCTTTTATTTGAAAACGGACTTTTTTTATTCATACATGTCCATGTTACTGTAGATAAAATATCAAACAATTTCGATGCACGCCCTCAGTATTTATTTTTTTCGATCGCTTCGCTCGCTTGACGCAGTATGGCTAATGAGTGGTTTAATTAACAAATTGTTAAAACCTTTTATTTTAAAACGGACTTTTTTATTCATACATGTATGTTCATGTTACTGTAGATAAAATATCAAACAATTTCGATGCACGCCCTCAGTATAAAAAAAATTCTCGGCTCGCTTCGCTCGCTCTACGCATAATGACTAATGAGTGGTTTAATTAACACATTGTTAAATCCTTTTATTTGAAAACGGACTTTTTTTGTTATTCATACATGTATGTCCATGTTACTGTAGATAAAATATCAAACATTTCGATGCACGCCCTCAGTATAATTTTTTTTTTCGCTCGCTCGACGCATAATGGCTAATGAGTGGTTTAATTAACACATTGTTAAATCCTTTTATTTGAAAACGGACTTTTTTTATTCATACATGTATGTCCATGTTACTGTAGATAAAATATCAAACAATTTCGATGCACGCCCTCAGTATAACAATTTTTTTTCGCTCGCTTCGCTCGCTCGACGCATAATGGCTAATGAGTGGTTTAATTAACACATTGATAATTCCTTTTATTTTTAAACGGACTTTTTTACCCTATCAATGCACTACCGCAACCGTTTTATGAGGCTAGAAACGGACCCGAAAATTTACCAAAATCTTACGCCCCCCCTAAGCTGAAATCCTGGATCCACCCCTGAAGATCAGTACTTTTATATACTCGTATATGTATTGCAATTGCGGTGTCCATATTAATCAGAATGTCTTTAAGCACCAAAATATGGACAAATCTGGATGAA
Source organism: Cyrtodaria siliqua (assembly GCA_037043455.1). Taxonomy (NCBI): domain Eukaryota; kingdom Metazoa; phylum Mollusca; class Bivalvia; order Adapedonta; family Hiatellidae; genus Cyrtodaria; species Cyrtodaria siliqua. The sequence goes on along the minus strand of JAWPHD010000123.1, from coordinate 502,272 downwards.
ACACCTATACCTGGCAGTGCCATGTTTGAGCACCCCAAACCAAAAGAAGATGGAAAAAAAAGTGTCGCAATTGCAACTGAATGTACCCCAGTTTTCAATCAAAATTCATTTCAACCAATCAAATCAATGTGATACCTCCTACAAATATATACATGTGCAAAACTTATTATGACCTATTGTTAATATACTCCGACATCAACAACAGAGCACGTACAGTAGTTCCCCTGATAGTAGCGCCTGGGTGCTATACAAAATGCCAAAGGGGGCGCTTTTATAAAATAAAACCTTTTTTTCTCTTCTTTTTTTGTGGGGTTGAGGGGTGAGGGTGCAGCTAAATTGTGATACAAAATATTGATAGTGTAATCAATTTTGAAGATTATTATTACTATTATTTATTATTTTATTATTTATATTTTTTTGAAAATGAGGGCGGAGGCAGAGGGGTGCTCCTATTAGAGGAGACGCTGGTGTAAGATGACATTTATACCTTCGACTTGGCTACGGGTGTAATAGAGACTCCTTCTACATGTACTTGTGAATAGGACTGCACGTGCCACATTCACGATGTTATTTTCACCTCTTCGGGAGATGTCATGGAGTCTCCGTCAATTTGTGTATTGTGAACCAAGCATGACCCCTATATATGGGTGAGTGTTAGTTGTTTCTGCAGGTTCTAATCTGCTCTAATTTCTTGCAATTATAGCAGGTTTGATCATTCCCCTTTGCTTGTTGTTTCAGTTTGTTCAAATTCCCTTGATACATTCTACCTTTCATAACAGGCTACTTATTTCCACCCCATTTTAAATTTGTTAAAGTCGCAATGGTAATGTTGTCGTAAGCTATCAATGGACCAATATGCTAAATTTGGTTCAATTTTAGTAAATTGGTCTATTATACTTACGACAACATTAATCCCACCCCTCCTTAATTAGAAATTGCGGAATAAGAGGAAGTAGCCTCGTTCTGATTTCGGAGGTATGGGGTTAACCATTTAGCGGCTCCCGTATCGGGCCGCAGTCCCGGGAAGGGAATTTGGGAAGTTTTTTCCACTCGTGAACTAATGCAAGTTGAGTTAAAGCAATGGTAATGTTGTCGTAAGTATAATAGACCAATACTAAAATTGAACCAAATTTAGCATACTTGCAGTGTAAAATATTATAATGAAGACCTGGCTATAGCCAAGTCTAAGAGGATGATATGAGAGCTGGTGGTCCCTGTGTTTAATCAGCTCATTAATTATCCATGGACAATGTAACATTGCTTCACTGATTGATTATTGTTTTACTGCTTTTTCCCTGAGGGTGCAACATGTTTACATGACCTTTCTATCATATCTTAGGTAACATGTACATTTAATCTATTAATTTGTTGACAATACAGTAAAGACTATATTAAAAAAAAGAGGAACAAATGGCCCTGAATTGCTCACCTTATGAAGTTGTTCATTAAAGGCAAACAAGTTATATGTCTGGTAAGTTAAAAAAATGTTTTTCAGTATTACTCCATATAAGTCTATGTACAACTGTGACCCTGGGCTAAAGGCCCCATCTAAACCATGGTCACCATTCAAGCAAACTTGGAAGAGGGCCATTAGCTGATGCTGCATGCAAAATACTCTAGCTCTTGCACTTTTAACCTTTAACCCGCTAAGCATGACTACAATAGCCTTTGCATCCATTGTAAACCCAGATCAGCCTGCGAGTAACTCACATAAATGGAATGGTCTTAATTCAAAGAAAGAACAGTCCATTATATACATGTAGCGGGTTAAGGGTTAAAGATTGTTCTATATATAACACAGTGACCCACAAGGCAGGGCCAGATTTGACCTCCGTGTAAATGACCATTTCACAAACTTGTTGGAGGAAGATAAGCTGATGCTACATGCAAACTGTTCGATCTCTAGCTCTTCTACTAGTATTAAAGATTTTTTTTTTAAGATATTCCTATATATAGATCTGTGAACACCAGGGCAGAGCCAAATTTTACCAGTCACCATTTGAACAAACTTGGTATAAGCTTTTTGATATATGCAATGTTTTACAGCTCTATACATTGTGGTTTCAGAGATTTTTTTTCGATGTTTCCCATGTAATTCTAAGTAAAACATGTCACCCGTGGGGCAGGACAAAATTTGACCCCACGTTCACCATTTGAAGGACCATTATAAGCTTATGCTACATGCAAAATATTAAACTTTTAGCTCTTGTAGTTCCAGAAGATTTTTTAAAGATTCCCCAATAACCTTTACGTTAAAGTGCAGTTTTAAAGAAGTAGATTTTTAAGATCTTAATTATTTTGTAATAAATGTTTGAGATATGCAAGTATTAAAACTGTGTTATGGGACGCGACGCAACGGGACAAAAATGTGTTATATGACGGGACACGACGGGACGTTATGGATGTGATTCCTATATAACCCCCACTTCACTTTGTGAATTGAATTGGGGTTTTAAGGCGCACCAACACATGAAAAGGTTATATGGTGCCTAAAAGGCATGAACATGCCAGGCTCATCTTCCAAGTACATTGTACATCGAGATAAAATATGGAAAATGGGCCTAGAACCTTCTCACCCTGAACTGCAGAGTTGCTGCAAATTCTATCGTAGAAACTCCATTTACGCTGGAGCCACGTTATTGTTTTTCTGCCACTGCTCTTTTGATGCGAGCGAGATAGCACCTGAAACAATGCAGGGATCATGATGAAGACCTTTAATGAATATGAACAAAAAATGATAAAATGAACATGAATTTGGGGGGATTCTACCCCTCTGCCTACCCCTCCAAAGGGATCTGCAGTGGCCCTATTCTTTGCCCCGTGACCAAACGGGGGCACCCGGGAACCACACGGGGCTGAAAGCGGGGTGTATAAAAAACATAAAACTTACACAACCTTACACAACATAAAACTTACACAACATAAAACTTACACAACTTTACACAACATAAAACTTACACAACATAAAACTTACACAACATAAAACTTACAGAAATATTTTTATTAATAATTACCTATGGCCATTTAAATGACTTTCAAAATATCGTTAAATTCAAATACTAAAAACTATTTCTTTAAAATCACTCCATTTGGTAGAATGATCATTTGAATGATCATTTTGATCATGTATTATATTTTAAATCTATTATATTTCAACATTGTAATTCATAAAACAACTTGTTTACCTGAAAGAAAATGTTGAAGGCTATATATATGCAAAACTCTAGGTGGCTATATATATATACAAAACTATAGGTTTATTATGTCGAAAATTGTATTGAGAGGTTTACACAGTATGTGATGTCACTAAGCTTTAGACCAGATATATCCCTATAGTATATTGACCACATTATTGTAATAAGCTTTGTAATGTTTACCTTTCAATCCTTTTTCTGCTCAGTTTGTTTGACTGTGTTTAATTGTGTCAGACTTGGGATATATTAACATAATAGGCGTTTACACAGTAATTTTGGGACAATCCTTAAAAAACGTTTTTTGCTGTAAAATTTAGTATTAACTAGAACGATGTTCCTTGGAACACTGCTTATTTCAGCTTGGTTAGGTTAAAGTTCTATGAAAAAGGGCATAACTCTGACAAAATGAAAGTCAGAGTTATTGGACATGTGTAACAACATTCCTTGGGTTTAGATGAAGATGTGTGTGAAGTTTCATGAACATAGGTTAAATAGTCAAATACTTTTCAAGTTATGGCCAAGGTTAGTCTACAGGTTAAAGAGTGACGAACGACGACGGACGACGGACAAAGTGATCTCTTAGTGTCTGCCATGCTTCGCAGGCAACACAATAAGTCTTGCCAGCTGCTCTACTCGAAAGTTTTCTTACTGCATTTTAGGAGACCTATTTTCTTCTTCTTTTCTATGGAGTTCTCAACTTCTGTGTAGAATGCAATTTAAGAAAGAATACCTAAATAACCACTGTTTAATTCATGGGTAGGGTTTCAGCAAATAAACTTAAAGAAAGGTCTGGTTGGGCAAGTATTATTAATCCCCGGCAACACTAGGATCACCTGCTGTTATGTTTGTTAGCTTAATAGATCTACTACTTGTAGTACTTCACATCCTATATATGATAAATTTAATGAGCTCTATCATGATTCATAGAAGGCGTGCCAGTGACCACGTTTCACATACCAACTGTACACACTGTGCCTTTTTTTCTTTATAGGGTTGGGTGGTGCGGAGGCAATGCTTTAAGGCATGGAAAGTCTTCTGTTTTAGAGCTTCCGTGGTCGATAGAGTAAAGATGCTGGGTTTGAAACCTACTCACTTGCCTCTCAACGATGTGTGTCGAGGAGCTCGACTTGTAAGTGAGAAAGTGTCTATTCTTACGGATGGCGGGAGGAATACAGTACTTTTTCTACCCAGGAATATGTGAGTGGTCTGCCTCCATCACTAAAATTTGATCATACAAAGCCTAAAATGTGCTGAAAAATGATGTTCAACACCAAAAAAACAGAGTTGTAAAAATTCAGTTCTCCGTAAAATTGAAATGTTCACTCAATGAAGTTTTATTATTGATGATGTCATTATTCAAAGATGGCTGCATCCATTAATGTCGTCGCACATTTCTAAGGTCATTCCCTTTAATTATTAAAGAAATAAAAGAAAATAGTCAATCGCGGGTATTTTTAAGAACTCTTGAATAAACACAGACTTTTAATTGGCACATATACATTATTATATTACCTGATAACCTGGAAATAGTTTGATAAACGGCTTTGTAGTGTAATTTTCTCGTTATTTGGCGAGTTAGTTTCTTTTAAGTTTGTTAATATATAATATCAATTTAAAATAGATGTTAAATGAATAAAAAAACTTCTGATCTTCATCACATTGATAATATTCTGCAACGGTTATTACTTATAGGCTCATAAAGGAAACTAAAGTAGTAAAACCCGTCACAGTTACCAACAATTTATGGCACAAGTGTACATTTTTAGGTTTTATTCCTTATAAATCGCTGACCAATCAGACAGCTCTGTTTTCCAATACTGGTTTTGACACGCACATGATGCCGTCGCGTGAACAGCTGATCCACACAAGTATCAGTTTAATAACATGTAACTACTACAATACATATTATGCCTTATATGGCGGGCAAGTCACAGTTATTGCGTTATTAGGCGAGGGTCGTTTATTAGAGATTATACGGTATTAAAAAAACAGTTCGGAAATAAAAAGAAGTATTAGATATATTTCTTTATTTGCCTATATTTTTCATTAATTTTAAAAACAGCAAGAGCTGTTGGAGGACATTGCGCTCAACCTGCAAGTATTTGTTATTATAAATTGGGAAACTACTTAGTTGCAAAGGGGGCATACTGCTTCTGAACAGTATGTAATGTCTAATATATAGAGGATATTTGTCTGTTTTGAGTGAATATAAGATTTATTTTCATCGAGAAGTGAGAAAACTTATATTTTCACGAGCACTTTAGAACGAGTGAAAATATTTGAGTTTTCTCACTTTGAGATGAAAATAAATCCTATATAAACGACAAACAAACAAATATTCTATTTATTATATAGATCTACTCACAACCTGGAAATTTATGCAGAAAAAAAATAATGTGCCAAAACAATGACGTCGACAACGTAAACAGCGTCAACAGTTGCATGTCGTCATTTTGAGTGAAAATATATATTTAATTATATTTTCACATGTGAAATATAAACAATGAAAATATAAGGTTTTATTTTAATCAAAAAATCCACTATTTATATATATATAATAAATTTATTAACCATCAATCAATTGCGGAAATGAGCCGAATTGACCGCGACCATTTAAACTGAAGCTTTGCCGTTTACACTCGCCGGCCCATCTTAAATTTTAGCCATTTTGACCCAAGCAAATTCATATGAAATGTACAAAACAATCTGTATACCTATGTTCACGAGTTTGATGTTGTCTTTGGCTATGGCCTCCAGTGCTCCAGCAACGTTAGCCAACTGCATATGATGGTTTTTGGGGTTCTTGTTGTAACTAATTCGCTTGTTCTGCAGCGAGGAAATCAGCGCACAGAGCTTGACACCATCATCAAATTCGTTTTCCATGTTTTGCACTTCAAGACCGGCTGTTCGAAGTTGTTCATTGACCCAGTTCCTGAAAGTGTTCTCTTGAATCATGACCCATTTGTCCACCCCTGAGGTTGCAGCATGCCCCTTTATCGACCTAGCAATATTGTGAGATTCCATCTTTTAGACTTCTTTTGGCTTAAAAACTCCTTATTTATAAATAATTTCAGTCTGCTAACAGTAACACTTCACACAAGGGCGAAAATAGACAACCAATTCACTATAAACAAATTATTAACAGTGGCACTAAATTACGGTAAATTAGTGACTGATAGACACTTGTCTTGTACAATGGTTTGTCAATCCAGTTTTGTTTCTCTACACCTGTTTCTAAAGGTCAGTCAGTATTCCTGACCGTTAGCCAGTGGGTGTGTCCAAAAAGAAGCTATTATGTCTAATCCATGTACACAGTCCCATTCATTGTTAGTTGACACTCGGTACGCACCAAACCGGTTTACCTGCTATTTTTAGTAACACACAAATAAACATACAGGTGAGTGTTTGTAAACCAGGGTTATCCTTCCTTGCCGCTTTAACATTCGTAAAAACTCGGGCAATTCCGGATATTTTTGGAATAGAATAGAATAGTGCTTTAGCCTACAACATCATATACATGTCAAATTTATCAATTAAACAATGTGAATACAAGTACAAATAATTAGCTATTAGTAATAGTTATTACAACATTAGTTACAGTTCTCTCAATAGATAAAAGTCAGCCTGCCCAAGATTGTGTCCTCCTCGTGCACGATGCAGAAAAACAAGTACAGCTAGTTGTTTAATTGCAACAAGCACCAAGGGTAGATACTAAAAGGACCAAGAGAGACAATTTTGGTTAAGTTACACTCAGAATAACAATACTGTGTAATGTTGCTGCATCATGATATAATAACCTGGTAGATCTAGTAAAGATAAATACTGCACTAGTAATAAGTAACATGTTTGGACAAGAGGAATAAACTAAGGGAATGTAGCGGCTCAGCCAAACCATCTTTATAATGGAGAGAATGACCATATATGGAATATTTATAAATATGAAAATTTACTGATTTATAGGGAAAAAATGACAGCAAATGTATGAAAAATATGTAATACTTAATGGCAATAATGCTTTATATGACCAGTAAAAAAATCGTTCATTTGCAGTGATTTTCTTTATTTTAAATGATATTTATCAATATTCCATATATGGTAATATGGAACTATGACGTCATAGTTCTAAAAATGACGGCTCCCATATTCGCTTTAGTTAACCTTTAAATGGTCATATCTTTTTTGTTTATCATCCGATTTTGATAATTCTTTCACCTTTTTCCAAGTTTTTCAGAACTCTCAGTAACAGAGCTTGTTTGGCTGTGGCGCTACATTCCCTTTAAGACAGTACGTATTCTTCCCACAGTATCCCTCCAAATAGTAGACACATTGCATTTTTTATAAATGTCAATTATAATTTAACGATAAGGATGCCAACTTACCGATTACAATTGACATTCATTTCTTATTATCTATATTTCATATTTCCTTTCTGAATAGGTAAGATGGGATCCAACATATAGTATGTAACCGAAACAGTCACTAGATATATAGTCCTATAATCCACTTATAGATTATAAGTGTAATCACTTATAGAAGATTTGTGTTTATGTGTACTGTCTAAATTAAAGTCTGGACTTTTTGAAATAAAGTTACAAACCGTTGTTAGTGTTTGAGAGTGTTCTGTATTTAACAACCAGATCAGTTTGTTCTGCATACTCAAATTTGTGAAGTTTACACAATGTGAAGATATTGTATCGGCCTTCCCAGGGGTTTTGGGGATCTGGGAAACATGGCCAATTACTTTTAGGGATCTAGGGAAAATTGCCAATTATTTTAAGTGATCCAGCGATCAAAGGCCTACTGTTAGGGATCTAGGGGATCTAGGGAAACAAACGAAAAAGTACCTAATTTTACGTGTACTTGCTATAAGTTACGTGTAAAACATGACATTTAGACTGCTTATCACTGGTGGCTGCTTTTGACGGCTTTCAGTATTACCTTTTATGACGGTTTTTAGTTGTGCCTATCGCTCAACTGGACGCTCTAACTTACGAGAATATCAAATTTCCTGTTAAAGTGATTGATTGACTAAGGTCATATGGCGACTTTCCAGCTTCCATTGGTGGAGGAAGACCCCAGGTGCTCCTCCGGGCAATTTTCGTGCACGGGCGGCACCTGGGTAAAACCACCGACGTTCCGCAAGCCAGCTGGATAGCTTCCTCACATAAAGATTCCTAGGCCCCTGAGGGATCGAACCTACAGCGGTGAGGGGCAAGTAGAGTGATTTCAAGTCAGAGACGTTAACCACTCGGCCACGGACGACCCTCCTGTTAAAGTGAAAGCGTTTGCACGGCGATGAACATTTGCCATGCGTGTCCAATTTAGTGATCAGCAGAGCTTAAGCCGTTGTGCGTCGTTCGTCTGTCTGTTCGTCGGTCCATGGTTTCTTTTTTTGAGGCGACTACTCCTCTAACTAAATGGATTTTCATGAAACTTTACAGAAATGTTGCCCACAAGGTCTAGTTGATCCTTAAGAAAACATCAGGTTGATGTGAAATCCAAGATGACCACCAAAGCTAAAAAAATAGATTTTTAAAAAAGAAGTTTGTAGCAACTACTCCGTTTAAAATAGTATGAATGTATATGTGTTTTTCTTTCTTCTTTAAAGTGTCTACAAACAAGCAGATAATGGTATTCATCTCCTACTTCTTGAGAATCACATAGCATACAAAGTCTTTCGTTGAGGGGTTTACCATGCCATCTACCTGTTTCGATAGGTAGTCTATGCTTTCTTGTGCGAAATTTCGAAACTTGCCTGTTAAAATATGTAGGAAGAATAGATAAGTAATTGCTTTTTTTAAAAACAATTTTTAAAGATTCTATAGATACTGCTAGATGATGATATATTAACGGTTGATAGCCATTTTTGTATAAAAACGTCTTTGAATTTTTGATTTAATGACTTAACCAGCCATTTAGCATTTATAAATGTTTGCGAGTTCCAGACACCTGAATTAACTGACGAGCAATTTAAGTGTTTAACATTATCAATCCACGTGGACTGTATTTGTTTAGTATCATAAAGTACAAACATGACCGAGTATAACAAAGTAGACAGTTTTTCATTTTCATTATTTTCAATTAATTTTGTCCAGAAAGAAACAGTTCGAGTTTGGATCTCGACATGTAGAGGCATTACGCCTAGTTCTCCATATATCATTGAGGAGGGTGTTGAACTTTTTAAACTGAATGCATATTTATAGAATTTAAGTTGTACTCGTTCAATAATATCAAGAGAAGAGATTTAGAGAAGATTATTTTTAGTTTTCCCCTATATCAGTCGATGTAAAACAGTGACCCCTGGGGCAAGGCCAAATTTGACCCCAGGGTTACCATTTGAACAAACTTGGTAGAGGACAATAAGCTGATGATAAATACAAAATATTAAACAGTTGGCTCTTATAGTTCCAGAGAAGAAGATTTTTGAAGTTTTTCCCTATATAAGTCTTATGTAAATCGGTGACCTCTGGGCGGGGCAAAATTGACACCAGGGTCACCTTTAAACACAATTGGCTGTAATATATAAAAAATTATAAACCTCTATCTGTTGTAGTTTCAGAGAAGAAGATTTTTGAAGTTCTTCCCAATAACTCCACGTAAAACTGATCCAACAAGGGATCCTAAGCTCCCAGTTAAAGAAAAATGAACGAAGGATTCTTATGAGAAGAAAAAACATCTAAAAAAATAAATAAAAAATAGTAATAATGAAAAATAATAATGAAAAAACACAAAAAACTTTCAACCCATGAACCAAGGTTTCTTATGGAAAAAAGAAGAAAAAAAAAGCCTCCAGTGAGATTTGAACCCATGGCCCTTGGGGTTTCCAGTGTACATTATCAAAAATTGAAAAAAGGCCATAACTCCGGTGTAACTCGTTCGACCTGGCTGATTTTCAAACTCGCTTTCATTGATATCAACAATCTGGCCAAGATTGGGAAAGATCGAATACAAAATAAAGTCGCTAGTGTGTTCACAAGGCTGAAAATGGCATTTTTCAATAATTCATGGCACATAACTCTGGTGTTCCTGCTCCGATATAGGTGCTTTTCAAACTAGTCCAAGCTTTCATTGATATTAATAATCTGTTGAAGTTTAGTAAACATCGGATGAAAAATGAAGACACTATCGTCTTAAAGAGGCAAATTACAGTATTTTTAACTAATTTGTCCGAGCTTTTATCAATATTAACTATCTGTGCAAGTTTGGTAAAGACCAAATAATAAACGAAGGTGCTACAGTGTTCATGAGGCAAAACCCGGCATTTTTCAGAAAAAACAAGGGCCATAACTCCGGTGTTATTCATCCGATTTGACTAGTTTACGAACTTATCCGAGCTTTCATTGATATAAACAAGCTATGCAAGTTTGATAAAGATCAAATAATAAATGAAGGTGCTAGAGTGTTCACAAGGCTTAATATGACATTTTTCAGCAAAACAAGGGCCATAACTCTGGTGTTACTGACCCAAATTAGCTGGTTTCAGACCTTATCTAGGCTTTTATTGGTATTAACAATCTATGCAAGTTTGATAATAATAAATTAAGGGGCTAGAGTGTTCACAAGGCAAAAAACGGCATTTTTCAGGGGAAAAAAAGGCCTTAACTCCGGTGTTACTCATCCGATTTTGCTGGTTTTCGAACTTGTCCGAGCTTTCATTGATATTAACAATCTATGCAAGTTTGATAAAGATTAAATAATAAATGAAGGTGCTAGAGTGTTCACAAGACTTACTATGGCATTTATTAGCAAAACAAGGGCCATAACTCTGGTTTTACTGACCCAATTTAGCTGGTTGCAGAACTCATCTAAGCTTTCATTGGTATTAACAATCTGTGCAAGTTTGGTAAAGGTCAAATAATAAATGAAGGTGCTAGAGTGTTCACAAGGCAAACAACGGCATTTTTCAGAAAAGAACAAGGGCCTTAACTCCAGTGTTACTCATCCGATTTGGCTAGTTTACGGACTTGTCCGAGCTTTCATTGATATTAACAATCTTTGCAAATTTGATAAAGATCAAATAATAAATGAAGGTGCTAGAGTGTTCACAAGGCTTAATATGGCATTTTTCAGCAAAACAAGGGCCATAACTCCAGTGAAACTAATCCGATCTGGCTGATTTTTGAACTTTTCCGAGCTTTCATTGATATAAAAACACTATCAAAGTTTCGTAAAGATCTGATTAATAATGAAGGCCCTAGAGTGTTCACAAGGCAAAAGTTAACGGACGGACGGACGGACTACTTTCACTTCTGAAATTTGCATAAAAAACTGTCAAAAATCTGCATTTTCAAATATCAACACCATGTCCAGAATACAGTCAAAGCCAAAAAAATAACAGGAAACTGCACTAAAAAAAGATTTTAAAGAAGGAAAAAAAAGATTAGCGCTCTTTAATACAGAACTACATTCGGCGAGCACATCCGACAAAATCAATATATTCGGTAAATCCTATGAAATTAATTTGTTTGAGCAAATTAAATATTTATTGTCACACCATCATTATGTAGATTTATGGAATTAAAATGCTGGGTTACATAATTGGTAAAATGGAAACCTTATTTGTTGCTTTCGGAATGTTAGATGACTTCAATTTTATCAATCAACAATACCGCAATTTTGCAATGAAAATCGGACGTATTGCGTTATCAATTTTGGTTGAGTATACTGTACGAGTATAGTAATTGTGTCAAACAGCCGACTTCTTTTCATTTTCTTGCAAGCATCGACTAGTAATTGCTGGAGGTACTTGATTGTCATTCAATACCTCAAACTTCAATAAGTATTGAGTATGATTTTGTGCCTCGATTTTTCTATTGAAGTGTGTACGCGGGTATTTGGTTCTCCATACGTTTTTGTACGCATTTATTTTATTGTAATGCGTTTTTGATGAAACAATATGCGTAATTACGCGATCCTCGTCTTATCTGGAGCACTGTCTTATGCAATCAAAAGGTTAATAGATTTGTATTGGGATATATGCATATATATATATAGCGCTCCCAAAGTCGCGCAATATTGTTACGCGGAAGAACTCGTGCATATATCCCAATACAAATCTAATAACCTATAAATGTGCAGAGTTATGACGAACAATTGGATTTTATGGACGTGCCGGTGCGCGGGAATATTCTCGTTCTGCGCGCAACTAGAAAATTGAAGGTCAATCGGACGTTGTCGCGTTATATGTTTTGTTGAGTATATTTACGGGACAACGGACATCTTGAGGTGTGTAAAGCGCATGTTTACGCATCTAAACAAACCAGAACTACTACAAAAGATTCTTCTTATGTTAGTTTCTACCACCGCCACCCACCGTCCGCCCCGACCCCAACACCCCTACTCCGCTCACACAGTTTTATTCAATTAGCTGATTTCCATTTTTTGTTTTTCAATGAAGCAATATTTTTAAATGAAAACATATCATTTGAATTGCACAATCGTTGTCTCCAGTAAAGTAAAATTTCCACAGTCGTTAATAATTAAAAATCATGCCATATATTGTGTTGAAGATAAATATAAAACGTGTACATTTTGAATAGTTACGAAGTAGTCTAAGTTATCTAGAGTAATTTCCCTTTACGGAAGGTAATTTTAAAGGGAACCTCTATCGGGTTTATCTTTCACTTTTAACTTTCACTGCAAAACGATGGAACTAGTATTGCACTAATTCTGAGTGTCGATTCTTAGGTATACAGTGCAGGTTCGCCTCTACCACAAAATAAAATATTTAAACAAAAATGTCGACCGTCATATATGGTCTAACATGTTCTAAAAGGACGCAAAACATCATTTCCGAAGTGAAACATTAAAGTGATCGATACGTTCTGCACTGTCATGATTTAAATCAACTCTCTCAAGTTAGAACTAACAAATATATTCGAAATACAAGATCAATGTCAAGTATCCACGAGGCGGAGTTGGGCCAATTGTAGATTACTCAAACCAGAGACATTAAAGACGGTTCTGTGATTTGTTTTGATTTTAACCTCAATCAGTGAAGTAATAAGAGTCTCTTATTACTTCACTGCCTCAATTCAAGTGCGCCAACTAAGTGATCACGGTAAGGACATAGATGCCAGGATTGACACTCGATAAAGCTGACTGTTTATACTTAATGCTATTTATCAGCACTCTTTGGTCATGTACTCGAAAAGGCGCTATAGCGCCCGGTATATTGCATAGTCTACATCATGTAACCATGGTAACCAAGTAAACTAAACGTCTATAACTACACATATCAGAACCAGTTTGGGTTTGTAATTGTCTCCATTTATAGCAGCCATTAGTATAACAATTTGGTGGTGTGTTTGAAGGTGGGGGATAACTTTGGCACTGCTCTGGCACTTTCAATATAACACCTATGTACGATATACGCTCACATAATTTAAGAAATAGAACATCATTTAAGGTGAATTATTGTGTAATATGTCACGGTTTGGAGTTCAATTGTAAACAATATTTCACGAGCCCGAAGGGCGAGTGAAATTATTATTTACAATTAAACGACAAACCGTGATATATTACAAGATAATTCACCGTAATCGATGTTCTATTTCTATTCTAATATCCCTATATTATGAAAATAACGCACACATCTGATATCTTTCGCATTGCCTTGCTTATTCTCCTAACTTTGCAGACGTTACAGTGATATATCGTTGAATATAACGAGATATTTTAAACTAGGCCATATAGTGCGGGTGTATTAGAATCATTTATAAAAACCAGGGAGTAAGTATACATACTCCCGTAACGACAGTACAATACTTTTAATGAGTGTTTGCATATGTGTGCATATGCTTAATTGAGGACCTACCAATTACATCGTCCAAACCCATAAAAACACGAAAACTGTTCTGCCTGATGAAAAACAACAAAAGCTATTTCAGGTTATATTTCAGGTTAGAATGTCGTATTTTAAGAAAAATGGAATCACAGGTTCCGTCGAGGATTGAACTCGGATTGAACTAGGGACCTTCCACGTGTGAAGTGGACGTGATAACCACTACACCACGGAACCTGTTCTTGATATAGTGGCTAATACCAAGATACTTGAGTGAAGATAAACTAGCTTTAAAATAAATTTAACGTATAATTCATTTACAGATAACAGACTGATTTTAATGCTTTAGTAAATCATAGTTTAAGTGTCTTCTATATTTCCGAAACATTCTTGAAGTATATATTGAAAGTAAACAAATGAGATAAAAAATATTTAGACAAATATTTGAATCAAGAGAAAAACATTAACAGAATTATAGAAATTATAGGTTCCGCCGGGGATTGAATTCGAGACCTTCTGCGTGTAAAGCAGACGTGATAAGCACTACACCACGGAACCTGTTGTGATTGATTTTCCCTTTAAGCTGTCTAAATCTTGTAAATGTTATCATGCCCTAACGTTCTAACGTTTCAGGATATTTCAGTATGTCCGAATATACTAGTATTCTAGATAACGCATGTTCAAGCGAGGCGAAGTTTCCTTGGGTGGGAAGATAATTTATTAGGGGCTGACAAACAAAAAAGCTAAAAGAAGAAAACAATCACAGGTTCCGCCGAGGATTGAACTGGGACCTTCTGCGTGTTAAGCAGACGTGATAACCACTACACCATGGAACCTGTTGTGTTAAATATTCCCTTCAAGCAATAATATTAAAAAATGATAATATGCAAAACAAATTGCTTAAAGGGAATGTAGCGCCACGGCCAAAGTAGCTTTATTACTGAGAGGTCTGAAAAACTTGGGAACAGGTGAAAGAGTTATCAAAATCGGATGATAAACAAAAAAGATATGACCATTTAAAGGTTGTTCTAAAACGAATATGGGAGCCGCCATTTTTAGAACTATGACGTCATAGTTCCAAATTACCATATATGGAATACTGATCAAAATCATTTAAAGCAAAGAAAGTTGCTGTAAATGAATGCAAAATCCTTTACTGGTAATATAAAGCATTATTGCCATTAAGTATACATATTTTTCATAAAGTAGCTGTCACTTTGTCCTATTAATCAGTATTTTTTCATATTTATAAATATTCCATATATGGTTATTAGAACTGTGATGTCATAGCTCTCAAAATGGCTGCTTCCATATCCGTTTCAACAGAACATTCAAATAATCATAACTTCTTTGTTTATCATCCGATTTTGGAAATTCTTTCACCTTTAATCATTTTTTCAGAACTCTCAATAATACAGATAGTTTGGCTGTGGCGCTACATTCCCTTTAATACTATTCTTATAATTAATATTAATGATTGAACAACTGCAAGTCATGCAGAAAAACTAGCGGAACGCCGTGAGTTTTATAAAAAATAAAGATTGCCTTGTGTCTATTTAAATAGTTTTGAAGTTATGGCCAGTTGAGCTTGGTTAGGTTGCAGGTTAAAGTGTTATGAAAAGGTGCATAGGGCATACCTCTGCCAAAATTAGTCAGAGTTATTGGCGATGTGTAACGACATTCCTTGAGGTAAGATGAAGATGTAGGTGAAGTTTCATGAACATAAATCTAAAACTGTTCAAGTTATGGCCAAGGTTAGGTTGCAGGTTTGACAATGCAGGACGACGATGGACGGACGTAGACGGACGGACAACGTAAACAATGATCCCTTAAAGTGTCTGCCATGCTGTGTGGCGACACACAAATGTAGTCGTTATATATGTTAAATATACTATTCTGTATGTCTATAAGTAAATATATTGATATGAAATCAAATTAATAGTATCGTTTTTATCGTTTTGTCGATTTGATTTACCTTCACTTAAATTACCGCCATGGTCGGGTCCATTTTTGCATAGGAACAAGACAAGATGTTTTATTTAAAGGGACTGGATGCGAGTATTCATTTGGTGTTATTCCAAATACAAATTAAACCCCTCATAATGTGCTTCAGTTTCATGTGCATGTGCATTAAAGTCTGTTGCATATTACCTCGCATTTACGAACATGTTTGGTCTGTACATCACAACATGTTTGGTCTGTACATCACATCGACTGGGCTGATTTGTGTTGCTTAATCATAAATAGTAATTCAGATATCAAGAGTTCAGTGCAAAACTATTGTATCTCCTTCTTTATTCATAGGTAGTTACAATAGTTTTGTGCTGACCCCTCGATATGGATCACATTCTTGATCGAACTATTTCATATGGTGGCATATTTCTGCCACGAGATAGCTAGATAATTTATCGTGTATTTTTCACGATAATGTTACGTTTTCTCTTTAATTTTCAACAATTGTATCTAACAAAACTTGCTGCGATACTGCCCACTTCTGTCATCACATTAGCACAAAAGTTAACGCGATTAAAATTATCTTAAACATTCGAAATGTTGTTTTCTTAATAATTCTGAATAGCTATCGCGAAAATTCACGAATAGCTATCGCGAAAAAGCCGTACCGTACCGTATATCGCTATAAAAACCAAAAGGATTTCTATTTATATTTGGGCCTACTTTTCATACGATGTAAAAATATCAAGGTGATCAAATTTATATCAGTTATTATAAAATGTTTTATAATATATACAAAATATTTAATAAAACAATAAAAACCTGTACCTGGCATAGTGTACAGAATACCGTAGGTTCCACAACAGTTATAAATTGACAGACGGACGGACGGACAGACGGACAGACGGACTTAGTTGCAACTTTTAAGAATACAAGTAAAGGCTTAAGGATTATTATCATAAATGATCACTTTCATAGACACTATTAGCCAATGCCATTTTCGATCGTTTTCGTTATAGTACGAACTGTAAGGTACGGCTTTTACCCACAACCGGATACGGGTATTAAGAAACTATCATGGTGGCAGAAATTGGCATTATCGTGTCATTTAACATTATAAATTAATGATATTTAGGTTATTTTATCTAACAAATTGTATAAGATTTTCGTGAAAATTCATTATTATCTCTAAAAATTCATGCTACTATCTCGAAATAATCGTAATAATTATCTAGGTATCTAGTGGCAGAAATATGCCACCATAATTTCATCAACACTTAAAACGGACGGATAAGAGAGCCTAGTTCATTGAATGTGGATATTACATATTAAAATTTGGATTGACACTCATAATTCTTCCTCATCGCTTGTAGTCCCTTTAAAGAGATGCTTTATTTTGTATTATACTGAATGCCGAAAGAAACGTACCAATTTTATAATTATCATTTCTTTTTGTTTATAGTTATGTTTTATTTGTGGGGACATTTCAAACATTAATTAGTAATGAGTGTTTATTCTCTGTTGGAAATGTTTACAAGGAACAGCTTCGAACATAGATTAGGTTATGCTTATTGAAGCAGTGTGCGTAATTTATACATTTAAAATGGTGGTGCGTTTCTTTTGGATGTCAGTATTTTATGAATGTTTGAATGTTTCTTTAACAGTACTTGACATAATTGACATCATACACTGAGCAAAATAAATTTAGCAAATAAAATGCATGTCATTTACAAAGCGGTTTATGTTCGGGTTCAGTGGTAAAGTGACACAGATTTGACCAATAATAATGCTACAAAGTCATTTGTAAACAAAGTCGGTGATAAAAAAATAAAATATGATGGGAATATGTTATAGGTTATCGAAAATAATTCTCATTTCAATGAAAAGGGAGGCAATTTTAAAATTTCGTTGAACACATTTCAGCGGTTTTTAAACAATGTCAGAATTGACAATTCTTGTCAATGTCTAATATTAAATGTTTTCAAAGCAATACGGCTGTATACTGAAATAAGTTGTTTTTAATACATGGGAGGTAATTCTGAATTATTTTGAAAATCACATCCTAAACTAGCATTTCTAATATCTTCAAACAATTATATCAATGTTCATATGTTTAAACATTTTTTGTTCAATATATATAGAAAACCTTGTCAATTGAGCGCTTAAAATCCGATAACTTTACGGCATAATTTAACAAGAGCGCCTGTATATACTGCCTTTAATTTAGTGAAAAATGCCTTATTGTGCCTTGTGAACACTCTAGCTCCTTAATTAATCATCTGATCTTGAACAGTCTTTGGCAGGATGCTTATCGTATTAAAAGGTATGACAAGTTCGAAAACTAGATATATCAGATGAGTAAAACCAGAGGTATGGTCCTTGAATTATTTAAATATTCTACAGTTTGCTTCATAATTGCTCTCTAGCACCGTACATTTTAAAGGACATATGGCAATCTTGTTTTTGTTTCCTTCTAACTCGAACCCTCAGGTCCTTTTGTACTAAGGTTGCCTGATTAATGACTGATACGGGCTCGTACCTGGCCGTTCATCTTGCAGGCTATGTTACAAGCGAGTTAGCATGCTGCAGAGGTTGAATGACAGTCAAAGGGTACCTAAAGGAATCGATAAGTATGACATACATTGTCTAGCTTCGCCCTCTAGTTCATGGGTCAAGTTCCCACAAACAATGGAAATGTGCTGTATTGTATTTAGGACAACACATGCTTTTGGTGCAGTTTTTTTGAACGGTGTTTTAGCTCCCACAATCCATAAGAACTGACACTTTCTCACTTGACAAATCAAGTTCCCTGTTTGATATGAATCACGGCAAGGAAAGCTTTAGAAGCAGAGTCTTTACTATGATCCCGGCCAAAAAGGTACCGTTTTGGTACAGGTGAAAATAACTAGTGTACGTTATAAACTGGCTCAAATCTCTAGTCTTAGTCACGTAAGCTTGATTGACAGATCGTAACTATATGTATTAATTGTCTGTTCTGTCCCTAAAGCAGATGGCGAATAAACAGGCACAAAGATGGAGAGCAAATTACCTGTAATGCGGATGGGAAAGAAACTGTTGCAGGTAAAATGAGCTTTCGCCATACATAACCCAGCCCACCTGTATTTTGTTGGTGTCATGAAACACCCAAATCTATTTCCAAATCCCACCAAATATATATTATGAGGTAAAGCGATGTTATTGTAATTGCAGCCTTTGGTTACTACCTTCTATACTCAGTTGCAAAAGAAACTGGACACTTTGAAATTTTTACTTTACACCGTATCCTCTTTATCAAACGACAGTCCCTTATTGAAAAACAAATGACAACATGATATTGGCAATGTAATGATAAATACTTTGGTACCAAACATGGCATATTCATTTTGGAATTGGTCAATTTAATTCTAAAAAAACTTTATACAATTAAATCTAAACAAAATTCAGTTTCCACTTTCTTTTGCAACTGAGTATATTATTATAATTGTCTATAAGAATTATAATAATAGACGGTAGTAATCAACAGATGCAACTTCCTGTGGTACGTACCATACATTCCTCAAAAATAAACCATTTGAGCAAACAATATACTTGTGAGAGTTTTTAAATTCAGTTAACAGGGTAACATATTAAGGTGCATTTTTTAACACATATACTGAAACGCAAAAGAAACGCAACTCGGGAATTTCCGCTAATTAGTGTATTTACAATATGCTGATGTTAATCGAATGGTACATGGCTACGTAAGACCTTTCCTTTCGGAAATAAATACTAAAAACAATACATAACACAGAAAATAGTATTCCTTCAACGTTTCATTATTGACAGAGTACGTGTTTGGCTCAAGCATAAGAGCAAACTTAGGATGCAAAGTTCTGCAAATTCTTTACGTTAAGTGCAGTACTGAACTGACTCAGTTTTTCAAAGAGGAACTTCAACATTTATGAATTTCTTGTTACAAGGTGTAGTGTGATTAAACCATCTACAACATCACAGTTGTGTCCTTTGTCTAATTAACTGCAATATTTTGTTTACAAAACATATTGGGATTTCTTTGGAATATTATGTCGAATTAAGTGTGCAGTATATACAATATATAGCGAAAATTCCCGAGTTGCGTTTCTTTTGCGCTTGAGTATATATATATTTGGGAAAATGGAATATAATTAGTGTGTATATTTGAATTGCGACCCGTCACCTTAGCCTATAGATATTCTGATTAGAGAATCGATAGTTTCCAGTTGGTACCACGAGGAGGTGTGACTAGGACTTGTTGTTATATAAAGCATAATTACGTTTTATATTACAACCATTTACCAACCTTCCGGCTTCTTGAGGACAGCTCGGATGACATGACAGCGCGCTGTCATGCTGTGGGAGGAAACCGGAGTACCCGGAGAAAACCCACGTGTCCGACGAGCGGGTGACTCTCAATAACAACGCCGAGACAGGGCAACTAACCCGGGTTGCATTGATGGAAAGAGTGCGCTACCCGGACACCCTTAGCAAGAGCTCTAGATACGGATTTTGCTATTTGGGTTCATTTGTTTATATATGCTTGTTAACTGTACAGTTTCAAGTAAATTGTCAAAAGTGGAACTAACCATGAATTCGGAAGATGTAGATCGGCACGATTTTAAACACTATATATTTATGTTTCGATACGCACTGAAATGTTTTTGTTTTTCTTCAAAATCTTTTGCGTCTAGTTCATTTATTTGCGAAAGCTGAAATTATGCATATACGCAGCTTATCTAGAGCTCTGCAAGTTAGCTGGATGTAGAATCTGGAAGACGGGTTGGAGATGATGTAGAATCTGGAAGACATGCCGGTTTGTTGGCTGAATGGTGTATTACGTCATTTTCAGCACATTTTAGGCTATATATGACAGTCGTGCAGTGCAGACAACCTACATTTTCCTGAGTAGAACCAGTATTACTCTATACCTCCCTCCATTGTAAGAATTGACACATTCTCACAGAAGACGGACTGGATATGTATTACAGTGAAGATGGATGTAGAATCTGGAAGACGGGAGAATATGTATTTCAATGGACAGATGTAGAATCTGGTTGATTGAATGGAGTTTTACTTAATGTTCAGCACATATTAGCTATATATGATAGTCGAATTTTCAGTGGTGGAAGCAGACCACCCACATTTTCTTTGGTATAACCGGTAATGTATACCTTCCGCCATCCGTAAGAATTGACACTTTCTCGCTTACAAATGGAGCTCCCAGAGATGACAAATCCGGAAGACGGGCTGGAGATGTAGATTCTGGAAGACGGACGAATAGATATTTCAATTGACAGATGTAGAATCTGGAGGACATGCTGTTGAAAACGTACGTAGAATCTGAAAGACATAGAAATACGTATTACAATGAAGACAGGTTTAGAATCTGGAAGGGTCAGGCTGGTGAAGACGTATGTAAAATCTGTAATACATGCAAATATGTATTGCAATAAACGGATGTAGAATCTGGAAGACGGGTTGGAGATGTATTAAAGCGAAGATGGATGTAGAATCTAGAAGAAGGTCGGTTTGTTGGCTGAATGGTGTATTACGTCATTTTCAGCACATTTTAGGCTATAGATGACGGTCGTTTTTTAGCGGTGGATGCAGACAACCTACATTTTCCTGGGTAGAACCAGTATTACTGTATACCTCATTTTCCTGGGTTGAACCAGTATTACTCTATACCTCCCTCCATTGTAAGAATTGACACATTCTCACAGAAGACGGACTGGATATGTATTACAGTGAAGATGGATGTAGAATCTGGAAGACGGGAGAATATGTATTTCAATGGACAGATGTAGAATCTGGTTGATTGAATGGAGTTTTACTTAATGTTCAGCACATATTAGCTATATATGATAGTCGAATTTTCAGTGGTGGAAGCAGACCATCCACATTTTCTTTGGTATAACCGGTAATGTATACCTTCCGCCATCCGTACGAATTGACACTTTCTCACTTACAAATGGAGCTCCGAGAGATGACAAATCCGGAAGACGGGCTGGAGATGTAGATTCTGGAAGACGGACGAATAGATATTTCAATTGACAGATGTAGAATCTGGAAGACATGCTGTTGAAAACGTACGTAGAATCTGAAAGACATGGAAATACAATGAAGACAGGTTTAAAAGGGTCAGGCTGGTGAAGACGTATGTAAACTTTGTATTACATGCAAATATGTATTGCAATGGACGGATGTAGAATCTGGAAGACAGGTTGGCAATGGACAGATGTCTGCTGTGACTTCTGACTCCATCCAACGTCTTTGATTTCATGTAAAAAAGAAAACAAATGGTTAATAACAAATGAATCAATCGTGTCCTGACCATTTTTGCAGTGGTGGGATGACAGGCTCCATCAAACGTCCGACTTCTGACATCACGCAATGTCTGCGGCTTCTGACTCCATCCAACGACTGTAACGCGACGTGGCAAAAATGTGTTACGGGGCACGACGAAACAAAAATGTGCGACGCGATGTTACGGACAACGTGATTCCTTTATAGTCCCACTAGACCCCACTTCACTTTAAGAAAAGTGGGGTATAATAAAAACGTGTTACGCAAAGCGACTTCCCGGGATACGACGCAACGGAAAAAAGTGTTACGGGATGTGACGCAACGGGATGTAACGCAACAGAGATGTGACGCAACGGGACAACAAATGTGTTACGAGACGCGCGGCGACGGAACAAACATTTGTTATGGGACACGAGGCAATCTTACAGACAACGTGATTCCAATATAGCCCCCACGTCACTTTATGAAAGTGGAGTATAATAAATCAATATTGCCCTTACCATTTTTGCAGTGTTGAGATGACAGGCTCCAACCAACGTCTGTGACTTCTGACTCCATCCAACGTCTTTGACTTCATGTAAAAAAGAAAACAAATGGTTAATAAAAAATGAATTAATCTTGTCCTTACCATTTTTATAGTAGTGGGCTGACAGGCTTCATCCATCGTCCGACTTCTGACATCACGCAATGTCTGTGGCTTCTGACTCCATCCAACGACTGTAACGCGACGTGGCAAAAATGTGTTACGTGGCGCAACGGAAAAAAATGCGTTACGGGATGCGACGCGATGTTACGGACAACGGGATTGTCCTTTGAGAAAAGTGGGGTATAATAAAAACGTGTTACGCAAAGTGGCTTCTCGGGATACGACGCAACGGAAAAAAGTGTTACGGGATGTGACGCAACGGGATGTAACGCAGCAGGATGTGACGAAACAGGACAATAACTGTGTTACGAGACGCGCGGAGAGGGAACAAACATTTGTTATGGAACACGAGGCTATCTTACAGACAACGTGATTCCAATATAGCACCCCCCACTTCACTTTGTGAAGTGGAGTATCAGCATAAATCAATATTGTCCTTACCATTTTTGCAGTGTTGAGATGACAGGCTCCAACCAACGTCTGTGACTTCTGACTCCATTCAACGTCTTTGACTTCATGTAAAAAAAGAAAACAAATAGTTAATAAAAAATGAATCAATCTTGTCCTTACCATTTTTGCAGTAGTGGGATGACAGGCTCCATCCAACGTCCGACTTCTGACAACACGCAATGTCTGTGGCTTCTGACTCCATCCAACGACTGTAACGCGACGTGGCAAAAATGTGTTACGTGGCGCAACGAAAAAAATGTGTACGGGATGCGACGCGACGGGATTTAACGCAACAGGGATGTGACGCAACGGGACAACAAATGTGTTACGAGACGCGCGGCGACGGAACAAACGTTTGTTATGGAACACGGGGCTATCTTACAGATAACGTGATTCCAATATAGCCCCCACTTCACTTTGTGAAAGTGAAGTATCATAAATCAATATTGTCCTTACCATTTTTGCAGTGTTCAGATGACAGGCTCCAAACAACGTCTGTGACTTCTGACTCCATCGAACGTCTTTGACTTCATGTAGAAAAGAAAACAAATGGTTAATAAAAAAATAATCAATCTTATCCTTACCATTTTTGCAGTAGTGGGATGACAGGCTCCATCCAACGTCCGACTTCTGACAACACGCAATGTCTGTGGCTTCCGACTCCTTCCAACGACTGTAACGCGACGTGGCAAAAATGTATTACGTGGCGCAACGAAAAAAATGTGTACGGGATGCGACGCGACGGGATGTAACGAACAGGGATGTGACGCAACGGGACAACAAATGTGTTACGAGACGCGCGGCGACGGAACAAACATTTGTTATGGAACACGAGGCTATCTTACAGACAACGTGATTCCAATATAGCCCCCACTTCACTTTGTGAAGTGGAGTATCAGCATAAATCAATATTGTCCTTACCATTTTTGCAGTGTTGAGATGACAGGCTCCAACCAACGTCTGTGACTTCTGACTCCATTCAACGTCTTTGACTTCATGTAGAAAAAGAAAACAAATGGTTAATAAAAAATGAATCAATCTTGTCCTTACCATTTTTGCAGTATTGGGATGACAGGCTCCATCCAACGTCCGACTTCTGACAACACGCAATGGCTGTGGCTTCCGACTCAATCCAACGACTGTAACGCGACGTGGCAAAAATGTATTACGTGGCGCAACGAAAAAATTGTGTACGGGAGGCGACGCTACGGGATTCAACGCAACAGGGATGTGACCCAACGGGACAACAAATGTGTTACGAGACGCGCGGCGACGAAACAAACATTTGTTATGGAACACGAGGCTATCTTACAACGTGATTCCAATATTGTGAAGTGGAGTATCATCATAAATCAATATTGTCCTTACCATTTTTGCAGTGTTGAGATGACAGGCTCCAACCAACGTCTGTGACTTCTGACTCCATTCAACGTCTTTGACTTCATGTAAAAAAAGAAAACAAATAGTTAATAAAAAATGAATCAATCTTGTCCTTACCATTTTTGCAGTAGTGCGATGACAGGCTCCATCCAACGTCCGACTTCTGACAACACGCAATGTCTGTGGCTTCTGACTTCATCCAACGACTGTAACGCGAAGTGGCAAAAATATGTTACGTGGCGCAACGAAAAAAATGTGTACGGGATGCGACGCGACGGGATTTAACGAAAGGGATGTGACGCAACGGGACAACAAATATGTTACGAGACGCGCGGCGACGAAACAAACATTTGTTATGGAACACGAGGCTATCTTACAACGTGATTCCAAAATAGCCCCCACTTCACTTTGTGAAGTGGAGTATCATCATAAATCAATATTGTCCTTACCATTTTTGCAGTGTTGAGGTGACAGGCTCCAACCAACGTCTGTGACTTCTGACTCCATTCAACGTATTTGACTTCATGTAAAAAAAGAAAACAAATAGTTAATAAAAAATGAATCAATCTTGTCCTTACCATTTTTGCAGTAGTGCGATGACAGGCTCCATCCAACGTCCGACTTCTGACAACACGCAATGTCTGTGGCTTCTGACTCCATCCAACGACTGTAACGCGACGTGGCAAAAATGTGTTACGTGGCGCAACGAAAAAAATGTGTACGGGATGCGACACGACGGGATGTAACGCAACAGGGATGTGACGCAACGGGACAACAAATGTGTTACGAGACGCGCGGCGACGGAACAAACATTTGTTATGGAACACGAGGCTATCTTACAGACAACGTGATTCCAATATAGCCCCTACTTCACAAACCCCACTTCACTTTGTGAAGTGGAGTATCATCATAAATCAATATTGTCCTTACCATTTTTGCAGTGTTGAGATGACAGGCTCCAACCAACGTCTGTGACTTCTGACTCCGTTCAACGTCTTTGACTTCATGTAAAAAAAGAAAACAAATGGTTAATAAGAAATGAATCAATCTTATTCTTACCATTGTGCAGTAGTGCGATGACAGGCTCCATCCAACGTCCGACTTCTGACAACACGCAATGGCTGTGGCTTCCGACTCCATCCAATGACTGTAACGCGACGTGGCAAAAATGTGTTACGCGGCGCAACGAAACAAAAATGTGTTACGGGATGCGACGCTATGTTACGGACAACGTGATTCCTTTATAGCCCCACTAGACCCCAATTCCCTTTGAGAAACGGGATGTTACGCTACGGGATGTGACGCAACGGGACAAACAAATGTGTTACGAGACGCGTGGCGATGGAACAAATATGTGTTATGGAACACGAGGCTATCTTACAGACAACGTGATTCCAATATAGCCCCCACTTCACTTCGTGAAAGTGGAGTATACTAAATCAATATTGTCCTTACCATTTTTGCAGTGTTGAGATGACAGGCTCCAACCAACGTCTGTGACTTCTGACTCCATCCTTGGCAACAACTGTGACATAAGGTCCATCCGATGACTGACATAAAACTCCATTCAATTTCTGTGACTTGTGACTCTATCCTACGTCTGTGAATTCAAAAATAGACAAGCTAATTACCTGAATGTAAACATTGAAAGTAAACTAAAGGAAACATGTAGGTCTATGTAATTAAAATTGACCCTAAGCTCCCAATTAAAGAAATGTTACGGACAACATGATTATAGCCCTTTTAGCCCCAACTTCACTTGTGACTCCATCCTACGTCTGTGACTTGTGACTCTATCCTACGTCTGTGACTTGTGACTCCATCCTACGTCTGTGACTTGTGACTCCATCCAACGTCTGTGACTTGTGACTCCATCCTACGTATGTAACTTGTGACTCCATCCTACGTATGTGACTTGTGACTCCATCCAACGTCTGTGACTTGTGACTCCATCCTACGTCTGTGACTTGTGACTACATCCAACGTCTGTGAATTGTGACTCCATCCTAAGTCTGTGACTTGTGACTCCATACAACGTCTGTGACTTGTGACTCCATCCTACGTATGTGACTTGTGACTCCATCCTACGTCTGTGACTTGTGACTCCATCCTACGTATTTGACTTGTGACTCCATCCTACGTATTTGACTTGTGACTCCATCCTACGTATTTGACTTGTGACTCCATCATAGATCCTACGTATTTGACTTGTGACTCCATCCTACGTCTGTGACTTGTGACTCCATCCTACGTCTGTGACTTGTGACTCCATCCTACGTCTGTGACTTGTGACTCCATCCAACGTCTGTGACTTGTGACTCCATCCTACGTCTGTGACTTGTGACTCCTTCCTACGTCTGTGACTTGTGACTCCATCCAACGTCTGTGAATTGTGACTCCATCCTACGTCTGTGAATTCAAAAATAGACAATATGAATGTAAACCTTGAAAGTAAACTGAAGGAAGCAGGTAGGTCTTTGTAATTAAAATTGACCTAGTTTTGTTGTGTTTTATTTATAACTTTATGTAAAACTGATCCAACAAGGGGACATAAGCCTCCTGTAGACGCTTTACTGGCTAAAGTTAAAGCTTATGTAAAAAGGACCATAACTCTGTCAAAAATGATTCAACCAGAACATGGCTAAAGATCGGATGGAAAATGAAGGCACTATCGTTTTAACGAGGTACAAGTTAATGGACGACGGACGATGGAAACTCGCCATCCCTTAGGCTCCTCTGGCCATTAAAGCTAAAAAATAAAAAATAATAATATGATAATTAAAAAAGCACAAAAAAAACTATAAAACTAGATGGGTGTTCCGCAGAACACGTGAGTCACCTGTCAGAGCTTTGTCAGTATAACAAGGTCTACTGGACCCAGATAACTGACCTTGACAAACTGGCCTGAGTGAAGAAAAAAATAGTATTTTTAACCTTCAATGTGACATCGACCTTTTTATTTTAGTATGGCCATGTCTTTGTTGACATGGTAGTATATATTGAAAGTTTGATGAAGAAATATCAAGAAATGAGAAAGTTATAGCCATTGTTAAGTTTTCTTGGAAGAAAATAATGAGTATTTAACTCATATAATGACCTTCAGTGTGACCATGACCTTGTATTTTAATATGATCATGTTGATGTTGTCCTGATGAGTACATATTGAAGTTTTGAAGAAGAAATATCAAGAAATGAGAAAGTTATAGCCAACGTTAAGTTTTTTTGAAGAAAAAAATGAGTAATTAACCCGTATAATGACCTTTAGTGTGACCTTGACCTTTATAGTTTAGTATGGTGATGTCGATGTTGTCCTGCTGAGTATATATTGAGAAATATCAAGAAATGAGAAAGTTATAGATAACGTTAAGATGTGGTGACGGACTGACGGACGACAAAATGATCCCTATGTGTCGCAGTTTTCTTCGAAAAGGCGACACAAAACTTTTTAACACAAAATCCTAATTTTTAAAAAATAGAAATAAAACAAAATAGTTTTTTTATTTCTATTTTTTAAAAATTAGGATAAAGGGAAACACGGCAATCTTGATTTTTTTAAAAACTCACGACGTCCAGTTAGTTTTCTCTTCACTTGCATAACAATTAATATTAATGATTGAATAAATGCAACATAGTTGAAAATATTTTTTTTTACATATTACTAACTTCTTACAATATTGCACCAATAATATATTTTAAAAAATGGTAAAATATTGAAGAAAATTGAAATGTCAATTTTTTATTTAATTATATGCAAGGAGTTTTAAAGTCAAAATGACATAGTGAATTAAATCGAGTAGTAAATTTTAATATTTGAATAGAACTTAAGATTGCCATGTGTCCCTTTAAAGCTTTTCTGCAAAGATGCGTGCTAAATGCAAATACAAAGTCAACTCTTTTACAAATTATAATCACCGTGCACAGCAGCAGCTGTGATGGTACGTGGTACCACACACAAGGAGTTGCTATTTCTTCAGTTAGGCTAACCAATTCAAGAAATCACAGATATTGCTGCATTACGCATGTCGTTATGCCACTGAAGGAACTAATTATGTCCTTAGGATTCAATCAGTGCATTACTCGGATGACCTCCACTGATTCGACACTTGTATACGATTCCGCTGACTTAGGGAGCGTAACAGGAAAAAGTAAGTCCAGACTCTATTGTACCTCATAAGGCCAAAAAAGCAACTGTGTTTCTAGTTACCCGACCGTCCCTATTTTTTGGCGGCGACCCTACAGTTTTTTAAACAAACAAAAAAGAAGAAAAAAAAAGAAAAAGATTTCCGTGTTATTTGTTGAAAACAAACATGTTTTAAGTTTTCCTAAAAAAATGTCCAAAAGTAATGTAGTAATAGACACATTGTGAGCTCTCACTGGTCAACATTTGATACCTAACTGCTTTCATCAATTTTTTCTCTGGCCAAATTCCGAGATTTATCTACAAATCTGGGCTGGTTGGAATCGCAGATGTATGTCATTCTCGAAACCGAAAACCGAAAACAATTTGATCAAACCGTTTGTCTGTGACAAGTCAAAATGCTTTGAAAAACGCGATTTCCAATTAGGTATACATCACTATGGAACAGAATAAAGCACATATTCACCGCTATTGGTGGCGATTCCCCGAATGTACCAGTGTCAATCAATTCAATCCGATGTGATTTCAACAACGGAACAAGTAATAAACATAATATTATACTTATATATATTAAAATAGAATCCGATTAGTTTTGACATCCATGAAAAAAAAAAACCTACCTACTTACCCTATTTTTTTCAACTGAGTAACCAGAAACACAGGTGGTTATTTTCTGGCCTAATACCTTTAGGATGTCCTATTAGTTTTATAAACCTTAGAACCACACACACAACGTAACATGACCAATTCGGGAAAAAGCTGATGAACGATGAATTGTGAACGTATAGCTGCTACATCATGAACTTTTGGTTTTGATGGAAAATCCGGAGATTGTACACTTAGATTTGGCAGGCCTGTTTTTTGAACAGTCGAGCTTAAAATGAAAACTCAAAATTTTATTTTTAATGCAAGCAAATTTAGTCAAAATCATACTGGATTAATTAACTGAGGTGATAATTTTGATGCTTGACTTATAGACTGCCGTGTGTCCCTTTAATCCATTTAATCACAATTTTGAGTTCCGTTGGAGCCCAGGGATTATTGGAACCAACATTTCTGAATTCACGTTATAGCGTTTGAGACATGATACTTTGTTGAGGACCTCATAAACAAAATTAATTGAACTAGGACAAAAAACAGCTTATATGCACAACTCGAAGTGAAGTTAGAGGCAAACGCCTGGGTGATTACACCATAAAGCCCTCTTATTCTTTGAATAGTTGAAAAGATAAAAACTAGTCGATTATGTGGTACAAGCTTCCAAGGATACAACTAAGACCCAATATTGGTTCTGCCAAGAAAACTATATCCTTGTCCATTAAATAAAAATATTTGATCTGTATAATATATATGTTTTGTATAACTAATTAGTATTATGCAAAGACTGGAATCCATTATGTGTTTGAAACATCAACTTTTAAAACTTTTGTTTCTTAAAGAAATAAACTCAACTTTCTCAACCTATCAACATATCTTTTGCCTTTACATGTTATACATTGTATATATAAATACTGCACTAAAATAATGCCACATACCTTTTTATAAGAAGAATTTGTTCACCTCAGTATCACTATATAGATCAAAAGTCCAAACAGACAAATCTGTTCCTTTCTGAGTATTTCAGCAGTATGATCAGAGATGCAAGATTAAAAAAGGATTAAACTGAAAAGCAGTTCACTCAACAGATAAAACTAACCAATCAATGATAGTTTTTCCAGTCACAACAGTTGACCAATCAGGGATCGTATTTCCAAAGTAAGGCCAAAAAACAGGTGTATAAAAATATTCAGAAAGGATTAGTTCATTAATACAATTGTAATTGTTAAGAAAACTGAAAAGTAGTTCACTCTAACAATGGCTTCAATATAAGCCTTTTAGTTCACTCAAACAGCCAACTAATCAGTAATGTATCCACCTTGGAAAATTAGTTATACAATATGAAACATAGTTATGTTTTCATTATTTACTTGTACTGCAGTTATTTTAAAATACATGTGTAGCATCAAGCAATTTGAAAAACATGAAATTCTTTTCAGTACTTTTAAAGTTATATGGCTATGAGACACAATTTTGACCTTCGACCAATAAGTGTGAATTTGACCTCCTGATTCGTGCACACGACAAGTCCTTCTCATCATGCTGAATATTTCTGTATAGTTGTATTAATCCCTTAAAGGGAGTAATCATTTTCATGGGGGTCTAGGTGTCAGATTAAAAATTGACAAATATTAATATTTTCTATTCTACATGGCCAAAACATAATGAATGAGTATAAAAATGACCTCTTAATGGCAAAGAAATTGATTCTGCCCAGTAATACGTGCTATCCTAGGTTACGCACCAGGGTTAATTTCAGCATTGTACGTCCAATTTCGTCCTAGCTATGTGGTGTTTTCAATGTTTAGACATTAACAAAATGGTTCAAACAGCATATTTTGATTGATATAAGTGTTTTATCATGAAATGGAACATTTTTATAATTTAAGATATTTCTAGAAAAATCAAGGACTATAACTCCTGTGTTATTAATTCAATCTAGCTGGTATTCAACTTGTCTGAGCTTCCATAATATTAACAAACTGGCCAAGTTTGGTAAAGATCAAATACAAAACAAAGGTGCAATGTTCGCAAGGTGGAATATGACATTTTTCAGTAAAACAAGTGCCATAACGCTGGTATTGCTATTTCGAACTGGCTGGTTTTGAAACTTCTTTGAGCTTTTATTCATAATAAAGACAGGTGACACAGTTTGGTAAAATTAAATCCAAAATAAAGGTGCTCGAGTGTTCACAAGGCACAAATGCCTTTTTCAAAATAATCAACTTGAATTGATATAAACAATCTGGCTAAGTTTGATAAAGATCAAATACAAAATGAATTTGCTAGTTTTCACAAAGCAGAATACCGGTATGGCATTAAGTTAACAACAGACGGATGACGGACGAGGGACAGACGACCGTTAAATCGGCATCCCATAAAAGCTTCATTGTCAGGCAGTCTTACAGACAAATGATTTTGTTTCAGCAACATTGCTGCAATGTTACAGCAATGTTGCAGCAACTAGTTTTTATCGCCAGAACAGAGTTTTTTGCATGTATATATTGTTGCGGCTAGCGGCAATTACATCTCTGGCGATTTTCCTGCAACATATAAAATGTTGTAAAATATAAAATGTTGTAAAAGTTGTAAACGCATGATTAAGAGACACGTGCCTCCATCATGAATCATCAGAGTGAAGGGAGAGTCACATGCTTCCATCATGAATCATCAGAGTGAAGGGAGAGACACATGCCTCCATCATGAATCATCGGAGTGAAGGGATATTTTGCAATATTGCAGCAACGTTGATAGAAAATCTTTCAGAAATGTCGCCAGAAACTAATTTGCATACGAAACGCGATATTGTTGCAACGTTGCTGTAACATGTTGCCGGAATGTTGCTGTAAGATGTCGCCGGAATGTTGCTATAGCATGTCGCCGGAATGTTGCTGCAACTTTGCTGCAGTATTGTCACACATTGTCGCCACAAGCCTTGTATTTTGGTAACGGATGTCGTCGCGACAATCCTTGTATTTTGGTAACGGATGTCGTCACCACAAGCCTTGTACTTTGGTAACCGGTGTCGTCGCCACAAGCATTGTACTTTGGTAACGGGTGTCGTCACCGCAAGCCTTGTATTTTGGTAACGGGTGTCGTCACCACAAGCCTTGTATTTTGGTAACGGGTGTCGTCACCACAAGCCTTGTATTTTGGTAACGGGTGTCGTCGCCACAAGCCTTGTATTTTGGTAACGGGTGTCGTCGCCACAAGCCTTGTACTTTGGTAACGGGTGTCGACGCCACAAGCCTTGTACTTTGGTAACGGGTGTCGACGCCACAAGCCTTGTATTTTGTAACGGGTGTCGTCGCCACAAGCCTTGTGTTTTGGTAACGGATGTCGTCGCCCCAAGCCTTGTATTCTGGTAACGGTGTCGTCGCCACAAGCCTTGTATTTTGGTAACGGGTGTCGTCCCCACAAGCCGTGTATTTTGGTAACGGACGTCATTTTGCAGAAACGCCGTACGTAGACTTTTATTTTATGCACTAGAACGGAGGGATGGACGGACAGACGAACGAAGAAGTATCCAAATAGCTCAGATGAGCTGAGCTGTGATGTCAATATTGTGTTGAGAACCTCAAAATCATTTTCCGAGAAAGCTGAAGAATGGTAACAAGTTCATCAGGGGCGTAGCTCACTTGAAATGCATATATAGGCCCAACAAACTAGGTGGCATGATACCCCTGCTTTTTTTTTTAACTTAGCTATGCAGTGGTTGGTTTTGGCATATATCGATCTGATAGAGCACTTGTGGTATTAAAGAAATATTTTGAAGATCTTTTTTTTGACAAATTTGAGAATTAATATTTGCAAAGATGAATTACCTACACTGTAAAATAAAATCAGAAAAAAATGTTGACCCTTAACTAGTGCTGTTCTGATAGAGCATCGGTCATTTCAGCCTTTTTGCGATTGCAATTTCTTTTGGTCAAGTTTACTCGGTTGTTGCAAAATTATAACTTATTTCATTCTCTTTTACTAAAATGTACAAGAGAATAAAATAAGTTGTAATTTTGCAATAAGTAATCATATATTTTCTAAAGGGGTATCACATTTTATACTTAAAATAAATGCTTGGTCAGTTTCATTCAATTGCTTAATGACCAGAATATACTTGAAATGTGTTACTTTTCTTCATTATAGTCAGAAAAAGGCTTACACCTTTATCAGTATTTATTTACACTGGTGTGTAATATGTGTTATATGGAAGCCATGTTTTATCGATTAATGATCGATCATCGTTTTGTTGAAAATTCTGATGATCGATCATGAATTTTCAACCGATTCCCAACGCTACCCTTCCCACACCCTCTGACTTCAGTTTTTATTGCATTTTTGGACTTTTCATATTTTTCATTTTTCAAATTGATGTATAGGCCCGGGCCTATATGGCCTAATACTAGTAGTAGTACGCTGATGAAAATCATACACAAACTGATTTAAAATGTAATAGATAGATTGTGATAGAAGCTAATATAATAGATAGATTATTTAAATGCTGTACTTGAGTAAGTCTTTTACTAGGAGGTAGGCGTGTTGTTGTTTTCACCGACTTGAATCTGCTTGTTCAAGATAACAAAAGCAAGAGCTGTCGGACAACAGCGAGCTCGATTTGAGGTCTTTTAAATGATTGGAAAAAGAAAACAAGAGAGCCAAAATGGCCTGGAATATTTTGGCCCTGAATCGCTCAACATGATGGTCTTCACAAATAGTAAGAAAAGTTTTATTTTTAGTAACAGTGACCTTGACCTTGACCACAGTGGCTTCATATGCAATCACAAGCTTC
The DNA here is from genome assembly GCA_037043455.1 of Cyrtodaria siliqua. NCBI lineage: Eukaryota > Metazoa > Mollusca > Bivalvia > Adapedonta > Hiatellidae > Cyrtodaria > Cyrtodaria siliqua. The sequence continues at coordinate 468,024 of JAWPHD010000123.1, read as the reverse complement.
CTTTCCATATCAGATATCAACACACTAAGTTTTTTTCAATATCTGATTCATTACAAAAGTTACTGCCCCAATAATTTTTCTGATTTTAGAAACATTGACCTTGACCCAATTGACATCAAATGCAAACACCAAGCTTTCTTTCCATATAAGCTACATACACAGCAAGTCTCGTTGCAATACCTCATTCTTAACTAAAGTTATTGAGCAGAAACCATTTTTCTATTTTTACTAACAGTGACCTTGACCTTGTTCCCAGTGACTTTAAATGCAATACCAAGCTTTCTTTCCATATAAGCTACCTACGCAGCAAGTTTCTTTTCAATATCTCATTCCTAACTAAAGTTATTGCTCGGAAACCATTTTTTTTCTATTTTAGTAACAGCAACATTGACCTTGATGCCAATGACCTCAAATGCAATTCAAAGCATCCTTTCTATATAAGCACATAGCAAGTTTCCTTCAAATATCTCATTCCTAACTTAAGTTATTGAGCGGATATCATTTTTCTAGTTTTAGTAACCGCGACCATGACCCCAGTGACCTCAAATGCAAACCCAAGCTTCCTTCCATGTAAGCTACATACACAGCAAATTGTGTTGCAATATCTCATTCTATCAAAAGTTGTGGAGTGGAAACCATTTTTCTATTTTTAGTATCAGTGACCTTTACCTTGTCCCTAGTGACCGCATATGAAATACAAGCTTTCTTTCCAAAATACTATAACCTCCGACACATCAAGCTTCATCACAATATCTCATTCCTAACAAAAGTTATTACCGGGAATCATTATTTATTTTTAGTAACAGCAACATTGACTTTGAAATCCTAATTTCCAGTCCATATAAGCTACATACACAGCAAGTTTCGTCATAATATTTCAATCCTAACAAAAGTTATTGAGCGGAAACCATGTTTCTATTTTCAATAACAGCAACCATGACCTTGACCCCAGTGACCTCAAATGCAAGCCCAAGCTTTCATTCTATATAAGCTACATACACATCAAGTTCTGTTGCCTTATCTCATTCCTAACAATTAAAATATATTAAGATGAAACCATTTCTCTATTTTTAGTAACAGCGACTTTGACCTGCAATCCCACGACTACTTTCCATATAAGCTACCTACATATCAAGTGCCATCGCAATATATTATTCCTAACACATGGTATTGAGAGGAAATCACTTTTCTATTTAAGGAACAGCAAAATATCCATATACACACTTAAGACCCCCGGGGCTTGACCATTTTTGACCCAGGGGACTTCATTTGCACACACTTGATAGTACAGGGGTTGGTGATCATTAATTAAAGCTATAATGGCCATGTATATTTCTTAAATATATAAATCCAAGAAAGATGAAGATATGCGTTTGATGGTGTTGCAAGAGAAATAAATTATAAAATTAACTGGTTACAAATCTCAATACACTATCGTAGGAGAACAATACAGGAGTATTGCAGCGTATGAATACATTTTACGCAAGATCACGTGATGATCACGTGATGATGATGATTGATCTATTTATAGAACGCACAGCAAAACGGTGGAACAACAGATGAAATAGCTACATAAACAATATAGAACTTATCCGCACTAGAAAAGAAGAAACACCTGTTAAAATATGGGTCTTCTTTTTAATGCGTCGATTCATCAGTGAGGCTGTAGTTAGGAAACATGGTTACTAAAGCTTGGTGAACAAGTTCACCATGCTAAAAACTGGAAAAAAATAGGAACAAAGAATAAAATTCCAGTCGGAGATATATTAGAATGTTCAAATGATCAAGTTATCCCTGTGAATGATTTGGATTCTGATACTCAAAATATAGCTATTTTTGATGATTATGTTTGTGATCGCAACCAAAATGATATTATTAATTATTTTATCCAGGGAAGACACAAAAATTGTTCTGCAATTTATTTAACTCAATCTTATTACAAAACCCCTAAAGATATTCGGCTGAATTGCTCTCATTACATCTTCTTTGCAACTCCAAGTATAAATGAAATAAACATGCTTTCTAGAGAACAAGATGTCAGCAAAGATCAGTATAACGAAGCAACTGACAGGCAGTACGACTTTCTGTATCTGGATCGCCCTAGAAAGTTGGTCAAAAGAAACTTCACCGGTGAAATTTAATCTAATCATATTATATATAATGGGGCAAATATTATACATTTTGGTATTGTGCTGTCTGAGTATGTAAAACAAAAACATTTGGTTAATTATCTTAACAAAGGCAAAAACCAGGAAAATGTTTTAAAAAGTGATCTTAACATGGATAAAAATAAAATTATCAATGTTGGTAATCCAGAAAAAGCAGATGATGCAGCAACAAAGCAATTTACTGTAAGAAGAATAACAAAAAGCATACGTGATTATAATATTGATAAAATTCCAGATATGATGAAAGATTTAACAACAGGTGTTGATGATAAACTTAGTCAAATACAGACAAAGTTACAAGCAAACCGTGAGAAAATGATTGAAATTCAAAACGGTTTAAAAGATGAAATAAAACTTTGAGTGATGCTTTAACAGAGCTAGAAAAGAAAGAAGATGTATTGGAAGAGAGTGAAAACTACAAGAAATTAAGTGAACAAATAAGATCTGGTGTTCAAAATATTAATACACGGATTGGGGAAATCAATAAACAAATGATTGACAACAATGAACTAGAAACTGCTATTGCCGATGCTTCAAAACAAATGAGAACTGCTTTTACTACTGAAATAACTCAAATTAAAATATTAAATGAGCAGATAAACACCAACGTTGCCGATATCAGTAAAGAGTTTGACGACATCAAAAAGAAAATGGTTGATGGTAAGTCGCTGGAGACTGCTCTGAGCAAATTGATTGACATTGATAAACTTGAGACTGCTTTTGATGATGTTTTAAAGCACTTGAAAGCTGCCCAGGATGAAAGGAGCAAAGCTTTTGATGGCGAAATAGCTTTTCTTAAAGAGTATAATCAAAAGTCTGACAGCCGACACACAGCAATTCTTGGTATAATTGATAAGTTGAATGTAAAAGTAGACTATTTAAGTCGGAATTTACTTGTCGAATATACAATAGATGGAATAAGTATTATTCAAGATTATGACAGAAGTAGTGATAATCTTTTAGTATCATACCCGACGCAAAAACCACTTGAAAGATCCTGGCGTTCAAAACATTTTCTTGATGCGTTTACTTTTATAGCCAATCCACTTATAAAAGTTGAAGAATATTATAAAAAATATCCCGACGGTGGGTTGCAAATTCTTAAGGAGGGTCGTTATGTATTTGAAATAGATTTTACTTATACAGGAGCAGATATAGAAAGTTTCTATATTTATGTATCATCAGGTGATGTCGGAAAGCATCTTCACCCGATAATACAAAATGACAAACAAATAGTAAAAGAAACATTTGAATTATATCTCAAACCGCCATATAGTATGAATTTCAGATCAGATATATAATACGACACTACACAAGTTTTCAATTTTGAAAAATCAAGATTTAAACTGTTTTATTTAAGTGATTAGTATTAACAAAAATTATTCACTCTATATTATATGGAACAAAAAATTGTATTATCATCAGAAAAAGCTTCAATAATTAATAGCTCAAATACACCGAGTAATTTTACAACTGTATTTGACAGACCATTAATATTAGGCAGAAACAAACAGTATGGTATTGGACTCGATAAGTTTAATTCCATGACTTACTCGTGGTAGAATATTAGTGAAGATGTTAATAACAAAGTGATAAGGTATCACGATGGAACAGACTGGAAAACTATTAGTTTTGCAAATGGAAATTACAGTTATGCCGATATCGATAATTATATAAAAGAAACATTGACTGTAAACAATGATTTAACCAATGACTCACCTGCCCCGATAATATTTGAGTTTGATTTGTCAAGTTTCAAATGTTCAGTTACCATTCATAATAAGTTCGTACTTGATTTAAGAGAATCAAACGTTCACACCTTGATCGGGTTTGACAAAGATGCAGTTATTAGAAAAACTAAATTTGGAACTGTAACACCAAACAGAACAAATTATATCGATACATTGTATATCCACTGTGATTTGATAAGTAATTCTATTGTTGATGGATCATACGGGGATGCCATTTATGAAATAAGTACAGCTGATCTTACGAGATCATATCCTTTTAAAGATGAACCGATAAGAGTCGGGTTCTGTGAAGTAAACAAAACGATCATTAACAGTATTAATATTTACATTACCGATTTCTCTGGTAAGATTATTAATCTTAATGGTGTCCACACATCATTTCGATTTGTTTTGAAGGAATGAATGCATAAGTTATATGGCACGTTTAAAAAAAGTTTATGACACTAGTATGGGAACATATACTCAAGTTGACCGATTAACTGGAGCTGGCATATTTGACATTTTTTCAAAAGTTGGATCAAAAATATTTAGCGAGTCTGTAAAAACAGCAGGTAAAAAGGCATTAGAAACTGCTGGAAACAAATCATAGAGAGTGGTTCTAAAAAAACTTGGAGATGAAGTAGGAAAAATGGCTGCTGATAAATTAGTTTCAGTTATAAAATCTAAACCAAAAGGTGAGATAGTTTTAAAAGAACTTACAAAGGCTGATAACAAAAAAGAAGTTGTAGCTGAAATTGAAGAAGATGTAAATGCAAAAATTAACAGATTACTATCCGGAAGAGGAAATATTCATGCAAGAATTAATCGATTAATTAATAAAAAATAATCTAATTACTAGTATACATAGATGTTTCGAAGTAATCAATATAATACTAGATATGAACATGTACCTATTCAGTTAGATACCCCCATAACACAACCAGGCAAATGAAAAGTGGCTACCAATTTTTGTTAAATGACAGAAGTTCTTACTTTGATTGGTATAACGCATATTTTGAAATCAGTTTTCAAGTAAACAAGCTTCTCGATGGAGCTGCTTTTGCAGCAGCCGATGAAATTGCTATAATTAACGATGCAGCTTCACTGATTGATCAAATGCAAGTAACGCAAAATGGAAAAATAGTTTACGATGGAAATAATCTTCACAGATTTGTTAATGTCAAAAGCTTGCTTGAAATTTCCGATGATTATGTAAAGACAACCGGAACAAATGAATACTTTAATTTAGATACCACAGCTGTGGCAGAATCTCGAAATGATCAAGTTGGTTATAATTCAGGATTTACGATTTGTCATGCTTTAATCATAACTAATCAAAAAGTTGACTCTACATTGCGCTCGGACGCTGTGGTTTCTATAGGACCCTATAGCTTATTTTTTCTATAATCCCATTATATAAATATTCCTTCTTTGGAGGTTTGGAAACAAACATACTTCATCCTAGTCAGATTCAAATCAGCTGGCAACTGACAGATGATAATGTGCTAATGTTCAAAGCTGATGGCGATGATGGTCGAGTAGTTATTAATAAATTAGTTTTGTGGATACCCAGAATGATATTTAACTCAGATGGTTTAAGTTACGTAATGACAAATCATATGACATCAACAAGATGGACTTATCTTCGTGAAATGATACAAGAAAGCGGAAGTTCTCTACTAACTTAATCCGTATTTAGAATAACGGCTGGTGTTAAAAATTCCAAACATGTGTTTGTGTATTTGCAAAGGTCAGACAAGAGCTCTTCTCAAACACAAAATACTCACCTTTTAGATACTTTTAAACTAAATGCTGCTGATGCTAATTGCTATTTACAATCAGCTAGATTGGAAGTTGGAAACGGCGTATATTATCCAGAAACTGAATACAGCCATGATAATATTATAAGAATATTCAGAGATGTTATTAATTATTTTTACAAACAAAATGATAGAAACACTGGAACTTTACTAAACGTGGGTAATTTTAAAACTATTTTCGGAATGATATATTTCGATTTAAGTTACAAAGGTAATGAGGTCAGTATTGATCCAAAACAACTAAGTTTGAGATATAAATTAAATAACCTTCCTGGCGGTAGATATAAAGTTTATGCTTTGGTTCTCTATGAAGAAAATGTAGTTATTGATGCTGTCGGAAATGAACTAGTTATTGTTTAATCTAACTTATAATATATATGACTTACGTAAATTATTCAGTAAATTTGACAGATGGCCAGAAACAAAGTTTAGCAAAGGCTTATGAGAACAAGAGCGAATTAACACTCAGGTTGAACAATAACCTACTAACTGGGAATTTCCCCTTGTCGCTGACAGCTACTCAGATCAACAATATTAACAAAGCTAAATCTGGTGGACGGGGATTAGACATAAATATATCAAAATCGCAGATGAGATCCCAGTCTAAAAATGGAGGCTTTTTAGGCGCATTAGCTGGTTTGTTAACTAAAACAACTTTACCAACAGTTGCTAAATTTGATCCAAAGATATTAGGACCTCTAGCAACAGGGGCACTTAGTGGTCTGGCAAGTACTGGAATTGGTAAAATATTTGGAAATGGAATGGTAACTGTTCCTGCTGATAAAAAACAAACACTTCTAAGTTCAAATAAATTAACACTTGCACAAAAAAACAAAATAGCAAAGTCAAAGGGTTACTGCACTATTAAACTAACAAAAAACAACAACTGCAAGACGTACTGGCATGTGCTTCTAGTAATAAAACGGTAACTGTTCCCAGTGATAAGAAACAGCAAGACGTAACGGCAACTGTTCCTAGTGATAAAAAACAAACACTTCTCGCATCAAATAAATTAACAGCTGCACAAAAAAAAAAAAATAGCAAAGTCAAAAGGTCGCTGTCCTGATAAACTAACTAAAAACCAACAGCAGGACGGAGGATTTCTTGGGCTTCTTGCATCATTAGGAATTCCGTTGTTCGGATCTCTTATTAGTGGCTTAACTGGAAAAGGTTTACAAGTAGACAGAAGAGGACAGGGACTAAGAGTTGATCGTGGGTGTACAGCAAAAACAAATTACCAGCAAAACAAAACAAACAAAAACCTGGTATTATTAATCTGGATGAGCATACTGGACCTGGTACACACTGGACTTGTTACTATAATAATTATTACTTTGATCCGTTTGGTCTGAGCCCACCAAAAGAAGTTCTGGCGTACATACCTATATACAACACTATTCAGTATCAAGATAAAACAAGTGTTCTATGTGGATATTTCTGTCTATTCTTCATTAAAAAGTTACAAGAAGGAAACAGTGTGTATGATATTCTTTACAAATTATTAAAACCTTACAAGCCAATAGAAAATGAAAACATCATAAAATCATATCTTTTAAAATCTTTTAAAATAAAGTTTAATCTAATCATATTATATATGAGTTATTGCATAAAAGAAAAAAAGGTCACTGAAAATGTTGATCCTAAGTATGTTTTAGCAAAAATGTTAGAAAAATGTTAAGAGCAACTTGTGCATCTTGTGGTATTACTAAAACAAAGTTTGTTAAAAACACAGAAGGTGGTAATATTGATGTTCATAAAGCTATGCTTCCTCTGTTACATAAAAAGGGGTTAACAATTCCTGGTTATAAATATTGCGGTCCTGGTAATCCACTTGATAGCGGGGAACCGGTAAATGAATTAGATGCTGTTTGCAAAGATCATGATTATTGTTATGATGAAAATCCTAGTAATAAATCAATGTGTGATAAAAATATGCTTGCTGGTTTGAAATGTAGTAAGTCTAAAAGTATTGGAGAAAAGATCTCTAAAAATTTGATAGTAAGACCAGTTATTAGTACAAAATATAAAAAAGAGTATGCTAATGGACCATTGGAAACGGCCGAAAACGACACATACGAAATATTGCAGTCTCGGTCTGATTGAGACTGTTCATGAGCGGTAGTGAAATATGCTAGCTAGAGCTCACGCCCTCCAGCCCCGGGTTGAGCAGAACTCAATATTAATAAAATCAATAGTACAAAAGTTTAACCATCCCGAAGATGGCATGCATATGGCGTTGGACATGGAGTTTATTGCTTCCCCATGTCGTACGGCGTATGGTCCCAGTATCTAATAAAATTAAATGCCCCGATGAGCGAAATAAACATAATGGAATTTAGTTGGGAGCAGCGGTTATGAAGCCTGCACATCACAAGTAACAGTCAAAAGACTAAATTAAAAAGCAGACAACATATCCTATAAGTGGTTAAACAATACCCAGAGCCTTTAATCGGCCGGAGTAGTGGAACCACTGAATCGAAAATTAAGTAAGAAAACAAAAAGAAATGAAAAAGTACCACCGATAATTAAATATAAGTATCGGCTCAGCGATCTCCAAAGATCGAATGAATAACAGTACTGATTGCAAGCGCGGGGAGACGTTTTACTGCCGCCACACTGCACAAGCAACGCCACTGTGCTATAAAAAAGAGTATGCTAATGGACCTTTGGAAACGGCCGAAAACGACACATACGAAATATTGCAGTCACGGTTTGATTGAGACTGTTCATGAGCGGTAGTGAAATATGCTAGCTACCGCTCACGCTCTATAAACTTGGTCTTGGAAACTCAAAAAACTAGAAAAGGCGTTGAATGGACTGACAAGTGAGCAGATGAACTTCATAAGCCTATACTAAGAAAGTTCACTCAACGCCCTGTGATTGTTAATGAAATTGATAAAATATGGTCTGCTGATTTGGTTGATAGGCAATCGTTTTCAAAGTATAATAAAGGTACTAAATACTTGCTTACTGTTATTGATGTGTTTAGTAAATATGCTTGGGTTGCGCCGGTTCCAAATAAAACTGGTTTAGAAATTACCAAAGCGTTTTAACAGATAATCAGTACAGGAAGACAGTGTAAATTGTTGTGGGTTGATCAAGATGTAGAGTTTTACAACAAGACGTTTAAGCAATTTCTTGAAGATAATAATATCGAAATGTATCACACTTTTAATTTCGGAAAAGCTGTAGTAATTGAACGATTTAACAGGACATTAAAAGAAAAGATGTGGAAATATTTTACAGCTAACAATACAAATACATATTTAGGCGTGTTGCAAGAAATGGTTGACAATTATAATAACACAAAGCATTGGAGTGATAAAATGACACCGACTGAAGCAAGTGATGAAAATAATAAAGGAACGGTGTATTTCAACTTGTATGGAAAAATGAGAAGAAATCAAATTAAGCCAAAGTTTAAAATAGGGAATAATGTTAGAATCAGCAAATAAAAAAGAACGTTTGAGAAAGGTTATACCCCAAATTGGACTGAAGAAATATTTGTTGTTGATGAAATTCAAAACACAAATCCTGTGACATACAAAATAAAAGATTTAAACAACGAAAACATTGATAGAAGCTTTTATGAATTAGAAATGATAAAAGCAAAGCAAGAAATATTCAGGATTGGAAAAGTAAAACGACGTGATTACAAAAAGAAACAAGCATTGGTTAAATGGAAGGGTTACAATGAGGATTCCAATAGTTGGGTTCCATTCAGGGATATTGAAAATATTAAATTAGGGTTTAAAAATAATTATATATAGTATTATTATATAATGGAACAAGAAAGATTAGAAAAGGTTTGCAGAAAACTTAACAATTTAAAAGATAAATATAGAAGAAAATTGATGACAAGCAAGCAACTCCAAGTAGAATATGAAGTAGTTCGTGATGATTTTATGGACACCAATAAAATACGACTGCTGGTCGAAATAGATAATTATGAACGCGAGCTGGATGGAAACAGAGAAGAGCTTCTTGAACTGAAAAAAAAAATAGCAAAGTGTAGAAAAATAAAATACTCCATGGTAAAAATTGATATGCAGAGTAATGATGAAGGCTACTGTCCGGTTCCGTCTGACTTTGCTTAATGAGTTGCAAATGTTTTAGTTATTTACAAAATTAATAGATACTGGGGCTACTGGTAATTTTCTTCCTAAGCGAAGGGCAATCAAGCAGTTTGTATAGTTGTGTGGGGTCTGGCAGCAAGCATGCCATCGCCATTTGGCGTTTGTAAATGTTTGTGTTAAGGACAACTGGAGACAACTTGATAACTGTTTGATTGATTTGTCGCGAGGGAAAAACTGTGCCTATACCCTCAGTATCTATACTACTCATAACTCCGCTGTTACTGGTCCGATCTGGCTGGTTTTCGAACCTTCCGAGCTTTCATCGACATTAGCAATCTGGTAAAGTTTGGTAAAGATCGGATGAAAAATAAAGGCCCTATCGTCTTAACGAGGCAAAATATAACATTTTAACTAAATCAAGGGCCATAACTCCGCTGTTACTGGTCCGATCTGGCTGGTTTTCGAACTGTCCGAGCTTTCATTGATATTAACAATCTATTAAAGTTTGGTAAAGATCAAATGAAAAATGAGGCCCTATCGTCTTGAGGCAAAATATAGCATTTTTAACTTATTCAAGGGCCATAACTCCGCTGTTACTGGTCCGATATTGCCGGTTTTCGAACTTGTCCGAGCTTTTATTGATATTAACAATCTATTAAAGTTCGGTAAAGATCAGATGAAAAATGAAGGCTCTATCGTCTTAACGAGACAAAAGTTAACGACGGACGACGGACAACAGACGACGGACGGACGGACGGACAACTCGCCATCCCATAAGCTCTTCTGGCCCTTGGCCAGGTTAGCTAAAAATGGCTAAGAACCACAGAACGCTGTATTATTATGTGTACAAGGTAAAAGCAGTCCAGAGAAGACTACAGTATACGTTTTACATCAGGGTTATTCATAGGGGTCCGGCTCATGTGATTTGTAGCTAAATACCACTTGAAATTGAACACAATTTTCTTGCATACAGGACAAGGATTTCTTGCATACCGGACAAAGATATCCGCCATTTTACCGGGGCTAGATATTTCCATCTCACCCTAGGGTCGAGATAAAATTCACGCGCGCCTACATCCGGAATGCAGGAAAACATGCAAAACGTTAGTAGCTGGCGGCGTCGACGCACAATATGTCTCTGATATGCAAGAAAAATAATCTATCATGGGTATTCGGTTCAGATAGGGAATTCCAACCCTCGGTATAAGTGTTTTAATCGGAACCTCGGCAAAAACACTTATAGCTCGGGTTGGAATTCCCTATCTTCACCGGATACCCATGAAAGATTCTTATAATCCGTCATTTTACCGAGGCCAGATATTTCCATCTCACCCTAGGGTCGAGATAAAATTCACGCGCGTCAACATCCGATATGCAGAAATACATGCAAAACGTTAGTAGCTGGCGGCGACAACGCACAGCATGTCTCTGATATGCAAGAAAAAGAATCTTTCAAAGGTATTCGGTTCAGATAGGGAATATAAGTGTTTTAATCGGAACCGAGACTGTGCCGAGGTTCCGATTAAAACACTTATACCTCGGGTTGGAATTCCCTATCTTCACCGGATACCCATGAAAGATTCTTATAATCCTACATATCCGAGTCCACATAGTACTTTCTTTCCTACCATTCTGTTCTATTCTATGATATGGCTGCTGGATATGATGAAGGATAATTTTGTTTTATCGACAAATCACATGAGCCGGACCCCTATGCTTTTAGGGGAACTATGTTTAACACTTTTGGGGATCTAGGGAACAGTGTAAATACGTTTAGGGATCTAGGGAACATGGGCAAAATACTTTTGCGAACTTTGGAAAATACTTTCACAATGAGAGGGAGGCATTCGAATCTCAATCGGAACTGCCTCGTCGGATTGGCGAAGTGTTCAGATCGGCGTTTCCAGGGACACACGGCAACAGTTCGGGCTTCCCTGGGTGCCAGGGACACACGGCAACAGTTCGGGCTTCCCTGGGTGGCATACGAGAAGACTTAGCTTCTTGACATTCATTCTTATCATTTGACTTAAAAACTGACTTCATGAACAAGTTGAGCTTTTAAATGTGTCAGTTATTCTATCAGTACGTATATATAGTATTGGTGCATCAACAGTTAGTAATAGGCAAACACAATTTACTCTGAACTATTCTAATAATTAATACTGATGACTGCACCAATGGAAGAAATGAAGAAAAACTAACAAGGTCGTGAGTATTAAACAAATCAAGAAATTATTTAACATACTTACATACTTATAAACAAGCATCCAAAGACGCCATCATCCAGAACCACCTCTCGCCACTGGGCTTTTCGACTCATATCCTGGAACGTTCTAACCATGTTGAGCCAACAGATTGGCCAAATCACTGCCCGTCTGTGGATCACTTGCAGCTTCTCTCATCTCTCCTCCGCCACAGTCAGCTAAAGGCGAGTTGAGAGCCTCTGAATTGCTGCTATCCTACTTATCCGATTGATGCTCAAAACAGAAAACATCCTTCATATGTCGAGAGTTTGCCGGGAATCTAAAGTTCTTCCTTGTACCTGTGTTGCTTTAGCACTTTCGTTGGATCTCACACAGTTGATGTAAGTTGAATCCCTGGATGTTTTCCTCTTCTTGGTCCTTTCTCTTTCGACGGTATCTGCTAGCTCAATTAGCAACTGTATCTATAGCGTCCCTGCTTTAGAGCTGTGTTACACGAGGACTGCACATGTGCTAGATTCCTTGGTTTCCCCACACAATCTAGAGCGGTTGATTTACTAATATTTTATTGCAAATATGTTACAATACATCAATTCAGCATCACAATATTCATAGCAACATATGCAAAAGGACTGAACTACAAGTTATTACAACATTAGTTACAGTTCTCTCCACAGAGAGCGGTTAACTAGTCCACAGCTTGCCAGGAAAGTTAACCGAGTCAAATCCCTTTATACGGAGGTCTGGTGGAATGCTCCGCACCACCCACCCGTCCCCGTACATACGCGATTTCTTTTCTACATGCGATTTTCCTGCGTTTTAGTGCATTTCACAGACAATATTTTCATTTGTAAGCAATCCATATTGGTCAATGATTGATTATTTATTGATGTTGACATTGTTTATATGTAAAGTATGTATATTTCCAACATTCTACCAAGGCAACTGCCTCGGGTGTGACTCAGCGTAGACTTTAACAAATTAGTGGACGAAACACGATAATTGCACGACCTTGAGCTCTGGACCTTGAACAAGCAACGCCAAATTTGGTGCGGTCCACATCGGCTACTGATGGAGTTGCGCGGAGCTAAGTTTCCAAATTCGGATAGAGATTTCAGACATGAGCGCTTACCAAAAGAAATGACGAGATCGGCGTTATGTAATTTGTTTGGGGGAGTTGTCATGCTTTCTAGTCAATATTGTTAGCCGATAGTCCTTATCACGGAATTAATCTGAATGGGTTTTTCTGAATGGGTGTTAGCAAGATAAGCTCCGTTTTAATTAATATTGATGATTTAGCAACAAAACCCTGCCTAGTCGTTGTGTTTTCCAGGTCAAACCTTTTCATAATCAATAATGTGATGAATGGAGTATAACGTAATCTTCCGACGATGGCTTATTTTCGACCATCGCATTTTACCATCGACTATCGACCTAACCGTACCATATACACTCGCAGAGATAAAATATAAGCCTATGTATTGGATGACTACATGGACCTAGGTCCATGGTGTTAATGGGCAATGCATTTGTCAGAATAGCTACTCAAGTTGTCGTTCCTTGCATTCACATGCGTTGTCGAGAGTCGAGATTGAATTTGATTCCGAAATTAACTGAAATTGACCGATTTTTTACGAATGGACCGCATTGAACACTCGTTCTTTTCCCTTTTACGCGAAAAAAGAAGATCATCCATCAGCATACAGTTTTAAATTTTAAGTTTAATACCAGGATCATTCAATACTTATTGATAGACCTTGTTAACATTAACTTGATGAATCCCCGTTTAAGCTATGCCCAGGCCTGCCATTTCATAGGGTTGCCGGCTTTTCTCCTGCATTTACATTACATTACCGGCAAAATTATCACTTTTGGGCAAAATCACTTATTTTAAAGTTCGTTTTTATTGACCAGCTGGTTCTGTGTTTATGACTTCCACAATATCATAAAGTCAACAGGAAATTGAGCGTTAACTGGTTGTTATCAATATCTTCTGCGCTCCAGGTGGTACTAATTAGCAATAGTAGCCTGTGACCACAGTATCCATCATCACCAGAGCAGATTAGAAAACGGGCATTGAGCTAAATTTCTTCAACATTATATAATGCCATATAATACACGATCTGATAAATAATCTTATAATACATATATGTTTCATATTATGGTACTTTCCACAATTTTACTGACTGCGTAACTACAGGAACGTGCTCTATTAAACGTTCCTGGTAACTAGTACATTGTTTTATTTTATATACCGCTACACATATACTGAAAGGAAAAAAAAACACAGACTGTGTATTTCCGTTATATATCGTATGTTTAATATGCTACTGCTAATCTAATGGTATAGGGCGACATTAGGCCTGCCCGTTCAGAAAGAAGGCTTAAGCACCGAACACACCAATGGTCGCCCCTTTAAAGTTTCATTACCGACAGAATGCGCATTTGGCTTTAGCAGGTGAGCAAACTTAGGCTTTAAAAGTTGCAATCTCTTAACATCAAACAAAATACTGAAATGGCTTGAGTTTTTCAAGCGAAACTTCAACATTTATGAACTTCGTGTAGGAAAGTATACTTTGATTAAAAGGTCTACTACATGACAGAGTTGTCCTTTCTGTAATTAGTTGTAGCAGGGCTTTATATGTATATAAAGCCCTGGTTGTAGCCCCTTTTTTTTATAAAATAAAACATGTTGAGATATATCTGGAATAGTACGTGGAATTATATGTATATAATAGTGTAGTACAGGCAATTTTTTGATTATGCGTTTCTTTTTACTTTCAGTATAGATATATTAATACGTATAAGTATACACAGACATATTAAAGAGCTCAGATGAAACTGATTTAGTGTATTATCAGCAAAATAAATAAATTAGTTTGATTTATTTTGGTTGTATTAAGTATCAATCTTTTAAAAACAAAATAATTGTTTATGTAGTAAATGTATATGTTTTCGAGTAAGGCGCGCGTTCTTACTTTTTTAGTTGAAACTGGATGACAATTGAAATATAGGCCCTATGACGAATGTACGCACGCTTAAAAATCCCACTTTTTAAAAAACACAAAAAAAAACTAAGGCTTTGTCATGATTTTATTGCTTATAATTTTCTTCAACTGTATATTTCCGTCTACCGTAATAGACGTTTCTGATTTAACAGATGGCGCGAAAATCGTTGTGACCTCTGACCGTGTAAATGTAAATCGACCAATGAAATTTATCGTACTACTTCAGCGCGCAGTTTCGCGGGGTTTCTGTTAAAAGTACGATGTGAACAACAAAAGTGATTTATTTGTCAACAAACAGGAGTTCAAGAATTATATCGAACACAACTTGTCAATTCTATTGAAATAAAGGTTATCAGATCACGATGGAAGTACAAAGAAGTAACGAGGAAAAAGAAAAGTATGCAAAAAATCGATTACAAGCATGAACAAAACTTGTTTGCCTTTATGTGAAACTGTCAGTCTAAAATATGGTGGGTGGGGTAATGTGTAGCTATTTGACGTTCTGTCATACATTCTAATAGTAGCTGAATAAGTATGTAATTATTAATAGAGTATAATATAAATAGGTTAAGCCTTATATTGGGTGCATCTTTTACATACGGACGTTTATAGATGCACCGTGATGTCTTGCGTTTGCCCAAAAACCGTGTGGGCAATTTCAGTCTGTATGTTGAATCGTGTATGTGTATGACGTCACTGCAATGACACCTGTGTTTTGCCATTCAAACAATTCATAGCATATCTAGATTAATCATTTAAACTAATATATTTTATATTAAATTTTTAGTGTGAAATGGATAACTAATGATTATTCTGCACTTTAGATAAGTTGTACACTTATAAAATTCAGTCTATCAGTTTAAATGGACTGTTTATGTCTTAACACAGAGAATCTCTGCGGAAAGTCGAACGCGTATGCACGTTGGAGGTGGGCGCATATCAAAAATTGTCTCGCCATTCCAGTGTTTTTTGCTTTTGGGGGAAGAGGGTAGGGGCCATTTAGAGGGGGTGAAAATTGACGTGAATTGGAAGAAACGGGAATTTTGACAATGTTAAATAAAGAAGAGAGATAGTAGGTTTTTTATATGTATTACTATAGTCGCAGTCTTTCATTTAATTCTAAATTTACATCAAGAACATGTTTGATGGACATGTTATGGGTGGTCAACTAAGTAACAACATTTAAAAGTATATTTTGGGGGGAAAAATGTGTTAGTAGATTTTGGGTAAAAAAATGTGTTGGAAGACGTGTATTTTATGCGCTACCCAGGGCTTTCCTCAGGATTTTTTTTAAGGAGTCGTGGCATTTTTTTGCGGAAATAGAGGGATGGGTGTGGGTGTTAACCACTTCCCGCGTCAATTGTTTTTTCAAATGCCAGTTGAAAAGAAGAGATTTGACGTTTTATTACATTTTTATATCCCAATCTTTTAATAAAAATGCTAGCAAATATACACTTTCTGACAGAATAAGACATCTCATAGCACATATAATCACTGAAACAGTTTCTGACACAGAAAATATATTTAACATATATATAGCACATACAACAAAACACTTTTTTATACTGATTTACACTTCTTATACTGTAGTACAAACACTGTTTGCTGTCCGAGAACTTTATTAAGTTTACAAAGCAGAACGCCTGTTTTTTTCCCCCCATGTGTTTAAAGCGGCCTCGAAGTTAAATTGTTCCAATGGCTCTCCTTTCATGGTTATGGCCAGCAGAGCATTTAACACTTTGTTGCTAAGGCTCTTTCATAATTATTTAATAGAGAAATCATTATATAATTACAAAATCTTCACTGAACTGCAATATAAAGCAAACTGTCGATTTCTCTTTATACCCGAAAATATAGATTAATTAGCATAATTATCAAGGCCCTTTCAGAGGGGAAAATTTGCGTGCATTTTTTTGCGGTAATTTTGCCAGTTGTGCGACATCGCTGATAAAAGTTCACAAAATATACCGGAAACCACAACAGTCACTTCCCTTGTTATTAGTCATTGTCGTAAAGGTAAACCATAAAGTGTTCTACGATAAACAATTGCGAAGCGTCGAAGGCGATTTATCGTTTTTTCGTCCATGATTTATTAGTCTTTAAATTAAAGGGGAACTTTCTGTAGAGGGGAATTTTTAACCTTAAATAGGGGAAAAATGTAGGTTCCCCAGATAGGGGAAGACGCCGGTATCCAGCGTCAGTTATATAGTAAAAAAAAACCTGACTAAGGCCAGAAAGAAAAATACCTGTGTTTCTGGTTACTCGGTTGAAAAAATTAGGGTAGGTAGGAGGGTATTTTTTTCTTTTCTTTTTTTTTCTTCTTTTTTAGCTCTACTGATCAGAGATCAGCAGAGCTTATGCCGTGGTGCGGAGTCCGTCGTCCGTCCGTCTGTCTGTCCGTCTGTCCGTTAACTTTTATTTGTAGCGACTACTCCTCTGAAACTACTGGATGGATATTCATAAAACTTTACAGAAATGTTGCCCATGAAGTCTAGTTGATCCTAGCAAAAATTCATGTTGATGTGAAATCCAAGATGGCCGCCAAAGCTAAAAATAGATTTTTTAAATTCAAGTTTGTAGCGACTACTGCTTGAAAACTATAAGTGATATTGATATGGGACTTTTTCTAAAATGATCAGCATGACATGATGTTGATCCTTGTCGAAAATCGTTTTGATTTGACGTTAAACATGGCTGCCAGCGGCCATCTTTGTTTACATAGAGTTATATAATGAAAACTTGTAGCGACTACTCCTCTGAAACTACTTGACGGATTTTCATGAAACTTCACAGGAATGTTGCTCTTGATGTCTAAATGATCCTAGCAAAATTTCAGGTCGGCCGGAAATTCAAGATGGCCGCCACGGCTAAAAATAAATTTTCAAAATACAAGTTTGTAGCGACTACTTCTTGAAAACTATAAGTGATATTGATATGGGACTTTTTCTAAAATGATCAGCATGACATGATGTTGGTCCTTATCAAAAATCGTTTTGATTCGACGTTAAACGTGGCTGCCAGCGGCCATCTTTGTTTACATAGAGTTATATAGTAAAAACTTGTAGCGACTACTCCTCTGAAACTACTTGACAGATTGTCATGAAACTTTACAGGAATGTTGCTCTTGATGTCTAATTGATCCTAGAAAAATTTCAGGTCGGCCGGAAATTCAAGATGGCCGTCACAGCTAAAAATAGATTTTTAAAAAATAAGTTTGTAGCGACTACTTCTTGAAAACTATAAGTGATATTGATATGGGACTTTTTCTAAAATGATCAGCATGACATGATGTAGATCCTTGTGGAAAATTATTTTGATTCGATGTTAAACATGGCTGCCAGTGGCCATCTTTGGTTACATAGAGTTATATAGTAAAAACTTGTAGCGACTACTTCTCTGAAACTACTTGACGGATGTTCATGAAATTTCACAGGAATGTTGCTCTTGATGTCTAGTTGATCCTAGAAAAATTTCAGGTCGGCCGGAAATTCAAGATGGCCGCCACAGCTAAAAATAGATTTAAAATAAATAAGTTTGTAGCGACTACTTCTTCAAAACAATAAGAGATATTGATATGGGACTTTTTCTAAAATGATCAGTATGACATGATGTTAGTCCTTGTGGAAAATTATTTTGATTCGACGTTAAACATGGCTGCCAGTGGCCATCTTTGGTTACATAGAGTTATATAATGAAAACATGTAGCGACTACTTCTCTGAAACTACTTGACGGACTTTCATGAAACTTCACAGGAATGTTGCTCTTAATGTCTTATTGATCTTAGCAAAATTTCAGGTCGGCCGGAAATTCAATATGGCTGCCACGGTTAAAAATAGATTTTCAAAAAACAAGTCTGTAGCGACTACTTCCTGAAATCAAAATCAATCAGTAGAGCTTCAAGGTCATTGACCTCTTGTTTCATGGATGTCAAAACTAATCGGATTCTATTTTAATATATATAGCATCTTTGCTAGGGGCTTAATTAAGTTTTAATTCAAGAATGACACAGCCTAAGTGTCCTATCATGCTGACGCACACACGTCATCTTTTATATTGCAAATATTTGTTTGATTTTTGACATTACACTTAGTATTTATAGCACTTCTCAGTCTTCTGGATATTTTTTTTTATATAAAACCACATACCTATAAATAACAAATATATAGGATACTGTGAAATGTATATCTGTTTCCATGGCAGTGCGGAAATTAATGGTATTTTTATACAATTTCTTATTTAGAAAAACTATTATAATCCCATATTGCCATTTATTTTAATATGAATCTTTGCATGACAAATATTCTTATCAAAATCTATGAATGTTCGAAGAAAAAGTTAAGGTGCTACGTGATAATTTGGCCACTTCATTGTCTATAACTACATTACCATGGGACATTTTTTCAGGAAAACTTATAACATGTTTGTTTTCAACAAATAACACGGAAATCATCTCCTTTTTTTATTTTTTATTTTTTTATGATAAAAACCTGTAGGGTCGGCGCCAAAAAATAGGGATGGTCGGGTAGCCAGAAACACAGGTATTTTTCTCCCCGGCCTAATACACGATAAAAAATCAGTTAAATATGCTACCTTAATCATTTGATTTATTATTAAATAATTACAAAATATCTACCTCATTCATTATACTTACCTACCAAGCTGACGATTTAAATGTTGATTAGTGTTTGTAAAATCATTCTACTAATACACAATAAACGTTGAATTAAATTATCAATTAAAACCCGTTATTTATACCCATGCGTTACAAATACAATCAATGATACTGCTCTCCTTTAATAATGACCAACCATGACCAAATTTTTTGACTAGCCCGACGGGCAACCATTTTTGAAAGAGAGACTAGCCCGGATTCAGATTGGACTAGCCCCTGGCGTCGGGCTATCCTATTCTTGGAGCACTGAAAATGTAATTTATAAATGTAATTACGGATCGTAAGCTTATCTGGAGCACTGTTTTGCTTCAAGCAATATCCTTCGAAACTGCAGTATAGAATTTGACAAACTTTACAGGTAGCAAGCATCCTTGCCTGATCCTCCGATTTAAACAAAATGTCACTATCCGTCAACAAACTTCTTTATATGAAATGCTGGGTAGAATTTGATTTAACTTCACAGGAAGCATCCTTGAATGGTGAACAGACGGTTTCCGGACAGGAAAATATCGCCGAAAATTTCAGCAGAAATATTGTCAGTTACGATATTGTTACGTGCATTAATTTGTTTTGAATGCCAAAAGGTCCGTCTTATCAAGCAGTTAAGAAAACGCAACTCTAATTATTATTCAGTGGCATCATTTAATCATCTCCGGTCAATCTTAACTTGTTGACTCTATCGCGATCGAATGTCAACCATATACATTAGTAGAGCTATGATTGGTCAATTGTTTAACTATACACAATCTCATTGGATAAGGCTTGTGTATTTCCTGTACAGTTTAATTTGTAAATAAGAATGGCGAGGTGTGAAATCTGCCTTGGGGGATATCATAACAGTAGCCAAGCAAGCTCCCCACAGGGTTTCCGCTGTGATCGATCAAAGTAGTTAGTATAATCCCTTCCCAGCCAGTTTGAGACATAAACCACAGGTCAGTTAAGTGGTTGGTTTCGCTTCGCTCGAGTGCAGGAAAAAAAGCAAATGGTCAATTTGACGGCGACTTGAACTTTGTCTTGGGCTGGGGAAAAAGCAAAGTGACGGGGAAAAGGGAGACTTAGTCGCTTGTGTCGTCCTCCAGTTTGAACCCTGGTCAGTAGAGCGCTTGAAGGTGATTCTGGTATTCTTTTTTTGCTATATTCACATGCCATCTATTTCAGATCAGATCTGCTTGATGTCCAGTTTGAGCGTTTCTGTCAAGAGTTGGCCTTGACAGACTGTGTGAGAACTAGAGCTTGGAATGTTTGGCGTGATTTTGCTTCCAAAAATGATGACCTCCAGACTGGTACAGAGAAAACAGACTGGTATACAACTTCCGTGTACATCGCTGTGGTAGACACAAGGTTTGTTAATTCAAGAAGTCTATTTTGACTGCGAGTATATATTGGAAGTTCCAGCAGAATTGTTGGTAAATTATAATTATTGTTCATTGCCTATAAACTATTGACATCTGATCAGGACAGGAAAATTAGTTTCTTACTTACTCGTCCTATGTTATATTTGAATGGTCAGTTAGATAAGGCCTTAAAAAAAATAGTGATGTTTCCTGTTACATGCCCAAAAAAACGGGGGTTGATAGGTTGGATTTTTGTTTTTAGCTCTACTGATCAGAGATCAGCAGAGCTTATGCCGTGGTGCGGCGTCCGTCGTCCGTCTGTCTGTCCGTCCGTCCGTCCGTCCACTTTTATTTGTAGCGACTACTCCTCTGAAACTACTTGATGGATATTCATGAAACTTTACAAAAATGTTGCCCATGAAGTCTAGTTGATCCTAGCAAAAATTCATGTTGATGTGAAATCCAAGATGGCCGCCACGGCTAAAAATAGATTTTTAAAAAATAAGTTTGTAGCGACTACTTCTTGAAAACTATAAGAGATATTGATATGGGACTTTTTCTAAAATGATCAGCATGGCATGAGGTTGGTCTTGTCGAAAATCGTTTTGATTCGACGTTAAACATGGCTGCCAGCGGCCATCTTTGTTTACATAGAGTTATATAATGAAAACTTGTAGCGACTACTCCTCTGAAACTACTTGACAGATTTTCATGAAACTTCACAGGAATATTGCTCTTGATGTCTAATTGATCCTAGCAAAATTTCAGGTTGGCCGGAAATTCAAGATGGCCACCACGGCTAAAAATAGATTTTTAAAAAATAAGTTTGTAGTGACTACTTCTTGAAAACTATAAGAGATATTGATATGGGACTTTTTCTAAAATGATCAGCATGACATGATGGTTATCCGAGTTGAACATTATTTTGATTTGACGTTAAACATGGCTGCCAGTGGCCATCTTTGTTTACATAGAGTTATATAATGTAAACTTGTAGCGACTATTCCTCTGAAACTACTTTACAGATTTTCATGAAACTTCACACAAATGTTGCTCTTGATGTCTAATTGATCTTAGCAAAATTTCAGGTCGGCCGGAAATTCAAGATGGCCGCCATGGCTAAAAATAGATTTTTAAAAAATAAATTTGTAGCGACTACTTCTTGAAAACTATAAAAGATATTGATATGGGACTTTTTCTTAAATGATCAGCATGACATGATGGTTATCCGAGTCGAACATTATTTTGATTCAATGTTAAACATGGCTGTCAGCGGCCATCTTTGTTTACATAGAGTTATATAATGAAAACTTGTAGCGACTACTCCTCTGAAACTACTTGACGGATTTTCATGAAACTTTACAGGAATGTTGCTCTTGATGTCTAATTGATCCTAGCAAAATTTCAGGTCGGCCGGAAATTCAAGATAGCCACCATGGCTGAAAATAGATTTTCAAAAAACAAGTTTGTAGCGACTACTTCCTGAAATCAAAATCAATCAGTAGAGCTTCAAGGTCATTGACCTCTTGTTTGTTTTTGTATGACCTCAATACCAGTGCGTTTCAAATTATATATAACAGCACCGTCAGCATAAACAGAATTAAAGTTGACTGTTGCATAAAACAAGTCTATTGTTTGTTTTAGCGTTTTGGTACCCAGAGAGCAGCAGATATAGATACTCTGTCGTCGTAAAATATTAAGGATTCCGGGAAAACTCCCAAGTTCCTACCCCAAATCGTCTTGGTGTAGCTGTCGAGTGCATTGCAGTGTACAGTAGCTTATGTAAACAACACGCGATATTCGCAATAGGTTGATCTGCTTCTCACTAGTGCGCTCAATTTTGATTGGAAGTTTAAAAATAGAGGTATCACATGATATGTGTTCCGGGGAAACCCCTTCCAAAATGGCATATTTTCATCCATTGAAATTTTCCTAATCATAGAACATCCATCATATATCTTAGTTTTAAAATAATATTCAACCTTAGAAATTTCAAACAAACATAATATTTGTAAGAATCGAGCTTATGGCTAGAAAAAATATGCAGTGAAAAAAAACATGATAATATTGAATGCCAATGGCAGAAATTTTGTGTAATCCGCAAATGTGGGTCAGGGTTTCCCCCAGGAATTTTGGAAGGCATGTTATTTTGTGAAAGTACATGGAGCGCGTGGGGGAGGGTTTGGGAGGGGGTGTACCACGCTCCCAAAAGGTTCGATTTTTTTTTATACTAGGGGTGGTGTATATCAACGGAGACCCATTTTAATTGACATTTAGTGTTACTTTAATACAACAACTGATTCACAACAAAACTTCTAAATAAATAGTCAAATTCACTATTTGTTATTTTTTCAAACACTTTGTGCTTGCCACAAACAGCTGGTCATAAATGTCAGAATTATTTCGCTGTTATTTGGTTATGCTCAATAATCTGCTTTAATACTTACAGACAGTCACTTTAAAGTTTGTTGTTGTATTTTCATACTTTAAAAAACATAACAATATTGAGAAAGTAAGAGTTTAAAAAAAAATCTTTTTTTTTTACCCCACCCACTCCACCAAATATTGGGCGCGATTTTTCAAAAACGGCCGTGCAACGACGGCTGCACGGATGGCTGGCTAATAACTTCCCCTCTGAAAAATAACCGATCGTATGAATCAAACTGAGTACGATGTACAGTAGTACGAATCTAATTGTGGACGAAGTACGAAATTTCGTAGGAGTTGTCGTTCTTGAATTCATTCTATTTTTAGAGGCAAGTCTGCTTGCTTATCAACGAGTATTCGAGAAAAAAATGTGTTTTGTTAACTTGAAAAGCACTCCATTTTGATTAAAAATGTTTGAGACCCCATCTTGATTGATTTATTTCAGATACCCCCCATTCCCCACAACTCAATTGTTTTTGTATGAGATTTACCCACCCACCTCTAGATGCGATATTCCGGCGTTAGTTGCGTTTTTTGGGACAAGTATTTTCTATAAATTGCCGTCCGCTACCCCCTTGTATGTTTTAATGGAACAGCCCTTACATACACATTCTTGCAGAATGAAACAATCATGTTTGTTTCTCGATCATAAACATTCATTTTCGGCAATTGTTCTACTCAACTCAACACATGAAGCACCGTGTCCTAATTATTAAACATATATGCCACTCAACACTAACAAGTGTATACACAGGTCACGGGTCAAATCAGCAGTCTGCTATCGCGAATATGATTGGCTGATAGCTTATTTAGTGGGATCACTTGTATCAATCAGATTCAGGCACGCGCAATTGTTTCAAGTGGCATAATATTGCTTTGGGATTTAAGGGATGTCGCGGAGATCAAAGAATGTCGGAAATTCGCCGCCTGGCATTAAAGCATGTCGCATACGACATCCGATATAGGTCTGGGGGAAACCCTGTGGGTCGCAGGTAAAACGCGTGTATAACACAATATTCAATCGATTTTGAATTTATTTCTTCGCAACAAGTAAATTAAAACATTTATCTTGAGATTTATGTATGTTTTTGACTTCGTATGCTTGATTCTGATGGGAAATCGACAACTTTCAATGCCAAAAAGATTTATGCGTTAAAAATTGAAAACAAAAACGCTGGTTGCTAAGCGACGGGACTGTTATAATAATTAATTTGCTTCGTCATCGTTACAAAAAATTTACTGTTTAAAAAAAAAAAAAAATGGTGTGGGGGGTGTAAAAATCACGGTCAGTCAGGTAACAGGAAACAAACCTCTTTTTTAGGCCTAAATTGTAAACGCATTTATCTGAATTTTTACTCGTCCTGAGTCAATGAGCACTTGTCATGGTGAGCGGATGAGTAAAATGTTCGTGTCATGCATCTGTATACGTTCCAGGGCAAGAAAATTTGTTTCCGAGTTACTCGTCCTACGCAATATTTGAATGGACAAATTGATAAATAGTTAAAGAATTTATCTGAAGTTTAACTCGTCCTGCATCAATAAACACTCGTCATAACGAGCGGACGTGTGGAATTTTCGTGCCCTGCGTTCTATGTTGACTATCAAATTCCAACAAATTGTCTTTTACGATAATAATACTAACGGTATCCAATCCAACCGTTCGTTTTCTAATTTTCATAACGTTCTGTCATTAAACTGAACTTAACCTAGACTATTTGCCACTATATTATTGTAAATTGTATTCCAGTATGCCATACGGACCAAATGACCCCCACCTAGTTAAGCAGTCCCCACCTTGTGTTACACTGACTGATCTGCTGAAGAAAGCCAGAATGAAGTGAGTATAGCCACCAAAACCCTGTCAAAAGTGACTAGTCCCAAAAAAATTGTCAGATAACTTAATAATTTTTACCTTCTACTTTTGCGGTTAGGTCATTTTCTCACAAACTGTATGCACTAGACCCTTCAAACTTTGCTTATAGTTGTATCTTGGGTGGTACATCGCACCGTGACAAAACAAATGTGGATCTGACCTTGACCCTCAAATGGCAGATAACCTTATAATTTTACCTTCAACTTTTGCGCTAGGTCACTTTCAAAAACTGTATGCACTAGACCTTTCAAACTTTGCTTATAGTTGTATCTTGAGTGGTACAATGCAACGTGACAAAGCAAATGTGGATGTGACCTTGACCCTCCAAGCAAGGGGCAGATAACTTAATGCATTATAACATTCAAACTTCGCTTATAGTTGTTTCTTGGGTAGTACATCACGACGTGTCAAAAAGCAAATGTGGATGTGACCTTTACCCTCCAAGCAAAGGGCAGATAACTATATTGTTACATTTACATCAGTTTGTCATGAACTATAATTATGCACTAGATGCTTTAAACCTATTTTATAGCTTAATCTTTGGAAGACAAAACAATCTATGTTGACATAGCTGTGTCTTGGGTAAGAGGGTTCTAGAAATATTTTCAAAAGTCACTTGCCCTGCCAAAAATGTCACTTGCCCCACATTTAAGAACACTTAATTGCCCTAAAAACTGGCGCTGTACCATTATTTGTATTAAACGGGACGGACCGCCGCATAATTTGGACCATTATACTTAGAAAAGAAAGGGAGAATGTATTTTACGTATTAGTTAATACATTGTATTTATTCATATAATTTTTATGCCCCCGATTTTTTTTTTTTGGGGGCATATTATAATCGCACCGTACGTCCGTCCGGATTCCGTCGGTCATTCCGAAGTTCGTGTCCGGACCGTAACCTCACAACCCCTGCAGGGATTTTTAAATAACTTGGCACAACTGATCACCATAACAAGACGATGTGTCCCCCGCTAAACCCAGGTCCGTACCTCAAAAGTCAAGGTCACACTTGAAGTTCATAGGTCAAAAACAGGTACGCAATTTCGTGTCCGGACCGTAACTTCACAACCCCTGCAGGGATTTTTAAATAACTTGGCACAACTGATCACCATAACAAGACGATGTGTCCCCCGCAAAACCCAGGTCCGTACCTCAAAGGTCAAGGTCACACTTGAAGTTCATAGGTCAAAAACAGGTACGCAATTTCGTATCCAGACCGTAACTTCACAACCCCTACAGGGATTTTTAAATAACTTGGCACAAGTGATCAACATAACAAGACAATGTGTCGCGCGCAAAACCCAGGTCTTCAAGGTCAAGGTCACACTTGGAGGTCAAAAGTCAAATTGTGTCTGGTCAATAACTCTGGCATTCATGGATGGATTTTCAAATAACTTGGCACAAGTGATCACCACAACAAGACGATGTGTCACGCACAAAATCCAGGTCTGTGGCCCAAGGTCAAGGTCTTATTTAGAGGTCAAAGATCAAATCGTGTCTGGTCAATACCTTTTGCATGCCTGGACGGATTTTCAAATAACCACAACCAAATGAGTTGTCGTGCACAAATCCAGGTCCATGACTCCAAGGTCAAGGTCATACTAAGAGGTCAAAGGACACTTCGGGGACATTTGTCACTTTTCAGTGACATTTCTTTTTTTTTCTTTTTTTGTGTCTTTTCTTTTTTTGTGTCTATCACATATTTGTGTTACGTAAATCATAAAACGATGAATGTTACAGTATACAAACTCTTTTTATTCCGCCCTCCCACCCCACCAATCACCGCACACACAACCCAAGTATTTTTGATGACCATCCAAAAACATTGCTTGGCAGCTAGTGTATAGAACTTTTAATGTCACAGTGTGTACAATTAACCAGTTGACAGAAAAAAAAGAAGCTATTGTGTTCATTTAAATGTGTGACAAGCAAAGAAACAAGACAAAAACGTTGTTAAAAATAATCACTTGGCCCCCAATTTCTGCAACCATGGTAAGGCCAAATAAAATTATACCTGAGTTTACTGTAACCCGACCGACCCGCTGAAAACACCCCCGACTCCTTTTTTTTTTATTGAAAAAAAAATAATTTAAAAAAAGAAAAAAATTTATGTTCACGCTATCACGGCCGACTCATGTGCTCATTGTCCTGCTGTTGGAACTGACCCTCTTCCGGACTTGCGAAAAATAAATTAAACTGTTTTACCCCTTTGCAATAATTGCAAGTGATTGAAAAGAGCCAGTTGTTGCCATGCCTTTTGGGAAACAATAACACATACACAATTTCATATTGTTATCTATTGTAGTTTTTAAAATACCACATTTTCCCATTCATCAAAGCTCATCGCCACCTTAAATTAACTTCGCCAAAAAATAAAATTAAAAAATATAATAAAATGCCTACCTACCTACCCAATTGTTTTCAGCAATGTTACAGTAAACACAGGTATAATTTTA
This sequence comes from Cyrtodaria siliqua, assembly GCA_037043455.1. Classification (NCBI taxonomy): domain Eukaryota; kingdom Metazoa; phylum Mollusca; class Bivalvia; order Adapedonta; family Hiatellidae; genus Cyrtodaria; species Cyrtodaria siliqua. The sequence goes on along the minus strand of JAWPHD010000123.1, from coordinate 440,255 downwards.
CTTGGCCTAACGTTCCTATGCCTTTGTATTTTAACTAAAGGGAATTAGATTAAAGCAAGAGGCATGAATAGGGTCCCCACTAGGAATTGTTTAAGAAGTAGTAGCAGTAACCTTATTTATCAAAAGCGAAAGTTCAGAACTTGAGAAAAAGGTTCTGTGATTGTTCTGAAATCGCGAAAACCCATGACATGCGCATATCACTAAGTCATGCAACTTCTTTGTGTAGTATGCACTTCCAAATACGTTTAATTACAGACCAGGGCACGAAAATTCCACTCGTCCGCTCGTATTGCAGTGTTTCTGCGAGAGCGCGTTTCTTGCGTTTTTGACGCACTAAAATGATCGGCGACGCGACATAAATCAGCTTGTGCGTTTTTCATGACGCAATGAAATTGACTAGGCTAGCAATGAAATACCCGTCAAATTATCATCGTAATACTTTCTTGAAAAGCTTCAAATGTAAGGAATCACGACTGAACTTATTTCTATATAATTTACATCTTGGTCTATTATTTAGAACAGGAAAAACTAATACCTGTACTTTCATGTTGTCATCGTCATATCGATCATATTACATCTTATAATTTCATTTCAATTAACTGTTATTATGCTTATCAGAATTAGGCTTTTGTTATGTTTCATTATGTTGTTCATTTTACAGTGCTTATAATGACATCTTTGTGGCCCATGATTAGAAAATGAAGTTATTCATTCTTGGTCTATTTTTAGAACAGGTAAAACTAATGTCTGTACTTTCCGCATTATTGTCGTCGTCATATCGGTCGCGTGTATGTTGGTCTGAATTTCATTTCAATTTACTGTTATTATGCTAATCAGAATTAGGCTTTTGTTATGTTTCATTATGTTGTTCATTTTACAGTGCTTATAATGACATCTTTGTGGCCCATGATTAGAAAATGAAGTTATTCATTCTTGGTCTATTTTTAGAACAGGTAAAACTAATGTCTGTACTTTCCGCGTTATTGTCGTCGTCATATCGATCGCGTGTATGTGGGTCTGAGTAGGTAGACGCTTATATAAAAACACTAGCAAATAAAAGCGCGTAGATGATCATGATACGGTTGCTAAAATGGCAGACAAACCCAAAATGAAACATTACGCCGGTTAACTTCCTTTTTTTGCTGACCAATCCACCGAAGATGTCTAATCAACTAATAATGCATGTCTATCTGACATCACATGGTCTATTCATCAAAATGCATGTCCAAAAAATATGACCCCTATATTTACAAAATGACCCCCAGTTTATTTCATAGGGGGTCAAGGATGACCCCTAAAAAATTGAGACCTGCAGAAACACTGGTATTGACGAGTGAATTTCGAATCCGAGCGAGTGAAACCCATGAATCGGTCGTCCGAGAGGACGAGTAACATTTCAGTAGAAAACAAAAACAGTAGAAAACAAAAACAAAGAAAATAGTTCTTAAATAGTTTATTTAAGGGACACTGTCCGTAAGTAAGCATATATTGAGCATAACCAAATAACTGTCTGACTTTTATTCAGTGAAATATATACATGAAAACATGAGCATAAACACTAAGAAGTCTGCAGTAATACATTCGTGAGTTTGAAGAAAAAAAAGCTTAAATTATTATTTGTAAATAAAGTGGGACCCACCGTATTTACCTTTTCTGTGATCACGTGACTTCCATTAGCGCATTAGGTTTTGACCATAGTATTTAGTGCGTAATGTGTATAGCCCGCTTAGCTCAGTTGGGAGCTAGGTCGACCACTTTACGTTCACTATTATTACCGCGAGTGTAATTTTAGTTTGGGCTGGGAGTTCAAACGCCCAAAATGGTTTCTCTTTTTTTTTGTACCGCGACTGAATTCCATCAAACAATCCTGTTAGTTAGTAAATATTCAGTAATGTTTGGTGTGTAATGTTTGCGAACATAATTAGTGTGTGTTTTATAAGCTAAAAGTTACGGACAGTGTCCCTTTAAGCGATTAAATGCAGTAAATAGTTGCAACTCTGTTTATTCACCGATATATTGCAATTTAAGTCAACCGGATATTGGGAAATGATGCATTTCCGTTTTGGGACATACTAAAATGCGGCTCCTGTTCTAATTTCATGGAGCGCGCACGTTACGGTATTTGATTTTATACAAATAACACTTTCACCCGTGAAATCTTTAAGGGAATTTGTCAGCTTTTAGGTGACTTGGACCAGAGCCTTTAGGAAGGGGAATTGCAAAAGTATGCTGTTTTCCTGTATTGGAGTTTAACATTTTCTACTAAAAAAGTGTTGTTTTTTTTAAAAGAGGATTTTTTCACAGGAAAATGGGGAAATATATAACCATGTATACCATGCCAGAGTAACTGTAATGGCCATGATCAGGCTGTAGTGAACTACAGAATATGAATATAGTCATCTATAATACTGGTCAAAGTTTCATAATTTTCATTGATTTATATAAAGAAAAAAAACAACACATTATGATATTTTCCTTTGTTTTATTTATATATAATAGTGTTAAATGAAGGTATCTGACTGCTTTGACTTTTACAATCAGAGCAGGACGAGTAAACATCCTATAAGGACGAGTAACATGTCAATGCCACTCGTCCTACAGGACGAGTATAAAGTAAAATATATTTCTTCCCCTGCAGACTATATCAATGTAATACACCAATTGATAAACGAGTGCTTCGAGTAAAAGAAAATGTATTTTCGTTACGAAAAAAATCTTCGGCAAGATTATCTAAACAAAAACATCACGTATGTCTGTCAGTCATTATTTTGACACATTAAATTTGCAAATTAAGAAAGAGATTTCTGATTTGATTGATGGAAGGTCCAAATGACTTTCAGAGATTATTTGGAAAAGATTTCTGAAAGTAGCTATATTTATGGTTGGAAGGTCACGGACATAATTGCCACGATTTCATTGGCCGATGGACATACGTCTGACGGTCGTGCCAGGATAAATTGTGATACGGTGTTGTTTTCAAACGTGAAATGCGTGTGCGGGTTAATTAGTTGTTTATTGAAATAATGCCACAAATTAAGCTGCCTGGGGCGAGATTGTTGATTGTACCGAAAGTAGTTTGATCTTATTAACAATCGCTAGCGGCGAAAAACAGCTTCCAGTACTATTCATTTATCAAAATGAAATTCTGATATGGCTAGTTTGCCACTTGATTTGCACATATTTGCGAAGGTCACTTGCCCGCACCCAAAATCCACTTGCCCGGGGCGTCGGGCAACCGTATTTCCGGAACCGTGGGTAGTGCATCTTTTTGAATGCATGGATTTCATTTATGACCTTGACCTACTTTTTGGAGCTAATGATTTTTAGCTCTACTGGTCGAAGGCCAGTTCAGAGCTTATGTGATGACGAGTTGTTAATTATTATTAATCGGATCTTTACGAAACTGCCAGTGTCTTTATGTTAATGAAAGCTCGAACAAGTTCGAAAACCTGCCGGATTGGATTAATTTCGCCAGAGTTCTGGCCCTTGTATTGCTGAAAAATGCCATATTAAGTCTTGTGAACACTCTAGCACCTTCATTTATTATTTGATATTTACCAAAACTTACACATATTGTTAATACCAATGAAAGCTTGGACAGGTTCGTAACACCTTCATTTATTATTTGATCTTTACCAAACTTACACATATTGTTAATACCAGCTAAATTGGTTCTATAACACCAGAGTTATGGCCCTTCTTTTTTTATGAAAAATGTCATTTTTCTGCCTTGTGAACACTCTTGCACCTTTATTATTTGATCTTTACCAAACTTTACCAGGGTCTTTATATCAATGAAAGCTCTGACAAGTTCGAAAACCATCCAGATCAGATTAGTTTTTTGCTGAAAAATGCCATATTCTGTCTTGTGAACATTTTAGCACCTTCATTTATTATTTGATCTTTACCAAACTTGCACAGATTGTTAATATCAATGAAAGCTCAGATGAGTTCGAAAACCGATCAGATTAGGAACACCAGAGTTATTGCCCTTGAATTAACCAAAAAATGCTATATTTTGCCTTGTGACCACTTTAGCACCTTCATTTATTATTTGATCTTTACCAAACTTGCACAGATTGTTAATATCAATGAAAGCTCAGACGAGTTCGAACGAAACTTTGCAGGGATGATCAGTACAAGCCTAGTTGTGCATAACGTCACCGTGTGGCGGTTGAATGAATTTGGCAGAGTTATGACCGTTTAAAGGTTTTACTACACACATTTTGTCTGGACTAGTTCTCCTGAACCCCTGGCCGAATTTCAGCGAAACTTGGCAGGGATGATCAGTACCAAGCCAAGTTGTGCATATCACCGTGTTCCGGCTGAAAGATTTTTGGCAGAGTTATGGTCCTTTATAGGTTTTAATACACAAACTTTGTCTGCACTAGTTCTCCTGAACCCTGGCCGGGTTTCAGCGAAACTTGGCAAAGTTGATCAGTATCAAGCCTAGTTGTGCATACTGTCGCCGTGTTCTAGTAGAATGCTTTTTGGCAGAGTTATGGCCCTTTAAAGGTTTAAATGTACATTGTTGAGATTAGTCTCTTCTGAACTCATGGCTGGATTTCAGTGAAACTTTTTAGGGATGATCAGTACCAGGCCTAGTTGTGCATATCATCGCCGTATTACGGTTGAATGGTTTTTGGCAGAGTTATGGCACTTTAAAGGTTTTAGTACACAAACTTTGTCCAGACTAGTTTTCCTGAACCCCTGGCCGGATTTCAACGAAACTTTGAAGGGATGATCAGTGCCAAGGCTAGTCATATCAAGGTACCGCCTATCAGAGTCTATTCCCAGAGTATCTTAACTATAGGAATCTATTCGATAGAAAGATAGAGAACATTTCCTCCTGTGTAAACTTCCCCTCTCTCTGAGCTTAAAATAACTTAAGAAAATGTGTCGACTAGTTAAGTAATTCAAAATGTCATTTCTCTCTAAGATTGCTGTCAACTATGACTAAAGAAAGCACTTGAAAGCGTTACAATTTAGAGAATTATGCTGACAAATAAACTGAATAAAATTAAACTGTACACACTATGCCGATAAATATTTGTTAAATTATGCTGTATCCCAATCACGCTGCGCCAGCGCTAAGCACAACACAGGAAGTGTGCAGATCCAAATGGTTTATTTATAGCACAGGTAATGTTTATGTAAACACAGGAGTTAAAAAGTCAGCGTGCCTTTTTTACGAAGCGTACGTTTCTAATCAGTTTCTATTAACGGCTGGGTACATTGGGGGTTTAATGCAAATTTGACGGTATATTATACACAAATACTTGACACAAAGTCTCTATCATCTCCGTTAAGGTAAACAATAGGCATATTCTGACTTTAATGTGTAAACGGGAAGTAAATCACCATTTCATTTCCTTGGAGTTACCTGCTCTCAGTTATGTTCTTTTTGTATTTCAGTGTGATACGATTTATAGAGAGGATGCGTGCCCTCCGTGATGAGGTAACACTGAGTGAGTCTGTAAAGTTTCACCTGACCAGCGTAGAGAAGAGATACTGCATCGTGTCACCTTTGTTCCACAGATTTGATAGGTACGTTGATTATAGTAGTCAATCGTGAATGCTTGGCCAATCCTGTCATTCTTCAGGATCCCGCCTCGTGTGTACATCAAGCTTCGTCATGTTCAAAATCTTGACATTTTGTTAGCAGAAAATAGTGCACTGTTGCTATGTAAACAATATGGCCGTTGGCCACACATGTTGATATATAATTTGCGTTGCATGTTTATTTTTTACGATGCAGGTGAAAGTTTTATCACTGCTTTCATGTAAATAAACTATTGATGGGGCAATCGGCTAAATGACATTGCAAAATTTGGATAATAACTTTCGAATGCAAATTTGTTTTGGCAGAAATCTAAGGCGCGATGGTGTAACCAATATGTAAACCTTCGATTTACATTTGAGTATTGCTGCGAAGCAATGTACGAGATGTTGCGAATATATAGTAGTATATTGAAAACTGATAGTAGCATTATCAACAAAATGTTTTTAAACAAACTGGATTAATGTTTATAGGGTATGCAGGGTCTTCCCCAGGCCATTAAGGCATAGTGGCACCACTGTTCCTTAATTTCAAACAGGTGTTTGCCATATTTTGAAGGATGGTCAAACTTGGTGTTTTAGATTTTAAAACCATGGAAACCATATCCTTGGTATCGATGATCCACCGAGTATAAATCTGACACAATATAAACCCGCTTTATGTTATTATATTTCAACTTGGCTAGGAGAATTGAGTTGCAAATGAGTGTTTTTCTTCTGTTTATATATTTGGTCAGGTGACTAAATTAATGAATAAAATGTTGACATAGTTGTTGTTTCTGTTGAACAGAGAATGGGGAACAGTGTTCAGAGAAGAAGACAGTGATAAAGGGTAATCTTTATTATTTACATTGTGTAGTTAAACGCATACATATCTTATGTTACTGAATAAAACTGAGAAGTCTGTATTCATAAATTCCAGTCATAAATTTCCAGAAAGTTTTTATTGTTTTAATTCTAAATTTTAGCATAATTTTGTATTAATTAAAACGTTTTCGGTTTCTTTCCACCAATGGCGACATCTTAACGAGAAACAGAAATCTTTAATTTTACATAAAAAATTCTACGGGAAGTAATTTGCACCAGTAATCCCTTCTATGCAAGAGGTCCTTTGAAAATGCATGTTACCAGTCTGCGTGATCTTGGCATGATGATGCAATGGTTACCAGTCTGCGTGATTTTGGGATGCAATGGTTACTAGCCAGCATGATCTTAGCATGCAATGGTTACCAGTCTGCGTGATCTTGGCATGCAATGGTTACCAGTCTGCGTGATTTTGGGATGCAATGGTTACTAACCAGCGTGATCTTGGCATGCAATAGTTACCAGTCAGCGTGATCTTGGGATGCACTGTTTACCGGTCGGACTACCCTTTATATATTGAATGTCAAGCATGGGAGCTGCTAGTACCATTTTTATCTGGTCTGGGATTGAACGCACAACCTCCTGCATGTGAGATGGATGCTCTACTAATAGGCCAAGTTGCAATACTCAGAAAAATGTTTGACATATTTATTTATATCCCGCAGTGGTGAAGGGAGCATGCCGTTCTGTAAGACAGAGGGATCAGATTACAGAAAGACACTTTGTTGGGCCTTGTTCCTACATGCCAGGGGTAGGTTTATTGTTTCTTCAAGATTTGTAACAATAGGGAATTGTATCCATGGAACTTGTTCACTCCAATTTTTAAAGACTTGTTCTATAAAGCCTGCTCACGGGTAAGGCTGATATGCCCAACACTACCTTAGTACAACACAAAAGTAGTTTATATTTATCACATAACTTCGGTAAGGGAGTGTAATAAAGCCATGATATATTTATCATAATACACTAGTGTAATAAATATGCAGATCAGGGCCAAATCATTATCAGTCTTTTTCGTTCAGTTTGGTTTGCATCGAAATCTCCTCGTCGATTTCAGTAAACTTATAAAATAACGGATTGCAACTATCGAGAAGGTAGTTGTATTACGGAGAAGACCGAGTCAGCATATAACGTCATCATACAAACATACAACTTATCAGCCGACAACGTTATATTATTGAATTTAACTCGCATGTTAAAATATATATGATGCTCGACACAATCTTGCATCATATAGCTTTATCCAATATGTTTAATAATTTACAATATTAAACAGGCACTTTATATGCAAGATCCTCTATATGACCTGTATACACTTGTTTTATGAATAGAAAGGGATGTAGTGATGACATAAGATCCATGCTGTTCTGGCATACACTAGCGTTGTTTGTATGAGTTTTTCATGTCCGAAAATGCCACATTATTCATAGAAAAGAATTTGTCTTTTTGTTCCTGAGAGCTTGTAAGTGAGGAAGTGTTTTTTTTTACTGATGACAGGGGGTGTATATTACTGGTTCTACCCAGGAAAAGTAGTTTGTCTGCCTCCAACACAAAAAAAGTGACCGTCCTATATGACCTTGTGACGTAAAACACCATACAACAAACAAACAAAATAGATTTATGTATTATCTTCTTTATATAACGAGTCAATGGCTCTTACTGAATTTCGTAAATATGAAATACTACAACACAACACTGACAACAGAAGATTTGTGGGACATTTGTATGCATCAGTGTTCTCCCCAGACTATTAAGGCATGTCTTATTTAGCATGCCTTCACAGCAAAAATGCTTTTGCAACATGCCTTAATTTTGAAAAGACATGTAACAAATAACAAAAAAAATCTAAAACACAATATATAGAATTACTGACCTATTTCTTATATAAATCAAGTGTCTTTCTGACAAACTACCCATATAGGGGTCAGTTATAAGGATACACTCTGAAGCATATTTTCTCTGATAAAAGCGACATGCCTTGAGAAATTCCTGGGGAGAACACTGTGCATGATGTACCATATCAAACTCTTAATGGCGGGTGTATGGTGAAGATTGCTTCAAACAGTTTTCTTAATTTTGGAAGTTGCTTCGAACTCTAATGGTGAGGGATGCTTAAAACCCTAATGACAGGTTGCTTTAAACTTCTATGGTAGGGGTTACTACAGACTGTAATGAGGGGCATTGCTTAAGACTTCTGTGTCGTGGAGTTGCTTTAAACTCAAATGGGGGTTGGTTTATGCTTAAAACTCAAATGGAGAAGAATTCTTTAAACTCCAATGGTGGGGTTTGCTTTTCATGTTCTTTAAAAGCAACATATACTGAAAGGAAAAAGAAACGCATACTCACAAAATTGCCTATATTACACTATTATACACACCTAATTTCCCGTAATTATTCCAGATATATCTCAACGTGTAAGGGGCTACAACTAATTACAGAAAGGACGACTCTGCCATGTAGTAGACCTTTTAATCAAAGTATACTTTGTTACTCGAAATGCATACATTTCAGTATTATGTTTAATGTTAATAGATTGCAACATTTGCTTACCTGTTTGAGCCAAATGTGCATTCTGTCAATAATGAAACTTTAAAGGGTTAACCATTGTTGTGTTTGGTGCTTTTTAAACTTTCTTTCCGAAAGGGCAGGCCTAATGTCACCCTCTACCATTCTAGCATATTAAACATACAATATATAGCGGAAATACCCATTATGCGTTTCTTTTTTCCTTTCAGTAAATTAATAATATTAAGATATCTGTTTTGCCCTGTGTTTTAGAGAAGTTGATGGGAGAGAGTGCCGAGTTGATCCACACATACCATTTGCTGTTAAGCTGTCTGGAGTTCATTGTGAGGGCCACGCCCTCCTTTCAACTTCAGCCACCTTTTGGTGAGTATAAATGATTTTTTAATTCAATTGAAGTAGGCATTATTTGTATTTTTGTCATGGGAAACAGTAGTTGTTGACTTTGGTGCTGCTTTGTTACATTTTATATTTTGAGATTAGATCTGAATGGCATCCTTGACCAAAGTAGTTGTGATATATTTGAGGGGAGACCATCATTTTACGAATTTGTTACGGTTCTCCTCGAAATTATCAGTTCCCATTCACGCACATATGTACGTGAATCACACATGAAAACAAAAAATCACGCACAGAAAACTGACCTCGTACGTGCATGCACGCACAGAAAAAATACAAGTCTGATAATAAGAAAGCATAACCGTCGGTAGATTTCCAAATTCTCGTCCACTTTGTCCGAATATTTTTTGAAAAATCAAAACGAAACTAAAACGCTTTGTTTACGAAAACATTATCCCGAGTAATTGCGTCAATTGTCCTATCACTCTAGTGCATACCACGATGATTGGTTATGACGTCATAAGCGCACGCGCTACCTAAATGAAAGTAGAGAAAACATCTCATTCTGGTGGTTTTGACTTATTTCTTTTTCATATTTAGTAAGTATATTTAAAATTAAAATAAAAACTTAATAATAGAATTAATGAAGATCAAATAATTAATTCAAAACGTGTTTCGTCTCTCCCGTGTACTATTTATAGATGCGCAAACGTGTTGATGATTTACTGTAACTGTTGTCAACTTGAATATTACACTGTGCTGTGTATTGTAATGCCTTCAGTAGCAAATAAAGTATGTTGAAAGGTTTAAAAATCTTAAAAATTCATAGTGTACCCCCTAAATTAGTAGTGTACCCCCAAAATTTAACAGTAGGGGGTACATATACCCCTTAATGAAAAGGTCAGTGGGAACACTGAATTATCATATAAAGCACTAGGGCATATATACATGTGCTTCTTAAATATACACACAGGGTCGGTAGGTAGGCATTTTTTATTTTATTTTTTTTGGAGCAAGATGTTGTGAGATTCTACATGTATTTATCTCATAAACCGGGCGGTCCCGTGTATCGGTCTATCCTCCGAGCACGTTAAAGAACCATAGGAATCTATTCGATAATAAGAGTAGGGCAGGTTCCCGGATTCCTATGTATCCTTCCCCTCTCTCTGGGGCGGCTCTAAATAACCTATACTGTGTTGATGAGCCGTTAAACAACATTCAGATTCAGATTCAGATTATCTCATAAACCCCATACAAGTTGATGATACAGTTGAAAGTTGCTCTGTGATGTCAGTTTACCTCGATATATTGTGATAAATCATTGTTCAGAACAAATAATGTTTTTGCTGTTTTTTTCATAAAAAGTTTTAGGGTCGCCGGCCCCTTAAAAATAGGGTCGGTCAGGCCACCGGAAACACAGGTATTTTTTTGTTTGGCCTAAATAAAACATTCTGATATTTTATAACAGCAAAATATATATATTTTATTTTCATGTTTGAATTAATTAATATTGTCCATTTTATTTAATATGATCTAATGTTCACCCGGTTAAGGTAACTAATTGTCAAAATGTTCAAGCATTGCAGTAAAGTCTAGCTCAAGATTTTTTGACATCAAAGTTATAGCGCTTATATGACGTGGCAAAAAACATGATACTATCTTGAGCCACTCTAGAAAGCAAGAGGATTTAGATTTAGGGATCACCATACTATTATGACCAAAAATTCCCCTGGGTCTAAGTGGAAGAGAACTATCATACTAAAAAACTTGTTGTTTCAGACATGTTGCGACTGAAATCTGCGAAGAACCTTGACCAGAACGGTTACAATGTTGTTATCCTTAAGAAACTGGCAGATCAATTCCAGATTGGTTATGAGGAGGTGAGTTGCCGATGTAGAGCTTTTGATGGACTTGTTCATCTCATGAAATATTTGTATCTTAAAGAGAACCGTGTAGGAATGTGGCTATGATAAGAGTTTTTTTTTCTGTCCATCTGTAGAAAACTTGCCATTGCGTCTCCGTGGCACCTTGACACGTTGCGTTGTAAACCATTGCCTTTCACCGCTGCTGGGTCGAATCCCACTGGGAGCTCGACTTGTATTTGAGGAAGTGTTGATTCTTACGGATGGCGGGAGGTGTATAGTACTGGTTCTACCCAGGAAAAGTGGGTGGTCTGCCTCGACTGTCGTATATAACCTTACATGTGTTGAAAAAGACGTAAAATACCATACAAACAAACTGTTTTACTGGGCAGGTATAACTTGATATAAGACTGCCCGAGGTTAAATTAATTAAAGGGCACATGTTGTTTTTTTTGGCAGAAAAGAAGTTATTGCTATTTGTACTACATTGTTCCATTCCTACACCAATTTAAAAGGGACAAACAGCAATCTTTGATTTGATTAAAACTTGCACGTCATGTTAGCTTTTCTACATAACTTGCATTTTTGAAATCATTAATTATTAAATAGATCCAAGCCAACTATTCTTGCCTAATTCTGGCTTGATTATATTGCACCAATACCATATGATAGAGTAAGTAACGAACACTGTTGTTATATGCAAGCAGTTTTGAAGTCAAAATGATACTAAATTAATGATTTTATTGCTTGATCTTTAATATTTCTCTGTGTCCATTAAAGATTCTGATATTATTATTACGGTTACCCCACACACAAAGTGTGTTAGGGTAGCCATGTTGATGTTGTGCTTTCTGTCTGTCCGTGTGTGGGTCTGTGTCACAAACGATGTCCGATCAATATCTAGAGAATGGTTAGACCTAGGGTCCTCAAACTTGGAAGGATGGTTGGTCATGACCAGTAGATGACCCCTATTGATTTTTGGTCAGTTTTCGCGGTGACATTGACTATTAAAACGATGTCCGATCAATAACTAGAGAATGGTTGGAATAAGGGTCCTCAAACTTGGAAGGGTGGTTAGTCATGACCAGTAGATGACCCCTATTGAGTTTGGTATCACTAGGTCAAAGGTCAAGGTCGCGGTGACCTTGACTATTCAAGGTCGCAGTGACGTTGACTATTAAATCGATGTCCGATCAATAACTAGAGAATGGTTGGACCTAGGGTCCTCAAACTTGGAAGGATGGTTGGTCATGACAAGTAGATGACCCCTATTTATTTTGGGGTCACTAGGTCAAAGGTCAAGGTCGCAGTGACCTTGACTATCAAAACAATGTCCGATCAATAACTAGACAATGGTTGGACCTCGGGTCCTCAAACTTGGAAGGGTGGTTGGGACCAGTTGATGACCCCTATTGATTTTGGGGTCACTAGGTCAAAGATTAAGGTCGTGGTTAGGGGTGTCACGATATCAGAAACCAATATCGCGATATATTGCAATATTTATTAAATTATCGCGATATATTGCCTTAATCTTCTGCATGCATTTGTAAGCTATATTTCTTCTTATATGTACATGACAAGTATGAAATAAAAACATAGTACAGTTAAAACATTTTATAATGCTTTAGGATGCACAGCTTTTGACTAGAACAAGAACATGAGCAACAAAACATAACTCATTTTGCATAGTACAGTAGACAGTACTAGACACACACAGTCACATTAAGTTGTGTTCTAAAAGTTTTTGCTTTATTTTGAAAGACATATAATAATTTAGACGGCGTAGAAAGGCACCCTACTTTGAAATGGCAATTATTCAATAATGCTTGTGAAAACAGGCTTACCGGTACACATTTGATGATTGATAATTGGGCCAAACAAGATCGCACCTCGGCTGCAGTATAGACACACTTTAGTGTTTGCCCTACTTTTTCCTCCAATCAGACGCTGAGGAATTTTAAAATAGTGGCGAACTTATTCACATAAATTAATAACGATCACGAATTTTAACCATTTAATCATTAAGTAATCGCTTACTAAATGGCACGCGCTTGTTTTGGCGCGAACGTGTTGAGACGCGTCGTTTCGTAAAAGCGCAGGGAAAAGGTAAGGCAAACACTAAGTCAGTTTAGAGGCTATGAAGTGAAATTTTAACAATTAAGAAACCCCGGTTAACAATTAAGAAACCCCGGTCAGTCGCTGCGCTCCTTCCCTTAGGATTTCTTAATTGTTAAAATTTCACTTCATAGCCTCTAACTAATACTTAAACATGGGTAGAGTGGGTTATTCTAATTCTATAATCCTTTGAAGTTGCTGCAAGTGAGGATGCACTTTGACACGTCGTGTGACCTTTACCAGATTTAGCCACGGGGTACAGGTAACTGATCACGCGTTACAATTATGATTACACTTATGATAAGCACTGGTTCCCGTGAATACACTATGTTATTATAATTGGCGTAATCGATTGCGGTAACCAACGACTGCTGTATTTGTTTTAGGTCTGTGGTTTTAGTAGATGTAATTATCGGATTACGGACAATTATCTGCGGCATTATAATCGGCTCTTTGATGAGTTGATGAGATGATACAAGATTGGCCATTAATGATTAAAGTAATTATATTGTTCTGGTGTTGTACAGTATGCGGAATGCCAGTATGTATACATAACATGGCTGGACGAGGCAGCTTCGTGGAGTGGTACATGTTTTTTTATTTCTCACTTTCAAATAAGCGTGCAAAGATTAAAAGCCGGGAAATACGATGGATATAAAAGAAAACACAACACACTTCATGAATATCGCGGAATACCGGTATGTACTTTAAATATCGCGATATTTTATCGCACGGGTGAATACCGCGATTTACCGGTATATCGCGACACCCCTAGTCGTGGTGACCTTGACTATCAAAACGATGTCCGATCAGTAACTAGACAATGGTTGGTCATAGGGTCCTCAAACTTGGAAGGATGGTTGGTAGATGACCCCTATTGATTTTGGGGTCACTAGGTCAGAGGTCAAGGTCGCGGTGACTCAGAGGTCAAGGTCGCGGTGACCTTGACTATCAAAACGATGTCCGATCAAGAGCTAAACAATGGTTGGTCATAGGGTCCTCAAACTTGGAAGGATGGTTGGTCATGACAAGTAGATGACCACTATTGAATTTGTAGGGTCGTCAATTATGTCTGTTCGGGCGAGTGGGGGAGCCATACGTTTTTGTCCCATGGACAAGAACAATTTCTAGATTTAAATGCATTGTCAACATTTAGTTAAAAGCAATTACAAACGTTTTGCTTTGTATTTCAGCTTCACATTGTTCAGAGTTCTACAGAAGTATTCTTTCACACACTGAAAAATAAAGATGGAGATTTGGATGTAAGTAATACAATATAAGATTGTTTGTTTGTTTGAATTGTGTATTACATAAATTTCAGCACATGTTAGGACATATATAACGGTCAGTTTGTTTGTGGTAGAGGCAGAACACCACTTTCTGGGTAGAACCAGTACTGTATACCTATTGCCAACAGTTTAGAATTTTAAAAAAATGGGAATAAAACAGTAGGTTATATTTTAACTTCAGAGGGAAATGAGCACATCACTACATGGTTTAAATACTGTATAAATGCTCTGTTGTTAAATTTGGTAGTTCTGTTATTTTGTGAATTTAGGCTCGAGTCTTGGCCTCACCCAAAGCAAGAAGAAATATAAATAATAGTGGAGTCGGGGCAGGAAAATTTATTTCTGAGTTACTCGTCCTACGTAATATTTTCAAATTGATAAGAATTTATTTGAATTTCAACTCGTCTGGCATCATTGAGCACCCGTCGTGGAGATCGGACGATTAGAATTTTCGTGCCCTGAAGAGTGCTTATTTATTAAAGGAGTTGGCAATAATGGGAATCACATAACAGGTAACGTCGCATATCGTGCCTTAATGTGCTGTCAGTTACGTTATTCCACCAGTGTACTATATGTATGTCATTTCTTTAAAACTCTCCCGAAAGCCGCTTAATGTGATAAACAACTTATCATTATGTGCTTTATTTTGAAGGTAACAGCTGTTTCTATTTTAAGCCGATTTAAGGCCAAACAAAATAATATGTGTGGTTCAGGTAACACTGGCAAAAAAAATAGGGTAGGTAGGTAGGCTTTTTTTTTCTCAATAATGAATTCAATTCTGATTTAATATGTTAAATTACTATACCTTGAGTTCGATTTTTTTGCATTATCAACAATTTTTTTGTATTTTTTTATTTATTTTTATTATTATTTTTTTAATTTTTGCATAAAAAGTTTTAGGGTCGGCCCCTCAAAATAGGGTCGGTCGGGTTACCTGAACCACACATATTATTTTATGTGGCCTAACATGAATGTTTTGATTATTTATGTCTCGTCTTGTGCGCTGACAGCTACTACAGCTGAAGACCATGTATTACGAGAGGTACAGGGGTGTAGGAGATCTCGACGAACTTCAGTTTCTGCAGCATGATCCACACCTAATGCCAGAACCAAACAAGTAGGTCAAACGCACTTAGATCCTAGACTGGGACTTGTATTTTGTATTTAATATGTCTTGAGTATCTAATTATCTAAACTTTCCAATTGACATCAGATATTTGCATTTTTATGCTCCCGCCATTCGAAGAATGGTGAAAGGGCATATGGTGTTACCCATATCCGTCCCGTCCGTCCGTGCGTCCGTGCTAAAACTATTTCCCCCCTCTAACTTAGCTACTTGTCATCAGATCTTTTCCAAACTTGGTCAGATAGTATCTGGGCACAATGTCTCGGCCAAGTTCAATAATCCGCCCCAGAGTTATGGCCCTTGGAATAATAAAAAATTGCAAAATTAATGGTGTCCGCACTCTAACCTGGATATTTGTTATCCAATCTTCTCCAAACTTTTTCAAATTGTATATGGGCACAATGTCTCTGCTAAGTTCGATTTTCGGCCCCATCGACCCTGTAGTTTCATAGTTATGGGCCTTGGAAAGGTAACAATCTGTGAAATAAATGTTGTCAGCACTCTAACTTAGTTATTCAGTCTTCTCCAAACTTGGGCAACTTGTATATATATATTTATGGGCACAATGTCTCACCCAAGTTCGATTTCCGGCCCGATCGCCCCAGTACTTCCAGAGTTATACCCCTTGGAATGGTAAAAATTCATGAAATAAATGTTATAACCGGGGCATCCGTTTCCCATGGACACATTTTTCTAGTTTTTTTATTTTTGATGAATCTCTATAGTTTGCCTGTCTTAATTAATGCATCTTCATTTATGCTATGATTTTGCAATAGTTGAGCTTGTATGCACTTTATTTTGAGAAATTGTTATTTAGGTTTAAAGGTAAACATTTTAATGAATTTAAACCCCAGGTTATTTATTTTATTTTATTTATTCTCGATATTGTTTAACATTTGCAATATAATATCGTCACCATTACACTCGTGAACATTTGTATTACAGAATGCTGACCTCGTCGACTCCTTCATGTTCAGATGCCCCTATCACCCCTGTCAGGTACGCAGTTGCCTATTGTCAGTTTGATCTCTCTATGAAAGAAAACAAAAAAAATTGCATTATATATCATTTAACAAAGTTGGCTTTAATACATTACATCAAAAACACAGTTTGGCCATATCAATGAAGGTTGATATTTGCTCAGGTTTTAGCATACAAACATGTTACGAAAGAATAATTAATCTTAAAACAACGTTAAACAATATGGATAAATCGTTTGATGCCAGGCTGTGCCGAGCATCATATCAAATTTACCTGAGTTTAATAAATTCAATATAAAATAGACATGATAGTGAGATTCTGTTTATCACATCAATTTAAAAATGCCATAAAACATACCTGGTAGGTGTGGTGCCAAGTCCTGTGTGACATAGACCTGTAGCCAGGGCTTTTTCCCACAAAATCGGCCTGTCCAGTTTTTGGAGGGCAGAGGGGTAGGTATTTTTCATTATGAGAAAGATATAAGATTTTACCAATGAAGTAAATACGACAATACTATGCTTAGGTCATCTTTTTATCCATTTAGAACTGCCTTAACAGACAAAAACACATTGCAGAATGAATGCTTTTTCTCATTCTGAGAGACTGCTGCTTTCTGATTGAGAAACATTTCAGCCACAGTTGGGAAAAAATAGTAGTTTTCATTTGGGAAGCCTTTTACAAAAAAAAACTCTGTTTCCAGTGGCCCGACCGACCCTATTTTTAAGGGGTCAACCTTAAAACATTTTAAGATTTATTTTTTTTTAAATTTGTTCTGAACAATGATTATCACAATATATCGATTAACTTTCAGTTGTATCATCAACTTGTATTGGGTTTATGAGATAAAGACATGTAGAATCTCACAAAATCTTGCTCCAAAAAAAAAAAAGGAAAAAGAAAATGACCGACCTACCCTATTTTTTCAGAGCATGCAATAGGAAACGCAATTTATTTATTTATTTTTATTTTTTTTTGGCCTAATTCCGTCGGTGTGTTCTTGGGCAAGACACTTTACCTTAGCCTCGTCCGTCGGATGGGGACGTAAACCGGGCGGTCCCGTGTATCGGTCTATCTTCCGAGCACGTTAAAGAACCATAGGAATCTATTCGATAATAAGAGTAGGGCAGGTTCCCGGATTCCTATGTATCCTTCCCCTTTCTCTGGGGGCGGCTCTAAATAACCTATACTGTGTTGATGAGCCGTTAAACAGCATTCAATTCAATTTTTTGGCCTAAGGTAAAAAGCCCTGGTAGCTGGTTGCATATGCATTGTGCAAGCTTGCTCCCAACTACTGTTTCCTGTCTTCCCATATTCCTGTGTTGTTACAGAGCTGCGATGAATACCATACAACAGTTGAAGAACATTCTGTCCATGACCAAAGACGAACCTTGTCCAGAATTACAGAACTATTTTAAGGTAGGGCTTGTTTTTTGCTCACCTGAGCCAAAGTTTCATAGGTAACTTGAGCTATTATTGTCTACTTTTTTGTCATCAGTCCTTTGGAAAAATATTTCGGGGTAAATTAATATTTTTCCAAACATACTTTTGAAACATATACATAAGTGGAATGAAGACTTGGATTATCTCATTCGAAATGAGTGTTTGTTTTAAAATTATAATTAGAGATATGCTTTTGAAGCAGTGAAAAGATTTTGATAAATGCACTATGATCCTGTGAGATGGAATTGAGATAATGCTTACGGCTACAGGGTTCTCCAAGCCTAGAAATTATAGGCTGGCAGTGCAAATCCGTAATTTTGCAGGTTTTTTTATGCCATTTTGACAGCGAAACCCGGATGTTGGAGGAGAGTTGAGGCGCTTGCTTTATTGTTGAAGACTTGATGACAAGCATCTGCATGATATTACTTAACTACATGTAACCACAGAGTACCAAATCAATCTAGATTCAGGTTACGTTTTGGTGTTTGTTGCGTCAATTCATACAGTTGCACAGGCTCATTTTCGTCCAGATGAGTTTCTGGTAAAAGCCCTTTGTGTTCTACATCAAGTTTGCTAAATTCATTAGGTTTTACTATTTGTTTATTCTTTTTAAAGTGGCGCTTGACAATTTTACGTGGTGGCGCTTGTTTTGCATGGCGTAATATGTGCTGATAGCGTTGCGGCCCGCCATCGTATAAGTGCTCTTGGAGAACCCTGGGCTACATGTGTATAATCTCCCTTGCAGAAATGTGCCGAAAATCCACATGCATCGTAGAACAGAATATTAGTTTCTGTGTCGTACATTATTATCTCCCTTGCAGAAATGTTTCAAAAATCCGCATACATCGTAGACCGAATACTAATTTTCTGTCCATACATTATTTATTATCTTCAATGCAGAACTGTGCCACAAATCCACATACATCCATCGAAGTGCGTGTATCGGAGTTGAACACCAAGTTTGTACAACAGTACACACTGGTAACTGGGGTGGGACAGGAAAGTCTTGCAGGGGACAGGTTTAAGCAGGCCGTCAGGTTGTACTACCGGGTGATGAAGGCCCTGCTGAATATGGTGAGTGGTTCACTGTATGTTTATATTTATCCAATTTGCCTTGATATGGTTTTGGGAGTAATTCACCATCTGTTTATGTATCTAATTTGTAATGTTAGAATTTATTATGCACATGATATAATTTTAATGTTCCTAGCAAAGAAATACATTACGTATCTTTTTATACATGCTAAATACCGTATTTTATCTTGTATAGTACGCACCCGTGTATAGTACGCACCCGTGTATAATACGCACCCCCTTCTCAGAGGTCAAAACTGGAGTAAAAAAGTTGTTTCCGTGTATAATACGCATCAAAATATTAGTTTTCCTAGATGAACCATTCGACGAAAATAAAAGGTTAAAAAAAAAAAATCATGATCGAGAAAATTGGCGTACAAAAGAAAACAACACCGGAACAATATAATTACTTCAATCATTAATTGCCAATCTTCAGGGGAGTACTTATCTTGTATCATCTCATCAACTCATCAAAGAGCCGATTATAATGCCGCAGATAATTGTCCGTAATCCGATAATTACATCTACTAAAACAAATACAACAAAGTCGTTGGTTACCACAATCCATTACGCCGATTATACTAACATTGTGTATTCACGGGAACCAGTGCTTATCATAAGTCGGGGTTCGACACTAACGCTAGTCCGCTAGTCCTGTGCCCACCTGTTTTCAGGAGGACTACCTAAACATTAAAGTTGGCTAGTCCGTCGGACTAGTAATTTTTCGAGCATTATGGCCATAAAATACACATTTCTAATATAGGGCCGGGGTCACTCGATTAGTAAAACTTTGCTATGATTTGTCCGACTTTGTTTTTCTATCCATGTGAGGCGAACGTAATTTTCGGGTCATTTTCAGCAATTTCAAATGTGATTAACCGCATAATTAACAAAACCCTCTAAAATACACAATCAGCGCGTGTTTCACACGTACCTTATTTAATCCCATTATCATTAAATAACAACCCGACTCTTATCTAATCAGGGCAATAGCCTAATTATCGATCATTATCGGTTTGCCTGAGGCAAGATGTAAATATAACCGTCATGTTTGCTCGTTAGTCGATCACGTGATTAGATCATGTGCGCATTCTATTCAAGTAAACCAATCAAAGCCGTCGTATTTTTCCGTTTGGTGAATAATTAAAAAACGTACTACAAACTACAATCGCAACATCTCGTACACTGCTTCGCAGCATGACTCGAATGCAATACGCAGGTTTCCATATTGGTTACGTCATACTAGCGTGACGCGCGTCAGTTTCCCGCCAAAACGAATTTGCATTCAAAATCAAAGTTATCTTCAACATTTTGCAATGTCATTTAGCCGATTGCTCCATCTATAGTTTATTTACGTGAAAGCAGGGATAAAACCTTCATCTATACTGTAAATAACAAACATGCAACGCAAATCATACATCAACACGTGGCAAGCGGTCATTTTGTGTATGTAGCAACAGCTTAGCAACATTGCACTATTTTCTGTGCCGTTGCCTTCCGGCTAACAGAATGTTAAGATTTTGAACATACCGAAGCGCCGTGATACACACGAGGCGGCAGTGTATTAGCCAGCCAACCGTGCAGCCGTCTTTTGCACGCCCGTTTTTGAAAAATCGCGGTCAATATTTGGGGGAGTGGCTGGGGTAAAAAAAAAAAAAAAAAAAAAAAACCACTTCCAAACTCTTACTTTCTCAATATTGTTATGTTTTGTATACATTTATAGAAAATATGATGTAAAATGTGTTTTTTTCACCTTTATCTGTAAAAATAAATTACCCCAGAGACACCCACTTGTCGTGAATTGGCGCGTAGCGCGTGTTAGCAACTTTTTTTGCACACCCTGTTTGCATATTTGCACACCCAGTTCTTGAATTTTTGCCTAATACACTGCGAGGCGGGATCCCGAGGAATGACGGGATTGGCCGAGCGTTCACGATTGACAAACTACTGCGCACGGGCGGGGTTATGATTCGACGAGATAATTTGAAACTGATTTCTCCTGCGATAAATTAATTTAAAAGGCAGTTATAATTATATGATTGACATCGGCACAGTTGTAAAGAATCTTTGCGGCAGGCGTCAATAAGCAAAAGCGCAAACTTCTATTGCGTGTTTTAAATTGCGGCTATTAAATTATAAAATAAAGAAATGTGTTTGGTATAAAGCTAGTTTGTGATTGCTTTATAGACGAGAGAAATCAATGGAAATGTATTGAATCCTACGATTAGTCATAGCCATCAATAACTTATCTATGTCTATGGATTAGGTAATGATTTTGTGTTTTGTTACTCAATGCGGGTATGACTGAAAAATAAGTTTTGGGTAATTGTCGAATAATTTGTATTGTTCAATAAAAATGAAACGAAGACCAGAATAATATTGCATTCGGTTAACATGTCTCAAGTTGGTTAGGGTTGAAAATGCATCTAAATCTGATGAAAGCCTGCCTGGGGAGAAACCAAAAAAAATAATAAAGATTTACGATTTCAGTTGGTATCTTCAAGACGAAAAGGGTTTTTGGCACTGTTCCCTTTGAAGTTTGTCTCCTGTTATACACCTGTTGTTTTTTTTGTTGCTAAATACACCGTTTTTAGGAAGGACCATCTAGTTCTCAGGAGGACTACTAGATTTTTAAAGTCACTAGTCCTCCGGACTACCCATTTAAAAAAGTTAGTCTCGAACCCTGTAAGTGTAACGCGTGATCAGTTACCTTACCCCGTGGCTATAAATCTGGTAAAGGTCACACGACGTGTCAAAGTGCATCCTCAGAAATAGTCGCTACTTGCGGCAACTTCAAAGGATTATAGAAATAGAATAACCCACTCTACCTGTGTTTAATGTGTGTCTATACTGCAGCCGAGGTGCGATCTTGTTTGGCCCAATTATCAATCATCAGTTATCAATCGTCAAAAACTGCGTACTGTACAAGGTAAAATACGGTAGTGAAAGCATAAATCAATTTGTAAATGTTTGTAAAGCAAATCACACATGACCTCTAGACTATGTACAAGCTTTACTGCAGAGTGCACTAAAATATTCTTGTTTACAGTATCGTGAAACTGTCAGCAATAATATATAATTGTTGTTTGTCATCTGTAGACCCCATTTTCCTACAAAAGGTATGGTATGTTTTTCCTGTTATTGGATAAAATCCCCTAAAAATTATTAAAATAATACATTATCATTTCAGGAGAAGGAGAGGTTGTCACAGTCTGACTTCAGTAATCTGCTGAACAATGACACGTTCCATAGGTCCTTGTTGGCATGCTCTGTAGAAATAGTGCTGATGACGTACAATGTCTCATGTAAGTTCTGACTATGTAAGGATTCATCTTGTCATATAGCACTCCATAATAACATATACCTCGTGCCCTTGTTGGCATGCTCTGTAGAAATAGTGCTGATGACGTACAATGTCTCATGTAAGTTCTGACTATGTAAGGATTTATCTTGTCATATAGCACTCAATAATGACATATACCTCGTGTCCTTGTTGGCATGCTCTGTAGAAATAGTGCTGATGACGTACAATGTCTCATGTAAGTTCTGACTATGTAAGGATTCATCTTGTCATATAGCACTCAATAATGACATATACCTCGTGCCCTTGTTGGCATGCTCTGTAGAAATAGTGCTGATGACGTACAATGTCTCATGTAAGTTCTGACTATGTAAGGATTCATCTTGTCATATAGCACTCAATAATGACATATACCTCGTGCCCTTGTTGGCATGCTCTGTAGAAATAGTGCTGATGACGTACGATGTCTCATGTAAGTTCTGACTATATAAGGATTCATCTTGTCATATAGCACTCCATAATGACATATACCTCGTGCCCTTGTTGGCATGCTCTGTAGAAATAGTGCTGATGACGTACAATGTCTCATGTAAGTTCTGACTATGTAAGGATTCATCTTGTCATATAGCACTCAATAATGACATATACCTCGTGTCCTTGTTGGCATGCTCTGTAGAAATAGTGCTGATGACGTACAATGTCTCATGTAAGTTCTGACTATGTAAGGATTCATCTTGTCATATAGCACTCAATAATGACATATACCTCGTGCCCTTGTTGGCATGCTCTGTAGAAATAGTGCTGATGACGTACAATGTCTCATGTAAGTTCTGACTATGTAAGGATTCAGCTTGTCATATAGCACTCAATAATGACATATACCTCGTGTCCTTGTTGGCATGCTCTGTAGAAATAGTGCTGATGACGTACAATGTCTCATGTAAGTTCTGACTATGTAAGGATTCATCTTGTCATATAGCATTCAATAATGACATATACCCAGTGCCCTTGTTGGCATGCTCTGTAGAAATAGTGCTGATGACGTACAATGTCTCATGTAAGTTTTGACTATGTAAGGATTCATCTTGTCATATAGCACTCAATAATGACATATACCTCGTGTCCTTGTTGGCATGCTCTGTAGAAATAGTGCTGATGACGTACAATGTCTCGTGTAAGTTCTGACTATGTAAGGATTCATCTTGTCATATAGCACTCAATAATGACATATACCTCGTGCCCTTGTTGGCATGCTCTGTAGAAATAGTGCTGATGACGTACAATGTCTCGTAAGTTCTGACTATGTAAGGATTCAGCTTGTCATATAGCACTCAATAATGACATATACCTCGTGTCCTTGTTGGCATGCTCTGTAGAAATAGTGCTGATGACGTACAATGTCTCATGTAAGTTCTGACTATGTAAGGATTCATCTTGTCATATAGCATTCAATAATGACATATACCCAGTGCCCTTGTTGGCATGCTCTGTAGAAATAGTGCTGATGACGTACAATGTCTCATGTAAGTTCTGACTATGTAAGGATTCATCTTGTCATATAGCACTAAATAATGACATATACCTCGTGCCCTTGTTGGCATGCTCTGTAGAAATAGTGCTGATGACGTACAATGTCTCATGTAAGTTCTGACTATGTAAATTCATCTTGTCATATAGCACTCAATAATGACATATACCTCGTGCCCTTGTTGGCATGCTCTGTAGAAATAGTGCTGATGACGTACAATGTCTCATGTACGTTCTGACTATGTAAGGATTCATCTTGTCATATAGCACTCAATAATGACATATACCTCGTGCCCTTGTTGGCATGCTCTGTAGAAATAGTGCTGATGACGTACAATGTCTCATGTAAGTTCTGACTATATAAGGATTCATCTTGTCATATAGCACTCAATAATGACATATACCTCGTGCCCTTGTTGGCATGCTCTGTAGAAATAGTGCTGATGACGTACACTGTCTCATGTAAGTTCTGACTATGTAAGGATTCATCTTGTCATATAGCACTCAATAATGACATATACCTCGTGCCCTTGTTGGCATGCTCTGTAGAAATAGTGCTGATGACGTACAATGTCTCATGTAAGTTATGACTATGTAAGGATTCATCTTGTCATATAGCACTCAATAATGACATATACCTCGTGCCCTTGTTGGCATGCTCTGTAGAAATAGTGCTGATGACGTACACTGTCTCATGTACGTTCTGACTATGTAAGGATTCATCTTGTCATATAGCACTCAATAATGACATATACCTCGTGCCCTTGTTGGCATGCTCTGTAGAAATAGTGCTGATGACGTACAATGTCTCATGTAAGTTCTGACTATGTAAGGATTCATCTTGTCATATAGCACTCAATAATGACATATACCTCGTGCCCTTGTTGGCATGCTCTGTAGAAATAGTGCTGATGACGTACGATGTCTCATGTAAGTTCTGACTATGTAAGGATTCATCTTGTCATCTAGCACTCCATAATGACATATACCTCGTGCCCTTGTTGGCATGCTCTGTAGAAATAGTGCTGATGACGTACAATGTCTCATGTAAGTTCTGACTATGTAAGGATTCATCTTGTCATATAGCACTCCATAATGACATATACCTCGTGCCCTTGTTGGTATGCTCTGTAGAAATAGTGCTGATGACGTACAATGTCTCATGTAAGTTCTGACTATGTAAGGATTCATCTTGTCATATAGCACTCAATAATGACATATACCTCGTGTCCTTGTTGGCATGCTCTGTAGAAATAGTGCTGATGACGTACAATGTCTCATGTAAGTTCTGACTATGTAAGGATTCATCTTGTCATATAGCACTAAATAATGACATATACCTCGTGCCCTTGTTGGCATGCTCTGTAGAAATAGTGCTGATGACGTACAATGTCTCATGTAAGTTCTGACTATGTAAGGATTCATCTTGTCATATAGCACTCAATAATGACATATACCTCGTGCCCTTGTTGGCATGCTCTGTAGAAATAGTGCTGATGACGTACAATGTCTCATGTACGTTCTGACTATGTAAGGATTCATCTTGTCATATAGCACTCAATAATGACATATACCTCGTGCCCTTGTTGGCATGCTCTGTAGAAATAGTGCTGATGACGTACAATGTCTCATGTAAGTTCTGACTATATAAGGATTCATCTTGTCATATAGCACTCAATAATGACATATACCTCGTGCCCTTGTTGGCATGCTCTGTAGAAATAGTGCTGATGACGTACACTGTCTCATGTAAGTTCTGACTATGTAAGGATTCATCTTGTCATATAGCACTCAATAATGACATATACCTCGTGCCCTTGTTGGCATGCTCTGTAGAAATAGTGCTGATGACGTACAATGTCTCATGTAAGTTATGACTATGTAAGGATTCATCTTGTCATATAGCACTCAATAATGACATATACCTCGTGCCCTTGTTGGCATGCTCTGTAGAAATAGTGCTGATGACGTACACTGTCTCATGTACGTTCTGACTATGTAAGGATTCATCTTGTCATATAGCACTCAATAATGACATATACCTCGTGCCCTTGTTGGCATGCTCTGTAGAAATAGTGCTGATGACGTACAATGTCTCATGTAAGTTCTGACTATGTAAGGATTCATCTTGTCATATAGCACTCAATAATGACATATACCTCGTGCCCTTGTTGGCATGCTCTGTAGAAATAGTGCTGATGACGTACGATGTCTCATGTAAGTTCTGACTATGTAAGGATTCATCTTGTCATATAGCACTCCATAATGACATATACCTCGTGCCCTTGTTGGCATGCTCTGTAGAAATAGTGCTGATGACGTACAATGTCTCATGTAAGTTCTGACTATGTAAGGATTCATCTTGTCATATAGCACTCCATAATGACATATACCTCGTGCCCTTGTTGGTATGCTCTGTAGAAATAGTGCTGATGACGTACAATGTCTCATGTAAGTTCTGACTATGTAAGGATTCATCTTGTCATATAGCACTCAATAATGACATATACCTCGTGTCCTTGTTGGCATGCTCTGTAGAAATAGTGCTGATGACGTACAATGTCTCATGTAAGTTCTGACTATGTAAGGATTCATCTTGTCATATAGCACTCAATAATGACATATACCTCGTGCCCTTGTTGGCATGCTCTGTAGAAATAGTGCTGATGACGTACAATGTCTCATGTAAGTTCTGACTATGTAAGGATTCATCTTGTCATATAGCACTCAATAATGACATATACCTCGTGCCCTTGTTGGCATGCTCTGTAGAAATAGTGCTGATGACGTACAATGTCTCATGTAAGTTCTGACTATGTAAGGATTTATCTTGTCATATAGCACTCAATAATGACATATACCTCGTGTCCTTGTTGGCATGCTCTGTAGAAATAGTGCTGATGACGTACAATGTCTCATGTAAGTTCTGACTATGTAAGGATTCATCTTGTCATATAGCATTCAATAATGACATATACCCAGTGCCCTTGTTGGCATGCTCTGTAGAAATAGTGCTGATGACGTACAATGTCTCATGTAAGTTCTGACTATGTAAGGATTCATCTTGTCATATAGCACTCAATAATGACATATACCTCGTGCCCTTGTTGGCATGCTCTGTAGAAATAGTGCTGATGATGTACAATGTCTCATGTAAGTTCTGACTATGTAAGGATTCATCTTGTCATATAGCACTCAATAATGACATATACCTCGTGCCCTTGTTGGCATGCTCTGTAGAAATAGTGCTGATGACGTACAATGTCTCATGTACGTTCTGACTATGTAAGGATTCATCTTGTCATATAGCACTCAATAATGACATATACCTCGTGCCCTTGTTGGCATGCTCTGTAGAAATAGTGCTGATGACGTACAATGTCTCATGTAAGTTCTGACTATATAAGGATTCATCTTGTCATATAGCACTCAATAATGACATATACCTCGTGCCCTTGTTGGCATGCTCTGTAGAAATAGTGCTGATGACGTACACTGTCTCATGTAAGTTCTGACTATGTAAGGATTCATCTTGTCATATAGCACTCAATAATGACATATACCTCGTGCCCTTGTTGGCATGCTCTGTAGAAATAGTGCTGATGACGTACAATGTCTCATGTAAGTTCTGACTATGTAAGGATTCATCTTGTCATATAGCACTCAATAATGACATATACCTCGTGCCCTTGTTGGCATGCTCTGTAGAAATAGTGCTGATGACGTACAATGTCTCATGTAAGTTCTGACTATGTAAGGATTCATCTTGTCATATAGCACTCAATAATGACATATACCTGGTGCCCTTATTGGCATGCTCTGTAGAAATAGTGCTGATGACGTACAATGTCTCATGTAAGTTCTGACTATGTAAGGATTCATCTTGTCATATAGCACTCAATAATGACATATACCTCGTGCCCTTGTTGGCATGCTCTGTAGAAATAGTGCTGATGACGTACAATGTCTCATGTAAGTTCTGACTATGTAAGGATTCATCTTGTCATATAGCACTCAATAATGACATATACCTCGTGCCCTTGTTGGCATGCTCTGTAGAAATAGTGCTGATGACGTACAATGTCTCATGTACGTTCTGACTATGTAAGGATTCATCTTGTCATATAGCACTCAATAATGACATATACTTGTGCCCTTGTTGGCATGCTCTGTAGAAATAGTGCTGATGACGTACAATGTCTCATGTAAGTTCTGACTGTAAGGATTCATCTTGTCATATAGCACTCAATAATGACATATACCTCGTGCCCTTGTTGGCATGCTCTGTAGAAATAGTGCTGATGACGTACAATGTCTCGTAAGTTCTGACTGTAAGGATTCAGCTTGTTACACAGCGCTCAATAACTCCCACAGACTAAATGCCATTTACATAAGGACAACTTTTATGACATCAAGAAATACGTCACATTCGTATTATAAAGCTGGGTAGTTGCTTCAACTTAAAAAGTTCCTTTTAACTCAAATTCACAAGCTGGTTAGTTACTTAAACTCAATTTGCAAGCTGGATAGTAAACTCAAATTTGCAAGCTCATTTAAAGAAACCAACCCGCCAAATAACAACACAGTTACTCTACAAAACTGTTGACCGAAACTATACAGATGTTTTATAATAGACCATATAATCATGTATATGTGCCAATTAAAAATCTAGGTTTATTAATGTGTTCTGAAAATAACCGTGATTGAATATGCATATAATGAATTTTGTGTTGGTAACTGTCAATTCGACGCTCCAGTTTTGAGGTTTGGCCAGACTGGTTAAAGGCATTTATATTACGTCCGTAGAGTTTGAATTCTCAGAATATGTACGTTATATATATCTCGTCATCAGTAGGTTTAGAAACTGTACATATGTTGTAAAATTTGACTGTTGTTGGCAGGATAGCTTCTACAACTAATTGCTCTGGTTGTCAGAGGATAAATCATTTGTGTGAACAACTTAGATTAATATGGTAGTAAAAGTATGGTAATCTCAGATCTGACTATATTCTCTTTCCCTCTATGGAAATAACATTGTGTATTGATGTTCATTAATCATTATCAGCTATTAGGTTCAATATCACTTTTATTCATATGCCTATATCCCATAAAGTAGTAAAAAGAATACATTGTTATTGTGTGGAGGTCACAATGATATCAACATTTCATGTTTTCCTTGCAATAACAACTTTCAAGGGACGGATATTCATCTTCTAAAACTTATGGAAATGTATGGACATACTTGTGACTATGGGTCTAGGTATTTGTGTTTTATTTGTCGAGTCATGTTTCAGGGAATCCTTCCCGGGGTGCTATGGGGTCGGAAGATTCCAGTTTTGGGTTTCCATGGATACTGGATGTGTTTGAATTGTACCCGTATGAATTCTACAAAGTGCTAGAGAGCTTTATAAAGGCTGAGCCTAACCTTACCAGAGATATTGTCAAGGTTTGTATCTGTTTGTTTGTTTGTTTGAATGGTGTTTTATGTAATTTTTAGCACATGTTAGGTCATATTTGACGGTATTTTTTTTGTGGTAGAGTCGTACAACCCCATTTTTCATGGGTAGAACCAGTACTGTATACATCGCCATCTGTAAGAATCAACACTTTCTCACTTGACCGGTAGATTTTTTGGTTAAAATTTTGAGATTTATTCCAAAAACCTCTGGACAGAAAGCCGAAACTTGGCATACATGTTAATCATCTGTATGGCAAGCCCCAAAATATCTGCCCTTTTCATCTTAGATTTTTTCGGTAAACGAATGCCGCAATCCGGTGTTTGTATCTCTGTTGGTTCTTCCTGTCTTCACTAATAGAACTGTTTGAGGTTGATATGTTATGTAGAACTGATAATTGAATTAACTTTTTTCTGTTTCAGCATTTGACTGTTATAGAGAACAAGATTTTAGACAACATTGCTTGGAAAAGCGTAAGCTCTTTATTCAGTTGCATAATATTTATTTTAATTTATCCCGTCTCTGTTCATACTGGGAATAAGCCTCCTGTAGTCTGTAATGATGGATACATTCTTGCACGGGGCGTCCGTGGCCGAGTGGTTAACGTCTCTGACTTGAAATCACTTGCCCCTCACCGCTGTAGGTTCGATCCATCAGGGGCCTAGGAATCTTTATGTGAGGAAGCTATCCAGCTGGCTTGCGGAACGTCGGTGGTTTTGCCCAGGTGACTGCCCGTGCACGAAAATTGCCCGGAGTCTGGTCTTCCTCCACCAATGGAAACTGGAAAGTCGCCATATGACCTTAGCTGTTAGTGGAACTATAAAATCCAACTCAATCAACATTCCTGCACAGTTTTCAGGTGCCTGTCTAGCTAGGCAACAAGGTTGTCATTAACTTTTTAAGTAAGCGGCCCAAAGAGCAAAGTAGCTGAGTATTTTGATCGATACTTGTATAAAATACTAGTAAAAGTATTCAATAGTAGCCTGATAGACCAGTTAAAGTAGCAGTGGGAAATCCCCTTCTACCCCCTCTTAATGACATCCATGAGACAGTGAGCAAACAGAACTGACATATTCTTCTTCTTAAAAGACAATAAATACCACAGGTAAACAAACTCCACATAGAACAGTGTCTTTAACTCTACTGATGAAATAGGGGATGAGGCCCAGGCCATTCAATAGGGAGGGAAAAGCACAATTTTTGAGTTGATAGCCCTTGGAACGAAGACATCGCGCCTTTTTACCATATATGCCATCTTGGAACGATGTCATCGCGCCTTTTTACCATATAATTATGCTATCTTGGAATGATGACGTCATCACGACAAGGGGGGTGGGGGTGGTGGGGTGGGGTGTATGTGTGTGTATTTCTAAGGATTATAGTCCCTCCACCTACGACAGGCGTCCTACCTGACGATTATAGGCACAATGTCTGGACTTTTATCTGTGTGTTGTTGTGTGATGAGATGATATGTCTACTTGAAGCAGCGAACTCAATGGTTTCTTTATAGTGCCGCCACACTGGAATACCACGCCGTAGTAGACATGATACCCCCACCCGCCAGTCACATTATTCTGACACTGGTCAATCAGTCGCAGCACTACCCATTATTTGCTCGTCAGGCAAGGGTTACAAGTGACTACTCCATTTTTAAAGTCTTTGGTTTGACACGGTCAGGGGACTCAAACCCACGACCTCCCGAATGCAAGGCAGACGCTATAACCACTACACCACAATGCTTCGGTGTGGGGGGGAAATAATGTGATTTCAAGATATAGGGGAACAGTGTATTAGGCAGAAATTGAAGATTTGGGTGTGCAAAATATGCAAAAGAGGTACATTTTAGATAAACTGTTCTATATATGTATCCCAAACATATTAATGTTGAGAAAGTTAGAGAGGGAAATAATGTTAAGCAAAATAAAAGGAATTTTCTCAGCCAAAGGGGAAAAAAGTCGGCCCCCGTATTAGAAGGAAAAAAGGCACTGGCTTATATGATTGTGATTGTTCCAGCATCTGTTCTTCAGTCTGTCAGCTTTTTTGTGATTGCTCCTCATCCAAAACTTCTGGGTGGAGTTTTACAATTTTTTATAGGAACATCAATCCTTATGTCTCAGCCTAATTGGTCCAGTTTAAAATACATTTTTCTGCAAAAATCAAGTGGGCCATAAATATAGACTTAAAACATAAAAGTTTGTGATTGCTATTCTTGAACCATTGGAGTTGTGATACATGCTCTTTCTTTACCAAAGTGATCAACATGACATTTTGTAGGTTCTTTATAATAAAACACAGTTATATGGTTGCCGGTGGCCATCTTTGTTTACGTAGACGTGTATAGGTTGGTTAGTTTGAATGTTTTGTTACGTAATTTTCAACACATTTTAGGCTCTATATAACAGTCAATGTTGTTGTGAAGCAGACCACTCACTTTTTCCTGGGTACATTATGTGGTCCTGCCTTAATTCCATTAAGTGATGGGAATGTTTATATTAGCAGGATTTTATAAAGGATATTTCGACAATAAAACGTTTTAAAACATTTTACTGAAAAAAATGAGATAACCTGTTTAAAATTACCTATCAAATGTTTTAATTTTATAATATGCAAGTGTTTTAAGCCGAAATGAAGGTTTTATTTTATTCCCCAGCCAACCCCGTTTTTGTTTCTTGGAGAAGGGGTTGGATGGGGTATGAAAGTTAATACTCGGACCCCGTAATGGAACCATTACTGTATACCCGTAAGAATCGACACTTTCTCACAGGTCGTGTTCCCAGTGGGATCCAGACTTCTATAGGAAAATGTTAACTGCTTCTGCTTTATTAACTTTTCTTAGGGTTTATATGAAAAATGGCAATAACATTCCTTATCATGAGGTCCTAACTAACTTCCTACTGATTCCCAGATGACCAAAAATGATGGCTATTATTAGACTGAAAAAAAGAAAAGAAATTTGGTGATCGCCACTCTCAGAACCCTAAGACGTATACCCTAAGACGTATACCCTAAACTTAAACAGATCAGCATGACATACTGTTGATTGTAACTGTGAACATTAAACTTTTCAAAAGCATTGCTGGAGATGTCTAGATTATTGTGTTTTGTTTTACTTTGCATTGCATTAGACAAAAATACTGTTTTTATATGGCTTGAGGAATGGTAATCTGTACTGTACCTACACATATTACAGGATTGTAGATTGCCTATATCTATACCCATTGCAGTATTCTTCGTTAATTGAGGAATTATTACTATGCACATTGCAGGATTCTCCGTTATTTGAGGCAATATCCAAGGCCGAGTCTACCAACTCCAATCTCCTCTCCCCTACCAAAGATCTCACAAACGGACACGGGTCCACGTCGTCGTCAGCTGCTGAACTGTAAGTATATATGCTATAGATATGTTGTCAGAATGTCTCTGCTGTGTTGTCAGAATGTTCCTGCTGTGTTGTCAGAATGTCCCTGCTGTGTTGTCAGAATGTCTCTGCTGTGTTGTCAGAAAGTTCCTGCTGTGTTGTCAGAATGTCCCTGCTGTGTTGTCAGAATGTTCCTGCTGTGTTGTCAGAATGTCCCTGCTGTGTTGTCAGAATGTCCCTGCTGTGTTGTCAGAATGTCCCTGCTGTGTTGTCAGAATGTCCCTGCTGTGTTGTCAGAATGTTCCTGCTGTGTTGTCAGAATGTCCCTGCTGTGTTGTCAGAATGTTCCTGCTGTGTTGTCAGAATGTCCCTGCTGTGTTGTCAGAATGTCCCTGTTGTGTTCCTTTTCAGATTTTAATATCATCATATTGCTTGCACCTTTACTGTATGACAAAGCTTAAATGTTTGTGCAGCTTTTGTTTTGTGCAGCTTGTGTTTGTGTGGGTGTCACTGTTGATTGGCTTTATGATGTGTGTCCAGTTTGTTACAATTGATGACTTTAATTTCATCACAAAAACACAAAATGTTATCGATGGTGCCAACTGGCAGATTCTTTCTTACTGACTGTATACACTAGCCAGAGCTCTACTGCGTATCTGCATAATTTACGCAAATAAATGAGCAAAAAAAATGCAAAAGAATTCGTTCTATGCGCATTAAAAACGTATAATAATATAAGAAAAACACATAAGATTTATTTCAATGTGCAGCGAAACAAATATACAGCATTTAAAATGTTGCCGATCTCCATCTTCAGAATTTATGGTTAGTTCTATTGTCAAACTGTTTCGTACTGGTCACTTAAGTGTAGAATATGTTCATGTACTATATGATTCAAGACTCGATTAGAACGTATTCAGAACACGCTTAACAAAAAGGTACATTTCATAGACTGGTTTCGGGTTTATGTTAACTTCTTTAATCATGTTGAAATGATGTATAATTAGTGAGTACTGTAATCCAGTGTCTGTATTTATATCCTGTCAACTATTCCTGTAAAAGAAAACATCGCCAGATAAAAGAGTTCTAGGGCCGAAAACATTGATCACAACTTAAATAAAACTACCAGTTATCTGTCCATGTTGTTTGATTTAATTGATCGAAGTGTTGCAAAGTAAAAAAAACACAAAGGAAAAGTACACACACAGGAGTACACAAGCACATAATTTGACAATTTAGTTGAAACTTTACAATTTACAATAATTCTGAGTAATTGAAGAAAAAAAAGAGAATGTATTAAACAAATGAAGGTAAAACTATTGGTAAGGAAAAACGATTGGGGTTAAAAAAAAATAAAAATGAAAAATTGAACGGTAAAAAAACTCAGATTGTAAGATTTTTATCTAGCGCTCTGTATAGCCATGGATATTTTATGCCGCTATATTTATATGACACCCCGAAACAAAATTAACATGAATTTGTGGCAATTTTACCACCCTGCCGGGATAGGTATTTCTTACGTTTATGTTTTGAAACAGTTTTTGGTTGGTATTGGTTGTGTGTTGTATACTGTGTTGTTTTGCCCTAGATGTGGGTGCCTGTCTAACCTAAGCTTACAGGAGGATATGGAGGAGTGAGTGCCACGCTTGTTCTCATTAAGAATGAGGCATAGGGTTCTGGTTTGCGGACACGCAAATAGTTGCAGACTTGTTTTTTTTACAACCAGTGCCGATTTCTTCAGAGTCCTTGAAATAGCATTTTGGCATGAATATCCAAAAATCTGTCAGATTTCAAGTAGTATGTTTTATGAATAAATCGATTGTACATAAATTCAGTTGTTAATTTCAAGTGTTGTCTGCTTTATGTACTTAATCCGATGTTTTCTAGACTGACACCCTATGTCTCACATCAAGTTTTGTTTGTGATGTTTTGACTTGTTTATTGTTGCTTTCATCAGTTTCAATGAAACGATTGAGTGTTCCATTAATTCTTCAATTTTATTTTGCAATTTTGACAACAACCACTACATTTAAACTAAAAGTAGGTCAACCTGGCCAACTTTGACCTACTTTTGTACTTCTGTAATTCTGTTTGTGTGACATTGACCTATATTTTGTCTGTACGTGCCCCTGTGCATAGAGTTATCTCTACTGGACTTGATCTTTTTCTTTTTTTTCTGCCTCGGTGGACTTCCAGTTTCGGAAAATAACGTCACTGGGGGCAATCTGGAAGAGTGATTGGTCAATCCAAATAAAATCCCTCTTACTGTGATTCAGTTTCATATGTAATATATATATGCATTAAATAAGCTGCATATTACATTCCATTTAATTTTTGCTTTTAAAATATTTGGTCTAGAAAACTCGACAACTTGGCTTTTTTTTTGTTGCTAAATCATAAATATTAACAATAAAAACCGGGTTTATATTGCTTACAGTTGTGCATATAATGAAAATAAAGTGTATTTGGAAATGAATGAATGTCGACCATAAATAGGTCATATTGTGAAAGTAAATCAAGTAGTAATTAAAAACTAATGTAAATATATAAAAATAAAACTACAAGTAAGGGATGATATGATAGTAATATAAACTATATATATGAATTAATGATTCACTATCCGAGTCATCACGTTTTCGAGACCGAACTACTTCCATATCTTCCCTTATTTGTAAATAGTTTTATCTTTATATATTTACCTTAATTTTTAATTACTACATATCTTCATCTTTCATCAGTTTTTGTGCACCATATGACCTATTTATGTGTTGAAGTGCCGTAAAACACCATTCATTCATTACTTCATTAACATGCATTTTGCCTAGTTTAGTATATATGCATATATTTGAATATGAAACGTGTTAAGATGTTTTACTCGTATGTGAAATTGACAACCAACCTTCTTCGAGATCGCTTCCAGTCCCTTTAAAGGGACACTGTCTGTAAGTAAGCAGATATTGAGCATAACCAAATAATTGTCTGACATTTATTCACTGAAATGTATACATGAAACCTTGAGCATAGACCCAAAGAAGTCTGTAGTAATACATTTGTGAATTTGAAAAAAAAAAGTTTTAATTATTATTTGTAAATAATGTGGACCCACATTATTTACCTTTTTTGCTGATCACATGACTTCCATGAACGCATTTGGTTTTCTACATAGTGTGTATTGCGTAATATATATATAACCCGCTTAGCTCAGTCAGGAGCGACGTTGACTATCGCGTGCTCACTATTATTACCCGCGAGTATAATTTTAATTTGGGCTGCGAGTTCAAACGCACAAAGCGGTACTTCTTGTTTTTGTACTGCGATTGAATTTTGTTAAACGTCTTTACATTTAATTAGTAAATATTCAATAATGTTTAGTGTGTATTGTTTGTGAACGTAATTAGTGTGTGTTTTATAAGCTAAAAGTTATGGACATTGTCCCTTTAAGTAAAAAATATGGCTGAATGCCAGGTATGTACTTTGACAGAGTTTCAGGTTCCCTAAAGCAGTTTTTGGCATATTTAAACATTTTTATGACATAATTGCAAACATTGGTGAATTTTATTTCCATAATTTCAACAATTCACTTAAATTTTTGTTAATTTAAAAAAGAAAAAGAAGATATGTTTAATAAAAAATATTTGTTTCTCAAAATGTTACATTTGAAAGGTATTGATTGGTTATTTGTAATAGGAGTATGCTGAACAAGTTATAACTGACATGTGCAAGATCTTCCTCATTTCAAAGGTTCTAAATGTAGTCATGCACTTTTATTCTCTTACAGCCAAAACAAGAGGTGTGTTTGCACTAGGCCGACAGACCTTATTTTTTGGCGCTGATCCTGCATTGATTTTTTTTTTAAAAAATAAAGTAAATTTATCAGCTGACGCCTTTGTAAACTGGTAAAAAATAGTTCTTACGAAGTGGTGTACTTTTTTTTTCTCCAGTTACCTATCCCCATCACGAGGTCAGAGAGCCAAGGGAACATCACCAGGCTGTGTTGTGTTGGCCTCGCCACGCAAGAATCAAGGTGTGGATATCCTCTACTCACGAGAGAGCCCGGAAGCAAAGTCTGGGGCGCCAAAGCTATCTCATTCTCTTAAAATGTTTTTTAATAAAGGTAAGAATTTATACTTTGTTGTTATCCTGTTCATTTTTATTTCAACAAAGATGGAATTTAAAGGTCAATCTAACCCTGGTTGTGCTCCCAACCCTTTACGATTTAATTCGTGTAATTACTCTTTAAAATCATTTGTCATTTAAATTTCACATGGTATTGTAATAAATGTGAAACTTTCAATTAAATGTTTCTTAGTGTTTCAGGACAGTTAGGGATCACTTTGTCCGACGTCTGTCGTCCGTCTGTCACACTTTAACCTGCAACTTAAACAGTTTGAGGGCTTAGTGGAGAACTATTTTATCTTTTTCTTCACACACCTTCAGGGGCGTCCGTGGCCGAGTGGTTAACGTCTCTGACTTCAAATCACTTGCCCCTCACCGCTGTAGGTTCGATCCCTCAGGGGCCTAGGAATCTTTATGTGAGGAAGCTATCCAGCTGGCTTGCGGAACGTCGGTGGTTCTACCCAGGCGCCAGCCCGTGCACGAAAATTGCCCGGAGAGGCACCTGGGGTCTTCCTCCACCAATGGAAGCTGGAAAGTCGCCATATGACCTTAGCTGTTGGTGCGACTATAAAATCCAATTCAATCAATCACACACCTTCATCTTAACCCAAGGAATGTTGTTACACATGTCCAATAACTCGACTTTCATTTTGGAAGAGTTATGCCCCTTTTATAAAACTTAAACCCATAACCTAACCAAGCTCATAACTGGCCCTAAGTAGTTGACCTATGTTCATGAAACTTAACACATTCATCTTACCACACAGAATATTGTTACCCATGACCAAAAACTCTTGACTTCCATTTCAACAGAGTTATGCCCCCTTTCATAAATTAAACCTGTAATCTAACCTAACCAAGCTCATAACGCCATAACTTGAAAAGTATTTTATCTAGGTTCATGGAACGTCATGCACATATTCATCTTTACCAAAGGAATGTCTTTACACATGTCCAATAAATCTGACTCATTTTGGGAGAGTTTTGCCCCTTTTCTTAAAACTGCAACCTAACCTAGCTCATAACTTGTCAAAATATTGACCTATAGTCATGGAACTTTATATGTTCTTATCAATTATCCAAAGCAGATTTATGCCCCTTTTCGTATACTTCAACACTTAAAAAAAAAATCCATAATTCATGAAGGATTGTATCCCTGTCTTCAAACTTTATAGTTAGATTGCTGAAGTAAGCTCATGGCAGGCGACACGTGTTCCGTGGAACTCCGTTCTAGTAGTTATAATTCCCTTGAAAGTTACAAAAACTTCAAAACGTCAAACAAAAACCAACAGCTACTTTCCATTTATTGTTTTGAAGTAATTATGCCCCTTGTTTGTTACTGTAATAATTTCATCCTATTGCAGTTTGCAGACTTGGCTACCAAAGATTAAAAGCCTTGTGTGACATGCTCATTATACCAAAAGACATTGTAAGTAAACAAATTGATAAAATTGAAACCCAAGTTCACAAAATTGCATGGACAATTACTAAATTTATACTCTCCTGTAGCATACGGCAGAGCCCTAGATTGGTTTTGTACAGATGTCATCATTTACCAGATGTCGTCATTATCAATAAAACGCTTAATGTTGTGATTCTTTTTCAACCCACATTACATGGTCTAAGTATTAACTTTCATACCCAATCCAACCCCTTCTCCAAGAAGCGAAAATGGGGCTAGCCTGGGTATGAAATAAAACCTTAATTTCGGCTTAACAAGTCTGCATATTGTAAAATTGAAACATTTAATAGGTAATTTTAAACAGATGATCACAGATTTTTAGTTAAATATTTGTTTTAAACCTGTTGTCGAAATATCCATTATAAAATCCTGCTAGTATTAGCTTAATGGAATTAAGGCAGGACCATGTAATGCAATTTACAAATCACTAGATGCTATCATCAGACGATTGGAGAGAGAATAAATATTTTAAAAGGTTAAACGGTCTCGCATGGTGTTTCAGATAAGCTATTTTTTGTTCACTCAAGCTTCTCATTTTCAGACGTATTCAAATGTGATTAAGTTGCTTGTGATTTTTTAAAACTTTTCGTTAACAAACTGATGGTTTCTACTGTGACGTGTATTATCAGTATAATAAGTCTGTAAAAATATGAACTGAGCAGTCTATTATTTTGCTAAGTAGAAGTCATCTAGGAGCTTTCCAGTTCATCAAGCATACAAATTCAAGCGTTTTCAGGATAAAAAAGGACCTGCAGAGTATCAAATATGACAGGAAAAAGTTGACTGTTTTCTCCATTACAGCAACAGAAGATCTGGACGTGTTTTGAGTTTTGCATTACCTGTAAGACAGAGTTGATGAGAAACAGACATCTTGACCAGGTATATTTAGTGAGAATAAAAGGTCAAGACAAATTGTTATATTATAAAAAAAATCCAAACCCGTGCCTAAAACATGCTTTAAATAAAATCTTAATGCATATAGTTATTTGTGACGTTTGTTTTTATGGGGTTTAACGTTAACAATCTTTCAGTCATATCACAACATTGTCCACTTTCACCCAATTATACCGACACTGGGCCGACCAGTCCTGGCACTACCCTTTATTTGCTGAACATCAAGCAAGGGAGTGGCTCGTACCATTTTGAGGAAGTATTTTGTTTCCTGTTACCCAATCAACCCTCTATTTATGCCTCCACTAACAAATAAATATGTACTCTGACTAGATTTGTTAAGCCAGAATGCGTAGCAAATCCAGGCTTATAGTTTGGTGGTTTCCGTCCGTCCGTCTGCTCGTTTTCACGTTTTGGTTAAAGTTTGTTTTTTCCTTTTTCCTCATTTCTCAAAAACAAATTGTCGGAAAGCTTTGAAAGTTTGCACACGTTCATTATCTTTACACAATGCTATAAGACAAGAACCATAACTCTGTCATAACTCTTCAATAATGTTGAAAGTACAATCCAGCATTTGCACCACTGTTTTTACTTCACTTGTATTGCGAGTTGACATGCATTTCTATATTTACAGATCATGATGTGTTCCGTGTATGGTATCTGCAAGGTGTCAGAAAATGAGATTAAATTTAAAGACATTGTGAAGGCGTATGGCACACTTCCTCACATGGAACCCCAGGTATGTGATAATTTCAAAAATTAAAGACTGCACGAAGGCATTTGCACCCTTCCTCACATGGAACCCCGGGTATGTGATAACGTCGAAAAATTAGACATTGTGAAGGCATATGGCTCCCTTCTGCACATGGAACCCCAGGTATGTGATATTTCGAAAATTTGTGAAGGCATATGGCCCCCTTCCTCACATGGAACCCCGGGTATGTGATAATGTTGGAGCTTAAAGACATTGTGAAGGCATATGGCACCCTTCCCCACATGGAACCCAGGTATGTGATAATGTTGGAGCTTAAAGACATTGTGAAGGCATATGGCACCCGTTCTCACATAGAACCCAGTTATGTGATAATGTTGGAGCTAAAAGACATTGTGAAGGCATATGGCACACTTCCTCACATGGAACCCAGGTATGTGATAATGTCGGAGGTTAAAGACATTGTGAAGGCATATGGCACCATTCCCCACATGGAACCCAGGTATGTGATAATGTTGGAGCTTAAAGACATTGTGAAGGCATATGGCACCCTTCCTCACATGGAACCCAGGTATGTGATAATGTTGGAGCTTAAAGACATTGTGAAGGCATATGGCAACCATCCTCACATGGAACCCAGGTATGTGATAATGTTGGAGCTTAAAGACATTGTGAAGGCATATGGCACCCGTCCTCACATGGAACCCAGGTATGTGATAATGTCGGAGGTTAAAGACATTGTGAAGGCATATGGCACCATTCCCCACATGGAACCCAGGTATGTGATAATGTTAGAGCTTAAGGACATTGTGAAGGCATATGGCAACCATCCTCACATGGAACCCAGGTATGTGATAATGTTGGAGCTTAAAGACATTGTGAAGGCATATGGCACCCTTCCTCACATGGAACCCAGGTTTATGATAATGCTGAATGTTAAGGACATTGTGAAGGCATATGGCACCCTTCCTCACATGGAACCCAGGTATGTGATAATGTTGGAGCTTAAAGACATTGTGAAGGCATATGGCACCCTTCCTCACATGGAACCCCGGGTATGTGATAACGTCGAAAAATTAGACATTGTGAAGGCATATGGCTCCCTTCTGCACATGGAACCCCAGGTATGTGATATTTCGAAAATTTGTGAAGGCATATGGCCCCCTTCCTCACATGGAGCCCCGGGTATGTGATAATGTTGGAGCTTAAAGACATTGTGAAGGCATATGGCACCCTTCCCCACATGGAACCCAGGTATGTGATAATGTTGGAGCTTAAAGACATTGTGAAGGCATATGGCACCCGTTCTCACATAGAACCCAGTTATGTGATAATGTTGGAGCTAAAAGACATTGTGAAGGCATATGGCACACTTCCTCACATGGAACCCAGGTATGTGATAATGTCGGAGGTTAAAGACATTGTGAAGGCATATGGCACCATTCCCCACATGGAACCCAGGTATGTGATAATGTTGGAGCTTAAAGACATTGTGAAGGCATATGGCAACCATCCTCACATGGAACCCAGGTATGTGATAATGTTGGAGCTTAAAGACATTGTGAAGGCATATGGCACCCGTCCTCACATGGAACCCAGGTATGTGATAATGTCGGAGGTTAAAGACATTGTGAAGGCATATGGCACCATTCCCCACATGGAACCCAGGTATGTGATAATGTTGGAGCTTAAAGACATTGTGAAGGCATATGGCACCCGTCCTCACATGGAACCCAGGTATGTGATAATGTCGGAGGTTAAAGACATTGTGAAGGCATATGGCACCATTCCCCACATGGAACCCAGGTATGTGATAATGTTGGAGCTTAAGGACATTGTGAAGGCATATGGCACCCGTCCTCACATGGAACCCAGGTTTGTGATAATGCTGAATGTTAAGGACATTGTGAAGGCATATGGCACCCTTCCTCACATGGAACCCCAGGTTATGTGATAATGTTGGAGCTCAAAGACATTGTGAAGGCATATGGCACCCTTCCTCACATGGAACCCAGTTATGTGATAATGTTGGAGCTTAAAGACATTGTGAAGGCATATGGCACCCTTCCTCACATGGAACCCAGTTATGTGATAATGTTGAAGCTTAAAGACATTGTGAAGGCATATGGCTCCCTTCCTCACATGGAACCCAGGTATGTGATAATGTTGGAGCTTAAGGACATTGTGAAGGCATATGGCACCCGTCCTCACATGGAACCCAGGTTTATGATAATGCTGAATGTTAAGGACATTGTGAAGGCATATGGCACCCTTCCTCACATGGAACCCAGGTATGTGATAATGTTGGAGCTTAAAGACATTGTGAAGGCATATGGCACCCTTCCTCACATGGAACCCAGGTTTATGATAATGCTGAATGTTAAGGACATTGTGAAGGCATATGGCACCCTCCCTCACATGGAACCCAGGTATGTGATAATGTTGGAGCTTAAAGACATTGTGAAGGCATATGGCTCCCTTCCTCACATGGAACCTCGGGTATGTGATAATGTTGGAGCTTAAATACTTTGTGAAGGCATTTGGCACACTTCCTCACATGGAACCCTGGGTATGTGATAATGTTGGATCCTAAAGATTGTGAAGGCATATGGCACCCTTCCTCACATGGAACCCCAGGTTTGTGATAATGTTGGAGCTTAAAGACATTGTGAAGGCATATGGCACCCTTCCTCACATGGAACCCAGTTATGTGATAATGTTGGAGCTTAAAGACATTGTGAAGGCATATGGCACCCGTCCTCACATGGAACCCAGGTATGTGATAATGTTGGAGCTTAAAGACATTGTGAAGGCATATGGCTCCCTTCCTCACATGGAACCTCGGGTATGTGATAATGTTGGAGCTTAAATACTTTGTGAAGGCATTTGGCACACTTCCTCACATGGAACCCTGGGTATGTGATAATGTTGGATCCTAAAGATTGTGAAGGCATATGGCACCCTTCCTCACATGGAACCCAGGTATGTGATAATGTTGGAGCTTAAAGACATTGTGAAGGCATATGGCACCCTTCCTCACATGGAACCCAGGTATGTGATAATGTTGGAGCTTAAAGACATTGTGAAGGCATATGGCACACTTCCTCACATGGAACTTCGGGTATGTGTTAATGTTGGAGCTTAAAGACATTTTGAAGGCATATGGCATCTTTCCTCACATGGAACCCTGGGTATGTGATAATGTTGGAGCTCAAAGACATTGTGAAGGCATATGGCATCTTTCCTCACATGAAACCCAGGTATGTGATAATG
This sequence comes from Cyrtodaria siliqua, assembly GCA_037043455.1. Lineage (NCBI taxonomy): Eukaryota > Metazoa > Mollusca > Bivalvia > Adapedonta > Hiatellidae > Cyrtodaria > Cyrtodaria siliqua. The sequence goes on along the minus strand of JAWPHD010000123.1, from coordinate 396,987 downwards.
TTGGAGCTCAAAGACATTGTGAAGGCATATGGCACCCTTCCCCACATGGAATCCAGGTATGTGATAATGTTGGGGCTCAAAGACATTGTGAAGGCATGTGGCATCCTTCCCCACATGGAATCCAGGTATGTGATAATGTTGGAGCTTAAAGACACTGTGAAGGCATATGGCACCCTTCCTCACATGGAACCCGGGTTTGTGATAATGTTGGAGCTCAAAGACATTGTGAAAGCATATGACACCCTTCCTCACATGGAACCCCGGGTATGGGATAATGTTGGAGCTTAAAGACATTGTGAAGGCATGTGGCACCCGTCCTCACATGGAACCCAGGTGTGTGATAATGTTGGAGCTTAAAGACATTGTGAAGGCATATGGCACCCTTCCCCACATGGAATCCAGGTATGTGATAATGTTGGAGCTTAAAGACACTGTGAAGGCATATGGCACCCTTCCTCACATGGAACCCGGGTTTGTGATAATGTTGGAGCTCAAAGACATTGTGAAAGCATATGACACCCTTCCTCACATGGAACCCCGGGTATGTGATAATGTTGGAGCTGAAAGACATTGTGAAGGCATATGGAAACCATCCTCACATGGAACCCCGGGTATGTGATAATGTTGGAGCTCAAAGACATTGTGAAGGCATATGGCACCCTTCCCCACATGGAATCCAGGTATGTGATAATGTTGGAGCTTAAAGACATTGTGAAGGCATATGGCACCCTTCCCCACATGGAATCCAGGTATGTGATAATGTTGGAACTTAAAGACATTGTGAAGGCATATGGCACCCGTTCTCACATGGAACCCCGGGTATGTGATAATGTTCAAGCTTAAAGACATTGTGAAGGCATATGGCACCCTTCCTCACATGGAACCCCGGGTATGTGATAATGTTGGAGCTTAAAGACATTGTGAAGGCATATGGCAACCATCCTCACATGGAACCCTGGGTATGTGATAATGTTGGAGCTCAAAGACATTGTGAAGGCATATGGCACCCTTCCTCACATGAAACCGGTATGTGATAATGTTGGAGCTCAAAGACATTGTGAAGGCATATGGCACCCTTCCCCACATGGAATCCAGGTATGTGATAATGTTGGAGCTCAAAGACATTGTGAAGGCATGTGGCACCCTTCCCCACATGGAATCCAGGTATGTGATAATGTTGGAGCTTAAAGACACTGTGAAGGCATATTGCACCCTTCCTCACATGGAACCCCGGGAATGTGATAATGTTGGAGCTTAAAGACATTGTGAAGGCATTATAGCAACCATCCTCACATGAAACCCCGGGTATGTGATAATGTTGGAGCTTAAAGACATTGTGAAGGCATATGGCACCCGTTCTCACATAGAACCCAGGTATGTGATAATGTTGGAGCTTAAGGACATTGTGAAGGCATATGGCATCCTTCCTCACATGGAACCCCGAGTATGTGATAATGTTGGAGCTTAAAGACATTGTGAAGGCATATGGCACCCGTTCTCACATAGAACCCAGGTATGTGATAATGTTGGAGCTTAAGGACATTGTGAAGGCATATGGCATCCTTCCTCACATGGAACCCCGAGTATGTGATAATGTTGGAGCTTAAAGACATTGTGAAGGCATATGGCACCTTCCTCACATGGAACCCAGGTATGTGATAATGTTGGACCTTAAGGACATTGTGAAGGCATATGTCACTCTTCCTCACATGGAACCCAGGTATGTGATAATGTTGGAGCTTAAAGACATTGTGAAGGCATATGGCACCCGTTCTCACAAGGAACCCCTGGTATGTGATAATGTTGAAGCTTAAAGACATTGTGAAGGCATATGGCACCTTTCCTCACATGGAACCCTGGATATGTGATAATGTTGAAGCTTAAAGACATTGTGAAGGCATATGGCATCTTTCCTCACATGGAACCCCGGGTATGGGATAATGTTGAAGCTTAAAGACATAGTGAAGGCATGTGGCACTCTTCCTCACATGGAACCCAGGTATGTGATAATGTTGGAGCTTAAAGACATTGTGAAGGCATATGTCACTCTTCCTCACATGGAACCCCGGGTATGTGATAATGTTGGAGCTTAAAGACATTGTGAAGGCATATGGCACCCGTTCTCACAAGGAACCCCTGGTATGTGATAATGTTGAAGCTTAAAGACATTGTGAAGGCATATGGCACCCTTCCTCACATGGAACCCTGGATATGTGATAATGTTGAAGCTTAAAGACATTGTGAAGGCATATGGCATCTTTCCTCACATGGAACCCCGGGTATGGGATAATGTTGAAGCTTAAAGACATAGTGAAGGCATGTGGCACTCTTCCTCACATGGAACCCAGGTATGTGATAATGTTGGAGCTTAAAGACATTGTGAAGGCATATGTCACTCTTCCTCACATGGAACCCCGGGTATGTGATAATGTTGGAGCTTAAAGACATTGTGAAGGCATATGTCACTCTTCCTCACATGGAACCCCGGGTATGTGATAATGTTGAAGCTTAAAGACATTGTGAAGGCATGTGGCACTCTTCCTCACATGGAACCCAGGTATGTGATAATGTTGGACCTTAAGGCCATTGTGAAGGCATATGTCACTCTTCCTCACATGGAACCCCAGGTATGTGATAATGTTGAAGCTTAAAGACATTGTGAAGGCATATGGCATCTTTCCTCACATGGAACCCCGGGTATGGGATAATGTTGAAGCTTAAAGACATAGTGAAGGCATATGGGCATATGGCATCCTACCTCACAAATCTCACTGGAGGAATTTTTTTTCCCGTAAGGTTTAATATTTTGTATTTACACTCAGCTTGTGGTCCTCTACCAAGTTTGTTTGAATGGTGACCCTGGTGTCAAATTTGGCCCCACCCCATGGGTCACATGTTTTACATAGACTTGTATAGGGAAAATCTTCTTCTCTGAAACTAAAAAAGTCAGATGTTATATTTTGTATTTACCATGATCATATGGTCCTCTACCAAGTTTGTTCAAATGGTGACCCTGGAGTCAACTTTGGCTGTGTCCCCAGGGTCACATATTTTATATAGGGACAAACTTAAAAAATCATCTTTTCTGAAACTACAAGAGCCAACAGTTTAATATTTTGTATTTACACTCAGCTTATGCTCCTCTACCAAGTTTTTTCAAATGGTGACTGGTGTCAAATTTGAACCCGCCCCTGGGTCACATGTCAAACTTGGTTTGAGTGTTTGTATTATCGAGAGTTTGATTTGTTTTAAAGGTAGCCAAACTTGAACCAAATACATCCCTCCCACTATCTTGGTAATTGAAGACACTTTATAAAAACTAGTTTGATCTGACTCACAATCATTCTACCTCCCACCCCCATGGACACCATATAGCTAGTAGAGCAATACAGTCCTTCATGGTCCTCTTGTTTTGTATTATCCTGCCATTTGTCGTAGGACCACAATTTAAAGAGTTTCCCCATGAATACAAATTGTGGCGAATATTTTAAACCATGAGCATTGGTTATGCATTTCAGACGTACAAGCAGGCATTGATCGCCGGGTCAGAGTTTGACTCCATCATCAGCTTCTACAACCGCGTGTACATGCACTTGATGAAGAACTTTATACTGCAGTTTGCCAAACCTGTGGTAAGTTTGTCCTGTATATAACCTCTATATCACCTCTATCCTTTATATTACCTCTATGTAACCTCTGTATAACCTGTATCCTTAAGGCTTTGTTACCTCTGTCTTACCTCTATATAACTTCTGTAGAACCTCTATGGAACCCCTATATAACCTCTCTGGAACCTCTACACAACCTCTGGAACCTCTACACAACCTCTATATAACCTCTATGGAACCTCTACATAACCTGTATAATTATAACCTCTATCATTTATGTTACTCTTTCTTACCTGTATATAACTTCTATATAGGGGCGTCCGTGGCCGAGTGGTTAACGTCTCTGACTTGAAATCACTTGCCCCTCACCGCTGTAGGTTCGATCCCTCAGGGGCCTAGGAATCTTTATGTGAGGAAGCTATCCGCCCGTGCGCGAAAATTGCCCGGAGGGGCACCTGGGGTCTTCCTCCACCAATGGAAGCTGGAAAGTCGCCATATGACCTTAGCTGTTGGTGCGACTATAAAATCCGATTCAATTCAATTCAATAACTTCTATATAACCTCTATGGAATCTCTGTCCTTTATATGACCTTTATACAACCTCTATGGAACCTCTATATAGCTTCTGTATAACCTCTATATAACTTCTGTATAACCTATGGAACCTCTATATAACTTCTGTATAACCTCTATGTAACTACTATATAACCTCTATGGAACCTCTATCCTTTATATGACCTCTATACAACCTCTATGGAACTTCTATGGAACCTCTATATAACCTCTATGGAATCTCTATATAACCTCTACATAACCTCTATCCTTTATAGGACCTCTATACAACCTCTATGGAACCTCTATATAACCTATGGAATCTCTATATAACCTCTACATAACCACTATCCTTTATAGGACCTCTATACAGCCTCTATGGAACTTCTATATAACCTCTATGGAACCTCTATATATCCTCTATGGAACCTTTATATAACCTCTATGGAATCTCTATATAACCTCTATATAACTTCTATATAACCTCTATGGAATCTCTAGATAACCTCTACATAACCTCTATCCTTTATAGGACCTCTATACAACTCTATGGAACCTCTATATAACTTCTATATAACCTCTATGGAACCTTTATATAACTTCTATACAACCTCTATGAAATCTCTATATAACTTCTATATAACCAGGGGTGTAAAATTCCACTCACCCGCTAGCATTGGTGCAAGCTGCCTGCGGACGAGTAACATTTGGCGTCTGGTCGTCCGACAGGGCGAGTGACTTTTTGCACTATAAAAATGATCGTTCAAACACGATGTTGCAATATTTCAAATCTGGATCATTTCCGACGCATAATTTTGTTCCGTATGGTTTGGACGACCCAGATTAACAGGTGTTTGTTTGTTACCAGGTAACCCACGCGTCATATAGACTGTGATTCAATTCACGATAAAATCAATTGGAGTGTGATGCAATATATCGCTAATCTGTCAGACTGTTTTTTTATATCGACACCGTAATCATGGTGAAAAATATCCCTCAATCATGGTGATAAATATCCCTCAGTCATGGTGATAAATGTCCCTCAATCATGGTGATAAATATCCCTCAATCATGGTGATAAATATCCCTCAATCATGGTGATAAATAATATCCCTCAATCATGGTGATAGATATCCCTCAATCATGGTGATAAATGTCCCTCAATCATGGTGATAAATATCCCTCAATCATGGTGATAAATGTCCCTCAATCATGGTGATAAATGTCCCTCAATCATGGTGATAAATGTCCCTCAATCATGGTGATAAATGTCCCTCAATCATGGTGATAAATATCCCTCAATCATGGTGATAAATACCCCTCAATCCTGGTGATAAATGTCCCTCAATCATGGTGATAAATATCCCTCAATCATGGTGATAAATATCCCTCAATCATGGTGATAAATGTCCCTCAATCATGGTGATAAATGTCCCTCAATCATGGTGATAAATATCCCTCAATCATGGTGATAAATCCCCCTCACTCATGGTGATATATGTCCCTCACTCATGGTGATAAATGTCCCTCAATCATGGTGATAAATGTCCCTCAATCATGTTGATAAATATCCCTCAATCATGGTGATATATGTCCCTCAATCATGGTGATAAATATCCCTCAATCATGGTGATAAATATCCCTCAATCATGGTGATAAATACCCCTCAATCATGGTGATAAATGTCCCTCAATCATGGTGATAAATATCCCTCAATCATGGTGATAAATATCCCTCAATCATGTTGATAAATGTCCCTCAATCATGGTGATAAATGTCCCTCAATCATGGTGATAAATATCCCTCAATCATGGTGATAAATATCCCTCAATCATGGTGATAAATGTCCCTCACTCATGGTGATAAATGTCCCTCAATCATGGTGATAAATGTCCCTCAATCATGGTGATAAATATCCCTCAATCATGGTGATATATGTCCCTCAATCATGGTGATAAATACCCCTCAATCCTGGTGATAAATGTCCCTCAATCATGGTGATAAATATCCCTCAATCCTGGTGATAAATGTCCCTCAATCCTGGTGATAAATGTCCCTCAATCATGGTGATAAATATCCCTCAATCATGTTGATAAATGTCCCTCAATCATGGTGATAAATGTCCCTCAATCATGGTGATAAATATCCCTCAATCATGGTGATAAATATCCCTCAATCATGGTGATAAATGTCCCTCACTCATGGTGATAAATGTCCCTCAATCATGGTGATAAATATCCCTCAATCATGGTGATAAATGTCCCTCAATCATGGTGATAAATATCCCTCAATCATGGTGATATATGTCCCTCAATCATGGTGATAAATATCCCTCAATCATGGTGATAAATGTCCCTCAATCATGGTGATAAATGTCCCTCAATCATGGTGATAAATGTCCCTCAATCATGGTGATAAATATCCCTCAATCATGGTGATATATGTCCCTCAATCATGGTGATAAATATCCCTCAATCATGGTGATAAATGTCCCTCAAACATAGAAAAAAAAAATGTTTATGTGTCATGTGTTTCTTTAATTTTGGTATTTCAAGCATTGTTTAAAATGTTTGCTCTATCCAGCATTTCTGTAACTCAAATAAAACCCCTTTAATTCTGGTACTGATTGTCTATTGCAGCAACCTAACCTATCACCTGTTCCAAGGTCAGTAGCTTCTCCTTTGACAGCCTCACCAGTTTATAGGTGAGTAATAATTAACTTTTATAAAATCTATAGTTCTTGTTTCTGTAGACATTAACTACTGCTAGAAAAATATTTTGTAATTTTATTTTGAATTGTATTTTCTCATCATCACCATTGTTACCAATCATCATCGTCATTATCATCGATCATCATCATCATCATTATCATCGATCATCATCGTCATTATCATCGATCATCATCGTCATTATCATCGATCATCATCGTCATTATCATCGATCATCATCGTTGTTTATTGCAACTCCCTGTATCGTCTCGATGAGTAAGTTGGTGGTAAAAAGAAATCCTCCGATAGGGGAGTTTTCATAAACAATGTAAAATTGTCTCGTACAAATAATCAGCTGAAATGATACATTTGCTGTGTTGAAGATCAGAAACTGAGGTTGTAGTTTTAAATATTAAATAATAACATATTTATTTAAATTCAAGAATATATATGCCAGTAACTGTATGAATAATATTTGCATTTATTGAGTTTATATATTATTTGTTATTGTTATCGTTTGTGTTGACCTGCCTACAATATAAGTTTTATTGGTTTGCAGTATTCCTGGTAGAAAGAATTTCTACATTTCCCCCCTCAGGGAGTCGCCCTTCAAGTCACCTCCCTCCACGAGCAATATGACGCCCAGGTCTAAACAACTCTACAGCTTTGGGGAAGGTTTCGGAGTAAGCACATCAGTATTCTTTAATTTTCAAATACCATTAAGAAAACAAGAATTAAACACATTTAAATGTGGTTGTAAATGCCACTCTGTGGCTGAGTAGGTAAAGACTGCATTTGAAACCTCACTGCTGCGGGTTTGAATCCCACTGGAAGCTTGACTTGTCATGTGAGAAAGTGTTGATTCTTACGATTGGCAGGCGGTATACAGTTCTGGTTCAACCCAGGCGAAATGGGGTGGTTTGTCTTACCAAAAGAAATTGACCATCGTATGCAGCCTAACAAATTACGTAAAACACATTGAAACAAACTTTTTTTCTCTTGTTCAATATGGACCTTGTACTAACTGTGGTTTTGCATATATTAACGAGAGGAGTTCATTGTGAAGTACTAGGAGGTTCCATGTACTAGTGTGTGAATACGTGTTTGTGTATTAAAAGTTACCTGTCCACTATTGGTACAATTTTTTTTTCAGTCGGCTGAGAAATTAAAAAATATAAACGAGTCGCTGTCAGCCTTCAAGTCGAAGAATATCCCCTATGTGACTACACCAAAAAGTCTCAAGAGGCTCAGCTTTGAAAATACAGAGGAGGCCAACCAGAAGTGAGTACTGTTATAGTGTTACTGGTGTTGACCAATCAGCAGGGCGACCGCAGTGTCTGGAAAGCATGGCAGATTTAAAATACCTCCCTTTGCATTGAAATGAGAAAGATTTTCAATAATCTAAAAATGTATGTTCCCAACAAATTTGCTTATTTTTCTCACCAAATTTGTTTATAAATGACTAGCATTATTATTGGTCATATCTGTCAATATATCATTGACCTCGAACATACACGGCTTTGTATCATCTATGGACGACATGCATTTTATGTGCTCAATTTATTTTGCTCAGTATATATAGAGTTGGTACTGTTTCAAAGTTGTAATTAGTTATCTTCTGTAACAGCTCCCCTGGAAGTTCTCACGAGGAAACCCCCATCGTGGTGAAGAAGAAGAGAATAAATCCTCCGTCAGCAATCCCTAAAGCTGGTGAACCAGTCAGAAACGGGTAAGTCAACAAACGGGCAGCTTTCAGTATGTTAAGGTTTTTCTTGCATACCGGATATGGTTATCCACGTTTTACATAGCGTTGGAAAGCCTGATGTTATACATGGGGGAAGATATTAAGTCGCTCGCTGATATCAACAATGACAGTTGCCTGATGTCGTTGTATAAATAAACATGCAAAATGTTAGTAATTGATGTCATCAATGCACACAATGTAAACAATATGCAAGAAAAAGAATCAGTCATGGTATCCGGTTAAGATAGGGAAATTCCAAATTTCCAACCCTCAGTATAACTGCCTCGGTTTCGATAAAAACAATTATACCTCGTGCTGGAATTCCCGATCTTCACCGGATACCAATGAAAGATTTTTAATCTTTATGAATTTAAGTTTTCAAATCCTGTCCATGTATTATTTGACATTATTCACCTCTTGAATGAATATTGTTTAAACCACAGTAAAAAATATTTTCGTTAAAATTAAGGTGTTAAATGAATTCTATAGTTGTCTGTTTATTTCAGCAATACAAGCTCATCATCTTCATAGTACGTGATGATTAATCCAACACGTGTCTTGACTCGTCGGAAGGGAGATATTTAAACTGATACTTTCCCAGTTTGTCCATGTTTCGTTGATGATGTGGCAAATAACCCATCGTGACTGTCGTGCTTAGTGAAATTAAGCGCAGCCACAGAAAACACTGGAATAGTGTGAAACCTCACCGCTTGGAAAACCATGGTAGTTTGATGAATTCTCTCTCCGCGAGTCAGAATCATTCTTATAAAATGAGACAGAGCTGTCTACACCAACTTCAGGATATATGTTGGATCATTTTCGCTGTCTGCTACGAAATTAAAGGATCGACTAGATTTGAAAGCATTTTTATTGGAAGAAATGTTTAAACAATATTTTGTTTTCAAATATACATAATTTAATATTCAACATTTATCAATTGAAATTTGGGGGAAAAAATGCTGCTTTTCGAAATTATTGTCATTATCAATTACAAGACAAGTTACATAGCTTTAAAATACACAAATCTCTCTGAAAGGCACGGATGACAACATTGTCGTGGTCTTGTCATAATTTTTAACCAAAGATAAAAAAATCAATCAGACAGAAGTTTTCAACAAATTTCATTGAAAAGTTTTGATCAGAAAATGTTGTCACTGAAGAATATGTCGATAATATTCTCATTGTTTTGTCATTTTAGGTCACGCTTGATTGGAGTAAGGTAGAACTGCAAAATAAGGAGTTTAAATCATCCGCTCTGATTGCATGAACAAAATCTTTCAAGTTAATGTGTTTCTTAGAAATAAATTACTGGGTATTTAGGAATTTTGTTATTAAAGTGCATATTATACTCGATTGTATTTGATACAAATGTTAAGACTTGTATTGAACTATTTTAAAATATGTATTTTACAGTTGTACTACATATATGTCTGTTATAATAACTTTTAAACTTTAAGCAAAGTGCAATTTACTGTTAATGTTTAAGCTATAGGGCTAAACTTGTTTGACTTGGTTGCGGGGCAAAGAATAGGGCCACTGCAGATCCCGTTGGCAGGTTTGGCAGAGGGGTAGAACCCCCTAAATTCATGTTCATTTTTGTCATTTTTTGCTCATGCTCATTAAAAGTCTTCATCATGACCCCTGCATTGTTTCAGGTTCCATCTTGTTCAGATCACTAGAGCAGTGGCAGAAAAACAATAACGTGGCTCCAGCGTAAATGGAGTGTCTGCAGTAGAATTTGCAGCAACTCTGCTGTTCTGCAGGTGAGACGGTTCTAGGCCCATTCTCCATGTACATGGAGGATGAGCCTGGCATGTTCATTCCTGTTAGGCGCCATAAAACCTTTCATGTGTTGGAGCGCCTTAAAACCCAATTCAATTTAATTGTTTGACTTGTGTTTTACAGGTTCTGTGCGACTACATGGCTTTTAATGTTGGGAACTCAGGTGTTGGAAGATGTTAGTCAAGCTGGGGCCTACTTTTAGTTTTTAGCGTAATTGAAACCGCTACTATTTTCTTTTGCCTATGACTTTTGAACCCTATGTGTTCATTTTATGAATAAGATGTCTCCTGGCTCTTTAATAACTCGGATTCTTAAGTTTGAATGGACAGTCTTGCAATATTTGATGATTATTGTCTTGAAAAAATGTACTTCTTCGGGCAATAAGTTTTATTAGGTCGGTTTCAGGAGCAGTCATTAAGTCCAAGCACCGAGACCCTGATATTATCAAAAGAAGTAATTATTAGGTTTTTAATGGTCCCCTGCTTGAGAGGTTTTCTGAATCCATGCCTCATGTTTTTATCTTGATGTAAATGGCTAGGATCCAGATATTCTGTTTGTGGTGTCCTTTCTCAACTACTCACCAACTGATTAAAACAAATCATTTTATGTCACAAAAAGTATTCACTGTATGTGGTGAGGCCAACCATATAACAATTGCTGTTTCCTTACCTCAAGTCTTTGAATTTATTTTTTTGTGTCACTATTCTTATATGCTCAATGAAAACCCATACGTTTTTCTTTAGCCCGACTACATAAATTAAAAAAAAAAATCACTAGCCCGAATGACAGTTTACTAGCCCCTGGCTTCGGGCTAGTGGGTTAATTCGAAGACTGACCTACCCATGAAAGAGGGCACTATTAAAGCCTTTTTATAACAGTTTTAAAGCAATTTTATGAAAAACCCTTTTTGTGTTGTCTAAAGTTTTTTCTTGAATTTTAGAAGCTTATTACTGTCTTCGAGGGAGGAAAATCCACCAACCCATCCATTATCAAATCCTGGGTTGTATTATAAAAACATTAAATTATTTTTAATGATGGCCTCGAAGATCTGTTTAGGTTCTCATTAGGAATTCTGATGGTAGTCACTGCAAATATTCATGTACTATGTTTTTGGATTGGGAAACAAATCCTGTTCAAAATGTTTGGCGTCTAATTTGTCGGATTAAAGAAGATCCTGGTGGAGTTTGAAAAATTTGGAAGTTGAAGTTCTGATTATGCATGTTTTATTTGTGTGAATCATAACAGCAGCAGTCTCGGAGCGTTAAGAACATGTTTACACTAGTTGAAAGTCTGGCATTGTTTACAGTTCTGTTTTACACATTTGTTTAAAGACTTCGTAAAAGTGAATTGAATTGAATTGAATGTTGTTTAACGGCTCATCAACACAGTAGAGGTTATTTAGAGCCGCCCCAGAGAGAGGGGAAGGATACATAGGAATCCGGGAACCTGCCCTACTCTAATTATCAAATTGATTCCTATGGTTCTTTAACGTGCTCGGAGGATAGACCGATACACGGGACCGCCCGGTTTACGTCCCCATCCGACGGACGAGGCTAAGGGAAAGTGTCTTGCCCAAGAACACACCGACGGAAATCAGTGGCACCACAGAGGATTGAACCCGGGGCCTCCGGTTACAAATCTGCCGCGCTACCGACTGCGCCTCTCGTAAAAATGAGACCTCTGTTCTGCTGTGTGTTGATGATGTTTATTAATGTCTTTTAATTACTGCTTTACTTCTTCTTTTAGGACCCTACCAATGTCCCTGTTGTCAGGGGTCAAAGTCATAACCAACTGTTGTTCCCAATTTCAAGTAATCTTATCTCCATTATTGTTGTTTTTTGTCGAACACGTTTACGGATCTCAACTTAGCGATCACAATATCGTCTGGGTGTATGTGTCAGTTTGTCTTTTAGTCAGTGCATCTGATTTTCATTTCTTAATATCTTCTTCGAAATGCCTACGACGAAATATAGGTCTGGTCTCTGCTACAACATGCACCCCACACTGTTAATAATATAATTTAAATATTATTAAAGTATGTAAGGAACGAATATCTGCTGGGCTTGACATTGGTGTTGGTGAAATATAAAATCTGGGCTTCTTAATAACTGTTCGACATGTAGGCCGTGGCCTTTAGTTTCTCATCACCATACCCGATATGACGTAAGCTGCTACAGGAGTTGTATGCATTACTCCGACTACTCTGGATTGTTTATAAAGAGCACCGAACACTTTTTAAATGTATTTGTGATAGATGACACTTTCACACTTTTTAAATGTATTCGTGATAGATGACACTTTCATGTAGTGATGTTGTTAGTTCATTCTTATATTGAGAGTTTAATGTGAAACCATGCTTAATGTATTTTTGTAAATTGTACATGGGAACCAAAAAAAAAGCACATTTTTAGCTTGACTGATCGCTAATGCCGTGGTCCGTCTGTCCGTAATTTTTTTTTTTTGTAGCGACTACTCCTCTGAAAATACTAAATGGATTTTCAGGAAACTTTACAGAAATGTTGCCCATGAAGTCTAGTTGATGCTAGCAAAAATTCATGTTGATGTGAAATCCAAGATGGCCACCAAATCTAAAAATAGTTTTTTAAAAAACAAGTTTGTAGCGACTACTTCTTGAAAACTCTAAGTGATATTGATATGGGACTTTTTCTAAAATGATCAGCATGACATGATGTTGGTCCTTGTCGAAAATCGTTTTGATTCGACGTTAAACATGGCTGCCAGCGGCCATCTTTGTTTACATAGTGTTATATAATGAAAACTTGTAGCGACTACTCCTCTGAAACTACTTGACGGATTTTCATGAAACTTCACAGGAATGTTGCTCTTGATGTCTAATTGATCCTAGCAAAATTTCAGGGTGGCCGGAAATTCAAGATGGCCGCCAGGCTAAAAATAAATTTTCATAATACAAGTTTGTAGCGACTACTTTTTGAAAACTATAAGTGATATTGATATGGGACTTTTTCTAAAATGATCAGCATGACATGATGTTGGTCCTTGTCAAAATTCGTTTTGATTCAACGTTAAACATGGCTGCCAGCGGCCATCTTTGTTTACATAGAGTTATATAGTAAAAACTTGTAGCGACTACTCCTCTTAAATAACTTGGCGGATTTTCATGAAACTTTACAGGAATGTTGCTTTTAATGTCTTATTGATCCTAGCAAAATTTCAGATCGGCCAGAAATTCAAGATGGCCTCCACAGCTAAAAATAGATTTTTAAAAAATAAGTTTGTAGCGACTACTTCTTGAAAACTATAAGTGATATTGATATGGGACTTTTTCTAAAATGATCAGCATTACATGATGGTTATTCTAGACGAACATTATTTTGATTCGACGTTTAACATGGCTTCCAGTGGCCGTCTTTGTTTACATAGAGTTATATAATGAAAACTTGTAGCGACGACTTCTCTGAAACTACTTGACGGATTTTCATGAACCTTCACAGGAATGTTGCTCTTGATGTCTAATTGATCCTGATATGGGACTTTTTCTAAAATGATCAGCATGACATGATGTTGGTCCTTGTCAAAAGTTGTTTTGATTCAATGTTAAACATGGCTGTTAGCGGCCATCTTTGTTTACATAGAGTTATATAATGAAAACTTGTAGCGACAACTCCTCTGAAACAACTTGACGACGGATTTTCATGAAACTTCACAGGAATGTTGCTCTTGGTGTCTAATAGGTCCTAACAAAATTTCAGGTCGGCCGGAAATTCAAGATGGACGCCACGGCTAAAAATACATTTTCAAAAAACTAGTTTGTAGCGACTACTTCCTGAAATCAAAATCAATCAGTAGAGCTTCTAGGTCATTGACCTCTTGTTTAAAAACATAGTGTCACGTTCAACCCTCAATATAGACTATGTTGACATCAAATCTGTTATTTGTTCATACATAGCAGACCAGTAGAAAATATATCTTAAACGGAGATTTGACATATCCGATTTAAATTGTCATTATTATTGTTTTTATATGTTACAAAGGTGCCTGCCATAACTGAGTGGTATACCTATTTTTATAGCGAGTGGACTGGATGGTCACTGGAGGCATAGCAAACAATACCATGGTCACTGGATCTGTTGCAAACAACATGATGGTCACTGAGTGTATTGCCATCAACACTGGTCACTGAGTGTGGCCAGTGACACTATGGTCACCGAGTGTGTGGCAAACAACACTATGACCACCGAGTGTGGCAAACAACATGATGGTCACTGATTGTGTGGCAAACAACATGATGGTCACTGATTGTGTGGCAAACAACATCATGTCACAGAGTGCATAACACACAATAACATTTTGAACACCAAGTATACCAAGTGCATTCATTAGAGTGGATGACACTTATACACGTTTTTTAGAGAGCCTGTGTGGTTCAGGGGTCCCCGTTTGGTTCCGGGGCAAAGAAAAGGGCCACTACAAATCCCATTGGAGGGGTAGGGAGAGGGGTAGAACCCCCCAAATTCATGGAGTGTCTGCAATAGAATTTGCAGGAACTCTGCAGTTCTGCAGGTGAGAAGGCACTAGGCCCATTCTCCATATTTTATCTCGATGTACATGGAGGATGAACCTGGCATGTTCATTCCTGTTAGGCGCCATATAACCTTTCATGTGTTGGTGCGCCTTGAAACCCAATTCAGTTTTATCATTTTTTGTTCATGTTCATTAAAGGTCTTCATCATGATCCCTGTATTTTTTCAGGTGCCATCTCGCTCAAATCACTAGAACAGTGGCAGAAAAACAATAAACGTGGCTCCAGCATAAATGGAGTGTCTACAATAGAATTTGCAGCAACTCTGCAGTTCTGCAGGTGAGAAGGTTCTAGGCCCATTCTCCATATTTTATCTCAATGTAAATGGAGGATGAGCCTGGCATGTTCATTCCTGTTAGGCGCCATATAACCTTTTATGTGTTTGTGCGCCTTAAAACCCAATTCAATTTAATTCAATTAAAGACTTTGTAAAAGTTGTCTATTCTGCTGTTTGTTGACACAACTATTTATTTATTGTCATGGTTTTGATTTAATGAGTTAAAATTCCATACATGGTAGTTATTAGAATTTAGTAATGTTGGTCTAGTAACTTTAATTGTAAACATGACACATTTAAAAGGAGCAGGTGGCGATTTGGAAAAATGATTCGTGTCGATTCATATAATACGAAGAGAAAATTAATAATGTGCTGCAGCAGTTTCATATGAAATGAGCATATTTATTAAAAATCTTAAGCCACAAGAAATCTTCAGTTGAATTATTGTTTATGAAATTGGTTGGTCTGGAAAACTCTGCGATTGGTGATATTTGTTGCTTTATCATAAATATCAATTTAAATAAGGTTTATAATGCCTCATTTGTATATATAATACAAATAAACGTTACTACGCCCGTAAAACAAAATTAATATTTTTGAGAGTTATAAAAAACAAAACTCAACGAGCCACGTCTTCTAGTTTTTGCTGACCAAACTATTCCATTTGCAATAGTTAAAAAGTTGGACCTAGTTTAGTGCATATGCTATGATGGTTTTATTCTATTTGGATTGACGTCCATGAATGTTTCTGATCTCCTCCAGTCCCTTACAGTCATGCTTCATGCTCGTCCTTCTTAATGCTCGTACTTGATGTTGTCATGTTTGTCTTGGGAGTCTGGTTGAGGGAGACTATAAAGTTGAGCATTAATCTCATTGCTACAAAAAGACGCCGTCGTGATTTGACTGCAATATTGTTTAAAGCGACGTTAAAACCCGTATGTAATACATACATAGACATTTAATGCCTGATATATCTATAGTGTTTAAAAAATGCATAAAATTTAGTCTTTGGATCAACTAACCAGGCTATATAGTAATTTATTAGTTAGCTCTATATAAAAATTGGAAAGTGGGTGGGGTTACTTAACTCTTCATGGAACTTAATACGAGTTTCATTGTATCGGAGTTAGAGCCAAATAAAGCACCAGAATACGAATTTGATATTTATTGTATGTTTACCTGGTACTTACTCGCAACTCTAGTTCTGCAGGAGAGAAGGTTCTAGGCCCATTCTGCATATTTTTATCTAGATGTAGATGGAGAGTGGGCCAGGAATGTTCATTCCTGTTGGCACCATATAACCTTTTTGTGTTGGTGTGCTGTAAAACCCCAAATCAACTCAAATTCAACACCATTTTTCAGTTTAATGTAAGAAATACTGTCACATAACCGTCCTGATTCCTGTTGTAAATCTACTGGATCAGCTATGACTGCACACACTGACATGTGTCAGTTGTATTGGAAATGTGTCATTTATACCAACATTTTCAGTATGAGAATTGTATTTGTGTACTGCAATACAAGAACTTGTGTACTGCAATATGAGTACTTGTCAACGGCAGTACAAGATCGAGTACTTGGATACTGCAATATGAGTACTTGTCAACAGAAGTATAAGATCATGAGAACTTGGATACTGCAATATGAGACTTGTCAATGACAGTACAAGATCGAGTACTTGGATACTGCAATATCAGTACTTATCAATGGCAGTACAAGATCATGAGTACTTGGATACTGCAATATGAGTACTTGTCAACGGCAGTACAATATCATGAGTACTTTGATACTGCAATATGAGTACTTGTCAACGGCAGTACAAGATCATGAGTACTTGGACTGCAATAGGAGTGCTTGTCAACCGAAGTACAAGATCATGAGTACTTTGATACTGCAATATGAGTACTTGTCAATGGCAGTACAATATAATGAGTACTTTGATACTGCAATATGAGTACTTGTCAACAGCAGTACAATATCATGAGTACTTGGATACTGCAATATGAGTACTTGTCAACGGCAGTACAATATCATGAGTACTTTGATACTGCAATATGAGTACTTGTCAACGGCAGTACAAGATCATGAGTACTTTGATACTGCAATATGAGTACTTGTCAACGGCAGTACAAGATCATGAGTACTTGGATACCGTAATATGAGTACTTGTCAACGGCAGTACAAGATCATGAGTACTTTGATACTGCAATATGAGTACTTGTAAACGGCAGTACAAGATCATGAGTACTTGGATACCGTAATATGAGTACTTGTCAACGGCAGTACAAGATTATGAGTACTTGGATACTGCAATATGAGTACTTTTCAACGGCAGTACAAGATCATGAGTACTTGGATACTGCAATATGAGTACTTGTCAACGGCAGTACAAGATCATGAGTACTTGTCAATGGCAGTACAAGATCATGAGTACTTGGATACCGTAATATGAGTACTTGTCAACGGCAGTACAAGATCATGAGTACTTGGATACTGCAATATGAGTACTTTTCAACGGCAGTACAAGATCATGAGTACTTGGATACTGCAATATGAGTACTTGTCAACGGCAGTACAAGATCATGAGTACTTGTCAATGGCAGTACAAGATCATGAGTACTTTGATACTGCAGTATGAGTACTTATAAACTGCACTATGAGTACTTGCGTACTGCAATACAAAAACTTGTGTACTGTAATACAAGAGCTTGCTTATTGTAATATGCGTACTTGTGTGCGGTAAGAGTACTTGTGTAACAAACACTGATAACCAGTACCTGAAATAAACATTTTGATTCATCTGAAATTCTTCATCTTCGTAGAGTTCATAGGTGGAGCCAATCCATACCTTGTGTTTTATCTCAATGGGTCTTGGATCCATATAACCTTTATTATTTGCGGACCCATTCAGTTATATTGTATCATGTTGGTGTACTGTCATGTTGATGTGGCTTGAGTAGCTCTTTATTTGCTTGTTATTCTATTACAAATTCATTGTTATATTCATTGAATCATTGTTAACATTATTTTACAGCCATTTTCAATTTTATGAATAAAATGTTTATTGAATCCATGCTTTGTGTTTATCTTTGTTCCAAGTTTAGGTCCCTGGTTACTCCTACATGCAATGTTAGACATGTCACAGAAATAATACTGGAGCCAACTTGATATATATGAATTTAATACCAGTCCAAAATCAAAGAGGTTCTAAGCCCAGTTTGCATATTTTTTTCTCCAAATAAATGGAGGGTGCCATTGGAATGTTTATTCCTTTGGTGCCATGTAACCTTTTTGTGTCTTCAAGATGACCACCATTAGAACAGATCGCTACTCATTCAGAACAGCAAGACATGATAACAGTTTCATTATAGTTAGTTTGCTAAAGTGATTGCCTTAAATGTTTTTGTGTCGCCTGTATAGCATAGCAGACACTTAGGGATCACTTTGTTCGTCATTCGTCATCACACTTTAACCTGCAATCTAACCTGGGCCATACCTTGAAAAACATTTGAGCTATGTTCATGAAACATTACACATGTCTTCATCTTACCCCAAGGAATGTTATTACACCTGTCCAATAACTGATTTTCGATTTGGCAGAGTTATGCCCCCACCCACACCCCCCACTTCATATAACTTTAACCTGCAAAAGAACCCGGCAGTGTTTCGTGGAACACTCTTCTAGGTTTTCTGTACAAGATGGAAATTAAATCAGCCTGCCATTGAAGATGGCCACCATATGTCACAAAGAGTTTTGCATATTGAGTTGTAAATGATGTGTATTTCTCTCAAATGTCTTGGCAAAATATCCATATATGTCTCATGTTCAGTCTCGCAAGAAATTTCAGGAACATTCCTCGTGAATACATTTAGAGTGATCTCCTGCCAGTCAGAGATCAACATTTACAGCTGTTAGAAATGTCCAAAAATTCTGATGGAAATTTCAGTAATTTTGAGTTGACTGCCATATACGCTTAAAGTCCATGATTAACGTTTGAAAATATACGCCACATAGATACAATGAATGTAAGACCATTGCTATTTCTGTAATTGTTGTCCACACCGTCAGAGGCATAATTTGGCAACTGCTCGCTGTGTCTAGTTAGTAGACAAGAAAACGTAAAAAAAAGAAGAGGTTTTAGCGTATAAAAAGATAAGATTCTGTATTAAATCGGTCACATCATTCCAGTTAAGACCACCGAACAGGCAGGACGTCTTGCGGCTGTCAGGGACCAAGTGACCCAAAAAGGCGTGCCGCTGTCTGGAATCGTCCGCACCATACTGGGCAGTAAATAACCAAATAATAAACCACGTGGAGGTTATGATGTACATATGGTTACCGTGGCCTTAAAGAAAAACGTTTAAACTTATACTGTACTGTAATTTCGACGTGTACTGTAATTTCGACGTTGGACCAGCGAGATACCTCTTGTCATTGCGAGTCCCCGCACATGCCAAGAGGCAGACTACGATGGACCACGACGACTCGCCACAACTCATCACCGATACTGACGTTGGAACACCAACTGATCCTGTATTAGCCTAACGGCTACAAGACCAGTGTGTGCAACGGAGGAGCCATTACCAACAGCAACACGGGCAGCACGTGCAGCCGGTCAATCAAAGTTTTTGTTTACCCTCGCCCTATGGCACTAGGCCTTTTGGCGAGCTTTTCAGAAGAAGGTTACGGATGTAGAAGAGTCCAGGTATAAAACCCGGCATCCCTCGTCAAAAGTGGTTTAGAGTAGAATCGCAGTAGTAGATTTGTTCGGAGTGAAGAAGTCCAACGTAGATTGTCTGTCTGCAGGTGATTAAGTTTTTAAGATTAACGTTTCTGTGCAAGATTATGGCCAATCAGATTGCCTGCAGAAATGTGACCAGATCAATCCGATTGCCGGCTCGAAATCATCTCATCCAATCAGGAGATTGGAAGCGTCCCGAGTAGCTCAATCCGGGTGCAGGTGAAGATTTCTGCGTCGTTACCGCCAAGTAGGTAATTGAGAATCCCGTGGTTTATGATGTCCTGGAGCTGGCAAAATATGGTGAATGACCCCCAGAACGTCTACCCGTAAACGTTTGCAGTGGTGATGTCACAGCATTTTCCATTCTGTGTCTGCTCCAAGGTCTCTTCCGCCATATACGCCGTCGTTTGCTTGGTTATCAGTTTCCCCGAAGTCATATGGTGACGCCAGCAAACGACTAGTGTATATCTCGCAGTTATCCATCATTGTGCTTTACTTGTATCCGTGGTGATTTGTATGGAAAGCCGTAGGGGACCCTCGAAGTTAATTTTTTTTTTTTTTACTATATTTTCTATATGAATTTTCTTCGGCGCATTTTTCTATCGCCGAAGTTAATTTTATCTTGGATTAACTTCGGTACTATCCAAATCTTCGGCACTATCTTCGGCGCATTTCTATCGCCGAAGTTAATTTTAGCACATCTTCGATTAACTTCGGCACTAGAAAATCTTCGGCGTACACACAAAATCGCACTGTCACCGACGATTATTTTCGGTGGCAAACAAAATCCTCGCTATCAGCGAAGATTTTGCCAATGTTAAAATATCTTCGGCGCACACATGAAAAATCTTCGGCACCCCCGGAGATTTTGTATTCGCGTAGAGATGTGATGTTTGTCTGAAATCTTCGGTTCATACTTATCCAGTCTACAATCATAGGCTAGTATTGCTGGAAACAGTCCCCCAGCATCCATTCTAGGCGAGTAATGCTGGAAACATCCCCCGGTATCCATTTTAGGATAGTCCTGCTGGAAACAGTCCCCGGACATCCAATCTAGGCTAGTACTGTTGGAAACAGCCCCCCGCCCCCACCCCCGACATCCAGTCTAAGCTAGTACTGGCTGGAAACAGTCCACCTGGCATCCAGTCTAGGATAGTACTGCTCCACCTGGCATCCAGTCTAGGATGAAACAGTCCACCTGACATCCAGTATAGGCTAGTACTGTTGGAAACAGCCCCCACCCCATCCATCTCCTGGTATCCATAAAAAAATATTAAAAAATCGGGTGGTGGTGATGATGGGGTGGGGGATGGTTGTGGGATGGGGAGTGGGGTCGTGGCTGGGGCGGACAGAAATATGTAAATATATATAAAAATATATCGGTTTTGAGTTTGTGTGTGGTGGGGGATGGAGGGGGGCCGGGCCGAAACAAACTGATCAATTGATAAAAATAAATAAATAGAGAAATGTAAAAAAAAATAAAATCGGGTGGTGGTGATGATGGGGTGGGACATGGTTGGGGGATGGGGATTTTAGGTGGGGCGTTGTTGGGGCGGGGTGCAATATAGCTATATATGTAGAACTAAATAAAAAATACTCGGGGATTGTTCACAAAATCGTCGGTGACTGCGAGCGGCCGAAGATTTTCTAGTGCCGAAGTTAATCGAAGATATGCTAAAATTAACTTCGGCGATAGAAAAATGCGCCGAAGAAAAATCATAGATGTGAATAAATAACTTCGACGATCCATAAGAAACATTCCGCCGAAGATAGTGCCGAAGTTAATCGAAGATTCGGATAGTACCGAAGTTAATCCAAGAAAAATGCGCCGAAGAAAAATCATATAGAAAATATAGTAAAAGCAATAATAACTTCGGGGGTCCCCTACGGCTTTCCATAGATTTGACAGCCTCGATAGGCTACAAAAAACGGCCCCCCAGAAGTGCCATAGTCTCACCCTAGTTCGGGGTGTAGGCCTGATCATTACGTGTTGTCGAATTGTTGATTTAATCTGACTTTCCAAGAGCATACAGACATTGGCCATTCCCATAATTTAGCCAATTTTCGACGACGATGTTGATGATAATCACGGTCTGAATGATCCTCTGCAGGACGTGTCGACATCGCCTGATATGATGAAGATGGCCACGTCCTGCTGGTCCGATGGTCTGAAGAGAAATTGATGTGATGTTTTAAGCAATTGTCTTCCTGACGTGCAGCCGGATTAACCTGCGATGCACTCTTTTTAACTTCACATATATATACATCAGTAGTGCACTAGGTACCAAAAGAAGGTCAAAATGATTGACCTTTTTTACACTGCGTTGATTCTGGTTAAGGTTTCTAAGATATCTAGAAGTGTAATCTCAAACAATGATGCAGGGCAATGAGAGGAAGTGCAGAGCATAAGCACGTAACTATCTTCTTTTGAATTAAAGCAAGTATTAGAGTGTATGCCCTTTGTTATTTTATTCTTACAAATTCTTGTCCGGAGCATAATTTGCAAACTACTACAGGGACTGGAACGAAACTTGACACAATAATAATAGATGGCAATGACAGGAAGTGCAGATTAAAACGCCATAATTCTTGTGAATTAAGAGTGATTGCCCTTTATACTTATAATTATTGTCCGGAGCATAACTTGAAAACTACGAATGGGACTGGAATGAATCTTCACAATGACAGGATAATACGAGAAAGTGCAGAGCGCAAGAACCATAACTCTATCTTCATTTAAACCAGAGCACAGACATAATAACAAATTTATTAATATGGTCTGTGATCAGAGTTATTGCCCTTTGTAAATTTATACTTACATATATTGTCCGGACCATAACCTAAACACGACTAATGGGACTGGAATGAAACATCAAAGATGGAGGGCAAGGAGAGGAAGTGCAAAGCACAAGAACCATACTTATCTATATTTGAATTAGAGTTATTGTCTTTTTCAATTTTATACTTACAATTCTTGTCCGAAGCATAACTTAAAAATACTAATGGGACTGGAACATCAAAGATAGAGGATAATGAGAGGAACTGCAGAGCGCAAGAACAATAACTCGCGTATCTTCATTTGAATTAGTTACAGTATTGCCATCTGTAATTTTATACTTAAAAGTCTTGTCCGGAATATGACTTAAAACTACTAATGGGACTGGAATGAAACTTCAAACAATGATAGAGGACAATGAGGGAAAGTGCAGAGCGCAATAATCATACCTCAATCTTCATTTAAAGGGACACATGGCAACCGTTGTCCCGTTAGTTTTTCTCTTAATTTGAATTTGTTCAGTCATTAATATTAATTATTAGAATAGTTCAAGACATATTACTGACTTTTGATAATATTGCACCAATAATATATTTAAAAAATGTGTAGAATAATGAAGAAATAGAATTCTCAGTTTTTTTATTTAATTATATTCGAGCAGTTTTAAAGTCAAAATGATACAGGATTAATAAATCGCTGTACTAATTTTAAAGCATGATATAAAACTGAAGATTGTCATGTGTTCCTTTAAATTAGTTATTTCCCAGTTATTTCATGTATACTTTTCTCCTAAAACTTTTACAAGTTTTGTCTGGAGCATATCTTGAAAACTACTAATGAGATTGGAATGAAACTTCAAACAACGATAGAGGACAATAAGAGGAAGTGCATAGTACGGAAGTGCAGATCGCAAGAGCCATAACTATCTTTACCGTAGGTAAATTCAGAAGTATCCCTCTATGTACACTTCCATTTTTTTTATCAGACATCATTCATCTGGAATTTAATTGATTCTTCTTTTAATTAAAAAACGAGATTTTTATTCACTCATATCATATAACAACACACAGACCTACATAAGTTTATTATTACGGACATTTTCCCTTTAACGTTATGTAACAGATGTATTATTTTCAGTATTCATTAATTCCAGGAATATAAATGGTTATTCTATAGTGTAGCATTGTAAGCCATTAAGTGCTACCAAAATATAACAGGTGGTGCAAAAATCGTTCATCATCAATATCAGCCGATAACAAAGCATCCACTTCTCATTCAACCAAAGCATCCACTTCTCATTTAACCAAAGCATCCACTTCTCATTTAACCAAATCATCCACTTCTCATTTAACCAAAGCATCCACTTCTCATTTAACCAAATCATCCACTTCTCACTTAACCAAAGCATCCACTTCTCATTCAACCAAATCATCCACTTCTCATTCAACCAAAGCATCCACTTCTC
Source organism: Cyrtodaria siliqua (assembly GCA_037043455.1). NCBI lineage: Eukaryota > Metazoa > Mollusca > Bivalvia > Adapedonta > Hiatellidae > Cyrtodaria > Cyrtodaria siliqua. The sequence continues at coordinate 372,772 of JAWPHD010000123.1, read as the reverse complement.
ATTCAACCAAATCATCCACTTCTCATTTAACCAAAGCATCCACTTCTCATTTAACCAAAGCATCCACTTCTCATTTAACCAAAGCATCCACTTCTCATTCAACCAAAGCATCCACTTCTCATTCAACCAAATTCTCATTCAACCAAAGCATCCACTACTCATTCAACCAAAGCATCCACTTCTCATTCCGCCAAAGCATCCACTTTTCATTCAACCAAAGCATCCACTTCTCATTCAACCAACTTCTCATTCAACCAAAGCATCGACTTCTCATTCAACCAAAGCATCCACTTCTCATTCAGCCAAAGCATCCACTTCTCATTCAGCCAAAGCATCAACTTCTCATTCAACCAAAGCATCCGTTTATCATTCAACCAAAGCATCCGCTTCTCATTCAACCAAAGCATCCGCTTCCCATTCAACCAAAGCATAGCATCCACTTCTCATTCAACTAAAGCATCCACGTCTCATTCAACCAAAGCATCCATTTCTCATTCAACCAAAGCATCCGCTTCTCATTCAACCAAAGCATCCGCTTCCCATTCAACCAAAGCATAGCATCCACTTCTCAATTAACCAAAGCATCCACTTCTGATTCAACCAAAGCATCCACTTCTCATTTAACCGAAACACCCACTTTCCATTCAACCAAAGCATCCACTTCTCAAATAACCAAAGAATCCACTTCTCATTTGACCAAAACATCCACTTCCCATTCAACCAAAGCATCCACTTCTCATTCAACCAAAACATCCACTTCTCATTCGACCAAAACATCCACTTCTCATTCAACCAAAACATCCACTTCTCATTCAACCAAAGTATCCACTTCCCATTCAACCAATGCATCCACTTCTCATTCAACCAAAACATCCACTTCCCATTCAACCAAAGCATCAACTTCTCATTCAACCAAAACATCCACTTCTCATTCAACCAAAGTATCCACTTCCCATTCAACCAAAGCATCCACTTCTCATTTGACCAAAACATCCACTTCCCATTCGACCAAAGCATCCACTTCTCATTCGACCAAAACATCCACTTCTCATTCAATCAAAGCATCCACTTCTCATTCAACCAAAGTATCCACTTCCCATTCAACCAAAACATCCACTTCTCATTCAACCAAAACATCCACTTCTCATTCAACCAAAGCAGCCACTTCGGGGAGCACCCATCGTATCTCTCGATATTATTGTGTATTTTTGCCTCAGTAGCTGTGTCTGAACACCATTTAGCCTATGTTAGACTGGCTAAATGGTGGTTATATATATTTTTTAAATATTTTGCAGTTAGAATCAAAATAAAATCTTTAAAATTCAAAGGGGGCTTAATGCAGACCATTTTATTTGATGATAGCTTGAGTTGTCTCAAATAGAATAAACATTAACACACATAAGGAAGCTATTGTATACTAATGTATGCAATAGTTCAATTCGAGAGACACTGCCTCTCATAGTATAACAAAACGTGATTGTTTCTGTCTCTACATCATTGTATACCTAAAGTGGTTTATATATTCTACCTTTCATTGAATTCTCTGTTATCTTATCTGCCTTTATTTCGACTAACAACGAATTACTTCGAACGTTCAATTTGATTTTAAATGTTATGCCATTTAGCCAATTATACTTATAAATTGTCATCAATTTAGATTTAACTTAGGTTGTGATTAGTTCTTTAATGACAAATGGTCGAAACAGTTTTTATTTGTGTCAAGGTAGTTTCAGTATCATGTGACCAATATATTTACACTTTGAATCAACCCCAAATATATATTAGTTTGGTTGTCTGTTATTAATCATAGTATATTAGTCTTTCATATAAACGGTATTTGCACAAATGTAAATAATTTAATTGAAAATAACACTTGTCAGAATAACCGGTGGACACTAACTACCAGACACTAAAGTATGGCAGAGATGCAGAGGACATTTTACAAAACAAATATAGTTTGGTCTCATCTCGCTGATTAATTTAAACACATCGATGGGCCTAGGTTGGTCTCATCTCGTTGATTAATTTAAACATATCGATGGGCTACGCCTATCCCGATGTAGCCCATCGATATGTTAACCATGCGAGATTGGTCTTGTCGAGTTTATTGATTTATATAATAAACCAATAAACGATTTAATGCTCTGCATTCATCAAAGGAAATGTCACCGACCATGCTACAACTATTACTTAATTTTTTTTTTTTTTTGAACAGAACAGATTTTTTATTTACATCTCAGGTTACATACATGCATGATTACAAACATACAAGAGCAACAACATGAGCACAAATGTAGCATATACATATTATTTACAGTGGGCAGTGGTGATAACATAGTATGTACAGTTTTAATGCATGAAAATAGTTTATCTATATTTGTTAACAGAACAGAACAGAACAAATCTTTTATTATATACAATCTCAGGTAACATGGGTTACAACAAGAGAGAAAGGTACATTACATACATACAAATGGTACAACTAAACTGTATACAAGGATCAGTACATATGTTAAATGTGAAGGGGGAAAGCATTATCAATAAAATACGTCTCATGTACGACTTTACTTGGCATTTTGTAAAAGAATTCTGACGAAGACACTTAGTTTTTTTTGGACTTTGACTGCGGGATGGGTTAAAAGCTCCTTGTATTTAATGACATTCGTGTGCTGATAGAAATAACGCGGTATGTAATGTTTGCGCATTTGATCAAAATGTGGACATTTTAATAAGTAGTGGAATTCGTCACCTATGTCGGAATCGCATAGTGTACAACGTCTGAGGTTATACGCAGTGTTAGTAAATCTGCCAGTTTCAACGGGGAACCTATGGTTAGTCGTACGGAATTTAAATAAATAAATATAATTGCTTCTTGGTAATTCAAGATATTTTTCGAATGCTAGGTCATCTTTAAAAAGGTTGTAGTTTTTCCCTTTCGACGAATTTTGTAAGTCTGATCTCCAAGATTGTGTAAACTGGTCAACTAGCGTTTGTTTAATTGAGAGGTGAATGCTACTATGTTGTAAATTATTGCGGGTTGTCCATATATCTGAATTGCCGGTTTTATTGAGAATGGATTTGATGTGTTTTAACCACTTATATTCGTAATTTTCAGTGTTATCCATTGATTTGTAGCAGAGGAAACTTAGCTTTGATTGGCTTCCAATGATAAGTTTGTTCCAGAATTTTATCATACGGGTTTGTATAGTTATAGCAATTGGATGTCTACCTAGTTCTGCATACAACATAATCGTTGTCGTATTTTATTGATAATTACCAGTGGCAATAAAATAATCGAGATTCAAGGTTTCATGGTTTCATCGATTTGCTTTATTTATCGATTAAAATATGCCGAACATGAAACCTTCATTAATAACGTATCAACCACAGTGAGTTGTTTAACCATGCGAGAAACCTACTTAACTACAACTTGTACTGTAATGTGTGTAGTATACTGTTATGATATTGTCACAACATATACCAATAGCATGATGTGTATGTAGTATGTGTAATTGCACCAATGGAACAGTACGTTTTGGATTTGTGTTAAACAGGCAAGTAATATAAATAATATCGTTTTTCAATATTTTTTGAATCGCAGATGGATGAAATGCATATACTTATCATTATAACTATAAAGTAATAGTTGTACGTTTCTAAACAAGTACTATACACATACACGATACAATATACTGTATGCATGTAGTATTAGGCGGGGACCCAAGCCTGAAAAAAACGAAAACGTTTACCCGGAAAGATATACTCCTGATTTTTTAAATATTAACAGATGGGGGTCTTGTACATATGAAACCACTGTATGGACTTCTGGCATACTTTGCATTTCGCAACAGCATCGCGATTTCTACGGTAACCCATTCGTACCAAGCCAATATATGAAAATCGCTGAACAAACATTCAAAGGAAAATAAAGAAATTTGCACACGTCCTTTTAGGCAAATACAGTTCCAGTATTTGAAACCTATATGTGTATATGAAATATCAAACTACAGAATCAAGACCTGATTATGTTACACTTTAATAATTTTACCAAGAGTTATAGACCTTTTATGAATTTAGTTTTGTCCTGTGCCAGACATAATGCGAATTTCTTGTGTTCACAATAACTGCAGTAAACGGTTTCCGATTTCCACTAAATGTTGTATGGTGTTAGGCCTTATACCTACAAGGCCTTTGACAAGTTCAATACTGAGTAAAACTGACACTTGCTTTAAAGAGTTATTACCCTTGGTTATTGAAAGAATAGGCACATTTTAGCTTGAGTACACACATTACTTTAGTAAACGGATTCCGATCTTCACATTATTTAGTGTGGGACTTTATATGAATATGAACTTTGACAAGATGACAATGAGCAGAATTGACACCTGCCTTACTGAGTTATTGCCCTTGATTATTGCAAAAATGCAAATTTCAGCTTTCGTACACAATACATTAAATAAATTGGTTTCGATTTTCACACAGTTTGTCGTGTAACTTTATATCAAACGGATTTCAGACAGGTTAGACGAGTATCAAGTTATTGCTCTAAATTGTCGAAAAATTCCATCGTCTGATTGTTTCCTACTTTCCTTTGAAATATCATCAATTACTGTGTAATATTCTAATAGAACAAAGAGGATATCGTCCTCTGACTAAGGAGCGTGATTGTATTTCACGATGATTGTAATACATAGCATTTGATTTTCCATGCTTTTTGGGGTAATATTATTAAGGTCTCGGTTTTGTTTGACATTGAGAACAATTGAGGAGTGGTTTACAAAGTTATCGCCCTTGATGTTTGCAAATATTTAAATTTCAGACTGAGTACACGGCAACTACAGTAAACGAGTTCTGATTCTCACTAATATTTAGTTGAAGGGTTTTGGACAATTACACTACTTGTCACGTAGTAGTTTTCGAAGCATTTATATTCATATAAGATAATATTTTTTACACATATGGAACTAGTTACGTATGAGACTACTGTTTATAGACACATTGTTGGAATCCCAAATGAGAACGAAATGTGCAACTCTTGTTGCAGATTTGTGTTTGTTTTGTTATGTTAGAGGTTTCATTTTTAGTCTTTTACCAGATACGCTTAGGCAGATGTAATCGAAGCCTTTTATTATACCTCTTTGTATATGGATGATATATTGGACAATTACAACCCTTTCTTTTCTTTACTACATATACTTTCTTTCCAAAGAACTTCACCTCAAAAAAGCTAATATTTCTCATAGTTGCTATATCTTCTTTACTCGATTTACATCTCGCGATTGTAACTGAGAACTAATAAGCCAACTCTATGACAAGAGAGATCATTTCAATTTTGACACTGTTAAGGGCACGACTAGACAATATTAAAGACAACCATCGAACGTTACCGTCCTTTCAGGATTTAGGTAGACGTCATCATAGGTCCATAATCTTTCCGGCGATCGCACAATCAAGTGGAAAGCAAAGCGGTGAACTGTAAATGGGTCAACCACTAAACATGCAGTGCGTTGCAAAATAATAAGGTGACAACCTCCTTTGATAAGCCTTTTAACAGTGATCATTACCCAATCTTTACCAGGATCAACATGTGACTCTGTCAACGTCTTAGAAAATAGTCTGCGATTACGTCATAATTTGTCACATGACCAAAGCTAAAATATCAAAATAGTTATCAGAAATCATCTCCGCGACCTGAAACCATTAATGCCATGGGTGGTGCTGAGTGGTAAACAATCGAACTCCGCTTACTTTGGACATTTCTGATGAATTTAGGTTAGTATTTTAATTTTAGGTAGGCTGTTTAGAGCTATGAAATTTAAGAAAGTGATGGTAAGAACAAACGATATAATGCAACCCTATGGAAAACGCAATGGTAGAGTCCATTTTGATTGTTTTAATGGCGGAGTGATATGCCAAAGAATACATGTTATTCTACCGCAGTATAATCATGATAATGCTGAGCAAACATTAGTGTTTATTCACTAAAATAAATATTGAATAAGAGCAATAAGCTTATATTTGAAAAGGTATGCGTGACGTTTACTGCATTCGTTTTCAAGAAAGTAATAACGACCACAATATATTAATCCAAAAGTTAGCATAAGCTTTAGCCCAATATTGTGTTACGTGATCTACAGCGGCAGTAAGACAGGACGTTATAACTTTGGAGATGTCTGTAGTGGTGCAGACACTAGAAATAGGAAGAAAGTGTGCTTTATTAGGCTGTTTTTGTAAATTAGGAATACCGTACATAGTTGGAAGTTTGTTTTGCTTTTCATCTACTCCAGCTTTAATAGTGCTTCATTGAGTTTTATATCCGGACAAACCTTTGTGAAGGTTTATTATCATAACCCTGATTTACTTAAAGTATTGTCAGAACACTTCTGCTACAAGGTCTGTCACAACGTGAATACTGTGGTGACTATATGTACAGACTTTTTAAGATTATTGGTCATTATCACATTCATACAATCTGTGTTAAACTTGTTAACAAACATAACAAAATAGGATATGACCCTATCATTATGCAATGCACTGCATGTTTAGATGTTGACCCATTTACAGTTCGCCACAATGCTTTACAATTGATGTTGCGATGACCCGACTGATTTTGAACTCTATGATAACTTCTACTCACAGGAATTTATTACGATATATAATATAGAATGCTAGAAAGAATATAGTTATAGTATGTATATAGTAAAGGGCCTTCTTCTGCTCTCTATCTCTATCCTTCAATACTATATATCGTAATGAATGCATGTGCTTCTACCTAAATAGGCCTAATTTTTGATTTAATATTGTCTGATCGTCATCATTTATTTTTGTCCAGGCTTCTGACAAGTATTTGCTTTGTGGCTTTCTGTGAATTTCTATTCATATATACATGATCATTTTGTGTTATACTTATATTGCCTACTAATTGCTATTCATACTTCCTAGTTTGTAAGGGATTATAGCCTTGCTGGTCGAATTTTATTGGAATGAAAATAGGGTAAGAGTGAGGTATGGTGCACTCTAGAACCTGGTTTAACCCCAGCAGCCTTTATGTCACTGACCATTCCAAGGAGGTACCCATATTGTCACTGACCATTCCAAGGAGGTACCCATATTTCAACCGTTTGAGGTTGCCATTTCGCATACTTTGCTCTTTTCTATCCTTGTGATTGGTGTTTGTTTCAAATACGTGTGTTTGGTTGATTGATTGTGTTCTGTGAATGTTATATTTCCTTCTCGACTTTTATACCATAATTTGTTTCTGACTCGAAATAGGATATGGATCACATTTAGTGATACTTATAGTTTTAAACTGTAAACATGATTCTATTACACTATTTAATACATTGCGTCCCATGGATCAAGGCGATACAAACCGTAGGAAAATATTCAAGTTCATGATGTGTTTGAGAAACGTTGACAAACTTCTTAACCAGAAGTTTCCTGTTCAATCAATCAGAACCTAGAATTGAAACTCAAGGTCACAGAAACACCAATGTTGGTTGGACAGTTTATGATCATATGTAACAAAAGTGCAAATTTCAAGAAAATCATTTAGATAGTATTCAAGATGTTTTGGAGAAACTCTGTCAGACGTCATACCCAAAAAATGACGTCGCTCAATCGCCTTCCAACGAAACTAGTCAATAAAAACCCCGTTATTTTTCTGATAAATACAATCAAACGTCTGTGACAAAATAGTGAACCTATTTGGAAGTTTACAATTTGATAAGACAGTAATTGCAGTAACTACTATTCTATTTTCAAGGTAAATTAAAGGTCCATAACTGTATTAAGAAATCTAAAAGCTACCATCGAACGGATTCTAAATATCTGCCAGTATGTTATTGTTATTAAGACTTCACACTAAACGATATGGTTTAAACCCTACACAATTCAAGATAGTTGTTGCAATAACCATATTTTCTAAGTAAATTAAGGGCCATACCTCTATTCCAAAATGGCAAAACAATTTGATGTATCATAAATATTATTAACATATACTGGTATCCTATCTGTATATAAAATTGCCAATCAAAATGTTGTTTAATTTTCAACAAAACTTGATTAATTAACATAAACTCAACACAAACATGTATTTTCGTAGATAATCAGGGGCCATAAGTCTATTTAGAAAAGGCAAATGTACACATCGATCGTAAGGAAGTGATGTCTGTTTGATATAAGGCTTCACAGCAATTTTAGTTAAATCCAAAATAAGATAAAGAAACCTTGCACCTAAGCTTTACCCAAAATGTGCATTTTTGTTAAGTAACTCAGGGGTCATAACTCTATTATAACTCTATTCTGAAAAGGAGAAAATCGGTCTTGCTCGTAAGAAAGTGACATCATAACGATATGACACTTCACAGTAAAGTTGGTTTTAACAGAAGTCATTAACAACGTGTATGAAAGCTTTAGCCAAAAGGTGTATGCCCGTCCCTCCCTCCACCCATCTGCCCGCCATCTTCAATCCTTAAACCGCTTTTGATTTAAAAAAAATAAATTGAAAATTGCATTCGGCATAAACAGAATATAATTAGGCGTGCATATGTCTTATTTATGTACAAAACAAAATCATATCGCTAAAATATAAACTTATACACCTTTTTTCTTTGAATATCAATATTTTCTTATCACTTATGGGCTTCCGTAGAAAATGCGTTGGTGTTACGAAATGCAAAGAATACCATTAATCCATACAGTGGTTTCGTATAGAGTACAGTTTCTGCTATTGATATGCAAAAAATCACGAGTATATCTTTCCGGGTAAACCAAAAGGTTTTTTTTGCACGATACGTGAGGTTGGGTCCCAGCCTATTTTTTAACTATATGCAGTAGTAGTAACAATATACCTGGTACTTTCGGCTTTATATGCAGTGCATCGTTCTATATATGCAGTAATATTTTCAATATACGTGGTGCTTTAACCAATATGCATGGTGCTTTCGGCTTTATATGCAGTGCATCGTTCTATATATGCAGTAATATTTTCAATATACGTGGTGCTTTAACCAATATGCATGGTGCTTTCGGCTTTATATGCAGTGCATCGTTCTATATATGCAGTAATATTTTCAATATACGTGGTGCTTTAACCAATATGCATGGTGCTTTCGGCTTTATATGCAGTGGATCGTTCTATATATGCAGTAATATATTCAATATACGTGGTGCTTTAACCAATATGCATGGTGCTTTCGGCTTTATATGCAGTGCATCGTTCAATATATGCAGTAATATTTTCAATATACGTGGTGCTTTAACCAATATGCATGGTGCTTTCGGCTTTATATGCAGTGCATCGTTCTATATATGCAGTAATATTTTCAATATACGTGGTGCTTTAACCAATATGCATGGTGCTTTCGGCTTTATATGCAGTGCATCGTTCAATATATGCAGTAACATTTTCAATATACGTGGTGCTTTAACCAATATGCATGGTGCTTTCGGCTTTATATGCAGTGCATCGTTCTATATATGCAGTAATATGTTCAATATACGTGGTGCTTTAACCAATATGCATGGTGCTTTCGGCTTTATATGCAGTGCATCGTTCAATATATGCAGTAATATTTTCAATATACGTGGTGCTTTAACCAATATGCATGGTGCTTTCGGCTTTATATGCAGTGCATCGTTCTATATATGCAGTAATATTTTCAATATACGTGGTGCTTTAACCAATATGCATGGTGCTTTCGGCTTTATATGCAGTGCATCGTTCTATATATGCAGTAATATTTTCAATATACGTGGTGCTTTAACCAATATGCATGGTGCTTTCGGCTTTATATGCAGTGGATCGTTCTATATATGCAGTAATATTTTCAATATACGTGGTGCTTTAAACCATATATTACGTGGTACTCTGGGCTTTATATTTATTTAATCATATTGTATTGCTTGATGTTATTTACATAAATACATGTGATATAAAAATTACAATAATAAATAACATTTACAAATGGATTGGACCACGAGTTATCACAACATCAGTTACGGTCCTTTCCAAATAGGCAGAGTTCAACAAAATGGTTATATCAATATCTAGTTAAACAGAGCAAAGAAATAATGTTTTAACAATAGTAATCGAAAGGAAAAGAAAAAGAAAAAAGAACTACAACATACCAAACAAAATATCGTTCATCAATAACCACTCCACACATGATAAGCCTCCCGCGTCTCATACCTTACCGCCATACCCACCCATCATTCCGTAAAAGCTCACAAAGAACATATAAAAAAATACGACAGTAGAGGAAAGAAATCAATTCTATTAGCTTTGAAAACGTTTCGTCTGTTTTATGAATTGTTGAACCTCTAAGAAAATGGTTTGATTTTGTTCATCGTTTAAGTTTTCAATGTCATATAACAGTTTTTTGGTACTTATCGGATGATTAATGCGCGTATTCACAAATAATTAAATTCGCTGATTTGTAAAAGTTCACACCTGAAAAAGATGCAGTACAACTTTTAATATATGCAGTAGAATTTTTAATATACGTGGTACATTTGACATTATATGCAGTGCACATTTCAATATATGCAGAAGTGTTGCCAATATACGTGGTGCTTAATTCAGTTATTTATGTTTGGTGCAACGCGCAATATACCTGGTGCATATAACTTTATGTGCAGTGTTTATACCTTTTTATCATGCAGATATGTACTTTTCTGCCTAATAAAGGGGTGACCTATTACATTTTACTTTATTAGCGACTGACCAATAACCCTCGGCGTTTATTGTATGTAACGTTATCTGACGTCATGCACGTAACGTTGCCTGACGTCATAAAACAAACAAAAAACAACAACATGGCGGCGTCCTCGATAAGAGTAACATTCGGAAAAATAGGTAATAATAGTAATTCATACAAAAAATGTGGATAATCTACATGATAAATAGAATATTATGTCAGTGCCTTTTACTATCAAGTTTATTAGGCTCGGCACGAAAACGAGGAATGGCTCGGCATTCTTCGTTTTCTAAGCCTCGCCTAATAAACTTGATAGTAAAAGGCACTGACATAATATTCTCTATATGTTCATTGTTCAACTTTATGTTGATGAGGTTCGCTTTTCGGAAATACTACGGACATAACCGACACTAACCGAAATAGGATACATCGCAAGAGGAGTAAATTCTCATGCTTTTTGCTGTGAAAAATGTCGTCGTATTGTCGTTACTGGTCAGACTACACCAAATCATTTTCCATAGACGTACATTATAGCTCTGAGGTCTGTACTGAGTTCACTAATATAAGAAGCTATATTTTTGCTTACTTGTTTTGAAAGACCTATCTTAGTTTTATAAAAAAAAACGTACACAAACCATACATTGAATATGTTTTGAAAAGGCTGTTTGGGTCGGATGGTGCTGACCCACCTACTTGCAGGTAGAAACATGAAATGTAAATTATGCTTTTTTTTACTGTGCAACAAATTATGAATACATTGCACACATGTATGATTTAACCTTCATAAGTACTCTTCAAAAGTTGAATTTTAATTTTTTAGCAAGATGTTTTGGTTTGTTTACCTTGTCAACCAATCAAAATTAAGAGATTCTGTGTAATAGCTCCGAATTTACCTGGAACTTTTTTCCTGCCCGCTGATTGGTTTGTCATTGGTGTAGTCTGATCTACTTCAATCAGAAGGGCGGGGATGATTTTACCCCACTGCTTGGATAAATATTGACCCAACCACACGGGGCACTTCGATCAGAAAATGACAACACAACAGCAGTATGGACATCGTAGTTCATCATGCTCGACGCTTTCTTCACACTACCATCGTCCCCGTGGTAATAACACAATCGTATCTTTATACTAAAGAAAAAACAATCGCAACTCGAGAATTTCCGCTTTATGATTTATATTCCACGTATTATTTCAGAGAAATCCTTAGATCTTTCGTAACGAAAGAGTTGCAGATAGTTAGAGAAAGGATACAGCTGTGCTGTTGTAGACGTTTTAATCACGGTTCACTTTTACACAAATACACAGTTAAACATGTTAAATCCATTGGTGTAGTTATTTTTTTAAAAAACTCATTTGCAAAGTATAGTTTCAAAAAATAATTTAAATCAACTGTCAAACAATTTGAATTTGCCGGGAGGAGCCTATGAGGTTATGACCTTTGCTTATACAGTATGTAAACATTTCCCACGTGGCTGTGTTAATCAACAAGCGTGCAGACGGCTTCTACTCTGTATTATCATCAAAACCAGACAATGTAAAGCATCACAATTTAAAGCGGGTTGTCAACAGCCCTTCAAAAAGGCATCAACTCTTGATTTTGTGTGGTTATAACCGGAAAAGTTTAAATGTTCATTTGTGAAATATTATTGTGATTCAATTCAAATACCATTCGATAAACAGCAGCATATTATATATATAATGCAAAGCGGAAATTCCAGAGTTTCTTTTTTCCTTTTGTTTATATTTTTCACCAGCCTTTCAGACAAAGACTCAGCAGATCTCACAGGGGGAGTCAGCAAGCATTTCAGTCAGGGAATAATAGTTAGGGACCAAAACCCAGATTTTAGGACCCAATCTAGACACGCCGGACAAAAGCACCCAACTTTCCTCAAATGTGTGTTTTATATTCCTCCATATTTTTAAAAGGGTCTCCAAAGCTTCGTAAATCATTAAATGTTTTTTTTTGGTCAAAAAGCTGGAAAAATAACAATAACTGCTGATTTCTGGAATAGTTCAATAAAAATATATTTTAAATGTTTGTTCATTATTTTATTTACCCATTTAGGTGTAATGATATATTCTTATGAAATAATATATACATAAAGGGATAAATATGGATCTTTTGGCAAAACATATGGAAAAAATAGTAAAAAAACACTAAAACTGCTGATTTCTGGAATAGTTCAATATTTGTTTTTATTTCTTTAGCATATCTTTAGCATATCTCTTATAATCTTTTACCATATTTGGTATAATGATATTTTATACATTTCATCTTATTTTTAAAAGGGTTCAAAGGTTCGTGAATCCCTAAATGTATTGTATTTTGGGGTCAAAATGTGGAAAAACAACTAAATCTGCTGATTTCTGGAATAATTCAATACAAATGTAATTTAAATGCTTATTCATTTATACTGAAGTAAAAAAATAGCTAAACATGTTGATTTCTGTAATAAACATATATATTAAATGCTTATTCATCATTTTATTTATTATTATAAAATGTCAGAATATCCCATATTTCCTGTATCACACTCGGTGTAATGATATCTTTCATGTAATTAATTAATTAATTAAATCAATCAAACAATCAATCAAACAATCAATCAATCAGTAAAGGGATACATGTGGGTATTTTGCAAAATAATAAGAATAAGAAAGAGCTAAAACTGCCGATTTTTGCAATAATTCAATAAAAACATATTTGTATTAGTTTCCGTTATGACTGTGTTTTTGTTTAAGTCCTTTTATAAGAAGGGAACGTTAGATATAAGCCATCTTGGGTGCGGTCTTGCGAGTAACATGACAGATATGGCCTGTACATGTATGGTGTGTGTGTATTGAAATCTGCTGTGTCTATGTTCTGTACAAATATGTAAGTGTGGTATTACGTGTAACATGACAGGTAAGGCGTGAATCTGTGTCGGAATGGGTAATTTGACGCCCGCTACTCTAGGTTCTTTACAATGGGTGGGTGGGTATTTACTTGTACAGTTATGACTTGTATCTGTATGAGTGTGAGCTACTTGAAGCCTTCTGATTCTATATTCTCGTCTGTACAATATGTGGGTATGGTCTTACGTGTAACATTACAGTGATGGCCTGTATGTGTATGAGTGTGAGTCACTTGAAGTCTTCTGATTTTATATATTCGTCTGTACACTATGTGGGTGTATATGTACGTGTATGGTATGACCTTTATCGTTTTGAGTGTGAGTAGCGTAAAGCCTTCTGACACTATGTGACAGGTATGGATTGTATCTATACGACTGTATCAATGTTCTGTACAATATGTGGTGTAACATGATAGGTATGGCCTACATCTGTATGAGTATGAGCTACTTGAAGCATTCTGACTCTATGTTCCATACAGTACTTGGGTGTAGGCTTACGGACTGGCATGTATGGTCTGTATATATGTATAAGTGTGGTTAAGTTGAAGCACACTGTCTCAGTATGGGGTTGTGATCTTACATGTAACATGATAGCAGGGCTTTATATGACATCCACGTACTCGTAGACAAGAACCATCGCGATAATCGAAGTCTTAAATAGCCTATTATATTAAACTAACCGCCAGCAAAACCCTACACCTCTCCCCAGGTGTCTGCAAATAATAACTTATCTTTTATGTTATCGTGATGGAAACACATATTTCATTTAATTTGTTATCTGCTTAAACGATTTATGGACGTTTATTTGGTCAAGCGCAATAAAGAACCAGGTGCATGATTCAGTATTTTAAATTAAAATATATTTCGTCAAATACGTAAACTCCAGAGCGCGATAACTTCTTCCTTAGTTGACACTGTCGTTATTCAGTATCTGTGTTTATTGAAGATAAAAACCAGACAAAACCAGTTATAAGAAAGATATATATTGAAATGTTAATAAATATAACGTTAAAGCTGTACTGTAGATAAAATTACAAAACTTATGTTAAGCACTTCAAGATAAACCGTCAATATAAATATAAGCTCCGCCGCTTCTAAAACTAACGAAGATCATATTTTTTGTTTTAAATTCAAAGTATAGGTACTAATTTCCAAGAACGATAACTGCTATTTTGCTAAACAAAAGAATGTCTTAGTTTGTTATTGCACGTTTGATGAAACAAACATTGGGTTTCTGTACCACTAGTCTACTGTAAATACTGCATTCAGTACGTTTGATGAAACAAACATGATCAGTAAACATTGGGTGTCTGTACCACTGGCCTTCTATAAATACTGCATTCACTACGTTTGATGAAACAAACATGATCGGCAAACATTGTTCTGCACTACTAGTCTACTATAAATGCTGCATTCACACGATGTTTACATGCGGGAGGTCGTGGGCTCGATCCCCGGCCGGGTCACGGCAAATATGTCATAAAACGAGTACTAGGACTGGTCGGCCTGGTGTCAGTATCATGCGACAATCAATTAACGGTTATTTCGCACACGATACAATCCAAATGGAAGTTATTTAAAAACATCAACAAGAGGATTTTTTTTATTTCGTCTGGTATATATCATTAATTATTTATTCACTATTTTTAAACGTGGCATGTTGCACATTTTTTTCTGATTATAAGCATGTCGTACAATTAAACATTATTGCTCAACAGTCTAATTTTCTAGACGAAAACTATTGTTGTATATAGGTATACAGGAAGTAAATCGCTGTGGTATACAGGAAGTAAATCACTGTGGTATTCATGCCTGGTGTAGTCGAAAGGAGTTCCCAAATATATAATCTTTATGATAAAAGGCATTTTTGAGTATTTAAGGCCTGTTTTTTTCTGGCTAAAATGACGTTATTGACTTGTTTGTGACAGCTGAAAACCATTTGCATGGTTGTATTATGATTTTATTTATCAACTTGAAAGTTTTGAAAGTGAAAGTAGAACACATTTAAGAGTTGCCGAATGAATGCAGTTTATTCACGGTGTCAACAAAGATCAGAATTTTATTTTCTTATATGCCACATGACCCCTACTATTCTCAGCAGTTTTCTAAAGAATCAGGTCTCATGACTAAGAACATTTAAGTGAATCTTAATTTGAATTTCATTTTGAAAAATGGCTAACTAGAAAGCTTTGACAATATTGCATTGGACTCAATGGGATTTGATTAACTTCCGGTACACCTATAGTATATTAGTCTAATTAAAGCAGGGTCCCAATGATCAGTACATGAAACATGCTTAATATGAAATAGGTTAAACCTATATGGCGAGCATAATTCATCTTTGATTGTGCCGCTGCGTATGTATGTGCAAGTCTAGCTGCGAGAATCGTAGCTCTTATGGCGTGTACCTATATCATGGTAGGTACATACCACCATAAGAGCCATGATTCTCACGTCTAGTGCAAGTCTACCTGTATGTGTCTCTTATGAATCGTGACATCCCACCCCAACAAATTTCAATGTGTGTGTGTGTGTGTGTGTGTGTATTTCTAAGGATTATAATCCGTCCGCCTATGACAGTCGTCGTGCCCGACGATTATAGGCACACTTGAGTCTGGACTTTTATCTGTGTGTTTGTGTGTGATGTGATGATATGTCTACTTGAAGCAGCGAACTCAATGGTTTCTTTATAGTGCTGCCACACTGGAATACCACACCGTAGTAGACATGATACCCCAGTCACATTATTCTGACACTGGTCAATCAGTCGTAGCACTACCCATTATTTGCTCGTCAGGCAAGGGTTCCATTTTTAAAGTATCTGGGGACTCGAACCCACGACCTCCCGAATGCAAGGCAGACTCTCTAACCAGTACACCACAATGCTTCGGTCAAATTTCAATTCGTTCCCAGACAGGACAGATATGGCATGGAATGAACTTCGAACGGCTATCTAGTCATGATCCAGTCTGGATCGACATTGGCTGAATCACCAACCGTCATAAAAGCTGCTACTGCATCAGTGTATGTTAGCTATATATACATAAACCGTGATGCACGCGTATACTTTTTGCCGAACAACATGTAATTACGGTTTCAACGTTATGTCATTACGAAAAATGTATATATATGATTTAAGCTTTTTTTTTATTTGAATATACGTCTAATATACGTCTTGTTTTCAACGTGTGTTAAATTGATTCATACGTAATGTCTAATCATTATGATGATGTATGTTTGAGAAAAGTACAATGATTTTAAAACATAGGAATTTGTTGTTTCCTACTTGACATTTAATAAATGGTGGTCCATTTTCAGAATATTAGTTCAATATTTAGTTGAGTATGTCTGGGGGTGGAGGACACCGGGTCCGACGTTTTCAATCAATATATTCTGAAAATGCACCAAATTCATCAAATGCTATATAGAAAAGACGTTGGTTTGTTTCACTGTTCTTGATGTTTAGCACTAGCTGTGCTCAAGATACTTATTAGTTTCTACATCTACATTTTAAGAAACTGAGTGTCCTATTTGACCCTAATGTTTCTGTCGGTGGTAGAAAAACAAAAATAGTGAAATGATAGGACAGAGAAAAGCATAGATCGATTGAAGCAGAAGACAGGTAAAGTTTCCAAACCGTCAAATTTGAACTACTCCGTAGCATCGGACCAAACCGGATGACCGGTTACAGGTACACTGGCATAGGAACGTTTCATTTATATGGGGGTCCAGCGGAAACCTTAAACTTTGTTAAAAGTAAAACAAAAAAAAGAAAAAATAGGTGAAGCACCAATAGTGGCGCGAAAGCCGGATTGCGAATTTAACATATTAAGTGAAAAATCTGTGTGAAAAGGGGGGTAGTCCAGGTAAAATACATTACATAGTTAGGGTTATTTTCATATAACATTTGTAATGATGTTGAACAAGTGTCAAGTTTCAAAGCTTTTCGACAATACATTTTTGAGAAATGAGGAAAAAACAAAAACTTTAACGAAAACTTCAAAACTCGTAGACGGACGGACGGATAGACGGACAGACACATGGAAATCGCCGAACTGCAAGCCTGGATTTGCTACGCAATCCAGCCAAAAATAAAAAATACAAATTCTGTACATTATGGTGGAGTCTAATCCCGACAAATTTGCTATTATTTCGGGCGTTTGTTTTAGCTAAAGGGTTTTCAGGTATGTGAGTGAGTAATTTTAACAAAATGTAAATACATTATAATTATATAATTGGAACTGGCAATTTTAGTGGTAAATAAAAAATTCCTATCTATCTGTCTACATCCTGCATTAGCCTGCCGTGTTGCTGGGACAGCAAAAAAAAAGAAATCTCAAATATAACTTCAGTAGTTTCAGAATGTCTTAATTTCGGTTTGCCCAACTCATTAAAACCATTTTTGGATAAAAGGTCGAAGCGCCCCAAAATATGCAACATAGGGTAAAAATACCTTTTGAACTTCCCCTACCCAAACACGCCAGTCAGATTATTGGGATCTCGGGAAGGAGGCTGTTCCTACCCCTGTCAGTGTGAGTAACATCTTGGGCCTAACCATCGTTTAGTCACTCTAGACCTGGTGTTGTTCTAAATACTAGTAGTTATATTTTTTCATAATGGACCATAATGTTACTGTGCGGTAAAAAAAGATGCGATGACAGAGTGGTTAGCTTACTTGCCTCTGGATATAGAAGTCTGGGGTTCGACTCCCGGAGGTTCACGTCTCGAGAATTGATAACGCACTCCCTTAGATCTAGAACTATTCGTGTACGATAGTTAAAGTTACTGTGAAAGTATGTCATTCTTCCCTACTGATGTAAAGCCGTTGGTCTCCTGTGCAGGGAGAGACATACCATATTCAGGTTAAAAATCTCGCTGAACTTCTGTGGTTATCATAAAAAAGCCTGCAGGTAATCTCATCCACAGAAACGAAACTGTGATAATCATAAGTATGTGTATAATACGTCAATAGTATTGAAAGAAAGAAAGAAAGAAAACAGAAACAAAGAAAGATGGATCGGTAATAAGCACCTTGCTCACTAATTGTACTAACAGACCATACGTCATAATGTGACGACATACGATGATGACGTAAATCAATGACGTCTTGTCATTGTATTATAATTTCCGTAACATTTCCGGAAATTGCCAGATTGTTCGGGTTTGACACGAATGAACACGGAATAACCTCGTCGATTTCCGTCAATGGCTTACAATAGTAGACGACCGAATACGGAAATCTGCGAAGAATTCCGATTGCATTTATGGCTTTACGGGAAAATAAACAAATGAAAGATAGTTTTTAACCAAATCATTTGTTTATCCTAATCGGTTAGCAAGACATATACATTTCTGCGACACGAAATATACTTTTATTAAATTGTGAAATGTGTTGACGAATTTTCGCCAATGAACAACGCGCAAGGTAACACTTTGGGCTATGCTTCCGGTTAATGGCCGTTTTGGCGACATTGGTAAAAATGCAATTTCATTGTCATTTTTGGAAGGGTTCGAGAAAGGTTTTTAATGTTTTTTTCACCTCATTCTGCTTGAAAACCACAATTCTTAATGATTTCTACGAATGCTTATCTTGTTAATTTCGTAACGAAATATGCTACTTTACGGTTGAAGTCGCCCATAAACTGCCGTAAATGACCCAAGACTTTTCAAAAGGATGGATGGGTATGTTTACTTTTCGCCTGCATGATACCATAGGAGCTCGCTTGCGCTCGCGTCGCTTCGCGACGCGAGCTGTGCTCGCTATTAATAAATGCAGACAATTTCTCAGTTTTTGCGTCTGTGTGATCAAGATCGATTCAGGACGTTTCAGCACCAATCCATTTCGACACCTAGTCGAATCGGCACCTAGACGTATCGGCATCAAACCATTTCGGCATCTATTTTAATGTTTACCCTAGACGTTTCGGCACACACATATATTTGAGTATTATAATGAAGTAAAGAAGTTAAGAAATTAAATAGTTTCTATAAGATCACTTGTAATTCATTTAAAATGCAAAGTTGATTGCCTTAACGGCAACTCCGAAGCGGTTTTGAGCCTGAATACAACTAAAACATGAACATAACTTGGGCCCATATGATAATCACTTGTAAAATTTAAGTAAATATGACTTATATTATATTGTAGCATGGTCACTGAAATTCCCTTTGTAATAGCTCAGGTGTAAATACTTAAATATGATCCCTTTAACATGTATAATAATGTATACCTAAGACCAAATAAAAACTTATCTGTATTCATACAGTATCTTTTAATTCTTCACTTTATCTTCCTGTCATCTCCGTATCGACAACTACAGGTATGTTATTTGAACAAAGCCTCCACAAATTAACCCATTAACGCATGCGTTATACTTTTCTTGTTAATACTGTTTTACCGAGTCACAACACGTGATAATCGCTGTTCGTGTTAATCGAACTTCACTACGCTGCGCCCATCTCGGTGTTTAAACAAACCAACTCACTGAGACCAGACTCTTATCTATCACATATCAAGTTGTCATAAAATAAATAAAATAAATGACTAGGGTACGGCAAAACTAACATATAAACAATATATATAAGTGGGGACCGAGTTAATGGGTTGAGTTTGCTATTTACAAGTCCTCTTGTGGCCAAATTGACCAAATCGGGGTCGAGTTGGTTTGGGGCCCTTTCTTTCGTACTACAGCTATTGATGTATCTTTTAGGACGGTGATCCCATCTACTTCGTAGCGTACAGTAGCAACATTGCAGATAGTTTCCAAGTGCTTTAAGTTTAAGTAGTTGAACTTGTTTTTGTTACATACATATGTATTGATATGACTTTCACATCACCCAAACAGCTTTGGTAATAGTTTTTCACAAATGTGATACTTTGATGATTTCATACATAAATTCTACAAATTATGACAATGGAATGGAATAACTAGACACAAATAACACAATTTACGAAACAGGAAAGATAAGAATGATTATCGGGTATTACTTTAATAATTCCAAGTATAATTTAATTTCAGTGTTTGAAATTGTCGGAGTTTCATGATAAGCCACACACGATAAATACTGTCAAAGTTTATTTATAGATTGCATTGATCTAAATGTCCGTATGCTTGTTCTCGCAATGTACATTGTCCACAGGAGGGTGACCTATAATGTGTCAGTATGCCGTTAAACAGCAATTTACGGTTGTTTTCACAGTAAGTTATGATGGCTAATGACACGAACACTTGTTAATTACTTTTACAGAAACTAATTAACGACGAGCGCTTAAGATGTTACGTCATCGTGACATAGACGGTGGATGGGCGTGGGTTGTCATGGTAGCGGCGTACACGTGCATGCTGATATATTGTATGGAGTTGTACATGGCCGGTGTCATCTATAGGGCATTACTTGAGACATTTCAGGAGTCTGAAGCTAAGACGTCACTTGTCGGTGCTCTTAGTTCCGGGCTACTGTGTATTGCTGGTAAGCTGTTTTAAATTACGGATATTTTAACATGATCTTGCTTGTCTTACAGCATTATTATGATGTGTATAGTCTCCTAGAATGGAACAGTATCCTTTAATGATATATTTGACTGTTTATCACATAGCTTGGTTCTAGGAATATAATAGACATTGTATTAATATATCAATAAATAGAAGCTCACATTCGTGCTAATCTATTATTGAATCTTAGATCCTATCATAATGTTTACCAACACGTTTAATGTAAGACCCTCTATATATGCTGACAATTTAATTGCATCAAAATGTCTTGAAGCGAGAGTGTATACAAACAGCAAGGATCCTAGATATTTGCTAGAAACACTGACTTGCTGATGTTTCTTTCAGGCGATGGATATACCCCCATCATGTCTCATGTATCTTGTAGAGTGCCTATCAAGAATCTGCTGACATGTTTTGAAGGAACTATATATTATGACACCTTGTTATTTGAACTAAACTCGAGTTCTTACGAGACAATAACTATAACGTATGATTAATGCTCTTGTTTTAAGGTGTCATTAGGTGTATCGTGTATGATACTGCTGCGTTTCTTTCAGCGCCACTGGGTGGTATCATTATCAACAAGTTCAGCTGCCGGGTGGCTATCATCTCTGGTACTGTGTGCAGCACAGTCGGGTTTGCACTCAGTGCGTTTATACGCAGTCTCGACTGGATGATCATCACAGCGGGGGTGTTAGTTGGTAAGGCAGGGCCGTAGCTACGCTGAGGCACACCTAGACAGTTGCCTCGGTAGAAGTTTGGGAATGTACATACGTTACATATAAACAACTTCAATAGCAATAAATAATCCATCATTGATAAAAATATTTCGTGCTTAAAACTGAAAATCTTGTTAGAGGTATGTACTGAAAGGGAAGTAATCTCATATAAAAGTGTTAGTGGGGTGGGTTTGCATGCTTTCGTACCTCCATAGAAAGGTATTTATTTCAGTATTTACGTATGAAAATAATAGAAGAAATAGGGATCTTAGACATTTTTAAAACATAATTCAGAAGTACAAGCAGCAGAACGTCAAATAGAGCCCCGATTGAATCTGTTCATGGCCAGCAATGCGAATGATAGTTCTTTTCGCGCGTACACCTACGGGATTCAACATTACAACTAACATGGGCTTAATACGGCTTCAACATTACAACTAACATGGGCTTAATACGGCTTCAACATTACAACTAGCATGGGCTTAATACGGCTTCAACATTACAACCAACACGGGCTTAATACGGCTTCAATATTACAACTAACATGGGCTTAATACGGCTTCAACCTTACAACTAACATGGGCTTAACACGGTTTCAACATTACAACTAACATGGGCTTAATACGGCTTCAACATTACAACTAACATGGGCTTAATACGGCTTCAACATTACAACTAACATGAGCTTAATACGGCTTCAACATTACAACTAACATGGGCTTAATACGGCTTCAACATTACAACTAACATGGGCTAAATACGGCTTCAACATTACAACTAACATGGGCTTAATACGGTTTCAACATTACAACTAACATGGGCTTAATACGGCTTCAACATTACAACCAACACGGGCTTAATACGGCTTCAACATTACAACTAACACGGGCTTAATACGGCTTCAACATTACAACTAACATGGGCTTAATACGGCTTCAACATTACAACTAACATGAGCTTAATACGGCTTCAACATTACAACTAACATGGGCTTAATACGGCTTCAACATTACAACTAACATGGGCTTAATACGGCTTCAACATTACAACTAACACGGGCTTAATACGGCTTCAACATTACAACTAACATGGCTTAATACGACTTCAACATTACAACCAACACGGGCTTAATACGGCTTCAACATTACAACTAACACGGGCTTAATACGGCTTCAACATTACAACTAACATGGGCTTAATACGGCTTCAACATTACAACTAACATGGGCTTAATACGGCTTCAACATTACAAATAACACGGGCTTAATACGGCTTCAACATTACAACCAACATGGGCTTAATACGGCTTCAACATTACAACTAACACGGGCTTAATACGGGCTTCAACATAACAACTAACATGGGCTGAATACGGCTTCAACATTACAACTAACATGAGCTTAATACGGCTTCAACATTACAACCAACACGGGCTTAATACGGCTTCAACATTACAACTAACATGGGCTTAATACGGCTTCAACATTACAACTAACATGGGCTTAATACGGCTTCAACATTACAACTAACATGAGCTTAATACGGCTTCAACATTACAACTAACATGGGCTTATTACGGCTTCAACATTACAACCAACATGGGCTTAATACGGCTTCAACATTACAACCAACATGGGCTTAATACGGGTTTCAACATTACAACTAACAGGAGCTTAATCCGGCTTCAACATTACAACTAACATGGGCTTAATACGGCTTCAACATTACAACTAACATGGGCTTAATACGGCTTCAACATTACATCTAACATGGGCTTAATACGGCTTTAACATTACAACTAATATGGGCTTAATACGGCTTCAACATTACAACTAACACGGGCTTAATACGGCTTCAACATTACAACTAACACGGGCTTAATACGGCTTCAACCTTACAACTAACATGGGCTTAATACGGCTTCAACATTACAACTAACACGGGCTTAATACGGATTCAACCTTACAACTAACACGGGCTTAATACGGCTTCAACATTACAACTAATATGGGCTTAATACGGCTTCAACATTACAACTAACATGGGCTTAATACGGCTTCAACATTACAACTAACATGGGCTTAATACGGCTTCAACATAACAACTAACATGGGCTTAATACGGCTTCAACATTACAACTAACACGGGCTTAATACGGCTTCAACATTACAACTAACACGGGCTTAATACGGCTTCAACATTACAACCAACACGGGCTTAATACGGCTTCAACATTACAACTAACATGGGCTTAATACGGCTTCAACATTACAACTAACATGGGTTTAATACGGCTTCAACATTACAACTAACACGGGCTTAATACGGCTTCAACATTACAACTAACACGGGCTTAATACGGCTTCAACATTACAACTAACATGGCTTAATACGACTTCAACATTACAACCAACACGGGCTTAATACGGCTTCAACATTACAACTAACACGGGCTTAATACGGCTTCAACATTACAACTAACATGGGCTAAATACGGCTTCAACATTACAACTAACATGGGCTTAAAACGGCTTCAACATTACAACTAACATGGGCTTAATACGGCTTCAACATTACAACTAACATGGGCTTAATACGGCTTCAACCTTACAACTACAATGGGCTTAATACGGCTTCAACATTACAACTAACATGGGCTTAATACGGCTTTAACATTACAACTAACATGGGCTTAATACGGCTTCAACCTTACAACTAGCACCAGTTTTAACCAAACATGATATGGGAGAGTCATATTTTGATGTCTTACACGTGTGTTAAAATTAAGTCAATGCCACATGTTACTAAAATATTTCAATCTTTAAAAGGCTTCCCATGAACTATTGAACAAATTTGACATTCAGTATCTCAAACATAACTGCCATACCATAGACTATCAAGTTTGTTGAAATAAAGTACCCTGTGGCAAAATTAGCCTCGTGCCGGCGTGAGAGGTGTTGCAAATGATATAACATCTACTCAATGAAACCGAGCCTGCTACTTTTCTCTCTTGTTTGTTTATATTGCTTCCATAGGGATTCCCTTTTCCGTATTTATTACCTCCAGAAATCGCTTATCCAATATTGACTAAAGTTCTAATGGCAATGTATTCCAAGTCTATTAAAACTACGGCAACGCATTGTTGTAGTTTTAAATATGTATATGGACATACATATAATATTACATGTATACTTACCTGTCCAATGCTATAAATTAAATTAAATAGGATAAATTACTGTTTATGTTTGAGTGATATTCTTGACTATTATTATGTTAGTTGAAAATTGTAAAACATGTATAGTTACACTGATATCCGCCATTGAACATTTGAAATATATATGTTAATATACAATTTGCTATTTAAACATTTTGCTCATGAGTCATTACGACTCATTGTAAAATATTAAAATGATTGAAAGGTTTATGTGGGGATGACCTCGACCCCACTAGACCTATTACGAGGCGAATAAAGAATCTTCTTCAAAGAACCTTCTTCTATTTGTCAAACGCTTCAATCGATGAGGTGAAACATAATGTGTGCTTGTATTTTCAATATAGGCCGTGGCCTATTTAGATCGTATATTTAAGGTCACGGTCAAGGTCATGCACTTTACTTGTCCGGTCCAACTCCTAAACCTCTTGACGAAAAAGTTTAAAAAAATGCACCATGTCGCTGCCATATTAAAAACGTGACGCACATTTCATATATCAAATATAAATTTTAAAAACAAGTATTTTCTTTTAAGAAATTGACGATGGGAGCGACCATAATGAATACTAATGGTTTACAAGGACTATATATACATCGTCGTACGTATACATTTATTAAAATCATAATAACAATAACGTTGACGTTGACCACTATTTGACTGATAACACTGATATTTGTCTTATTGGAAATACCTTTTATTTCAGGGTTTGGTTTCGCGGTGTCTTCAGCTGGAATAGTTTGTGTTCTGGGGTTCTACTTTGATAAGCGGAGGGATCAAGTGATATCTGTATGTTTTCTGGTTGTGGGCGTAGCAATGTTCATATCTGCACCCTTTGCTCTATATCTGATTGAAAACCACGGTCTTTACGGCATGTTTCTAATTATTGCTGGCATCCACGCGCAAAAATGTGTCGCTGGAATGCTTTGTAAACCATCCGTCATTGAGAAAGAAATACATTCACAGAAGAAAGTAGTTCGGAAGGAAATCTCTAGTTCTAAATCTTACATAGATGTGTCTCTACTTAAAGAAAAGGCGTTTTTGTGTTTCCTATTCAGCACATCAGCTTGGAACTTTGCCCTGACCGTTGCAATTATGCATTTACCGAACTACCTGTCTGTATTAGGCGGAAATAATAAGGACATAGGTCTGCTCATGACCGCGTTTGCAGTAGCTAATATCATTGGGCGATTATCCGGCGCATTAACCGTGAGTAAACTAAATCTAAGAAGTTTGCACGTGCATATTGCCGTGTTGGGAATATCCGGACTTATCACTTCAATATTCCCTGTTTATGCAAGACTGCCCATAGGAACTTATGTGTTCACCATTCAACTCGGAATATTCTGTGGATGGCCAAATTCCATGATGACGCCCATTTCCATCGGTTTTGTGGGCGTGGCTAAGATTTCGGAGGCATATGGGTTGTCCTACCTGTTCTGTGGCTTGGGTGTAACTACGGGACCTGTTCTCATTGGTAAGAAAACTTCTTTCTTTAAGATGTTACTTTATTTGTTAATATTTTACTACTTTATTTGTTAATATTTTACTATTTCATAAATGACCCAAGAATCTGTTTTGCATACATCATGGATGGGACAAGTATCTCATCCGTCTCGGGTACCGTACACCCATATTGGGAAGTAAATCGTTCTAAAATAATGAAAAAACTAATAAACAAGTTGTATGCATTTTTAGAATATTAATATATATAATTCGACACTTTGATTATTGTTCGATCGCTAATATAAATGAGATATCTTTGTTTAAAGTAGCTATCCCACCAAAACAGCCAAATTTTACAACATATGTACATCGTTTCTAAACCTACCGACGAAATGGTATATACATAACTTACATATTTTGAGAATCCAAGCTCTATAGACACAATATAAAGGGTTTTTACCAGCCACGCCGAACTCCAAAACGGGATTACCAACCCATATTCAATTACATCACGGGTATTTGAAAAAAAAATGAATAAACCTATGCTTTTTTCCGGACATATACATTATTATATGACCTGAACACCTGGACACAGTTTTGATAAACGGTTTTGTGTTTTCAATTTTGCCGTTATTTGGCGGTTTAGTTCCTTTAACTATTCATGAAGTGTGTTTAAATATTCTTCTTTCTTTTTACCTAGGCTATGTATATGGAAAGTCGGGGTCGTACGAGTATAGCTTCGTTATAGCAGGTACGAATACTTACTTTACCTAGGCTATGTATATGGAACGTCGGGTTCGTACGAGTATAGCTTCGTTATAGCAGGTACGAATACTTACTTTACCTAGGCTATGTATATGGAACGTCGGGTTCGTACGAGTATGGCTTCGTTATAGCAGGTACGAATACTTACTTTATTATATACACGTTGAAGGAATAGCGGATTTGGATATGCTTGAAATTAAACCTCATAATTTCATTGTTAGTAGTTTTAGTCCAGTCAGAGATACAACTTTAAATGGTATTTATATACTAGTTAAAATTCCTAAATACGCATCTAAGGATGGAATTAGTTAGGAATGAGTGTCCCTTGGTATATCGTGAAGAAAGGTACCGTTAGGTCGATTTATCTAATACAGGCAACACATTGATTGGCCTAAAAGTATGTATAAAAGTAGAACAAGACATGTATCTCATAGGGTTCACAATCTGTCCGGCCATCGGACAATCAGAGAGGGCAGCATATTGGTGAACTGTAAATGGGTCAAAGGTGAGATCGATAGATCTCACGTTTGTCGATAGGTTGTTATGCATGACTGTCTAAAAGCATGGTAGAAATGAGGGCTGTATTGTTTATAGGCGTATAACCGCTGATTACCAGGTAGCCAATCTAGTTCAGAGGTATATTAAACTTTAGTCCTTGTTATAAAATGTAATCCTTCTATTTTAAAAGGGTGCATTGCATTTTTCAGTTATGGGTTTCACAAACATCAGGGAACCGCATTGGAACGATCAAACCAGGGGTTTAACAAGATTCCACGGTGCACACAAACTTGCTCTTACATTCAAATTATAAAGAAATTCCCGCCATAACACACCTGCATAGTAGCTGCGATGTATCGATTGGTTAATCAAATGTTAGTATTCTTTCATTTTAGGTGGAGTGCTGATTCTGGGAAGTCTATTCGGACTGGCGTCTATGTGCCTTAGTAGATCGGTAACACGTGACCAACCAGAGATGGTAGTAGAGGAGAACATGGACTTAGACAATAAACTGATACTGGTTAAAACGCTCATGGAAGATGATACTTTGAAGACAAATGATGCGGATCAACACAGCTTGCTTGACGAGGTTACTTGAAAGGGGGGAGTTTTCGTGAAGACTCACTGTCATCACAAAACAAGACATTTTAAAGCAATACACAGACCTGTAATAAGGTACACTAAATGGAAGATCAAAAGTGGTCTGTAAACATTGTTAGTGTCTAAATACACGTGCAATTTAATTTAAAAACAATACAATTGGGAACTGAAGCGGACTGTTGAAGTAGGTGATCTCGTAATAGAGGTGGTCTCTTTTGCAGGTTTGACTGTATTTTATTTTGTGTGATATAATGTTCCAAAGGAAGCGATAAGTGTTGCCAGAACTGCACATTTAAGATATTATCTCTAATGAAAGTTAGATTTCAACATATGTTTGACAGCTAACTGTTTGTGTGTTTTGGTTATTAAATTTACATTGAACATAACTTCTAATTATCTGAGCATTATGCGCGAAGGCTTTGTTGCCGAGTAGTTAGAGTCTTTGATTTGAAATATCTTGCCCCTAATCGCTGTGGGTTCGAGGCCTCTTTTTGTGATGAAGATATCCGATTGGCTTGCGGAAGGTCGGTGGTTCTAACCAGGTTCCCGCCAATTCAACCATTATGCGCCCAAACTACGTATTTTGACAATCGTAATCCACAAAGAATCGGAACCGCAATAGCCCAGGCTATTAGTTTACCAACAAATAGATGATTAACTCCCCCATATGTGTGCATAAGAAACAAATATTTAATTATATGATAAATGAGGACTTCCTATAGGATCAATGTTTGTCTCCCAATTATTACCATATTGTATTGCTCTTTTGCAATTAACCATGTAATATTATATTTGTTATATTTCTGTTTTCTCAAGTTGACTTGAAATGTGCTTATACATACCTCATATATTCATGTAAATGTAAATTTAGAGTTTATACGATAACAATATGTTGCAAATGATTTTCTAAGTTTATGGTTATAGTACTCGACTACACGCTCTAAACGAGGGAATAAACTGAAAACTACAACAACATATATTCCATAAGCGGTTGCTCGGGGAACATCTCCGTCTAAGTAGAGATAATTACCAATGCCAAAACTAAAACCATCTCTCTAATCATAGCTTTTTTTCTCTATCAATTCTCCATTTTCAATCAACAGGTGTAAATCGGGAAAATAAGCGAGCGTATCAGAAATACTAGCTTTGTTGAGATGAAGTTCTTAAAGATATATATTATTTACCAGAGTAGAAAAGAAAGAGTTGTCAATATTCAGTATATCTTTCAAATACCTAGAGGTGTTATTCAGGGCTTCGATGACATTTGTCTGAGTATCTGTTGAAAGAGTCAACTTGCAATATCTTTTAAAGTAAAATAAAAACAAATCTGCGACAGTTCGTACTCATTGGGATAACAACAACGTGTCTATAAACAGTAGTTCCATAAATGACGAAAATATTATCTAACAGGAAAATAAGTGCTTCATAAAGGTTTTGGCAAGCCCATATAGTGTGTCTAAATTGCCGTTTAATAGTAATCTATATATACTTGTTATATACCAAAATTGAGTTTTTTCTCAAGCAAACGTCTTTTGAATCAGAAAAATGGCATATTCTTCATTGTTTTGGCTTTTTTAATTAATTCGACTTCATCTCTATGTTTTTTTTGATATATCGCCTCTTATTGTTACCACGTACGTGCAATTTATATCGCCCAATGGTGACACGTACTTGATATTTATATAGCCTAATGTTGCTACGTACGTGATATTTATATCGCCTAATGTTGCCACGTACGTGATAGTTATATCGCCTAATGTTGCCACGTACGTGATAGTTATATCGCCTAATGTTGCCACATACGGGATAGTTTTATCGCCTAATGTTGCCACGTACGTGATATTTATATCGCCTAATGTTGCCACGTACGTGATAGTTATATCGCCTAATGTTGCCACGTACGGGATAGTTATATCGCCTAATGTTACCAAGTTTGTTAGAGAATAGCCTGGCGGCTATGCCTTTATTTACACACTGTCCCGTTCTCTAGGGATGAGAAAAGGGTAACAGTAAAATTTAGCGCACCATAGAACGTGTTTCACCCCAAACTAATGACCGTTTTGCCACTGACCGATCCACAGCGTATTGCCATTGTTTGTTATAAACCATTATATGTCTATGATGTTTAATATAAGTGTTGGTTCACAGACCTAATAACAAATAGATTGGACACTATGAAAATTGTGTAAATTTCAAGTGGCACAGTTCGAAAATTTCACAAAATATTTCCCAACTTTAAACACACATATCATGAAGAGTTTTATAGATACAAGTTTCATTCAAGCCAAAATTCATCACAAATTTAAATTTCTTTCAAATGATAGTATTTTGTTTTCTCTTACATTGAGAGCAAAAAAGGAGTTTGATGGAAACTTTGGCTATGTGAAAACATTCATTTTTTAAGAGAAAAGCGAAAAATGATGACATTTTAAACTTTAAACATTTTTTTATACAATTTCTTATTTTGAACATAAACATAAATTATTATAATACCATTTTGCTATTCACTATGAATCTTTTGGATGTATTCTCATCAAAATCGGTGAATAATTGAGAGGGAAAATTTAAGGTGCCACGTGATATTTTGGTTACTTCATTGGTTAAGATAGGAAGTTTCCTATCTGTTTATTAATATGTCTGGTTATAATACGCGTTTGACTGCGTTCTGTGAATGCTATATTCGTTGTTCGACTTATCCCTTCAACAATGAATTCTATATTCGTTGTTCGACTTATCCCTTTAACAATGAATTCTATATTCGTTGTTCGACTTATCCCTTTAACAATGAATGCTATATTCGTTGTTCGACTTATCCCTTTAACAATGAATGCTATATTCGTTGTTCGACTTATCCCTTTAACAATGAATGCTATATTCGTTGTTCGACTTATCCCTTTAACAATGAATGCTATATTCATTGTTCGACTTATCCCTTTAACAATGAATGCTATATTCGTTGTTCGACTTATCCGTTTAACAATGAATGCTATATTCATTGTTCGACTTATCCCTTGATGATCCCTTGGGAATCATCAAACCCATTCTGTGTTGCTTTAAAGTAGAATATCGCTTAGGCCGGTGCTAGGAGGCGTGAGATGTGTTGCATCTTATAATTATCTCTCATGAACAGACTCAATAAAACCGAGTCTGCTACTTTTCTCTTTTGTTTGTGTTTGTTGCTTCCAAGGGATCACCTTTTCCCTATGTTTAACCTTACTACCGTTAACATAAATTTCGAAATAACTTTGCAAAATTGTAATATAATATCGTAACCCTGATCTTCTTTTTAAAATACTAGCACACAAGTCATTTAAGAACTTCTTTTGACAAAGACTATCAAAACTTCTATGGTGGCGTGACTTAACAACTTAGTAAAATCACGTTCATACAATCTTTATTAGACTTGTTAAAACGTTTATCAAAAGAGGTTTTGAGCTATCATTGTGCAACGCAATGCATGTTTAGTGGTTGGCCCTTTTACAGTTTGCCACTATGCTTTACTCTTTGGTTGTGATGACGGACAGATTGTGGACACTAAAATGACGTCTACCTAAATCCCCAAAGGAAGGTAGCGTTTGATTTTGTCTTAAATCTTATCTTGTCGTACGCGAAATGGTTGATGCTATTGTTGCTCTGGCTTCTATCAAGTCAATGATTACTTACCTCGTGTTATTTTATGCTTTTGTTTTTATATTCATATATATATGCTCATCTACGTTATACTGCATATTAATGTTGCCCTGTATGAGAGAATATAAACTGGCGAAGATATCTTTAGTTACACTGTTCCGTTTTATTGAGATGACAATAGGGTAAGAGTGAGGTTTGGTGCGCACTAGAATCTGGTTTAAACACCCAACGGCCTTTTTTGTCACTGACCTTTTCAAGGCGGTAGCCCTGTTGCTAACTCGTTTGTGTTTGTGATGTCACGTGCCTTACTTCTTATTAACATTGTAATTGTTCTTTTTCTTATGCGTGTTTGTTGGTTGAATATGTTCTATGAAATCTGCGTTTCATGTTCGACTTTTACAACTACCTTTATGCATCCACCATTTTGATATGTTTGACATACATTGACCCGTGTTAAATCTCGTCTTGCAATACAATTAGTTTGTTTCGTCACACAACTTTGAATCTATAGAAATCATAGTATTAACGTCATGCATTGTAACGTTATTTCATATGCTGGGACTGTTTATAAGCCCGTGGACTCTAGTGGACCCGTGTGTATACACACTTATAACGAATACCGAATAAATAGAGGTTATTTGTTAGTTTTGAGTGCATAAGGGATTTATTTTCATCGAGAAGGGAGAAAACTTATATTTTAGCACGAGTGAAAATATTTGAGTTTTCTCACTTCGAGATGAAGATAAATCCTTTCACAACAAACCAACAAAATATTCTATTTATTGTATCAACCTGGAAATTTATGCAGAAAAAGTATAATGCGCCAAAACAATTGCATGACGTAATTTTGAGTGAAAATGTGTTATATTTTCACATGTGAAATATAAACAATGAAAATATAAGGTTTTATTTTATTCATAAAATCCACTATTTCACTGGAAAGTATATAATAAAGGATATTATAAATGTATATAATTGTTGTTTACATATTGTCCGATGTGATATGTTGTATTATTTGCTGTACTTAGCACCCTCGGCAGCTCAGTCGATAAGGCCTTGACTTTAAAACTGCATAACTGTGGGTTCGCTCCTGGGCGGAGGCATGGCAGAATGGAAACTTCATCCATCATCTCTTGCTGTAACTAATATGATGTGTTAACGGGACGTAAAACTGCTTTTCATTTTATTTCCTTGTATTTGGTATTGACGGCGCTTGATAGTTCGATGTCTTAACATATACGTCAAAAAACGTCACCATACTTGTGACGCGGTTATGTAGTAATTGTATTAGGTACAATATAATATCAGTAGGTACAACAATATAATATCAGTAGGTACAACAATATAATATCAGTAGGTACAATATAATATCAGTAGGTACAACAATATAATATCAGTAGGTACAACAATATAATATCAGTAGGTACAATATAATATCAGTAGGTACAACAATATAATATCAGTAGGTACAATATAATATCAGTAGGTACAACAATATAATATCAGTAGGTACAACAATATAATATCAGTAGGTACAACAATATAATATCAGTAGGTACAATATAATATCAGTAGGTACAACAATATAATATCAGTAGGTACAATATAATATCAGTAGGTACAACAATATAATATCAGTAGGTACAACAATATAATATCAGTAGGTACAACAATATAATATCAGTAGGTACAATATAATATCAGTAGGTACAACAATATAATATCAGTAGGTACAACAATATAATATCAGTAGGTACAACAATATAATATCAGTAGGTACAACAATATAATATCAGTAGGTACAATATAATATCAGTAGGTACAACAATATAATATCAGTAGGTACAACAATATAATATCAGTAGGTACAACAATATAATATCAGTAGGTACAATATAATATCAGTAGGTACAACAATATAATATCAGTAGGTACAACAATATAATATCAGTAGGTACAACAATATAATATCAGTAGGTACAATATAATATCAGTAGGTACAACAATATAATATCAGTAGGTACAACAATATAATATCAGTAGGTACAATATAATATCAGTAGGTACAACAATATAATATCAGTAGGTACAACAATATAATATCAGTAGGTACAATATAATATCAGTAGGTACAATATAATATCAGTAGGAACAACAATATAATATCAGTAGGTACAACAATATAATATCAGTAGGTACAACAATATAATATCAGTAGGTACAACAATATAATATCAGTAGGTACAATATAATATCAGTAGGTACAACAATATAATATCAGTAGGTACAATATAATATCAGTAGGTACAATATAATATCAGTAGGTACAACAATATAATATCAGTAGGTACAATATAATATCAGTAGGTACAACAATATAATATCAGTAGGTACAACAATATAATATCAGTAGGTACAACAATATAATATCAGTAGGTACAATATAATATCAGTAGGTACAACAATATAATATCAGTAGGTACAATATAATATCAGTAGGTACAACAATATAATATCAGTAGGTACAACAATATAATATCAGTAGGTACAACAATATAATATCAGTAGGTACAATATAATATCAGTAGGTACAACAATATAATATCAGTAGGTACAACAATATAATATCAGTAGGTACAACAATATAATATCAGTAGGTACAACAATATAATATCAGTAGGTACAACAATATAATATCAGTAGGTACAATATAATATCAGTAGGTACAACAATATAATATCAGTAGGTACAACAATATAATATCAGTAGGTACAATATAATATCAGTAGGTACAACAATATAATATCAGTAGGTACAATATAATATCAGTAGGTACAACAATATAATATCAGTAGGTACAACAATATAATATCAGTAGGTACAACAATATAATATCAGTAGGTACAACAATATAATATCAGTAGGTACAATATAATATCAGTAAAATCATTGTGACGTCATTAAATGGGTTTCGTTTGAAATTGCAAAGCATAACACCATACGTAAGTAATAGGTCAATGCATTCTTGAGAAACGAGTTTTAAATAAATTCTAACAAGATCGCATAACCAAAGGCTAAGGCCCGCACCGCCCATGGTTTAGATATCGGCATATCAGGAATGATAAAGAATCAGTGTTTGAACACAAACAAACTGTAGACGTACATGTCGACAGAAATATATATATCATATTAAAATACAATATGATAAAATTTGACACCTGATTTTTCGTTTTAATAAAAACGACCTATCTTGGTTTTACAACTTCCTTTCTGTTGCAAACAATGATTGTATACAGAATATTTATGTTACGTAATATGTGGTAATGCATTGGTACTATTTTAAATATTTATAAAAACAAACGGACATTTGGTAACACATTTAGTTTTTCAAACCGGCGGAGACATTTGCATTTTATTAATTACCTCCGTTGATGAAAAATTACTTTATTTTGGAGGATAACTTCAATGTGTTATTGAATGTACTTCCTAGTTGACAGTCAGCAAATATTAAAAAATAACCAGTTTTCAAAAATGTATTCAAATTATGGAGACAACAGTCTTCAAATAATGTGTCGATTCGGGACAAGTCAACATATTTCATACCCACGAAATGTATTGTTTTATAATCGCTGCTCCCCAACTAAATTTAAATTCCATTTTGTTTATTTCGCTCTTCGGGGTATATAATTGTGTTAGAGACCATACGTCGCTGGACATGGAATAATGACATTAAACGTAGCATGTCCACCGCCATATGTATGCAATCTGCGGGATGGTTAACATTCTGTACTATTGATTTTATGAATATTGAGTTCTGCTCAACCGGGGCTAGGGGCGTGATCGATAGCAAGCATATTTCACTACCGTTCATGAACAGTCTTAATCAAACTCCAATATTTCGTATTTATCTTGTTCGGCCGTTTCCAAAGGTCCACTCTCATACTCTTTTATATTATTAGTTTCAAAGACATACGTTAGGAATCGTCACAAGTAGGACACAATAAAGGAACGGACGGAATGCATGAAGGTTGAAGATATTCTTAATGGGATACATTTTTACATTTTCTTTGCTCTACTGAACCTTTAAAACCTACTTTCCTGTCAATTCAAAAATACTAAGAGGAGACAATTTCATTCTTCTTCATTAATCCGCTACCTTTGTTTGTAATACCAATTACAATTTGTATGTTTTACAACATCACACAGACTTTTTTAAAATTTATATTTATTCGTTTTTTGTTTTGTTTTAGCATCCTGTAAAATCATGATAATTACCCTTGAACCGTTAATCTTAATTATGTTGGGAAATTACAGACACTTTGCTTGTCTCCTAACAACATGTTTTAACCTATAATTATAATACTTAAAACATCATAATGACGATGACTACGCACATAACGTCAGATGACAAAACATACACATTTTGCCTATGGCAACTCATTATAGGCGGACTTAATCAACCAACTAACTGACACTGACCACTCGGTGTATGTTTTAAATCATTAAACAGTGACACTCGCCGATTGGCTGGTACGTTGACATGACATCAACAAAAAGAATGTCGAGATTGACAACATATAGTGAATACAAAGCATACGCGATTGTTTGTAACTTGAGTGAAAGATATTACAGAAGACATTCCATTCCATTTGTTTCACAAGATCATGGCTATTATTGATTAGTAGGAAATATTATAAACCTGTAACTACAGCAATGTGTTGTTTTCTGGTTAAACTGTACATATTTTTAAAGTAAGTAAATAGTAAGTAAATTGTTTATTATAGTGACATGTGTACAAGCATCAGCATAATAGTCAGATAACATGGATATTACACCGGGTCCAATGGACCTATACGTCACCTTTGCAAACTTTTTATAAAAATAAACGTGATATACTAAAGATATATACAAAATTATATTATTTACTAAGTCTACCCTCGGATATCATAAACATATCAATTTAAGTCAAATATAAAATGCGAGAATATGAAACACAAGTATAATTATTATAAATGGCAGTACGATTAAATGTCACGTCTTCATCTTCTCGATATGAGTCAACTGAATTATAATAATTTGGTTTGAACTGTATTATAAACTCAAGTGATATGAAAACGCAACACGGGAATTTCCAATATATATTGTATGTACAATATGCTGCTTTTAATCGAATGGTACTTGGCTACGTAAGACCTTTCCTTTTGGAAAAAATACTAAAACAACAAATAATACAGCAAATAGTATTCCTTCAATGTTTCATTATTCACAGAGTACGCGTTTGGCTCAATCATGTGAGCAAACTTAGGATGCAACATTTTGCAAGCTATTTACGTTAAATACAGTACTGAACTAGCTCAATTTTTCAAAGAGCTACTTCAACATTTATGAAGTTCTTGTTACAAAGTGTAGTGTGATTAAAACGTCTACAACATCACAGTTGTGTCCATTCTCTAGTTAACTGCAACTTTCTTTTTAAAAAACATCTTGGGATTTCTTTGGAATATTATGTGCAATTAAGTGGGCAGTATATACAATATATAGCGGAAATTCCCGTGTTGCGTTTTCATATCACTTGAGTGTATATATAAGTGAAGTGTTTAATTTCCATTATTATATGGTATTTCGTCTTTTGAGGAATGCTTTCACTAAATATTTACCAAATTTCCTAGGAAAGTTCTTAACTAGATATATGAGTTTGTTAGGTTCGTTCATAATGAATTGCAAATCAATTAATTCTTCATAAGAGACATCTTCTCTTATATCATTATAGAAAGAGCATTTAACTAAAAAATGTGAGGCCTATATCACATGTGAAAGGTGTACCAATATAAAATATATAATTATATTATATACATGTTCATCTTTAAACCTTTCTTACATTGCTTATATATGCTACCTAGTTTGTTAGAGGATATAGCCTGGCGAGGATTTCGTTATTTACACTTATCATTTTACTCGGATGACAACAGAGTAAAAGTGAGGTTGGGTGTACCCTAGAACCTGGTTTAAACCCCCAGCGGCCTTTTTTGTCACTGACTGTTCCAAGGCGGTTTGATTTGATTTAAACATATTTTAATGCCAATATTTTACATACAGAGCACATATAAACATATATACGATATAAATATTATAATGACAAATGGCGGTTAACCTTTTGTCGACCCGTTTATGTTTGTGTTGTCACATATCTTGCATTTTAATCGTCCTTGTAACTGTTGTTTGTGTCTATGCGTGCTTTTGGTTGACTGTGGTCCATGCATACTACAGTTCATGTTCGACTTTTATATCTGGAACCATTACTTAAGATTGAGGTT
Organism: Cyrtodaria siliqua; assembly: GCA_037043455.1. Lineage (NCBI taxonomy): Eukaryota > Metazoa > Mollusca > Bivalvia > Adapedonta > Hiatellidae > Cyrtodaria > Cyrtodaria siliqua. The sequence continues at coordinate 334,501 of JAWPHD010000123.1, read as the reverse complement.
TATATTTCTCAGAAGGTCGATTTTGAAGTGATGGAAGAGGGCGCGGGTGTGGAGGGGTGAACTTAATATAACTTAAAGCCGTAATTACAGATAGAACCTGTACTGAATGTATCATGAACATTGTGATCATTGTGTATGCTTTCATATACAGAGTCTGACGTCGCGTGTCATTCGTCCAACATATAACTAATGTTTATAACACCCCAAACAGATTTTTTTGTTTGTTTGGTACATTTACCATAATCTTGAGCACGAAAGTACGAAATAATGGTGTGACTGAGCAATAATTAAGAAAGGGCGAGTAAATAAGTAAGAATGTAAACTAAATGGTTTATTATAATGGAATGTGTCATGTAACACAACACAGTTAAAATAGAGTAAAATATACATATTGCATAAATAATATACACCCTTAACCCAATGGACCTGACATATTTATATCAAAGGAAGTGAAATGCAGCAATTAAAATACGAAATGCCTTAATTTTCTTTATGATGTGTTTTCTTCATGGCCTGCTGCACGTTGATTTTAAACATAAAAACGAATCATATACGGTTTCACGCAATATATGAGCAGAAAAGCTAAGATTATTATACTCTACCGGTAGCTGTAGGTGCTCTACGGAGAGTGGAAACTGTTTTATTCTGTATTTTAATATATGGTGATGTGATTTATAAACTTCGTAAGAATCTTGATCATGATCTCTTTCATACTATCTTTGTTAAACTTGTTAAAAGGTTTATCAAAAGAGGTTATGACCGTATCAATTTGCAACGTACTGCATGCTTGATGGTGGACCCATTTACAGGTCGCCACTATGCTTTCCTCTTTAATTGTACGATGACCGGACAGGTTGTGGACCCTATGATGACGCCTACCTAAAGCAAATTGGGACGGTGGCGTTTGATGTTTGTCTATGATCTTTTTTGTCGTGCCCTTAATGGTTTATTCTCTTGTTGCTCTGGCTTCTGCCAAGTCATTGAGTACCTTTTTTGTGGCTTTCTAGGCTGTTTTTTTTGTATTATATTTAGACTAGCATATTTGTGTTTTACTTATATTGCCTATTGATGCTGCCTTGCTGGTTAGAGATTATATCATGGCGTGGATTTCATTATTTACACTGCACCCTAGAACCGGTTTAAACCCCCAGTGGCCTACTTTGCCACTGACCATTCCAAGGCGGTAGCCCTATTATCAACCCTTTTGTGTTTGTGATGTCGTTTGCATTTATTATTACTTTTGCCTTCTTGTTTGTTTGCGTGTTTCTTTCTGTGTTTTGTGGTTGACTGTCCTCCTTGAATGCTGCTTTCCTTGTCCGATATTTTTATCTTTCTTAATCTATGTCTAATTCGAATATTGCAATATTGTTTTCATTTTTCAGAAAATGCCTCACAATTTGGGACATGTTTTTGTAACAGTTGCCGCCCTTTTATCACTTGAATATTCAGGTATGTTTGCCTTATTCAGCTGTCGAAGGCAGCTGATTCTTAAATGTTTTTCTTTATTTATCTATGGTTAACTGACTGTGAATCATGTTGATGACGATACGCATGTTTTACAACTTGAAGTCCTAGAGAACTCGTCTAAAATACATGAATGGTATAAACACATATTTTGGAATGTTCAAACGTTACCGTTTCGTCAGTGGTTTTGACGTTTTCGTAGATCAGTCTACTCAGTGTAATGCGGCAATGTATTTCCGGGATCTTTTTGTCCGGGATGTTTACGGAGCAGACTGAAATCGTAAGTGCAACTGAATGAAGTCGCAAGTATTGGAATGGAATAAGCGCAACTCTTTAAAGTATTTTCGTGGATGAAGATCCATGAAATTTATTGAATCCATGAATATATAACGACATAGTTTAGCTTTATATCGGTTTTATTTACAATGCCAAAAAGAAGTGAAAAAGAGGAAAATGCAGCTTGTCCAGACTGCCACTTAAATGAAATGAATTCTGATTTTTTTATCAATTTGCATTTGAATGATTATATCAGAAAATTAAATTCTTATGAAGGCTGTCAAGCCGAGACGTTAAAAAGTTTGTGTTGTTAATTTTTTAACTATCACTAAGGAGTATATCAATAAGAACTTGACCAAGTTTCACAGTGAACACTATTGACGCATCCATTGCGTAGTTATTGCTTTTGACTTATTTCAGCTTGATAACTCTCAGATTTTCATTAATTATACAAACAATTGTTTGTATTCCTATCAGTTCACAGGCCCACAGTCATGTTTATTTACTTATCGGCAGCTTTTATACGCTTGCGTAAAACCTTGCTTGTTTTGCTATTGTTTTATTTAATATATATGGTATATTAGACTGGCTGTCGTCCCAGTGTTTTTGTTTTTTAATATTTTGCAATTAGAATCAAAATAAAATCTTAAAATCCCAATCATTTCTGAATAGCTCTAAACCACTATGTTTGAAGCCAATAATTAAAAGGGGACTCAATGCAGACTAGTGTGAACTGTTTGCAGTAAGAATGTGTTACTGTAACAAAAATAAATGAAAAGTTGTGAACAATCTACAGCCATATCTACAATGAACTTGCAATTTGCATTTGCAGACGCCTGGTGGAAAAAAGATAATATGATAATTTTTGGTGATTTTTGCATTATCTACGACAACAGCATTATAAAGTTTATAAAAACGAGTCCTGTTTCCCGGAGGCAGTGCAATCTGTTCCTCTAGCTGACCAACGTCTTGTGTACGGCCTTTTCTGCAACCAATCGAGCCACTCAACGATCTGTGACGTCACTGACTAGCTGAACGCACACCCTTTGGATCTGCTGGGAGGCAACCGCTGAATTTTCCAGGTGGGATCATCAACCAAGTTACCGGCAGAGAAATAACCATCGAACTGGCTCTCTTTCCACGACGCATTACCCAGTGTGATTATGAAAACAAAATCGACGTACAATGTATAAACCGTTCACAAATGAGTACAAATGGAGTACAAATGAAAATAAAATCCTAAATAGTAATACCAACTTATTGTAATAACTGAGTGTGCAGTCTTCATGTAGATCTAGTCTATGTTTATTTAATTTTTTTTTTGTGTATTTATTTTTATTTATTTATTATTATTTATTTATTTTTATTTTTTATATTATTAGCATTATTAGTATTATCAGGACCAGTCTATGTATATGAGTCCCTGGTATTATTATTATTATATTTATTTAATTATTATTATTACCCCACTATTATTATTATTATTATTATTCACAACACCCAAAATCTTCCTCAGTCGAAACGCACCCAGACGCATAAACCTTGCTGTAGCATATAGATATGATATACACTTTAGATTCCTTTAGCCTGCCAGTATATTTCCATTGACTGATATTTAACCCCCAGAGGTCAAGGCACACTGCAAGCGCCTGTAGTATTTTGGGAGAGATTGAAGGGAGAGATTGAAATCAGTTCACATACGATCATTAATAAATAAAGATTCACTATTACAGACGTCTTGTTCTTTAAAGACATCCATCAAACTTTACACTTGCAACAATGCCCTAAACATTTTCAGTTAAAATGTAGTCTACCGAGACGCAACACACTCAAATACTCCCATCCACATTGTTCTAATTTAGCATATGTAAACAGCTGATTGACCCAGATACCACGAACTGCATACACCAGTAAACAGTTATTAAAGGGACATTCCATTTTTGAATACAGGGGAATCGGGTGGATAAGTTACGCCCAAGCCCGCAGCAAACCCCGCTAAACGAACGCTTTAAACACAAACAAAGGCAAGAAACGAAGCTACCAATGCTTAGAAACCGTTTCAATTCGTCCCCGACAGCCACAACCACACAATATGGGAGTAATATTAATCAATGTCTACCTAAAGTCCCTGAAAACTTAACTGCGTGATAAATAATAACGTCACCACACACGGCGGGAGGAACGAATGTTTTTATTTATTAATATCGACGACCTATATGAATTATGAAAATAGAAACAAAGAAAGAGACGAAATAAAGCTTATGGTAATAAAATTGGAAAAAAAAATTTCTCCAGCGAGAACCAAAAGATGGCGCAAACATGGTGAAATGGAAAACATTATTTGCATCCACGAAAAACGTAAACATCTGTATGACTAAATAGAAACGAATACAACCTAATATATGATAAAATCATGAGCACCAGAAATATTACAAAATCATAGATTCTGCGAGTCTGATGTTAATAAATTTAAATTGTTAACAGTAAGCAAAGCACATTATCTCGTTGTTAAACCAAGATGCCGGTGTAGATGTACGAACACTACACCATGAAATTTACTCCATAAGTTCAAAACGCTAATTTTGTGTCCTCCAATAACCGTTGACTATAACAGATATTATAGTCAGTATTATTATAAATATAGCAAATAAATATTGGATATGCATCTATATCAATAATCTCTTTCACAGAAAGAATTAATACAAGTGTTTATTATAAAATGAAAAAAAATTAAAGAAATTCTATTTGATCAAGGCTGGTCATGTATGATTCCTGCTAAAAAGACGTATTGACCTGAGAAATGTATATTGACTTTTCGTATTGACTCAAAGGCGTGGCTAAAATAAAAATGCGCGAGCGAACGTGAATAGGTACGAATGTACAATAGATTGACGTCATCGGGATCAACAAAATGTCAGCCGACAGGTTTGTTTTTTGACAGCTGATGAAAAAAAGAAAATAATAGAAAATGGAGAAGCCGATAATACTAAAAGGGCAACATTTACGGCGGTAAATTTCTTTAAATGTTTGATTTTATAATAAAAGTATTGTTGCCTTTTGAATTCGGTCAATACGAGGACGTAGTCGATACATACATACATACATACATACATACAATACATACATACATACATAGTCGTCCTCGGTCAATATGCCTTTTCTCGGGTCGATAAAACCATGTATCGACCTCATCAAAAGGCAATAATTGTATAGTATTCATTGAGGTTGATTCGTTTTGTTTGAAGTTAGATTACATTACAAACTGTTGTGTATGTAAGATCGCTGGCATATGTATTCCAAGTAAATTATAGCGCACTACCAATATTAAAAAAGTTTGATATGAATAAAACGTTCGATGAATTCATCTTGTAGGAGGTTCCAACAAGTATCGAAGAAGTTTTGTAGACTAAACATTTTGATGAAAACGTTTTTTTAGATTTTTTATTTGTTTTACTTCTATGTTCACTAACACACTTCGCCCACTGAAAACTTACACAACGTTTACACATGTTTGTCAATATAGTTGATTGGAGACATAAATAATCATACACATTTATTTTTAAACGTGGTTGCCTTGGTTTTTAACGCTCAGTAGGTGGGTAAATATTGTAATCAAACAATTCAAGATCCGCCTTGTATTCTTTCCACATGACATCAATAGTGGTTTTCGGGATGTCTTTGTATGCATCTACCAATGTATTATGTATTTGTAATTTACTTTCTGATGACGCCAATGGATGCATTCTGATCGTGTCTAATAAAACATCGGTAAAGAATGTTTCGTTTGATGCCTTTTCGATTGTTGTAAATATATCAGAAGGAAAAGAGATTTTCTCATCTACAAATACTTGAATTTGAAAGGATATCCATAACCGTTTTGCAATCTCGTACCAACCAAGGCACTCTAATATTGTCTGTTTATTTCAAATACTTGTATACACTGTAGTTATAATACCCGGGACTGTGGACTCCACCATTTAAGCGTTTAATGCTTCGACAATTGCATTATATTTATCGTCCGTTACACCCACGCCTTTTAGAGAATATTCTGTCAAATCTTATTCTGCCTGCTGTCAACTCTTTCATATCATTTCATTCTGCCAGACACGATTCTGCCAGATGCAATCCTGTTTCCACCTCAGGTTTTGCAGAAATATATATTTTCTCAAATTATCAGGTTTAGAAAACTGTGCAGCCAACCTGGGGCTCAGACCAAGGACTCTTGGACTACCACACTGATGCTCTCCCAAATCAGCTAAACGACCGCACACTGCTACGTTTGTTTTCAGCATATGTGGATACATTTTACTTACCTTTAATTGGGAATATTATTACCAGAAACAGAAACACAAATGCCTCTGTTGAAAATGAAAACATTTTCAGTTGCAATAGCGCTATTACTTTTCGTAAGTTTTTAGATTCTGCAATCAGCACGTCTAGACGTGGAGGAACACTAGATAGACACTGATCGCCGATATTCAGCCTGTGCAGGCCTTGCGACGTCACAATCTTATATTTCTGCTTGTAAACTAGTTCATTGGGATGGGACACCACTAATGAAATTCATCCCACACACAAGTATGACTTTTTTAAGATTTAAAGTGTTATCGGCACTAGCAGACTTTACAAATGAAACCGCCATTTTCAAATGAATTACGGGGCCGAATGACGTCATAATGCGAATCTAACAGCTATGGTAAGTATTTTTACTTTTTAATATTATTCTTGAATATATTAGAAAATACGTCTGTGCTTATCCATAACACTATTATAATCAATAATAGTGTTATGGATAAGCACAAGCGTATTTAATAATATATTCAAGAATAATTTTAAAAAGTATTTTTTTTTACCATAGCTGTTAGGTTCGCATTATGACGTCATTCGGCCCCGTAATTCATTTGAAAATGGCGGTTTCATTTGTAAAGTCTGCTAGTGCCGATAACAAGTGGCGAAATACTCGTTGTTGTGTGACTTTCTCGTGATACGGACTATGCAAACTGATAAAATATGGATTTATTTACGTATTGATGCTTTTCTTTAGTGAATTGGTTGTGATTTGAAGCTGGAATACTGCGCCGAAATTAACGGAATTAACGGACACCTGATTTTCGGTAAATTTCATTTGTTTACATAGGGGACATAGACAAACGACGTGCAGATTGAAACTGCACTTTGGTGACTTTGAACTCGGATATCTCAGCGAATTTACAAGGGATCGTAGGAAGAAAGGTATTGTTGGATAGGAAATTTATTTCTGCACATGTTAGTATATAGTGTGCATGTAACTGAGATTGTTTCGAACGTCTGCTTGACCTCTGAAAAAGAACACCAGCATTTTCCAAAATTTCCCATTAAAGTCCTTTATAGACAATTATAATAATAGAAGGCAAAAATTAAAAGTGACCAGTTCCTGTGAATTTCATTGTTTCTGCTCAGCAACTATAGAGTTTAGGCGAAATTAACCCGTTGGCATAAATGTCTTCACGTTTGAGTTTTCTTTACTTGTTTGTTTTGTAAATACGGTTTACCAAGTCAGCTAATGTACTTTAGGGTTTTATAAAATAAATACATTTTATAACGAACCCGACAGTTTCTGATAAGAGCACCCTTCAGAAATTCTAAATGCTGCAGAGAAAGTAGAGTCAATCCGAAGTAAAATTTGGTTTAAACGTGTAAATCATGTAAATCCTTAACACCTTAATCACAGGGAGGATGCCTTTACATTACTCTGTATTGCAATATTGACAAACAAAAACAATGCCAAGAAAACTGAGTTTTTAAGACACTCTTTATGCAGATGCAAAACTTTATATCCTCCACATTTTTCCAAATCGTTCAAAATACGAGTTTCCCATGGCGTAAACTTACCAGTGTCTATAAGTTTTTTAATCCAACTTGATTGCAGTGAGTGACAATGGTTTAAAATGTGGAATTTTCAATCCACCCACTTCGATTGTATTTATAATAATATTGCGTTTGATTTTGTCAGGTTTATTTGACCAAAGAAAATTAAACATCAACGTATGCATGTCCCGATAAACATATTCAGGGTGTCAGGCAAAACAGTGAAACACTGAATATTTAATTTCATCCTGTTTTTATCCAATCCAAACAATTTCATTTTTTTTTTCAAAATTCGCCTTAACGTCTCACACCGCAACTCATTTTCCATAGGACCCCATTGTAATGTTTTTGTTCGTGGCATAGAGATAAACAAAATGTACATCATGTATTTATTCTTAAATTCTTCATTGATTCAATATCTGCAATTTAAAACACAATTAACAAACATTTATCAGATTGAACCTTTTTTAATTCCATGTTTGCGTGACACCTATCAAAATTTAGAAAATAATACAACCCCGTGGTGATTAGACCCGTGATGTGTAAAATGAGGCAGAAATCTTTATCAACCTGCATTTTCTGTGACCTCTTCCTAAAATGCTGTAGATGTTTAACCTGGTAAAAATAAATCAATGTATCCTGTAAAATGTAGAAAAGCGGACTTGTTTTTTTTTAATCTACCTCCTTTAACTGTAGAGCATGAGTATTTAAGGGAGATAATAGTGGTGTGAGTCCTTAAGTCCGGAACACGACGAAGACGTATCTACCATTTCTAGAGATTTACGCAATAATTGTTCGTAGTCTTTGAGGAAAAGAGATGAATCATCGGCATATTGATTTATTAAATATTTTGAGTGATTTATTGTCATACCTACCTTTAATGTCCAGATTATTTGTTAACGTTGCACTTAAGATTTCAACACAAATTATGACAATATATGGTCATAGAAGGTCTCTCTGTCGTACATCGCGTTGTAATGAGAAGTATTCCGAACAATGACCATTATTTAAAGATGAATGGCGACCCTTTTTTGTAGTATTATCAATTAAAAATTTGAACTCTTAAACATCATATAAATATGTCTTGATAGTGGTCTTCGATTCTTAAGATATAGTTTATATTTTCCTTCTTTTGGCAAACACGTAATTGTACCATGTTAGTATGTAATAGATAGTGATTTTGAACAAGATAAGTGCCAATGTCGTTCCAGAAAATAATTGCAAAATTCAACTGAAAAGCCGCCTGATGCAGGAGTTTTATTATTTGGCATATTTTCAGTGCAGTTAAACATTCATGTTTTGAAAGGTGTCCTTCTAAACTTGAAGATCACGTCGGTTATCGTTAATTTTGTTTCAAAACGGATTATTTGGACCGAAAATATCCTCTCAAAATTTGGAACGGCAGTTGGAATGTTTGAGGTATATAGGTTGTTATAAAGTCTATTCTGCTCATGTAAAATATCGTTTACTTTATTTTTTTCTACCATTATTAGTTATCAAATTTTATAAGTATTTTTTTATATACGAAATGTATATTTTGTATCAGTTTTTCTGTATCTTGCCCTTTTTCTTATATTGCAAAAGTATATCGTGGATTTTTCACCTGCTACCTTCCATTTTGCTTTTTTTGTGAGGATAATTACTTTGTTGGTTTCATCTCAAATAGTTAGATTTCATTTCTAACAGACATATATCCATTGTCTAATGTTGTATAGAGTAATTTTAATTTGTTTTCAATCTATTGTATTGCATTACCTTTTTTCCTTTTGATAAACGAAGAATATGAAATTGTTTTATCCTTAATCATTAGTTTCATAGTTTCCCAAGCTAATTGGTGTTCATACTAAATGCGATATTATCTGTAGTGTTATCATCAGTTTGTATTGGTTTTCAGTTTCGGATATGGTTGTTTTAACACTTTTTACATATTCGGGGTCTGACAGTATACTGTTATTAAATATCCATATTCCTCGCCCCCTAGGTTGAACCGTAAAGAGAATGTAACTGATATTGGAGAATGATCAGACTTGTAACCTATTCCTATATCTGAACTATCAACATTTCAAGGTCTGACGAAACAAGAAAGTAATCCGAACGTGCCATTTAATTGTGTGGTCCCCTCCAGGTATATATTTTTAAATCTTCATTTTCAACTCTCCATACATCATTAAAATCGAAAATGTCCATACTATTTAGTATTTCTTTCTTAGCTATTGTGCTATTGCTATGTTTATAATTGTATGTATTGGTTTCATAATTTAAAGCAACGTTCCAATCCCCGCCAACAACCATGGATGTATTTCCATTGAATCAAATTAAAAGAATCTTGAAATAACGGGGTTCTTATTCATGTTTTGAGATAGAGGTACTCTTTATTCGAATTATAGGTAAACCTGTTAGCATCATTACCTCCATTTAAATTAATATATTCGATTTAGCAGCAATACACATCTGAGACGTCGAGCTTTGCAGACCAAATATGTTCATTCACAATAATTAACTCGAATGTAACATGCAGTTTACTTTACTGCATATGAAACTAAATAGTTCTTGAGCTGGCTGTAGACCCCCCTCCCCCACAGGGGGAATTTTGTAGGGTATGATTTTCTGAAAGAAAATACATTAAGCTTCAACATGAGACATGTGTGCCATCTGAGCGTTGGGGCTTTAGTGAGTTTTGGGGGGAAACGTTGCGTTTTTAGACGAAAATCGCCGAAATCTGGAATTATTTTTTAGAAAATGAATGGAAGACATTAGAACCAATTTGAATTTATGGAATCTTTCTCGGACGCATCTCTACGTGTCCCACCATATAATTTATGGATCCGATATTTAAATATTGAGATTTTGGGTAACAATGTTAAAAAATTGAATAAAATCGCTGATTTCTATAATACATTGGGGGTAATTAACTAAAATTAGAAATATATCTAATACAATAGAAAAAATAAATATTGTAACGGTTTTGAGCAGGGTAAGGTCCAGTGATTAAACAGAAAAATGTTTCAAACCGTATGATGTTTGGAAATGCCTTAATATTTAGGCGAAAAATGTGTATTTTTGTCAAAAATCGCCGGAATCTGGAATTATTTTTTAAAATTGGTTTAAACATAAACTTATCAAATTGAAGCAATATAATGTTGCACAACATACATATTCAAGTTTTTCCTGGCATCATATATAACATATGTACTCAAATATTGGCATTTTAGTTGGGAAAAATGACAAAAATCGCTGATTTCTGTAATCCATTGGGGGTATTGGGTTAAAATTTAAAACAAATATTTAATACAATAGAATAAAGACATATTGTAACATTCTGGATAGACAAAGGTCCAGTAATTAAATAGAATAAGTCCTGAACCATATGATGCTTAAAATATTGCCTTAATTTTCAGGCGAAAAATGTGTATGTCCGTCAAAAATCGAAGGAATCTGGAATTATCTTAAGAACGGAAACAAATATTATAACATTTCTGTAGTCCAATGTGCAGTAATATACCAGAACACCGTCTTTCTTCTATGGAACATTCCTACTCTCACCTGGTGATATTGCCATTGACCCATCATATGTTTCCAAGGAGTACATGGCACGCTGACATTTATTTGCTTTTATAAGCAAACAAGCCTGCTCTAGCTGATACCTTATGGGAATTTATTAAAAAATGACGTGGCAGAACCTCCCGATCAAATACAACACATCATGTACTAGTTCTTGAGCTGGCTGTAGACCCCATTACCCCATATGGGATTTTGTAGGGTATGATGTTCTGAAAGAACATACAATAAGTGTTAAAATGTGCCATCAATTCTGAGCGTTGGGCTTTAGTGAGTAACGTGCATGTAAACTTTGTTACTTTACATTACAATTAAAATTTCAATGTACATTAAAAACGTTGAATATCAATTAAATCAAAACCATGTAAAAAACATAATACATGTACTATTATTAATATAAGTTAAGTTGAGAAGCGCTTCCATCTTAATGAAACAATTCTGTAATTTACGTTACACCACATTAATTACCAAAAAAATGTTTTTTTAGTGCAAATAGGTGGCTGTAAAAACTGGTGTTCATACTGTGTATAATATGCATATGTATACTAGCTGAAATGTATATGTAACACAATAAAAAGAAATCAAACATGGCGTCCAAGATGATCCCGTTGTGTCACAAGATCTGTAGGTCGGCCCAGCAGCTATTTCTCTATACCGTATATAGCTCTAGGTGCCATGTTCGAGGACCGAACTCAGGTAGCTCTCCCCTGATACGGTCTAGCGACCGAGTGCCACTCGTAAAGGGGACCTTTGTCCCGAGGCTGGCCACCGTTCCCGTGGAGTCACAAAACCTATTGCTCGGCCCAGCGGCCGTCGGCTGTGGGTCGCTCAAGGCTATTTCTCTCTATACAGCTTTACTGTATATATCTCTAGGTGCCATGCTACCTGAATTCGGGTAGCTGCCCCCTGATACAGCCTAGCGATTGAATGCCACGCGTTGCCGGGACCTTTGCCGTTGTGTCACCCAATCTGTAAGTCGGCCCAGCGGCAGTCGACCGAAGGTCGTTCAATGCTATATCCTTCTATATAACTGTATATAGCTCTATGTGCCATGTTCGAGACCCGAACTCGGGTAGCCTTTCCCCTAATATGGACTACCGACCGAGTGCCACATATACTGGGGACCTTTGCCACCGGTACCGTTGTGTCGCAAAATCTGTGGGTCGGCACAGTGGCCGTACGCAGAGGGTCCCTCAACGCTATTTCTCTATTTATAACGTATACTGTATCTCGCTCTATGTACTATGTTCGAAATGCCGGTAACATGATAAAGTCCAAGTCGCCAGTTAGTACATGTTCCAGAATGCTCTACACATAATAGGCTTTCAGAAAAATAGGGTGTACAAAATTCCCCCCTGGAGTGAGGGTTACTCCTACTAGCTTAAAGTCTATTTTTCTCTTGTACCGGTATTATATATTTTTCTATAAAAAAATAGATTTTAACCCAATACCCCAAATGGATTGCAGAAATAAGTGATTTAAGTCCTTTTCTCAACATATTTCAGCAGATATGTTATATATGATGCAAGGAAACACTTGAATATGTATGTTGTGCAACATTATATCACTTCAGTTTGATAAGTTTATGTTAAAAACTATTTTCAAAAATTATTTCAGATTCCGTCGTTTTTTGACAAAAATACACATTTTTCGCCTAAATATTAAGTCATTTTCAAGCATCATACGGTTCGGGACTTTTTTGTACCAAATTATTGGACCTTTGTCTATCCACAAATATTACAATATGTCCTTATTCAAATGTATTAAATGTGTTTCTATATTTTAACGCAATACCTCCAATGGATTACAGAAATCAGTGATTTTTGTTATTTTTTCAAACATTTTGCCTTAAAATGCCAATATTTGAGCACATTTGTTATATATGATGCCAGGAAATACTTGAATATATATGCTGTGCAACATTCTATTGCTTCAATTTGATAAGATTATGTTTAAACTAATTTTAAAAAATAATTCCAGATTCAGGCGATTTTTGACAAAAATACACATTTCTCGCCCCAAAATTAAGGCATTTCCAAACATCATGCGGTTTGGAACTTTTTTCTGTTTAACCACTGGACCTAACCCTGCCCAAAAACGTTACATTATTTCTTTTTTCTATTTTATTAGATATATTTTTATTTTTTAGTTAAATACCCCTATGTATTACAGAAATCTGCGATTTTATTCAATTTTTTAACATTTTTACCCAAAATCTCAATATTTAAGTATCGGATCCATAAATTATATGGTGGGACACGTAGAGAAAGATTCCATCAATTCAAATTGGTCCTAATATATTCCATTCTTTTTCAAAAAAAGTAATTCCAGATTTCGGCGATTTTCGTCTAAAAATGCAACGTTTTTCCCCAAAACTCACTAAAGCCCCAACACATGTCTCATTTTGACACTTACTGTACGTTGTTTTAATAAACGAGGTCATTCTCCCTAATAGTGCCATAGAATGTCTCTTTGGCTTTTGTGAAATTCTTTATGAGTATAAATGCCGAATTATAATCATTTTTACATCGAGTTGTATACGAACTATCGTGTGTTTAGGGGTTAGAGGTCTGGTGCACCCTATATTCAATATAACGTTCACTGACATTTTTAATTCGATAACTCATTATAATGGTACAAATAATAATAATTTGAGATAAGTCAGAGATGTGTCAAATTATCCATGTGATAGACATAGTTTATCCTTGATGCTCTGTCTGTCATGCGGTACGCATCTTGAATTGGCAGTCTTGAATTGCTTACACAGAATGTGTAAGCAATGTTGCATTTAACTGGACATTGTCAGGTCATCTGCGATAGATGAAAGAACAAAATGTTGATATACATTCTGCGATAGATGAAAGAACAAAATGTTGATATACATTGTTCTGTTAATTAAAAAGAGTCCGAGATTTTTGAGAATTTCTGAAAATCATTAATTTACCCGAAAACAACAATACTGAAAGTTTTAATATGTTTTAATTACTACCAATGGAACTATGGATGCGAAATTTTAATTTCCCCCGAAACTGACTGATATTATTTAACAGTTTAAATGTAAGTTTATTTACACCATGGACATTCTTGCGAAACTGAGGATTCCCCCTAAAAAAACGCCATGAAGAAGGTTGGAAAATCAACCGAAAGCCTGTGGCAAAATAAAATAGATTTTATTATATATATAGACAATATATTTGGAATAATAATAAGTAAGATTGACAAAGTCTTTTTTTGCATGATACGGTCTTGGCAGGCCGAGACTAACCGGAACCACGTTCCTTTTCTACGACATGTATTGACAGTTTAAATAAGGAAGTGTCGATTCTTACGGATGGCGGGAGGTGTACAGTACTGGTTCTACCCAGGAAATATGGGTGATCTACCTCAACCACAAAAGATCGACCGTCATATATAACCTTACATGTGTTGAAAATGACGTAAAACACCACGACATTATAAGAATGTGTATATACTGTATAGAATCCAGTATAGATAAAGTTTTATGTTTGCACAACGCATGATATACGGCTGCTAGGACCTCCCTCTTCAAGTCATCATGGTGCGTTATACTTTTTGTTAGTTCTCATATCATATATAGAGTGACCAAGGTACAAAACGGTCCCAATTAGGGATTTTTTCCTTATGTTTGGGCATTAAGCCTTTATTTTTGAATTTATAAAAATATATGATTATTGAACAAAAATCAATTAACACAACATTATTTACACACAGTTCAATGGTTTTGGTCACTCTTGTATATGTGGTGGTAGAAAGAGTCTTTGTTATACGTGTTTGTACGTACCTGTTGTCTGCCATCTCGTGGTATTATTTTTCTACCCTACCTCTTTTTGTGACTACGGACCATTAGTTTACTGGTTGTTTACATAATATAAATACATATTAATAATAATAATGATACTGTATCTCCGTATATTCATGCTTCTGCTTACCCAGGACAATATTTGAACTAATACATACACATATTCCATTATTACTATTCAACGTCGACCCTGACCTTACTTGATTCACTGCCCTGACCTACTTTGTCCCTGCCACTATATGATATAGGTCAGGTCAATGTCATGGCGGGCGGTCAAGGTCGAATTGGTAAATTTGGTAACTAGCGCGGACCAGATGGAAAGCACATTGTTAAAAACACCAAATATCATTAATACATATGCAAAGGAAAAAAGGCTGTAACATACCTTTGCTAATAAAGTCCAATTTCTCTAATGAACAAATAATACCGATTCAGATACTGCTATGCACGTTCATATATCCTTTAAAACACCTCCCAGTGTTGTCGCGCCACCCTACCTTTTAAGTCTTTCTCGAGCCTAGACTGGATTACGCTTGCACGCCCCACTGACTGCAGCGAGCATCCGCCCGCTGCATTTGTGTCAGTGGAGAGACTCGCCTACTATGTAGGTGTAGTTCCTTCATAGTTTAGGCATTGATTAGGTAGCGCGGCCCCACCGTGCGATGTGTCAGGACCCATGCTAAACATACACATAATCACATGTCCTTTTCGTAACTACGGACCATTAGTTTACTGGTTATTTACATAATATAAATACGTTTTAATAATAATAATAAAACTATATAACATCTGCTGGCTAGTTATCTTACCCTATTTTCTTCCTTTTTAACACCCCACAGTATTGTCGCACCACCCTACCTTTTAAGTCTTTCTCGAGCCTAGACTGGATTACGCTTGCACGCCCCACTGGCTCAGCGAGCATCCGCCCGCTGCATTTGTGTCAGTGGAGAGACTCGCCTACTATGTAGGTGTAGTTCTTTCATAGTTTAGGCATTGATTAGGTAGCGCGGCCCCACCGTGCGATGTGTCAGGACCCATGCTAAACATACACATAATCACATATCCTTTTTGTAACTACGAACCATTAGTTTACTGGTTATTTACATA
Source organism: Cyrtodaria siliqua (assembly GCA_037043455.1). Classification (NCBI taxonomy): domain Eukaryota; kingdom Metazoa; phylum Mollusca; class Bivalvia; order Adapedonta; family Hiatellidae; genus Cyrtodaria; species Cyrtodaria siliqua. Next base: position 318,429 of record JAWPHD010000123.1, on the reverse strand, counting down.
ATATAAATACATTTTAATAATAATAATACCACTATATAATTATCATCTATTGGCTAGTTATCTTACTCTATTTCCTTCATGTTTACTATTTACATTTCACTTATATTTCCTCTAGTCTAGGCGAATAAATAATACGGATACGGGTAATGCTAGTAGTAGTCTAAGTGTTTATTTATCATCGCCGTGTTGAAACTAGTCATCTTGGCGAGCCTTTTAAATGAAGATTAAGTCCATCGTTGGTCGAATGTCAATCGGATCCAATGGAAATTACAAGATGCAGAAGAAGAGTTGAGTTGGTGGCTGGTGGGTGAAGAAATCCATCGTTGATTATCTAAAGTAGTTTACGTCGTAGAAGATTAAAGTTGATTCCAAGTAGATTGTTGTTTCGACCAATGGGATGACAGCATAGATTGTAAGTAGGTCAATCCCATTTCCGGCTCGAAATATGTTTGTAGCTCTCCGCCAATCAGAAGGCTCCACGCGTCTGCATAAGTATCCTATGTTCTGTTCTGTTGGTACTGGCTCCTCCGTTGTACTCACTGATATACCCATATCTTATATCAGAGAGAATCCCGCAGGGTTTCTCCAATGTATTTCTGCTGCAGATAGCCCCGTGATGTTTATGTCTGTAGCCGTAGAGGTTATATGACTCAGTAGAATGCAAGAAACGGCCCTCAAAAGGGCCACGGTACCACCCTAGTGTGGGGTGTACACCAATCGGAACGTGTTGTATCTGTACTCATACAACCTAAGTAATACACTTTCAACGTTCGACTCGATGGAACCAGCTTGTACGAAAGCCCACCGGGCCCGACGTTGATGGTGGACGATGATGGTAGTCACGTTCCTGATCCCCATGCAGGACGCGTCGACATCGCTTGGAAGAGCTGTTGGTATCGTCGGTAACGAAAAAGCTGACCAAGCCCTACTCCATTGTAGAGGGACACGTCCTGCTGGTTCGGTGGTCTAAACGGGAATGTGGGTAATGCTATGCATATATAAATATATTTACCTATTCTTGGATATAGTTTGGATTTTGGTAGATTTTCGTTTTACAAAACGGATTGAAAATAGACCAATCAGAAATTGTGAGGATTTTGTTTTGCGAAACGGATCGAAAATTAACCCAATCAGGTGTTAGTTACATTTTTATTTTGCAAAAAGGATTGAAATTGAATATCCTCGCGGACCAGAATGAGAGCACCATTAATTAATTGGTAAATTTCAAATGTATGCCTCTTTGTAAATGCGTTTATACTTAATATAGATAGGTCATCACTCAAACTGCAGGACCGCAACTTTCCGAGACGCCCCCTGAGCTTTGAACCAAGGGTGTCACTTGTGCCCATCCGTTATCACTGTACCACAGAAACTATTCCACGTGCAGATGGAGCCCCAAATTAGATTCAACCAATCGTTTTCAACTTGCTAGGTTTTTTAGTTTTAGTAATAGGGCGTTTTGAACTATCCATATCTAGTTGTATCTACATTACATATATATTCATACATTTATATTAACTTGGCGCAACCTGACTCAGTCATAAATTTAAACACGCTCTTTCTTACTTGTTCCTCTATTTGTTTTTTCGGGAACAGTAACGTACTTTTATTTATTGTTTTTAAGCCTAATTCAAGCAGTTCAGCTTCTAAACTTTTTCTTTGCCATTATATAGCTGGCAGAGCCCTGGTGGATCAAAGAATATTTGTTCAAAGTTTCGGGCTGCCCACAAGATTTGCAATCCTATTTTTTTAATTGATCATGCCTTTCTGACCTTATCCCATTATGCCCTAATCTTAGCCTAGTGTATGCCTTGTCTATAAGCCTAATATCATTGTATTGTTCTATCGCGCTAGGTACCGATGGCTGTAAACGTAGCCTTTGTGTTGTCGTATTTTTCCATGTTTTTGACCATTCGGTTTAATATTCTCTTTAATTATACTAGTTACTTCTTTTACACCTAGTTGTATTGGTACTATTTGACCGTCTATAGAGCCTTTTCTTGCGATGTTGTCCACTACTTCATTACCTATCATTGCTACATGGCTGGGTATCCATGCCATATCGAGCGTTATGTTTTGTTTTGCTATTCTATTTAGTCCTAACATTATTTTTTTCCGTTAGGTCCTGCCTGCTTTTTGAGTTGCCTTTATTTATAGATTGTAGGGCACTAAGGCTATCGATCAGGATCACTACCTTTGCAGGTTTTCGTTGGTGTCTCCATGAGAGTGCCGCCAATATTGCTACTAATTCGGTTGTATATACCGATACTCTATAATTAAGTTTGATTTTTTCTGGTATATTATCATGTTAGTTTGGTCATAAATTACTATTCCTGCCGCTGTTATTTCCTTCTCCGCGTCTTTACTGCCATCGGTATAGATCTTTATATAATCGCTTAAGTTATTATCGATATGATCATTACTTATATTTTTCGCGTTTATTGTTGATGTCGCTGTTTGTTAATTAGATGGGTTAGGTCGAGACACGGTTTGATTGTTTGCATTTTTGTAATTGGCGTGAACAACGGTTCCTGTATACTAATATCTTCCATATTATATTTTTCTAACAATACCTGTATCGTTTGGGTATTTTATGTTCGAATGTTCCACTCTTAGTTATTAATTCATTAACCGGTAGCCTGTCTTTTAACCTGCTAGACCTGGCCCAATATTTTAGCACGTTTTCGTCTCTGTTTAATTCGATCGGTATTTTCGCGCTTTCTACGAGCGGAGCTATTTGACTGGTTGACTTACACGCACCTGTTACTATTCTTAAAGCTTTGTTTTGCATTACTTATAGCGGTTTTAACGTCGATTTTGCTGCTGAGGCGTACGCGATACTTCCATAATTAATTTTACTTAGAATTAATGCTTTGTACAGTTTTAATAGCGATTTCTTATCCGCACCATAGTTCTTTCCGGTTAACATTCGAAGCATATTTAAGTCTTTTGTACATCTGGAGATTACATATTCGACATGTTTTTTCCAGTTTAGATGTCTATCAAAGTACATACCTAAAAATTTCGCAAATAATGTAAATGTTAGCTCTTTATTGCACAGTTGGACGGTCGGGAAGTTTAGATTTTGCTCGGGGTAGCCATTCCTTGAAACGAGTAACACTTGTGTTTTATCAGGGTTAATTGTTAGTCCCCATTTTAAAGCCCATTTTCAATTATTACTAATAGTTTGTCCTTTTATCACTACGTTTTTTGCGGTACTGGAAGTTAACCACATTGCCCCATCGTCGACAAATTGTGATAATTGTGCGTGATTCTGCGGATTTCCTATCGGTTTATTATGCGCTTTTATTGCCTTTTCTAGGATATGCATAAAGATACAGAATATTATAGGGGAAGTACACTTCCTTGCGGGCAGCCATTTTCTGTCTCTAATGTTTCAGATGTTATATTGTTAACCAAAACCTTTATTTTCCTCCCATCTAAGAAATTAGCAAGCCATTTTAGCATCCAGCCTTTTATACCTATATTGAATAGATGTAGTAGTGCCCCCTTATTCCAGTGTTTATCAAAAGCATTGCTCAAATCTAACATTATTGCCAATACAAATTTATCTGATATTTGGGCCTTTTTACAGTCAGATTCAAGCCTTACTAAATGATCATCACACGTGTGGTTTTGTCTGCAACCAGATTGATACTTAGATATTAGGTTTTCTCTTTCAGCATAATTTACTAACCTAGGTTTAACCATTTTTTGCATTATTTTTGATAATACCGGCGTAAGTGAGATGGGTCTATAGGATGAGGGTAGATGCTTATCTTTCCCTATTTTGATTATTGGTATTATAATTGATTCACACCAGTTTTCTGGTGATGTACCAGTTTTCCAGGATAGGTTATAAAGTTCTAATAATTTAATCTTTCCGTTTTTTGGGAGTTGTTTTATCATTTCATAATGTATCAAATCTTCACCAGGCGCCGTATCTTTACATTATTGTAATGCATTGTCTAATTCAAAAAGTATAATGGCCTTGTTATACTCAATATCTGAGTAATCATCATGTTTTTCCATTTCTTTATCATATACGTTTTCTAGTTTTTCTTTTATAGGTATAAACTTTTTATCGTATTCTGCTGTACTACTCACTTTTTGATAGTGTTCTACTAATAAATTGACCTTCTCTTTGTCTGCAATTTTTTTTTATCATCTTTGATTAACACTGGAATATTTTGTATTAGCGTACCCCTGAATCTACTTATAATATCCCAAACTTGCTTAGAATTGGTTCTATGGTTTATTTTTGATATAAATTGTTGCCAGCATTCGAATATTGACTTTCGTATGGTTGATTTGGCTGTTTTCCTTAGTATTTTAAATTTCTCATAATTTGCCGGACTTTTATTATTTATATTTTTTTCTCGAGTTTTCCCTTTCTTTTATAATAGCATTACACTCCTCAGTCCACCAAGGGTATACCGCTTTTTGTTTTTTAATTTTTGTTTCTGTTTTTTGGAAACGTTTTTTTTTACATATTTCATATAATTCTGCCGGTTTTAAATTGGGGTTCCGGGTGTCTGACCATAGTAGCGGTTTCAAACTGTCTCGTGGTAGTGACATGCCCAGTTAGTACACTAGCCACGGGTTTTTTTCACATCCCCAGCGTTTTTTCCCGTTTGCTACTGTTTTGTTGCATATTATATATTTTGGTCGTAAACTGTGTATTGATCAGTCTACCCATTTGCTATATATAATTAACCAGTTCCTATATAGAATATATATAGTATACAGTAGTGGGTTTATATATACGTTAATTCGTATAAACGTAATATTTGATAATATTATGAGGTAATGCACACGCCTTCTGTAGTGCTGTTTCTTTTAAAAATAAAAAAAAACAAGCAAAATACCTAGAGATATTTAAGAGACGTGTGTATTATGTGTCTTGTATGATTTCACTCGGGAACACAATATCCCGATTTGCAATAGCGCTTTCGACCTAAAAATGTCTTCTTCAGTTGCAATGAAATCCTAAATTATTTGTATTATCAATGACAATATGCTTATTGTCTTAGTATGTTGTGTAGGAGAATCCCTTATTTTGAATATTTCAAAATATATCGGACCGTCTAGTTCACAGTTGGCACTCGCTGTGGTACTGGTATATAGGGATATTCCGTATTCTCGGCAATTATTACGGTATGTTCCGTAGTCTGGCAAGTTTATATAGTACCTGTTTTAAGTTGGGGTTCCGGGTGTCTGACCATAGTAGCGGTTTCAAACTGTCTCGTGGTAGTGACATGCCCAGTTAGTACACTATCCACGGTTTTTTTTCTTATACCCAGCGTTTTTTTCCGTTTGCTACTGTTTTGTTGCATATTCTATAGTTTTGTCGTGAACTGTGTATTAACTGTCTACACAATTGCTGTATATAGTTAACCAGTTCCTATATAGAGTATATATAGTATACAGTAGTACAGTTTATATATACGTTAATTTGTATAAACGTATCTTGTGTAATATTTGATAATATTATGAGGTAACACGCCTACTGTGGCGCTGTTTCTTTTAAAAATAAAAAAACCAGCAAAATACCTAGAGATATTTAGGAGACGTGTGTATTATGTATCTTGTATGATTTCACTCGGGAAGACAATATCCCGATTTGCAATAGCGCTTTCGACCTAAAAAGGTCTTCTTCAGTTGCAATGAAATCCTAAATTATTTGTATTATCAATGACAATATGCTTATTGTCTTAGTATGTTGTGTAGGAGAATCCCTTATTTTGAATATTTCAAAATATATCGGACCGTCTAGTTCACAGTTGGCACTCGCTGTGGTACTGGTATATAGGGATATCCCGTATTCTCGGCAGTTATTACGGTATGTTCCGTAGTCTGGCAAGTTTATATAGTACCTTTAACAGTGAGATATTACATTTAGCATGTATTTCATTATATCGTGTATTACTACTTATCTGTGTAGCGTGTACGATCGTGTGTTACACTGTAAGGTCGTGTATGCAAACTGATATCCCGTTCTGAGGGGATACGATGTCTATAGTACGGATCTCCAAATCCTCAGCTAGCGATTTACGTTAGTAAAGTAAGGCAATCTATATGTGTCTTATATATTGTCTATTTCTTTTGGTGTCTCCACTTTTTGTATAGATGAGTATACTTTAAGTATACATGGGTAAGGCTAGACGGGGTTGATACCGTCTATATTGTCTTACAGTTACTGTTTATGAGTGAATGTATTGGAGAATACACTCAAAGTCACTCTACGGCGTGATGCCGTTAAGAGTCTGGTTGAGTCCAGAAATAAGATCAGATCGGGTTGGTACCGTCTAGTTTGTCTTATTCAGCCTTCAATTTTGACCAAAGAGAATAGAGAGTATATAGGGGTAAGACCAGATCGGGTTGATACCGTCTGTAGTGTCTTACAGTTATATGTTTATGAGTGTATGTATAGAAGAATACACTCAAAGGCACTCTCCGGCTTAATGCCGTTAAGAGTCTGGTTTAGTCCAGATATAAGATCAGATCGGGTTGATACCGTCTAGTTCGTCTTATAACGCCTTTAATTTAACCAAAGAGAACAAATAAAGATCGAGTTATACAGTATTTTCAGAGCTGAAAATGTACTAGTAACTCAGTCGATGTATAGACAGCGACTGCTAGCTTGGTAAAATCTCCCCGTCTATGAAATATTGTGCTGCATTCTGTATTAATTAGCTAAATGTGTGTCCAATTGAGTCTTTTTTGATGTCCACGAGCGGACGTAACCGAATAAATCTGCTGACTCGGGACATCAATTAAACGTCGAAGGTGAGAAATTGAAGCAAAGTTAGCTGGACGTGTGTCCAATTGGGTCTCCTTTGATGTCTACGAGCGAGCGTAATCGTATTCCGCTTACTCGAGACATTAATTAAACGTCGAAGGTGCGAAATTCTCATGACCATTCAAACGTCATTAGGATATGTTTGATCCAAAATATTCGCGGTTAGAGGATTAGAATTGGAAAAAACATTGTCCAGTAGTAGGTAATTATTTGTTCAACACAAAGTAAAGAATCAACATCTTAATAATTTACATAGTATATAAGATTTTCGTTGTGTCTTACATTATGCCCTAGTCACTTCCATGTTATATTTAGTATTTTATATTATATTTGACTATTTCTTGTCTTTTTATTATTTCTATTGTCTTGTTTTTCTCATGAGCCGGAATAATGTGTCTATGACCTTACTATTCCAGATATTGTTATTTTCTGAGCTTCGAATTTTAACCAACCTAAGTTTATTTGTATGTGTTTGATATCGAGTATGTATATGTTAACTGTAACATTTTAACTATACTTTTTACTCTTGCATGTCTTTTTATAAGATGATTGTATTACGTCTATACCGACGATTTTCCTATTTACTTGTCGTTACCTCAGTGATCGCTCGTAAGTATATACATATCCATTTTTACAACATGCATACTTATTGAGCATGTCTTAATTGTTATTTCATTCTATGTAATCACATATGCACACTGAGGACCTACATTACAAATTTTTAAATTTTTAAATTGGGGTTCCGGGTGTCTGACCATAGTAGCGGTTTCAAACTGTCCTGTGGTAGTGACATGCCCAGTTAGTACACCAGCCACGGCTTTTTTCCCCGTCCCCCCATCCCCAGCGTGTTTTCCGCTTGCTACTGTTTTGTTGCATATTATATATTTGGTCGTAAACTGTGTATTGATTAGTATACCCAATTGATATATATAATTAACCAGTTCCTATATAGAATATATATAGTATACAGTAGTGGGTTTATGTATACGTTTTAATTCGTATAAGCGTAATATTTCTGAGCTTCGAATTTTAACCAGCCTAAGTTTATTTTTATGTGTTTGATATCGAGTATGTATATGTTAACTGTAACAGTTTGACTATACTTTTTATTCTTGCATGTCTTTTTATAAGATGATTGTATTACGTCTATACTGACGATTTTTCTATTGACTTGTCGCTAAATCAGTGATCACTCGTATGTATATACATGTCCATTTTTACAACATGCATAATTATTGAGCATGTCTTAATTGTTATTTCGTTCTATGTAATCACATATGTAAACTGAGGACCGCATATTACTTCGTAATTATTCAATATGTCTTACGTTTTAGTCCATTCTATGCATTTAAAATCTAGACATTTCGGGTAACATTGCACTTGTATTATGGAGCCGTCATAGGTATGTGTGAGGCTAATGGGGTTCTTTTCCTATCCTGTTTCCGTGCATTTGTCTATTTCCCTCACAAACTGATCGAGTTGTTACTTTATTTTGTACATGTACCTTGTAAGCAAATTTAGTGTCATTTGTGTATTATACTTGTATTTATTTGAGTTTATACACATATGAGTGCTTATATCTATCTATAGATACACCACCGTATCGATTTATATACCCATGCACATATGCATATTTATTCTACCGCAGTTGCTATGTACATAGCATGTAGCTTATACATCCATGTGTATTCATTGTTGTTAACTCGTGGTTTTGTCCCTTGTTTATATTTCCTTCATTTACCTGCACAAACAATCGATGAGTGTACGATTGTTCTATCGTTGTTGTGACAGTTAATATCTGGTTTAGATGTGTTGTTTAGGCCCTATTTTGTGTCTGTGTTTTTTGTATATGTATATTCGTCGTTTTTTTAAAAAAAGAAATGAATACATATGGACCATCACCGTATGATTAGGGATTCAACCCCGAGTCACTGTCTTTATTGAGTAAGGCAATCAGTATATCTAATTCATTCTCAGGGTGTGTATATATTGTTTTGTTATTATTAATCGGGTTAAAAGATAAGAAATAGTCAAATATAATATAAAATACTAAATATAACATGGAAGTGACTATGGCATAATGTAAGACACTCGAAAATCGTATATACTATGTAAATTATTAAGATGTTGATTCTTTACTTTGTGTTGAACAAATAAGTACCTACAACTGGACAATGTTTTTTCTAATTATAATCCTCTAACCGCGAATATTTTGGATCAAACATATCCTAATGACGTTTGAATGGTCATGAGAATTTCGCAACTTCGGCGTTTACGCTCGCTCGTAGACATCAAAGGAGACCCAATTGGACACACGTCCAGCTAACTTTGCTTCAATTTCTCACCTTCGACGTTTAGTTTATGTCCCGAGTCAGCAGATTAATTCGGTTACGTTCGCTCGTGGACATCAAAAAAGACTCAATTGGACACACATTTAGCTAATTAATACAGAATGCAGCACAATATTTCATAGACGGGGAGATTTTACCAAGCTAGCAGTCGCTGTCTATACATCGACTGAGGTACACGTACATTTTCAGCTCTGAAAATACTGTATAACTCGATCTTTATTTGTTCTCTTTGGTTAAATTAAAGGCGTTATAAGACGAACTAGACGGTATCAACCCGATCTGATCTTATATCTGGACTAAACCAGACTCTTAACGGCATTAAGCCGGAGAGTGCCTTTGAGTGTATTCTTCTATACATACACTCATAAACATATAACTGTAAGACACTACAGACGGTATCAACCCGATCTGGTCTTACCCCTATATACTCTCTATTCTCTTTGGTCAAAATTGAAGGCTGAATAAGACAAACTAGACGGTACCAACCCGATCTGATCTTATTTCTGGACTCAACCAGACTCTTAACGGCATCACGCCGTAGAGTGACTTTGAGTGTATTCTCCAATACATTCACTCATAAACAGTAACTGTAAGACAATATAGACGGTATCAACCCCGTCTAGCCTTACCCATGTATACTTAAAGTATACTCATCTATACAAAAAGTGGAGACACCAAAAGAAATAGACAATATATAAGACACATATAGATTGCCTTACTTTACTAACGTAAATCGCTAGCTGAGGATTTGGAGATCCGTACGGTACTATAGACATCGTATCCCCTCAGAACGGGATATCAGTTTGCATGTCAGTACATACACGACCTTACAGTGTAACACACGATCGTACACGCTACACAGATAAGTAGTAATACACAATATAATGAAATACATGCTAAAGGGTATATCTCACTGTTAAAGGTACTATATAAACTTGCCAGACTACGGAACATACCGTAATAATTGCCGAGAATACTGGATATCCCTATACACCAGTACCACAGCGAGTGCCAACTGTGAACTAGACGGTCCGATATATTTTGAAATATTCAAAATAAGGGATTCTCCTACACAACATACTAAGACAATAAGCATATTGTCATTGATAATACAAATAATTTAGGATTTCATTGCAACTGAAGAAGACCTTTTTAGGTCGAAAGCGCTATTGCAAATCGGGATATTGTGTTCCCGAGTGAAATCATACAATACACATAATACACACGGCTCTTAAATATCTCTAGGTATTTTGCTTGTTTTTTTTTATTTTTAAAAGAAACAGCACTACAGAAGGCGTGTCCCATTACCTCATAATATTATCAAATATTACGTTTATACGAATTAACGTATATATAAACCCACTACTGTATACTATATATATTCTATATAGGAACTGGTTAATTATATATAGCAAATGGGTAGACTGATCAATACACAGTTTACGACCAAAATATATAATATGCAACAAAACAGTAGCAAACGGGAAAAAACGCTGGGGATGTGAAAAAAAACCGTGGCTAGTGTACTAACTGGGCATGTCACTACCACGAGACAGTTTGAAACCGCTACTATGGTCAGACACCCGGAACCCCAATTTAAAAAATTGATTTTTGTTATCATTGATGTTTTGTTTTTTGTTGTAAACTCAAAATGTTTACTACATTCCTGTCTGAAAAGGGTCCAATCTGCTTTATCTAATTTCCATTTTGATGGTAACATTATGGGCTCATATTGAGAGTTATAAATTATTTTTGTTAGGGTTGGAAAATGATCACTGCCTATTGTACTGTCAGAAACGCTGAAGTTTGCCTTATGTGCTAATTCTGCTGCATTAGACATAGATCTAAGGCTGAGTCAAGGTCGCCATGTTCCCCTATTCTAGTTACATCATCATTATTCATCATTACACAATTACTATCTTCTAAACAGTCATACAGGTACTCCGCCTCTTTATCACATCTTAGATCACCAGGGGGGTTCCATGTAGGGTGTTTCATATTGAAGTAACCTACTACGATAGTATGATTATTTACATTCTCAAAGATTTTTTCTAGGTTGTCCTTTGTATTAAACTCTGTTTTCCTTATATAGCAGTTTATAATCCTAATCTTATGTTTTGTTCCAAAAATTGTAATTGCATTTGTTTCTATTTTTTCCTATTTCTGTCATTTTAAGTTCTATAAACTTGATTCCATTCTTTACATATATTGCTACCCACCTCCCTTTTCGGTGCCTGGTCTAAATGTATTTGCAGGTTCTTGATAGTGAATTAATTTTTATTTTTTTTAAATGCGTTTCTTGTATGCATATAATAGCTGGTTGTTGCTTAGTATTTTTCAGAAAGTTTTGAAATTCTGTTGTTTTTGGTGCTTCCTCCCCATACAGGCCCCTGGCGTTCCAAGACATAATAACTAGGTTTTGTTTGTACTTATTAAATTGTTTATTGGACCCTTCCATCTAACCTAGCTACTTCTGTTTTTTTCACTATCCTACTTAGACACAACCCTATTGATTAAAATCTTCCCCCGTAATTAGGTCGAAATTGACCGGCTGCTGTTGGTGGCATTGGTCTCCACATCTTCGCACCATGTCCAACGTGCATACGCCCTATGGGGTATTGGTGCAACATAAGAATGAATGAATGAATGGTGTTTTACAGCACGTCGACACATAAAGGGGTCATACTGTGCGCAAAAATTGATGAAAAATGAAGAAATGAAGTATTAATTAAAAATTAATGCAAATATATAAAGATAAAACTATTAAAACATAAGGGATGATAAGGTATAATATAAACTATGTATGTAAATCAACAAATGCCCGTCAACGGGTATATAAACAAGTAAATATATATAAGAACACATTATAATAACTCCGTCCTCTATGTAGAGCCTTCTCCATTCTCAAAGGAGCTTCTGTACTGGTAAACTCTCCTTCTCCTCCCCTCGAGAATTGCATCTCAGGAGTTACATAACCCTGGCTATAGTTGTGTCCTTGGCTTGTTCTTGTCTCAGATCCACCTGGCGAAAGTTGTCGGTTAGCGCTATGTCCTCAGTGGCCAACTGAGAAACGGCCCCACCCGCCAAGCTCTCCACCAACGGAACTTTGACGGTTACTGATAAGCAGATGGCATTGACCATGCCTGTGAAGAGCTGTGGTCGACGACTGAGCCAATCTACATCAGTATTGTTTTTGCCTGGTTTATAACTAATCGAAAAGTTATATGCTGACAAGGCTGCAATCCAGCGATGACCTGTGGCGTCCAGCTTCGCTGTCGACATGACATACGTCAGCGGATTGTTGTCGGTTAACACCTCGAATTCGGCACATACAAACAGGAAGTCGTGGAATTTATCTGTCAATGCCCACTTCAGCGCGAGAAACTGCAACTTGTGCGCAGGGCAATGACACGTTCAGCTCCACCTTGATTCTGCAGCAAAATGGCTCCGAGTCCAACACCGCTAGCATCAGTGTGGACAACAAAAGGCTGCGAGAAATCGGCATATGCCAAAACTGGTGGTTTCATCAACTGCTGCTTCAAAGTGTCGAAGGCTGTCTGTTGGGCTTCGCCCCATGTCCATTCGACAGGTTTCTTCGCCTTCTTTTTTTTCTTTCTTGGCCTTTTTGTTGGTCTATGACCCTCCAACAGATTGTTTAACGGCTGGGATATTCTGGCGTAGTCCTTTATGAAACGACGATAATACCCCGAAGTTCCTAGGAAAGTTCTAAGTTCGGTGATATTCATCGGGACAAGCCAATCTGAAATAGCAGAAGTCTTCGCAGGATCAGTCCCAATCCCTTCTTCAGAAATTATGTGTCCAAGGTATGAAACTGATGTTTTAAAGAGTTCACATTTCGACGGTTTCAATTTCAATCCATAATAATCCAAACATTGAATTACAGACTCTAACCGTTGAATATATTCTTCGAAGGTCTTGGAAAAGATTAAAATATCGTCAATAAATACAAGACATTCACGAAGATGTAGCTCGCCCATGCACTTTTCCATTAGACGCTGAAAAGTAGCGCCACTGTTACACAGTCCGAATGACATACGGTTGCACTCGTAAAATCCGAAGTTGCCGACTGAAAATGCAGTTTTGGCCTTGTCCTCCTCTTCGAGTTCAACCTGCCAATATGATGATCTAAGGTCCAATTTTGAAAAGTAACGAGATCCGATTAATACATCCACGGTATCGCCGAAACGCGGTAACATGTAACTATCTTTCCTAGTTCTGGCGTTCAGCATCCTAAAGTCTAGACAAAAGCGTAAAGAGCCATCTTTATTGCGAACAAGAACCACGTTTGAAGAATAGGGACTGTCGGAATCTCGTATAGCACAACATTCAAGCATCTCCTTCAAATGTTGCCGTACCTCTTCATACATTGCATGCGGTATTTTCCTGTAAGGTTGCTTGAATAGTGTGTTATCAGTTAGTACAATCTTATGTTTTACAAGGTTAGTATGACCAATATCGGTAACTCCTGTAGAAAATATACTCTTCCAGTTGCCTAATACTTGGCGTAATCGAAGTAGTTGATCTGGAGTAAGATTGGCTTCGTCAGTCTTAAGTCCGTAATAGCCATCTGATGGTTGTTTGTCCTCAATCGCTGCCGGTAGTTCAGAAGCTAAGTTGTCCAAAATCTTAACTTCATTGATCTGGCACAAATTAGATCTTGGTTTTATGAATATTGACTTTGCAGTCATGTTACATAAATGAACTGGCACCTTCGCACAATTTACAGTTCGTGGCAACTTCACAACATGTGTTCTTATTAGAGTACTATTGGAGTCTATATTCTCCGTCACAACACTGCCTATTTCATGACTCACACCCTTTGCTATGCCATTAAGTGTCATGGACCCGTACGGTCCAATATCCATTACTTGCTTGTTGTTTGACCGTACCATACAAGGCTGGCATGCAATAGAGTCAAATACTATCTGTCATGATGCAGGTGTCTCGGTTGCAGGTGTTTCTCTTTCAGCAGCTAACTTATACCGTCCTATAACATTTGTGCCAATAATGACAGGACAAACTAAATTAGATGCGGTATCTGGAACAACTAACACTGGTACATTGAGTTCAAAATTAGATAAAAACGGGATTAAAATACAAGTCTCAATGTATCCAAGTATATTCCAAGAAGATCCATCTGCAAGTAAAACATCAATTCCTAGATTATCTAGGCTGAGAAGAAACGGCCTATCTTGTAAAGAAAGATGAAATGTATTAGATACAGTGGTAATCATGCTGCCACTATCTAAAAGACAAATAGTATTAATACCATTAAATAAAATATCTGCCTTTTTTCTCAGGGCCAATTATCCTCTCTAACAAATCTGGGTTGGGTTTTGGGTTGGCTTTTGATCTCAACCACTTCTGGCTGACCATCTACAGAAGCGGAGTTCAGTTTAGGTGATTCTGTTGACCTTGGCCTCGACCAAATGATCCTCTACCACGCCTCTGGGACTTGGTGTCATCTTAACCTCCCTGGCCAGGCGGGTAAGTCTGGTTACCGGATCCTTGTCCTTGGTTGTTTCTAGTATCGCCTCTACCTGGGCCTCCTCTAAAGCCTCTACCATACCCTCTGGGTGTTGAAAATGTTGTTGCGGTTGAATGGTAACCACATCTAACTTCTGGAGCAACATGTCGAACTAAGAATTCAACTCGCACCTAAGGTCCGCTAACTTGGTGTCCATCTTGGATTCCATCTTGGACTCTATGTTGTTTAATTGTTGCTGCCAGTTCTGTTGATCAGCAAACACTGGGTTGTGTTGCGACTTCTTGGAAGGCAAGGCAGGAACTGGCTCTTCTAGCATCAGCTCCTTGTCAACTTCTCGGATTATCTTCAACAGTGTGTTGTAATCCTGGATGGTGTCGATCTTGTGTCTAGTCTGCGTCTTCAAGGTGGCTGATTGTAGTCCGGACCATAGCCGCTCACACATCAACTAATTCTTGGAGTTCCTGGGTAGGTATACTCCTTCGAAGGCAGTTTCTAACACAGATTGCAGCCGACATCCAAAAGCTGTAATGCTATCACCAGAGCGCTGCTTTGAGTTAAAGAACTCTTGCATGGTGGTGCCCTTCTTGTCAACCTCGCTGATTCAATTTCTCAATATAGGCGTCCACCTTTACTTCCTCTCCAAGTTGAGAAATGATCTTACGGGCTGTACCACGTAAAGATCGTTTTATCGCCTGTAAAACTTGGCTTTCCCCTATCTCTGGGTCTTTGATCAAACACCTGATCTCATATAACCACTCTGGATAGCTGACCTCATTCTTCGGTTGCGGCTCGTCACCTGAAAACAATGGTATCTTGGGCACAGGGACTGGGTACAACGGCGCTGCATGAGAGCTAGCTGTTTGTAGACTGGAAGAGATAGATGCCTCTCTCATTAGAGATCTGACTGGGAGTATTGGAGGATTCCTGGTAGTCTTGGGTGTCGCACCCATTATATCCGCCACGCTCTTCCTAGTTGACGTTCTCTGCGGTGGCTTAGGCGTAAAACTATATTTCGCCTCTAAATACTTGAGCATATCTTCCTCAGATGGCATCTTAATGTCTCCACCCTTAACCGGTGTTATTGGATCACCCTCTGTTCCCAATGAGGTAGCCATGATCAACAATTCACTATAACTATAACTCTCAATACAAAAGTGTCCCACTACACTAAATCAATAGGACCTCTATACCAAAGAACACAGTGAACACTATCACCGTAATAACTAAATCACTATAATATAAAAATCATATTCACAAATCACAAGTTTAATATGTTTATAAGTGACCACTTCAATTTATCACTAATCACTATAAGCTCTAAAGTGAATTTCCAAACCTGTAACAAAAAAATAAATCCAACTGGGTAGCAACCTGAAATCTACAAAATAATTAAATTCAAATTAAATTAATTAATTAATTAATTCTAAATATCGCTGCTGAAATCAAAATGCTTAAAGCTAATTAATTAACTATTCAACAATTGCTAAAATGTTGAATTATCCTGAAATGTAAACAATAATATTATACACTGTCAAAGGGATGCAACTCTGCTAGCTACAGTAGGAAAAATCAATTCTATTTATAGCTCACTTCAAGTGCAGATCTACAGGGCCATACCTGTAAACACTCCCAGTAAAATCAATAAACCCTGAAAATCAATCATTAAATGTCTTAAATCACTAGTCAATCCTGTAATATCAAGAATATAAACTCTGAAAATGAGACCTAGCCAAACAAATATGTTTGTCTGCCCAAAACCTCTCATCAGATCTAGACAAATATAAACCACAATGTTTATCTGTCAATCCTGTAAAAATTCAAATGCTATGCAAATAGATACACATATATAGCACTCTCAAATGTCAACTTTAAGCACAAACTAAACTATATAGCACGTAAAACGTTTACACAAATATATAAAGCAACACACAACAAAATACACAAAATACAAGACACAATACAACATATAAGCTTGACTCTACAAGATTCACATACCTTTTTCGGAACCCAATCTCTCTGTGATGATGCTAAAGTGCGTGTGATAGGTTGTGAAATGTACTTATAATCTAGAAAGGGTGCAAAGGTGACGGGGTTTATTAAACAGGCCTAGATATAAGACAGAAGAAGTATTAACACGCTAAATTCCAATATGAACAATTTTTATATGTTCAAGCAGAATACCTCTAATTGTATCTAACAATATATGTATGATATCGACTATACACCTTTTACATGGTTTATCACCAATTTAACTAAACAATACCCATTTCTTATGACTAAATGTTATCACAGTACTATGTAAGTACTCACTGACTTAGTGTCAATACATTACTTTCACTTTACTAGTCTTTACTCAAGTCACACAACACAAAACTAACAC
Source organism: Cyrtodaria siliqua (assembly GCA_037043455.1). Classification (NCBI taxonomy): domain Eukaryota; kingdom Metazoa; phylum Mollusca; class Bivalvia; order Adapedonta; family Hiatellidae; genus Cyrtodaria; species Cyrtodaria siliqua. The sequence goes on along the minus strand of JAWPHD010000123.1, from coordinate 301,387 downwards.
CTTCATATTTATACCTTGACTCAGTGTACAACGCCAAAATTTACCTTTGGGCACTTAAATTGTTTTAGTCTAATCGTACCAAAAACACTAAATATACATATTCACTCCAAGGTCAAGTCATTTCTGGACTAACAAAAAAATTACGTGTGTAAACAAACCATCACATTCGCGACAATATGTGACAATTTTTTTATGTCACCATGACAATGTAAAGCCCCTTAGATTGCCTACACGACATTATTACGATTGTACGCCATCAAAATGTTTACTTACATCTATGAATTTTGAACAGAAAATGGTCAATATATCTGAAACGTGTAGGGTTACTGGCCCCTGAGTCGGACAGGTTATTGGTTCTCGGCACCTCTGTCTATTTGTGCTCATCCTCCTGCTTGCTGAAACCATCTGGTTTCTTCCTCAGTGTTTGATGTATCATTCGATGTCAACTGATTAGCGGTACCAGCGTTTTTGCTGGGATTACGTCATACTTTTCGCATTCACCAAAATTCGACGTTGAGTCGGACAATTGTTGCAACTTCAGTAGTGGGTCATAAAATTGCTTCGATGTTGCCATAAGCTCAAATAAAAAATTGTCCTTGTTTTTCTTCATGTATGTATATAAATTTCCTTACATAAATTACAATATTTTAGATGTCTTCTTGTGTAAAATGTTCGGATATTGGCTCCTGACTTTAGTTAGTGTTCGTCTTCAGGGCAGATGTATTTAGACATGCCCCAAAGTCGAATATGTAACTGGAGACATCAATAGATTGGGGGTAATTCTTGTTGTTTTGAATGAAAGAAATCATTGGATTGCCTCTCTTTCATAGTAACAGTTATTTACCGTTTCCATTTGAGAAAGATATTCAACCATCAATAACTGTCCGAGTCAGGGGCAAGTCCGACTTAAGGGCGAGTTACCCTAATCGATATTCGTCGCAGACGCAGTGGCGAACGTAAACAACAGCACTCTGGTGGACACTATATGCCGCAAAACCTGTGTCACGCGCCTATAAATTAGATCGCGTGTTAATTCTAATAATTGGACGTATACCTTTACTAGCTAAAAAATTAATTCTATCAAATGTCTCTGAAAATATCTGACCGTGTGTCTACGACATTTATAGTACACGAGTCTTCCGATTATGACGTAAGCAAAAATGTACGTCTGACAGTACTAATACATATACAAATATACACAATAAATAACTTACGATTTTCATTCTCCAAAATTATCCAATATTATAATAAAATATCTTAACTAACACTAATCATATCACACATTGTTCACAATTCCAAAACACATGTCTCACTTCGTCAACACACACAAGTAGTTCGTATCTGGGTTGATTCCTCCGCGCGCATAAATAGTCCCGCGAAAATGTCAAATCTACTGGTGCTTTCACGCGAGTGCGCACAAAAAACTAACACTTACATGTATGCGTATGGTACCATACTGGTACTGGACCAACGTTGAAGTTGCCTGACGTCTCGGCATCGCAGAACGATGTCCCCCGGGTTCCTCTCTTTTATATGGATCCGGACATGAAAACAATCGCATCCACTACTTCCACAGCCTCACGTTTGGTAACGCTGGAGCGGATCCTGGCTCTCGGGTGTAATATTTGAACACACAAAACTTCCCAGGTTTAAACAATTTATTCGTCCAGGTTCGCAATATACGAATTAAACCATTATTTTGAGCCTAAAACATATAAGAACAACAAGGGTAAAACTAAGTAAAAATCTATCAGGTAAGCTAAACGGCTCAATTCAGCAAATGCAACATTTCACGTACATGTATACTATAAAAACACTTAAAACAGTCTTACCAGAATCGCTTCCATAATATGCGTTTCTCAATAAATATGCTCAAAGGTAAGAGCTTATGTAATATGGCAAAGCCTATCGTTTGGTCTCGCGACCTTACCCTCAGAAAGCTTGATGTAGAATGCCTCGTAGTTAGAGATAGGAAGGCGGGAGTCAGTAATTTTAGCGCCAATAATGGGTTATCGGGTGTCAACCCCGTGCATGCAGTGAGAACTTCTCATCCCTCGATAAACACGCTAAACCATTCACTCACACAATATCGACACAATAAACACAGAGACAACACAGTACGCAACATAGTATACCACGAAACAGTTAGTACGAGCGCTTGCCAGCTTATCATATAAAATAAAATTAAATAAATTGATCTTATCATCAAAACACTTTATAAACACTGTGTTACACATATATGGAGAGAGATATATGACTTATTTTCTTCCTTCTTGTTTTGTACATGCTTTGTATTTCACTGTGTATCAAGAAATATAAAAAATCGGACAGGTAAAGTAGCAGTCAACCACACAACACAGAAACGAACACGCAAACAGACAAACAAGAAGGCAAAAGTAATAATAAATACAAACGACATCACAAACACAAAAGGTTTGACAATAGGGCTACCGCCTTGGAACGGTCAGTGGCAAAGTAGGCCAATGGGGGTTTAAACCGGTTCTAGGGTGCACCAACCCTCACACTTACCCTACTGTCATCCCATTAAAACAGGACAGTGTAAATAAAGAAATCATATATGTCTATGTGTTTTGGTGATATTCCTACTGTTGGATTTAGACCAATAAAAGATTTGATTTGATTTAATTTGATTTGATTTTGTATTCTAAAATTCAAGTGAATTAATGATAATGAAGATAGCTAACTCTAGACGAATGTTTTCATTGTTATACAAAGCTGTTGTTTGAGTTTTCCCCCTTTATGATGATAATTATTGGCCATTTTACGCCTACATAATTTCACTTATAAACGTTTTATCAAGTTTAATAAAGACTGTAAGTACATGTTTATGACCAATGTATTAACGAAGTTTGTAAATCACATCACCATTGAAGTCAGGTTGTGATACTAGAATTCCTTGTCGCAGACGAGTTTTTAATTTGTTTTTATATGCTTTAAGAAAAAAACACTATCATCCGCATCAACGTTTCCGTTGTTACGAGTTTGGCAAACTATCTACGATAGTTAGATTAAACCTATACAAAGTTATCATATAGCAAATATCTCAGAATTTTATGGGAGAGGATCCCCATACTAAGTATTTAAAAGGGAAAAAGAGTACAACAAATATTTGTATCAAAAACGGAGGCAAATTAAATAGTTAATTAGTAATCAAACTGATGACAGAGTATGAATGTCCAGACACAGCTACTGAGGCAGACACAATTAAAATGCTTTTAAAAAATGAAAGGATTCTATTAAAAACGGGACAGTTTATTATAAATGCTTTAAACATAGTATACACATTAATTTGTCGATAAACAATATTAATGTATGTCTACTTAATAGGCTGTTATATATATTTATTTCCTCATGGTTGTAAACTTATTCATGTATGTCGTGTTTGTAAAAATGTGTACGTATTAATCATTATGATAAACAGCACATTAACCACGTTATTTGGTGAACAATGAATACGAACCATCAGTAGAATGTTTTCATTTACTAGGACTGCGTGAATGTAGTTTGACTGTCAGTGAAGTATTTAGTTAAAACTTGTCGTCACTCAACAACGAGTATCTATGCTCTCCTATACATGGAGGAAATAAATAATACGACCTGTCTACTTAAAGGCTGTTATATGCAAAATGTATTATTAGTTAAATTTTGTATTTTGGAGAACAATAAGCAATTACATAATACAATTTATTTTAGTTTTGTCAATTGATCTATTTTTTGTATTTTCCATGTTTACTTTTTTTATACCTATTAACTGAGTTGTAAAATCAATAATGCATTTGATATTTCTATAGTGACTAATAAGCCTCATTAGGCTGGTATTCATTTGTTTACTTAATATTGCCTATGTTATACTGTATTGCATTGTATATGTATTATTTGTAACCATGTTATTTGTCACTTTAATAATAAAATGAAATAAAACTGTAACCTTGTGTAAGCTTTCCAGTATTGTTATTAGTTACATTTGGGATCATGGAGCTCAGTCAATATTGCTTTAAAAAAGAGTTTGAGAATGGACTGTTGGAAACGGCCGAACACGACACATACGAACTATTGCAGTCTCGGTTTGATTGAGACTGTTCATGAACGGTAGTGAAATATGCTAGCTACCGCTCACGCCCTCTAGTTGAGCCCCGAGTTGAGCAGAACTCAATATTCACTAAATCAATAGTACATAATTTTAACCATCCCGAAGATGGCATACATATGGTGGTGGACATCGAGATATATTGAATATCGCAGGGGTGTGAGCGCTGTTGTCTCTTGTATTACCTGTCACCTGGATAGAGTCACTAATATAGCTTTCTACTTTCTGTTCTTGTGTCGTGCATCATAAATAACCTTTTATGAATATACCCAATACTACAGTCTGCTTTCATCGCTTGTTTATGTTCGATAGTTTAACGCAACACTGTTGTATCTTCATCTTTATTTATATGCAGTTACAACAGTGTTGAGTTGAACCATCGTTTTGTTGCTTCCAAATGATCCCCTATATGTATTCCTTTTGCCCGTATGGTCACTGACTGCTAAATGCGCGTCTAATCTTATATCTGTGTATACTATATATCTGATATCTTATGTATTCCGTATGAACAGAACTATGCATAGTGATTAATAAAAATCAAAGTGCTCAAAGCACTGATGGACTAGGGGCTTTGGAAATTGAACAGTTCTGTTGAGTGTACATGGTGTAAGTGCATTTATGAACATTGTATGCACTGACTTTGCGTATGTATTTGGATGGTACTACAGTCTGCCCATGGTGTTTTCTTTCCCGCCAAATGGATTAGTACTGACCATTGAATAATAATAGGTAAAGAAAAACCATTATAGCGAACAATTGTTATCAATAACGGTGCATTGTTTTTCCTATGTTACTATTGGACTGTCTGTAAGTATCAATTTGGTTCTGTGTTGACAAGACTGACGGAAAGCGTCTTCTTGAGTTCGAAGGGATCAGATTGTAATTATTAAATTCCGACGCATGCACCGGATAGAAATATGGGCCGTATGAGTTATCCTTTTAGGAAAAATACATCAAGTTTTATTATTGTTTACATATTTTTTTTATTGTGCTATGTATTCCATCATTTATTAATTCGGAGCAACATTATTCATATCTGTACAAAGTCGGATTCGAAAATAATCTTTTTCACTCGATTAATAGTGGTCGCGGGTCATGAAATCAATAGTATGCAAATGAGCTACTTTATCGTGGATGTACGGGGTCCAAACGAGGTTTATAATATTTCGAGATAAAAGGTATCATCTTGTATATCTTGTATAGGCCCAAACATCACATTCTTCAATTTTCGTTCCATTTCCCACAGCTTGTTTACGATTTAGATGGTATTTGTCTGATCCGGAGAACTATTTCTTCTCTACATACATGCATACAGTGAGTGGGATGTGTGTACTGCTTTTATGCGAATGAACATCCAATCAAAATGACAGCTGACTGTTAGCGTAGTGATACATTAATGACGTCAGTGAGGATCGGTTGATTGCGTGCTCGAATTTTGTCGCCTGCTAAGGACTAGGGCTTGAAAAGCCCCTAATCCAAAAACATCCATTATGGGTAGATGTTACACCTTCGTGAAGAGATAAAAAATAATGGTGGGGAGGAAATATTTATTTAACAGTAACAACGTGATCACACACTAACATAGAGACAAACAAAGTCACCACTCCACATATCTACAAACATATCTTTTAAAACCAATAGCATTTCATACACATTAGTGACGGTACACTTGATGAAGGTCATACTACACCAATTCATTTTCCATAGACGTACATTATAGCGTTTAGCTCAGTAATGTGTTCCCTAATATGAGAAGCTATATATTTGCTTATTTGTTTTGAAAGACCTATCTTAGTTTTATCAAGAAAAACGTAAACAAACCATACGTTGATTATGTTTTAAAAAAGCTGTTTGGGTCGGTTGGTTGTGACCAACCTACTTGCATGTAGAAACACGAGGACAATGTAAAATATACTTCTTGTTTTTATTATGCCACACAATATGAATACTTTGCACACATGTATGATTTAACCTTCATAAGTACTCTTCAAATGTTGAATTTGAAGTATTTAGCAAGCTTTTTTGGTTTGCTTACCTTGTCAACCAATTTGTCCAATTCAGAACTTTTTCCCTGCCCGTTATTGGTGTAGTCTGTTCTATACGGTATAGCATACTGCTGCTTCATAAGGGGAACAACTCATGCTATATGATAAGCTTGACTATAGATTACAAATCTGGAGTTACTACACCTGTATTATACACAAACCGCTTTTCTCTCAAGTAAGAGAAGGTATCATACACAGTAATTATGACATTTAGAATGTAACGTATGTTTATATTTTCGACAGGTATGGAACTTTATAGACAGATTATTGGTATACCAATGGGTACGATCTTGGCATCTTCTTTGTCTCAGATGTGTTTTGGTATTACTATGAACGTGATTTCATGTTGAGACTTCATTCCGATACTCGGGCAGATATAATTGAAGCCTTTAAGGACCCCTCTCGGTTTTTGGATGACATAATGAACATAATGAACATAGACAATCCTTTCTTCTCTACTATGATTAATACTATCTATCATGAATAACTCAACAAAGCTAATATTTCTGATACTGTCGACTCTTTTCTCGATTTACATCTCTAGTAAAATCTATGACAAGAGAAGTGGTTTTAATTTTGATATTGTTAATTATCCCACTTAGACGGGAATGTACTTGGAGCTATTTCTTATGGGATCTATGCTTCTAAACTTAATCGTTTTTCTAAAGCTTGTAGTCGAGATAGCCTATCCAATTATGGCTACCGTTACCCTAAGCTTCGAAAACCTTTTGCTAAAAATGTTATTATCGTAATTCTGAAGAACTTTAAAAATATAAAAGTAATTTAAGAACTGTTCTGCATCACAACCTGACCTTTCTCTGGTGATGTGATTTACTAACTACATAAGATGCTTGGTCATAATCACTTTCACACACTCTTTGGGTGCTCCCGAGAACCTGGTTTATATTCACAACCTTTTTATATTTGTGATGTCATATCTTGTCATTTATACAACTTTGTAATTATTGATTGTTTCGGAGAATCTTTTTTGGTTGACTGTTTGACATTTCCTGTTTGACCTTTATATTCACTTTTATTACATTTTTTAATATGTTAATCAAAAGAGGTTATGACCACTTATTTTGCAATTCACTGTATGTTTAGTGGTTGACCCATTTACAGTTCACCACTATGCTTTCTCTTTGATTGTGCGGTGACCGGACATACTGTGGACTATATGATGACGTCTACCTAAGTCCTGAATGGACAGTAGCGTTTGATATTAGTCTTAAATACTGTCTTGTCGGACCCTTAAAGGTTTGTTCTCTTGTCGCTCTGGGTTTTGCCAAGTCACTGAGTACTTGCTTTGTGGCTTCCTTTGCTTTTCCTTTGTATATTCATATATACATTATCATTTATGTGGTATACTTATATTGCCTATTATTTCTGCCTGATTGTCAGAGAATATAAACTGGCGGGATATCTTTATTTACACTGTCCCGTTTTAATGAAATGACACTAGTGTAGGAATGAGGTTTGGTGACCCTAGAACCTGGTTTAAAACCCCTAGCAGCCTTTAGTTATTGCCACTGACCATTCCAAGGCGGTAATTTGTGTTTGTGCTGTCACGTGACTCGCTTATTAACATTGTAATTCGTGATTGTTTTCTTTGTTTTAATGCGTGTTTTAAGTTGTCTGTCTTCTGTGAAAGCTACATGTCTTGTTGGACGTTATGACATACTTTTTGTAGAAAGGAATAAAAAGGAATACTGCTAATGAGAATATGAATATCACTTTAGGATATACGGAATACCACTCAAGACTGAAGAAGAAAAATCGAAAAGACCGCTTGAGATACAGTGAGATACAGTGACGCTCTAGTTAATCTTACATTGTTTAGACCAGTCAAATGTGCTTGCTTTCCCCCCAATTTAAAACATTGATCTTTTTTTTTAAATTAGTTAAAACTTAAATATTACATTCGACTGCATGTGTCATTTCAGTTGTGATTAAGTAGCCAGTATCCATTAATCGAAATCAGGATTAAGAACAAGGTGTTGCTCTCAAAGGATAATACAAGTGTGTTGATTACAAATGAAATAAGACGACGTTAACGTAGAAAAAATTTACTTAATGAATAAATATCACAGTATCACAGAATGTTCATATATCACAATACAATATACACTGCCAACAAACGTAATAGCCTCTCACACACACTCACACACCCAAAGCAATGATGAACAACAACGTTTTCAACAAACACTATTTTACAGTAGAATATTTGGTAGTTTAAATGAACTATTTAATCTATGAATGACTGGGTTAATTCTCTGGTAAATTTAATAGATTTAGCTCATGAAACTTGCTTTCTTAAAACTTAATATTACATATGTTCATGACCACAGAAAACGTTTGTCTCAATCAATCATTCTATATATTTGTACGCGTATATGTTTATAACACCATTGATTAAGAGTGCTGAGAGTTATGTATGACTAATTGCTAAACCACAAAGAATCAAAGCGATTGTGGTAATTATACCAACAATCGTCGACCCCAACACGCAACTCTGTCAGAAAAGATAATTTGAGACAATATCGTGCAACTAAAGCTACATTAAACATCTGATTATAATCAAACAATTTATAACAAAACCGCATGTTAACGAACCCATAATTTGTTCGTGATGTCAAACATAAAACCTTGATTTGCACGTGATGTCATATCAAATCATTATCATCTTCTTTGTTATCCGTTGAATCAGTTTGATAAGTCGAATGATAACTGAGTTAACACATGTTATTATAAAATATATCACAGCTTCTACAAAACAATTATAAAGATACAAAGCATTAATCAAATTAGTGTTATTTGAGCTATGATTATAAAGCACTACCTGGTAAATGTCATCAAAATAATACAATTTGAACAATGATAAGTGTAATATACACTGTATTGACCCGAAATATGAATATTTGGCACTGTATTGTCTGATTGTTTTAAAAACAAATACGTCATGTCCATGGCCACATCGTGTTTATGTCATTTTATTGTAAACACAAATGATTTCCAAACATCCTACTACAATGAGAACATACTCAAAGTACCATTCGAAGTCTCATCTTTGAATTATTTTGGCCACGCCTTTGCGTATTTTTAGGCCATCTACAGTCAGCAAGTAAAAGTACAACAACTAAACGTTTGAAACTAATATACTTATATCGGCAATTTTGCGAAACATTGCAACTTCATTTTTTTTCAACAATTTACATAGTTTTCTAATATATGCATATCAAAAAATATTTATGAACAAGCATGATAGTCAAAAACCAAGTATGATTAAACTTCCTCTACTTAATAAAATTGCGTATCTTTCGGTGTAAGGTCTCACTGAGAGACGCCAAGGTCATAACCTGTCTTCAGAGACTAATATATTTTAACGTATCTGTAAGATTTCTTAATACTGTTATTTAAAGTAGTTCTCCCGCCAACAGCAGCCACATTTTACAACATATGTTCATCGCTTCTAAAATTGCGGACGACGAGGTACATATATAACTTATATACTAGTATTCTGAGAATCCAATATCTACACAGTTTTAACCAGCCAGGCCAAACCTTAAAAACTAGAGCGTCGAATTAAGGTTACTATATTTTGCCTCGTTAATACGGTAGGGCCTTCATTTTTCATCTGATCTTTTTTTTTTTTTTTATGTCTTTTTTTTTTTTAACTCCGTGATGGATTTGACAAAAATTAGCAGGAAGTATTGGTATGATTATTTAGTTGTGCCTATTGCGATCATGGATATCTTGAAACCTTGAACAAACATTTTCTTCTTTTAATCACCCTGATCGAGTATTGATAAACAGTTTTGTAGTGCATGTTTTACGTTATATGGCGGGTTAGTTTCTTTAAACGGTTTCCTATATGTCCTCATTGTGTCAGACGTGTGCTTGTCTGCCATGTTTTCCATGCATGGCTTTGAGGTTCCCAAGTCCGTGACTCATCATATTTCCCATCTTACCACCACTTTCGCTTTCGCTCGCACCGACAACACCAAAACCCTTGTTTTCAAGCTTTATTTGTTGAGTAATAAGCCCCTCTGGTATTGCAACATTTGGTATGGTTTCTCCAAATTTTCTTGGCATCGCTTTGGGTTTTGACTTTCTAGATGATGCTTGTACCGGTCGTTCGGCAACATCAGGTGATTTGTACATAGCACGACCTCCGAGAGGTGGCAGCAATGTGTTTTTTCTTTTATTTGCTTCTGAGTTAACTATCACACTTTCAGAATCGTCGTCATTGGAGCTTCTAGAAGTGACTCCGTTTTGTTTTCTGGAAGGTATATCGGAGTGCTTGTGGTGATGGTGGTGCTGGGACGCTACACTGTCCTTACCTTTGGTCGATTCAAGCTCTACTATCCTTGCTTTAAGTTTCGTTATTTTACTCTCAAAATGCATTAGTTTTGTATCCTTAATTCTGCTATCGTGTTTTACATCGTTGAGTTGTTTTCGCATTACTGACATGATTGCGCTCTGCCAGACGTTGCCAGCATTTTTCATTTTTCGTTTTGCATCTTCCATTTCACTATGTTTTTCCATCTCTTGATTGAGTCTTTTGATTTTATCTTGTTGTCCTTCTATAACATCATTATGTTGCTCAACGAGGCCTTTAAGCGTAGTTATATCTTCGTCCGTCTTGACGGCAAAATCCCTATATGCGGTTAAGAGACTTGGTTTATTGTCATCGGAAGGTTGAAATCCAAGTTGTGCTAAAATGTAGTTTCTTTCATGAAGTAGGTTGTCATATTGCTTTTCAATTTCTAAAAGTAGAGTATACTTTTCGAGTAAATGTTCAAAATCTTTAGGGACAAATTCAAACTGGAATTCCACTAATGCCATTTGATCTCTTTCAGAATTTCTGTTCGGTGTGTTCATCACATCCTGAAGTTTGCGTTGGATTTTTACGAGAGCTTCTTGACATTTGTTGTATTTATCATTTAAGCGTTGCAGTGCATTTTCATTTGCCATACTAAATTTCATTTGGACTCCTATATCAGATTTGAATTTATCTTCACTTTCTTGTAGCTTCGATCGCATATATCCAATTTGAGACTTTAGTTCTATTATTTCGTTTCTAGTTTCTCTCAGCTGGGCCTCAAGTTGAGCAATTTCATCATTTTTACGTTTTTCCTTTTCTTCATATTCAAATGAATCCTCTAATTGCCTTTGCTTTGCTAGGATTGCTTTGTCTTTCTCACGGGCAATAGCGTCCTTACTCCAGATTACTTTTAGATTTGACTCCTTGATCTGAAATTGAACATCGAATATACAATGATTAGACAAAACATTTTTGTATTTTCTTTCAATAGTGCGGGTCCCTTGAAAGAAACACACACAAACAAGAGATAAAAGTAGCAGACTCGGTTTTATTGAGTCTGTTCATGAGAGGTAATGTAAAGTGCAACACCTCGCGGGCCTCCTAGCACCGGCTTAAGTGATCTTCTACTTTAAAGCCTCAAAGATAGGGCTTTATGATCCCAAAGGACCAGTAAGTAATACTACTACTGATTTGTTGTCGGGGTAACGTTTTACGTCAGCCACACATCACTAAACAAACGCTAGTGTGAATGATAATAAATGTGAAAAACATGAAAAGTGGATCCCTTCAAAAAAGCAAACACATGCTAGGGATAAAAGTAGCAGACTCGGTTTTATCGAGTCTGTTCATGAGAGGTAATGTATGTGCAGTACCTCTCACGCCTCCTAGCACCGTCTTAAGCGATATTCTGCTTTAAAATCTGCACATCTAATGTGTTATTACTCCAAATAAAATTAAATGCTTCATGGCTGAACAACAGACTGGAGAACTGATACGATGTTCAGAGGTTTTCACCATATACTGTCAGACTCCGTAATCCATATCACATCCACGCATTTATTACACTACAGAGGATGCGCTTGGGTGGGATGTAACATGCAAGGTATCAGTTTAATACCTGCTATAATGGTTCGCCACTGACGTTTTACTTTTGGAGTAAACATAGGTAACTGCAATGTAAATGTGTTTATACTGACATTACCTATTAATGCTGATTTGTTTGTTAGAGAATATAACCTGACGGGGAGTTGTTATTTACACAGTCTCATATTATTGGGATGATACTAACAGGATAAGAGCGAGATTTGGTGCACCCTAGAACCCTATTATATCCCCCACACCCTACTGTCAACCCGTTTGTCTTTGTGATGTCATATACCTGGCTTAATGGCGGCGCGCTTTGAGCATGCAGCCTATATTTGTATTGGTTTTTGATGCTGCATAATGGAGGAGCACGTGACATATGGAGGATCACATGATTAAAAATGTTGGGGTAAAAGACTGGCCATAATATCTGGTTGTTGTATTGAAATTGCTGTATTGAAATTCATTCTTTATCTATATATTTCTCCCTATATATAATTCTGCTTTGTGAACGTGAATCTCTTACGAGATCCCATATATCGAAAGTTGCCGTAGTGAGTTCAAATTATCTCCCTTTAATATATTTACTGAATTCACAGTATCCCCAAGATCCGGCACCTTTCATTGTCACTGTCTTAATATAGCTGTGTGTTTGTTTGAATGCTTAAATGTAGCCCACTCATATGAACTATAATTGTATGTATGTATGCGTCTATATGTTAATTGTGCCTCCAGATGAGTGGGTTATGATGTAGAGATACAGTTCATCAGCGTGTGTTGCAGCTATTCTTTTTTAGGATGTGAATGCATACGCTTGATTTCTGTGTATCTCATCATAGCTAGGCGCCATGCCGTAGTTCGTCCGAAGGTTGTCTGTCCTTGGTAGTTCACACATATTTCTCCCTATATATATATATATATATATAAAAGTGAGACAAATTATCAACCAAACAGTGCTTACAAATATCGAGCGCTTTCGGCTTTAATCGCCTTCCTCCGGATACATACATAAAGTTACAAAAATAACACATAAATTGCGCGAAAAACATGTTTAATAAACCAGTCAATACTATAAGCGTACGCTTATAATGCCAGTAATGGTATAATGGCAACAGTGTGCATGCACGACACAAACGTTGCTATTCGTTTAAAGTTTGTTCACATGAGGTTATTTGACAATTATTTCAGTACCTTCTCGATGATATATGTCTCAATCGCCTGTTTGTCGTGTTCTTTTAGTACTTTCGAGAGGACTGGCACACGTTTATAAATATCCTTCAGGTCAGGTTCGTCAGTACCCGCTTCTGGAAAAAATGCGGATAGGGTAAAGTACTTGGTAAAAGTCTTATAATGATTTGCAAGATTTCGTCGCCAAGTCATAGTTTGTTTCCCTACCCTGAATTATATATAAACTCGACTGTTCACTCCCATGTCTTTTATAAACGGTTTATCAATACCATATTGCTGTTCTTCTCCAGCTTTGTTACAATACGTATTTTTGTTCTACTATAAGTACCAGCCAAATGATTTTTGCATGCTATTTGTTGGAGGTGAACATTTTCAAGATATTATACACGATTATAAAATATATACTCCTGTTTAAAAATCGGCAGTTTCCAGCATTGTTGAAAGCTTAATATATCTGTAGGAAAACAGTTTACAAATATAGCATTTGTTTCCCCCAACTATAAAATGTAACAAGAGGCCCAAGAGGGCCTGTGAACGCTCTACTGGCTGTTATACCATTGATGAATCGAGTCGTACTACATGGTGTCTAGAGTGTACACAAGGTTTTTCAAGTATTTGACCTAGTGACCTAGTTTTTGACCCCATTGGACCCATTTTCGAACTTGACCAAAATATAATTAAGCCAACATTTCGACAAAGTTTCATCAAGATCGGGTCAGAAATATGGCCTCTAGAGTGTACTAATGACCTAGTTTTTGACCCTGTGTGACCCTGTGTGACCCATTTTCGAACTTTAGCAAGCTATAATTGAGACAAATATTCTGACAAAATTGCATCAAGATCGGGTCAAAAATATGGCCTCTAGAGTGTACACACGGTTTTTCCAAAGTTTGACCTAGTGACCTAGTTTTTAACACCATGTGACCATTTTTGAACTTGACCAAGATATAATTAAGACAAACATTTTGACAAAGAGTGTAAACAAGGTTTTTCCAATATTTGACCTATTCACCTAGTTTTTAACCCCATGTGACCCATTTTCAAACTTGACCAAGATATAATTAAGACAAACATTCTGACAAAGTTGCATCAAGCTCGGGTCAAAAATATGGCCTCTAGAGTGTACACACGGTTTTTCCAAAGTTTGACCTAGTGACCTAGTTTTTAACACCATGTGACCCATTTTTAAACTTGACCAAGATATAATTAAGACAAACATTTTGACAAAGTTTCATCAAGATTGGGTCAGAAATACGGCTTCTAGAGTGTACACAAGGTTTTTCAAGTATTTGATCTAGTGACCTAGTTTTTAACCCCATGTGACCCATTTTCAAACTTGACCAAGATATAATTAAGACAAACATTCTGACAAAGTTGCATCAAGCTCGGGTCAACAATATGGCCTCTAGAGTGTACACAAGGTTTTTCCAATATTTGACCTAGTGACCTAGTTTTTGACCCCACATGACCCATTTTCGAACTTGACCGACATTTCATTGAGACAAACAATTAAGATAAACATTCTGACAAAGTTGCATCAAGCTCGGGTAAAAAATATGGCCTCTAGAGTGTACACAAGGTTTTTCCAATATTTGACCTAGTGACCTAGTTTTTAACTTCATGTGACCCATTTTTGAACTTGATCAAGATATAATTAAGATAAACAATTTGACAAAATTTCATCAAGATTGGGTAACAAATATGACCTCTAGAGTGTACACAACTTTTTTCAAGTATTTGACCTAGTGACCTAGTTTTTTCACCCACATGACCCATTTTTGAACTTGACCGAGATTTTATTAAGACAAACATTCCGACAAAGTTTCATCAAGATCAGGTCAAAAATATGGCCTCTAGAGTGTACACACGGTTTTTCCAAAGTTTGACCTAGTGACCTAGTTTTTTCCACCATGTGACCCATTTTTGAACTAGACCAAGATATAATTAAGACAAACATTTTGACAAAATTGCATCAAGATTGGGTCAGAAATACGGCTTCTAGAGTGTACACAAGGTTTTTCAAGTATTTGACCTAGTGACCTAGTTTTTAACCCCATGTGACCCATTTTCAAACTTGACTAAGATATAATTAAGACAAACATTCTGACAAAGTTGCATCAAGCTTGGGTCAAAAATATGGCCTTTAGAGTGTACACAAGGTTTTTCCAATATTTGACCTAGTGACAATATTTGACCTAGTGACCTAGTTTTTGACCCCACATGACCCATTTTCTAACTTGACCGAGATTTCATTGAGACAAACATTTTGACAAAGTTTCATGATGATTGCATCAGAAATGTGGCCTCTAGAGTGTACACAAGCAAAAGTTAACGGACGGACGGACGGACGGACGACGGACGGACGACGGAAGACGGACAACACACCATCCCATAAGCTCTGCTGGCCTTTGGCCAGTAGAGCTAATAAAATGAAAGAAATTACCGTCTTTGGTCACACCTCGTAAATTAAATATATTATTTGTGAATTTGTTATATTTACTGCATATATGTATGCCTGAGATGTAAATAAAGTTCCGCATTACATGGCCCGAGTATTAACTTTAATACACCCTCTAACCCCACCTCCAAGAAGCGAAAACGAGGATGAATTGGGTATGAAATAAAACCTTAATTTCGAATTAAAATGTTTGCATATTGTAAAATCAAAACATTTAATGTAATTTCAGTAAAACTGTTTTTAAACGTGTTTTATTGTCGAAATATCCTTTATGAAATCCTCCTTATATAAACTTTCCCATCGCTTAATGGAAATAAGGTGGGACCACGTAATGTTTTCTGTTCTGTTCGATTCTAAAAGTCCTGTGCTTGTTTGTATATATTATTTTGCAAAGATTACAAGTGTACCTTCATCTCTGAGAAAGTCTGCTATGAAGGGGTGACCGTGTATATGAATGACGTCACAAAACTTTTCGTACACTCTAGCTCCACGTAGCGGCAGCACCTCAAGTAACTTTGACAGTTTACTACTCCCATGTTTACCTCCATTCTGAAATTAGAAGGACATACTATTAGTTTAATCATATCATAGTTACATGAATTATGTTTCAGTTGTTATAATATGTTTTGTCATTTCTAAATAAATGCTATTTTTGGCATGAATAAAATAATATAATTCAGGTCACAAATATTTCATTTAGAAGAACAAGTATGCAGTTGTGTTTATTTTTGTTCTTCCCATCGATTTCTTTGTAAGGTCTATCGTCCTGATTATAGTGAAAAGAAACTAACTCTTAAATACATTTTGTATCCCTGAAGTTTAATTTAAATAACCTGCTGCTTATTTGACGTACATTTACAGTAAGTTAAGTAATAAATAGAGTATGGTCTCACTGAGTTGGCTAATTTAAACATCGAGATGGGCTATGCCCATCGAGGTGTTTAAATTAACCAATGAGATGAAATCATACTCTATTCGTTTTGTAGCATGTCCATTTCAACTCCTTGCCAAACTCTAACTTCCAATAACTGGTAGTTGTAGTACACCATTTATTTTGACAGGTGTTATTTTCAATTAAACGATTTACACCTGTGCTATTACAAAGAGAATTTTCAGTGACCATGCTACAGTAATCAATGCCTAAGTGCATATCTCCCCATATTAGTTTCTTCTAAATTGCTACAAAACGTTTCGAATTTCCTGCGTCAATTGATTGACGGCAATTTTGTCTTCTAATTGTTTGTTCTACCCTATATACTTTGTAATAACAGCTATCAAAGTGATCGGTCAATGGATAATATTAATTTATTGTTTAATGGACACGGATCGATCACTTAAATATGTGTGCTGTTTTAAAAATAACAGCAATTGCTTCAAAAGCAATTTGGCGTGTTTGCAAAAGGATATCTAGTACACATTAAAGGTGTTCTTGAAATAAAATATGACTATACAGTTAACGGTTTGATGGTTGTAAATCTTTGAATCAAAATAAATATTTTCGGAGCACGTCTATTATAATTATTATAAATTGGATCACTGAAAAGGCATTGTTTCGTCAAACATGCTGATGTAATGTCGAACCGGAAGTGCAGCATACACAGAACGCAGCCACCCAACAGTGTGGGATATCACACAAAATGGTGGACATCAAACATAATGGTGGACAATACTTGTTCCGCATCGAAACGGCTATTGGCAAGAGTGCCTCTTGAAGGCAAGACAGACAACACAATATAAACATAAAATCAGATCAGATTGATTCAAAATTTGACTTCCAATTACCGGAATAAATGTTATTTAAATTGCCTTAAATATTCATATAAAAATATACAAGCTCTTTATGCTCTATAACATTACCTACTCAAGTTATGTAATTTAACATTACATACGCTTATTGTCTTATAACATTACACACACACGCTTTAGCTTTACACACGCTCCTCGTGTCTTATAACATTAAATACGCACTTATTATCCTAAAACATTACACACACACACGCGCTCCTCTTGTCCTTTAGCATTACACACGCTCCTCGTGTCCTATAACATTACACACACACACTCCTCGTGTCCTATAGCATTACACACGCTCCTCGTGTCCTATAGCATTACACACGCTCCTCATGTCCTATAACATTACACACACACGCACTCCTCGTGTCCTATAGCATTACACACGCTCCTCGTGTCCTATAGCATTACACGCGCTCCTCGTATCCTATAGAATTATACACGCTCCTCGTGTCTTATAGCATTACACGCGCTATTCGTGTCTATAGCATTACACACGCTCATCGTGTCCTATAGCATTGCACACGCTCCTCATATCCTATAGCCTTACACACGCTCCTCATGTCCTATAGCATTACGCTCCTCATGTCCTATAGCATTACACACGCTCTTCGTGTCCTATAGCATTATATACGCTCCTCATGTCCTATAACAATACACACACACGCGCTCATCGTGTCCTATAGCATTACACACGCTCTTCGTGTCCTATAGCATTACACATGTTCCTCATGTCCTATAACAATACACACACACGCGCTCATCGTGTCCTATAGCATTACATACGCTTGTGTTGTTCTATCACCTTGCATACGCTCCTTATGTCACATAACATTTTCCTATTACGTTTCACATGCTCCTCGTGTAACATTACATTCACTCGTATTGTCCTATAACCTTTCATACGCTCTGTATGCCTTATAAAATAACATACGCCCCTCATGCCCTATTACGTTACACATGCTCCTCGTGTCCTATAACATTACATACGCTGTATTTCATTCATTTTTATCAGATTATAGGGCAGATTCGGTTGGCTCCAAAGTGGGAATGTTTATGAAGATCTCTGATTCTTCTCGTTGAGATTAGCTGAATTCGGTTTTACGGTGCCGAAATAATACAAAAGGTTATATGAAGCCAACACAAATGAACTTTCCAGGCTCCCCTCCATTTACATCGAGATACTATATGCAAATTGGGCCTAGAACATGCTCACATGCAGAGCTGCAGGGTTTCTGCGAATTCTGTTGTAAACACTCCATATTCACCGGAGCCACGATCATTGTTTTCTGCCACCACACAAGTAAGTTTATACAATCAATTCCAGGATGATGACGAATACCTTTAATGAACATGAATTCGGGTTTTTTGTAGGGTGTGTGGGGGCTGTGTGTGGGGTGGGGTGGGATGGGGTGGGGGTTTACACCTCTGTCTGGATAAGCAGTGGCCTTTTCTTGCTCGGGAACCACACGAGGTATGTGTCTTTTTAATACGAATGTAGACAGCTGTGAAAATGCTGGTTCGTCACCATGTGTATATTTATTGGTTCAATCGTGTACATATGAGACGTTTCATTTGTGTTTTATGAAGTCAATAACTATTTTCAGTGCGGTACAATCAATCAAACAATATCTATAATCGATGATAATAAGGATATATATACCCGTTATCATTTTGTTGGGGTTATTATCCTTGTCTGAGCCTTAGTTACAGTATATTTTAATAGCCCATATTTTCATGTCACGTCGAGATTGTTTATGATTATAATATTTCTTATTTGTATTATTCTTAACTGAATCACTGAAAAAGCATTGTTTCCTCATCCATGCATTCTTACTACTACTACTACTATTACTACTACTACTACTACTACTATTGCTACTGCAGCTACTACGGCTGTTGATACTGCTAGTACTACTGCTACTATAACTACTATAACTACTACGTATTCTTCTACTGCTACTACGACTGCTACTACTACGACTTCGACTACGATTACTACTACTTCTATTACTACTACTACTGCTGCTGCTGCTACAGGTACTGCTACTGCTGCTACTGCTGCTACTGCTGATACTGCCGCTTCTGCTGCTGCTGCTACATCTGCTGCTGCTGCTGCTGCAACTACTATTGCTACTACTACTGCTGCTGCTGCTACAGCCGCTGCTGCTGCAACTACAATACAACTACTACTACTGCTGCTACTGCTGCTGCTGCTGCTACTACTACTACTACTAATACTACTAAGACTACTGCTACTATAACTACTACTTATTCTACGACTACGACTACTACTACTACTACTACTATTACTATTACTGCTACTACTGCTGCTGATGCTGCTACAGCTGCTGCTGGTGCTACAACTACTATTACTACTACTACCACTGCTGCTACTGCTGCTTCTGCTGCTTCTGCTGCTGCTGCTGCTATATCTGCTGCTGATGCAACTACTATTACTACTACTACTGCTGTTGCTGCTGCAACTGCAATACTACTACTACTACTGCTTCTACTGCTGCTTCTGCTGCTCTGCTGCTGATGCAGCTGCCACTACTACTACTACTACTACTAGTACTTCTACTACTACTACTACTACTACTACTACTAAAATTAATGTTTATACTAAAGCTACTACTAAAGCTAATACTAATACTATTATTATTTTAATTGTTACCAGAATTAGTGACGAATAATGGATGAACTGCGTAGTTAATGGTAAACAATTTGCATTAACATGATACGTCATGCATGTTTGTTTGCAATGCATTGGTCATGCTTGTAACGTAACCCGAGCTCAACAGTTAGGTAATATTATGATATAATCCAAACAATGCACCTAACGACAAGACAAGTATGGTTGTAAACGAATCTAACATGGTTTATTAAAATACCCAATGTTGATTGGCTATGGGGTGGTATGAAACATGCTGAATAGAACTCTGACGTCAACCGTTACTTTAAGACGTCATTTTAAACGTCAGATGCAATACAGCAACGCAATGAAATGCGTTTTTTTAAGCGACGCTACGTTCCAACGACACATTTAAATAGTTTGAAGCTGTATATTCTTCTCATTTGATGTTGAGAGATAGGCATAAAATGTAAGAGAGTGAGAATTTGTTTGTATTTTGTGCAATCTCTCGACAAAATGTGTTTCATGATGCATAATACTCATTGTTAGATAAGAAATAAATATGTCCAGAAGGTTTATATTGTGCGATATCAAAACCTGTTGTTTGGGACTTCAAGATCTGGGGCAATATAAACCCAACGGATATATTTTGTTTTTTAATTAAACAATTTTGTAAACGATTAAAAGTTTTACTTTACCATTGTCGAACTTATGTCGAGTGTATGTGACGTTTAAAATGACGTCTCAGCGGTTAAAGTGTTTTCTGGCGTTTAAAATGACTTCTTAAGTAACGCTTGACGTACATGACTTCAGATTTCTATATAGCATTTTTCAGACCACCTCAATAGCCAATCGACATTGAGTATTTTAATAAACCATGTTAGATTTGTTGATCTGTGTAATTATGTCAATGCATGTTATGCAACTAAGTATTCACCAAATGGTCAACATAAAATGGAATGAATGAATGTGTATGTATGTATATGTGTTTGTGTGTGTGTGTGTGTGTGCGTGCGCGTGCTTGCTTGCTACGACTATGCTGGAGTGAAGTATTTATTTTATAATTTCATGTAATTTTCTGAATTTAACGGGCAATTAGAACATGTATCATTCTTTATAATATTACTAGATGATATATGAAACCTTTGTGTTATTGCGAGTTGTCACAGCAGATACATTCGATACTGGTATAATGATGGGACACCTATAACAACATATCCCTTATAGCAATACATCACGTATATATACAATACCCCCCTTATAACAACACATGCGAGTTTTATTATAAATGAATCGACGTGGCCACTATCGACGTGGCCACACCACTTATAGACTGTATTGGGCAAATCAACTTTACAGTATATCAATAGTTATTGTGTTAATCCCTTACAGGCTTTATGAAATTTGATTTTCTCTCTCTATATAGTTATCAATTTTGTTCACTTAACTTGTAATATACAGTTAGAAAGAGCATAAACGAATATATACCTTAATGTATAATCGATGTATTGCATTGTTTACAAAGCATTATATGAGCTTAACTTAATAAATACCTTAATGTATTTTCGATTCCCAAACCTTTCAAATTGAAAGTTGATTAAAATCAAACAAACAGTGTAGTCTGCATAGTAATTTGATTTATTGATTATGTTCTGAGCGTCAAATTACCTTATCTGTTCTATAAGCTCGTCATAAACATGGCCGATATCTATCCTTGTCTCTTTTATGTCCTTTGTAGGCGTTATTACCTGTGTTTAAAGGCAGGATAGAGGAGCACAGGCTTGCCAGTCTTACTTATAGTGGTATTTATCATGCGATTGTAGTATTTGCTTTATTTGTTTGAACTGCGAAAATTGTATTGGAAGAGCCTACCGCATAGATTACGCATATCTATCCAAGATAATTTATCAAACTAAAAGGGTAGATCTTCAATATAATACTATTATTAGATAGTACTGCATAGGGTCGTATATTAACCGAACCGTAAAATCATCAACTTTTTCTCATTATAGTAAAACAATACAAATAGCGCAAACGTACAAGCTACTCTTATTTGATAATACTACATTAGATCATATTTTAACCCATCGGGGTAGGGACGTTCAGTTATTGGAGGGGGCCAAACTTTTTGAAAAAGTTATTGACACTCAAAAAGAGTATGTTTCAATTATTAGGTTGAGAGGTGGGAGTGGGGAGTGGGTGGGCAAACTTTTTCACTCAACTTTTGACAAGCAAAAAAACCCACAAATACATATAACATTATATAGGGAAACCAGTACTTTTTGAGCGCCAACCATTTATTTCTTCAAATTATTTGGGAGGGGGTGGGGTGTGCCAAAGCATACTCTGTCCCCACCACACTCTGAACATTGTGGGCCAACATATAACATTATATAGGGAAATAAATACTTTTTGAGCGCTAACCATTTTTTTCTCTTCAACTTTTTGGGTGGGAGGGGGGGGGGGGGGTGGGGGTGGGGGTGGTGGGCGGTGCCAAAGCATACTCTGCCCCACCACTCTGAACATTGTGGGGCAGCCCCCTCTATACACCCCCACCACTCCGGCTCCTACGCCTATGTAACCGATTCCGTATATTCATATTGCTACATGCGATATATTCTCACTATCAAAACAGAAAAATGAGGCAACATATTCTTTGGTCAACACTCCGCGTTGACTATGTTAATTTTGTGTTTATTTATTAAAAGAATATCTCTCCTTAATTAGGGGAACATACTGGCGCATGCGCAGAAATATTGTGTTTTTGGTAACAGAGATTAGTTTCCATTTCAGCAAAGGTCTAAATACTCTGAAAGAATGCACTAAAGTCCCATAAACTAAGTTAACATATGATTAAAACTGTCGTATTTAGGAAACTAACAAGAAAATGCACGGGGTTGTATATAAGTGACTTATTAACTTTAAATTAGCTCGTTAAAATCATAATAGGAAAATTAATGATTAATTTAAGAGACCACAGCACTGCATGCATTTTAAAACCAATGATCAGGTGCATTATATTTGAGATGCAAACTTTAATAATCTCATTTTACTCCCTCTTTGCAGCTATACTACCATGTAAGGTATTTTGTCGTGCACTGTCAAACATATGTAATAGTTGCCGATAAGTCAGTGCGTGTGCGAAACACTACATTGAACGTAATCAATCAAAGCAGATCAAGAGCTATCAAATTATTTTTATGTTGTTCTTTTTCAACATGGATATCAAAATACAATAACTGATTAGGAAGTTTGAAATTTGTCAACATGTGTGGTAGTCTAGTTTATCTTTCGCTTTCAAAAATGAAAACATAATGATAGTGCGTAAACTACTATGACATACGACAGCAATTTCATAATGCTAGTCAAGCATTTAACATTAAACTTGATGACTTTTTCATTATACTCTAAAGAGAAGGAATGAATTAAATTTTGCCTTGCGACAACGGTATGTGACACGTGTGACATCTCGTTAACCATTAAACGAGTCCGTATTGCTTTGTTTATACGTACTAATAAATCTTGAACCGGATATACCGTTGCCTCGTAAAACCCGGAAATTGTGTTCAAATACTATTGTCGAAGGTATTATAGTTAATACTAGAACCATTCCACCCCTTAAACTTAGATCAGGTAGTCTATTGTTAACAGTTTACATCAAACGGCAATAAATCGTAAAAAGTAAATAAAAAAAGAAGAAAAAACAACTAAAACCACCACCACCACCACCACCACCACCACCACCACCACCACCACCACCACCAACAACAACAACAACAACAACACGGTGTAAACAATGGATTGTATGCAAGACGCAAAGTGGTCTTTTTGTCACTGACCGTTCCACTGCGGTTGCCCTATAGTCAACCATTTTATGTTTGTGATGTCATTTATCCTTGTAATTGTTGTCTTCCGAAGCACGTTTTTGGTTGACTGGTCCTTGAATGCTACATTTCCTGTTCGACTTTTATATCTACTTTTACATAACATCTAATAAGAACAGATAACGGTGCTAGCCATCATTACATATTGCCTGCCTACGAGTCCATATTTCACCGTGGTATTTTCTCATAGTTTAATGCGGTATTTTTTCACTATACCATTGCAATTGGAACTGCGTTCAGTTCTGATTGGAAGTATTTTTCTCTACGATACTTTAATTAAAAAATAAATAATAAACACGTCAATAATAATAGACATGTTTATTCAAAGACTTTACTTAAATAGACTCGGAAACTGAGTGGATAAGGTCTTGACTTTAAAGCCGCTCGCTGGCGGAGTATTGTCTAATGGGAAACAGAATCTTACATTCCTGTCCCCATATAACAAAACATGATGCATTAACGAGACATAAAACATCGTTTTATTTTGTTGCTTAACCACGTGTTTAGTTACTTGAAAATGTTTAACAAAATCATCGGTTTCTCAAAGGTCATTCTTTCCTTATATAGCATGCGGGATCGTTTCACAAAAATCAGCGTTTTATTAAAAGTCAGTGTTTTCTTAACCCGTTTTACGATATCGTTTAAAGAAAAAGTGGACGTGATTTAATCAGATACTGATATTTGTTTACTTCCAAGTTGTATATGAAAAGAAAAATATAATAATTTATCTTGACTTATACATTAATCACTTTCATTAATATTTAATGCCCAATGTTTGACAAAACCTTTAATATATTGAAGAAAATGATAAACAACGACACTTCCACGTGAAACCCCGGCATATTGATTATGTACTGGACGTCAAATTCTCATGTAAGCTCATCGTAAACATCGTTTAAATCTATACGTGTCAAAATAATGTCCTCTGTTAACTTTGTAAGCTGAATAACATATGATATAGGAGACAGGCTTCCCAGTTTTACAAAGAGGTGTGTGTATTTATAATGTGATTGTATTTCCATTTTTGTTTGATAAGAGAAATTGAATTGGACGAAAACGCCGAAAAGAGATCATGTTAAATCGTTTTCACCGAAGTGTAGGTGTTTTAATACAATATTCTCGATATGATCTACTCGACCTTGCAGTTTTAAAACGAATACAAAATTAAGAGAGCTGAATGGGACCACATCAAAATTGTGACACCGGAAGGGCTCCTAGAAAACAAGTACAAACCAATATAGAAATAGTTCAAATCTAAGAAGCAGGGAAACCTCGGTACAGTACCTATCAAGCAGAAAGCAACATTATTACAGATTCGAAAGCAAAAGCAGTCATCTGAGTCGAGCAATTTTAGTCGGTATTTACCAGAAATAGTGACAGTTCCTTACCAAACGTGAAAGTACAGAACAACCTTCCAAACATTGGGGCCAACCTTACACATCGAGTTCTCGAACTACCAAGCAGCATAGATATATCTAAGGGCATGGGACCTAACAACATACCAAGCGTAGTCCCAACGACATGTGCGGATGAACTGTTTCCTGAACTAAGAGTAATTTTAACTCTCGCTGAACACAGGAACACTTCCATATTACTTGAGCAATGCCCACATTTCACCTATCTTTAAGAAGATTGACAGGCACATAGCCGAAAACTACAGGCTTGTTTTATTTCCTTACCATGTGTATCATGTACAATTCTTGAACATATTGTTGATACAGTTCGATAAATACATAACTCGTACTAAACTGAATTATGGTTTTCTGTCAAGCTTCCCTACTGAATCTCAACTACTATTCACTTACAATCTTTCTATAAAAAACACTGTCCCTCACGACAATATTCACTGCTACGGAGTGCAAGGACAACATCTTACACTGACGCCGAAATTAAAATATGATAGAAAATCAGGTCACTAACAATTATACATGCTTGTGATCAATATATCCAATACACTAGTGAAACAATATGGAATTTCTTTCTTCATAAAAACGGCTAGGCAGTGGAAACACCTCCACAAAAGCAGTCAGAGTTCTTACGCAACGTAAGTGGCCATTCCAAAAGAAACGAAACTCAAAATTACCGGTTTTAGAATTACAGAATTTATTTCGGCAACCCGTCATAGAAATAAAATGTAAATATAATGACTGCATTCTACATGTTGATCTTTCATTGAAGTACATTTTGGTTTTTCATACCAAATGAAATATAAAAGTATCGAATTCAATCTTTATTTTTGTTTTGGAATGAATAATAGATTTTACTTCATCGAGAAGTGTGAAAACTATTTTCACGAATGCGAAGCATGAGTGAACATATTGAAGTTTGATCACTTCGAGATGAAATACAATCTGTTATTCACGACAAAATAACACATTTTCTGTATATGTTACGCTTTATAATCAAAGTATACTGCAGTATGCAGAAAAAAAATGACGACGTCATTGGCTTACTATGAAACTACAGCTCATTTCCTTAAACCAGTTACAGTCGAATGATATATATTAAACAGTTTATTTTCTAAACAAATACAACAATAAATTGTTTTTGATATTGAAAACAAAGTAGTCCCTGCAGTGAAAAATAAAACTCTATATTTCACACGTATGGAATACAACTTTTATTTCATTGCTAAAATCCACTATTTCACTGCTAAGCATAAAATAAAAGGCATTAATGTACGCGTTACAACACTTGAAGGTGTGAATAACACCATAATAAAAAAAAAGTAAGACAAGAATCATCAACCCACAAAAGTAGAATAAGCTTCACTAGCATAGTACTCGATCGACAAAGATCGCCGACCCACAAAGTAAATGCTCGATAAAGACATGCGTCCTATATCAGGACTATTAATAAAAGCACGAACAATTATGACAATATAATACATTTGAACAAAATCTTTAAACAACTTGGAAGCACTATAATTACGGTCGATGATACATTACACTCGAATGATTAAATACGCTAATTATGATCTTTAACATAGTTATTGTATCTTTAAAATGTCAATGCATTCAGTCATTCTGCGTTCCATTTGTATGTTTAAGCCTTTTGTATATGGTTAATACTGAAAGTATTTGTCGTAATGGTTAACATTTAAAACGTGAACAAATGTTTAAAATGCATTGCCGATAAAATGGCGAGAGTGTGAAGTGGAGAGAAGATAATGCATTACGTATAATAAATCATATCAGGTTTACAATTCGCCTGGACGATTTGTTTAAGTTAATGTCTATGTTTACAAAACACGGATTAGTTTTCACCCATTACGATTCACGAAATTAACATCAATATGTATTGTAATTTAAACAGACACTCCTATTGTATCTTCCAAATGGCATGACGTGATGACATGTTAGGTTTTACTATAAATTATCTGTACAGATTAAGTGCTAACCATGAATAATTTGAATTGAATGGTGTTTTACGTCAGTTTAGGACATGTTAGGCCATATATGACGGTCGATGTTTTTGGTGCAGTAGAGGCAGACCATCGCATTTTTCTTGGGTAGAACCGGTTCTGTATACCATCCCGTCTTCCGTAAGAATCGACACGTTCCCAGTTAACAAGCCGCGATCCAAGTGGAATTCGAACGCGTAGCGGTGAGAGACGAGAACGTTTTAAACAGAATACGTTTCGTAATACTAGTATGCTATATAGTGTAAAAAAATTGCCAACGTATTCATCTTCAAAATACGCGATGTTAGCTTGTATGGTACTATAACAAACACGTTCGATATTTAAAATTGATTATAGTTCGAAATGCATGACAACTGTGCTATGTTGGAAGGAAGTATTTTAATCCGTCGTGCGACTATGGCATTCGACTCATATGGCAATCCTTTTAACTGCTACACGTGTCTGTGCTTCTATCGTGATATGTATTTAAGCAGCAGGCAAGGTGTCAGTCACTCATGGAATCAGACGTTTGTCTATAAAAAGTATTTACAGCATAGCAGTGTATCTATGAACATTTTAAAAAGGACATAACAATTCTGTGTAAGACCATCGTTTCAGTCTGTGCATGTCTAATAACCA
Source organism: Cyrtodaria siliqua (assembly GCA_037043455.1). Lineage (NCBI taxonomy): Eukaryota > Metazoa > Mollusca > Bivalvia > Adapedonta > Hiatellidae > Cyrtodaria > Cyrtodaria siliqua. The sequence continues at coordinate 273,328 of JAWPHD010000123.1, read as the reverse complement.
CATTAATTCATATTTGCTTGCGTCTAAATAGCAAATTAGAAACATTAAAATATTTCTAAATATGAATTGAAATACAAATATTAGACCTTTTGACAGTTAAGTATATAACCATTCGTAGTTTAACTTGGTGAATGTCCAGCCTTTGATAATGTACTAGTATACGCATATTTATACCTATGATGCAATTGGTAATCGTTGTTTTGAATTCGATTTTTTTTTTGGGATAAATTTATTTCTGGAACAAAATTTCGCTGTTTATACCAGGATGTCTGATTGATTATATAAGTGTCCCAGTTACCTTAGTAACATTTATTGGTGCCTCTGTATGTTATCTATTATTTGCGGTTTATTTTGTCCGTCTGAAGTTTTTTTAATCTATCCTCAACAAACATAGTAATTTAAAAGAGTACGGTTCCCAGATTCATTTGTTACACCCCCCCCCCCCCACCCCCCACGCCCACCCCCCACACACACACCGCTCCATCTCTCTCATTCAAACCTATGGTAGTTTAACTAGGAAAACATGAACACGTCCATATGTTATAATATTTCATTTAATTAAATGCAAGTGATACTGGCTTACTAATAAATGGACGTGTAGTTTGTACGTTTAGATAGCAGATTTCCACGCGTGTCCCTTTAACTAATGGGCAAACCAATAATAATAATACTCTAATAATAGTTTTAATGTTTCGAATGTAAAATTGGTGATATAATCGCCGGGTGACACACAGGTCATAAATACCATGTCTTTACCACGTTATATTGCTCTATGAAAGAGCCAATCTAATGTTAACGTCAAAACATGAGATTTATTGTAAGTACATTTGTCACCTAATAGGAACTTATACCTACCTGAGAGAATATAATAAATTCAAAACAAAACAGATATTAACTGGTATTGCATTCCCGAACCCAAATTGGCAACCAATAAAGTATTTTGATATTCAACCTATGTTTAAAGTTTTTAATCGAACAAATAAACATTCACACGCCATGCCATTATGCATTGTAATGGCCAGTTTGAAGGATTGAAACCCAGTAATTTATATTTTTCTTGAAAGAATTATTTACACAAGCTTTGAATTCATGGAAAATGTCAATAACTATGCAGCAACACTACCATGTGATAATAAAAAGGTACATACAAATAATCATAACTTCGTGGATGGTCTCCCTTAGAGGTAAACACAATGTGTAAGGCCCTTAAAATCATTTATGTGCTTAACAGTATTTAATGAAAGATTTTCTGAATTGTTTTTGTTATTTTATATTTAGTTGAAATTGGAGTACACAGTAACAGAAAGACTCAGATCATATCAGCCTTATCATATAAAACATTTCTTTTTAACTACCTAACTTCATGGACAAATAAATGTTGTTTTCTTGTATAATCAAATATAATCTACCTAAATATGTATTCTGTGCTATTCTAATTTTCAAGAAATGTTTAGTTTTAAAGTTGAATTTGTTACAGAGAATAAAAAAAAACATGAACCAAAACTTCAAATTTTCATTGTCTTAAGCTTAATAAACCGTTACTGTAAAAATGGATATAATTATGTGTAAGAATTGACCAAAACAACAACAAAATAATTATGTAAAAAGAAATCCCCAAAAAACAACAGGTTAAATGTATGAGTGTACCGGCTTCTTTAATAATATATTATAAGACATCGTTAAGTTCAAAATACAAATATGGTTCCTCAAACGGGATACTGTCACGTGAATGATATATTATAAGAATATTTCGTTGGTATCCGGTGATAATCGGGAATTCCAACACGAGGTATAATTGTTTTTATCGGACTACTAACCTTGTGCATATTTAGTCATGCAACTGTGTTGTTGATATTAGCGCACGACTTTTATCTCCCCCCATGTGTACGATCAGGATTTCCATCACCCGTGTTAATGCGGATAACGTTATCCGGTATGCAAGAAAAATGAAATTCATCTAGACTCTAGTACATGCTTTTATTCGTTTTCTAATATCTTTCGATTATCATTAAGTCTATTATAATACAAGTCAGTCCTTTAAGTTCGGCTTTAGTAAATGACTTGATGTTTTAGTTCTTTGTGAGTATTTGAAATTATGATCCAAATAAGACGAACAAATAGGTGCGCTGACCACATTAGGAAAACATTAAATTAATACATGGTATAAAGTATTGGTTTAATGGATTTACGCCTTTTATTAATAGAAAATAAATGCTAATATGTGTGTCGTTGTATACTTTTTACATAATTTAACAGCCGATACGTTTCAAAAGAAAAACAAACTTATCATGAAGACAATTTCCGAAAATTAAATTTAAATGGTTTAGCTTTAGTTCTATCCATCTGACTATACATCAGAACAATCAGATATATTTGCACCAAGACGGCATTCCCTTTGATCGTTCAGCTGTATTTCATTTCTGTGTGTGATGTTTGAACTACTGATGTATTAGAGTTTCAAGCCGTAATATAAATTTGATCAACTGATTTAACTCTGGGGAAACAGCTCCCGTCTCAATTGTATTACAAAATGTACAACTGCGTGGAGAAAAAATTGTATTCTTTACAAAGCAATAAAATACGCCGCTGCTTTTCCAGGTAGATGGGTCAAATCCCCCAAATGCATGTTCAGTTTGTCATTTTTGTCATGCTCATTAAAGGTCTCTAAGTGAAAAATGGAGTGTTTAACTCAGAATTTACCGAACTCTGAAATTCTGCAGGTGAAAAGGGTCTGGACCCATTCTGCATATTTTGATCTCGATGTAAATGGGCCTGGAATGGTCATTCCTGTTATCTATAACTGTTTTTGTGTTGGTGCACCGTAAACTCTCTTTCTCGCCTTTCAATCCCTGTTATTGAACAAGCCTTTTATAAACATGAGAAAAGATAAATATAAGAAAAGCAACAAACAGTGGTAGCTAACCTCCTTATTTTTAATCAGATACAACCCTTAACACATTTAATTTCAGATTTTGACACGTTTTAATCGAACTTGTAATTGGACGACGATTCAACGTTTATTTTATATCTTATTGATCTACATATATCGAATTACAGTTCACCAGTTCATGTACTATGTCCCTTTTATAACGCTTATCTTTTAGATACTAGTATTTTTATATATGAATTGAATTGGATTTTATAGTCGCACCAACAGCTAAGGACATATGGGAAGTTTCCAGCTGCCATTGGTGGAGGAAGACCCAGGTCACCCTCCGGGCATTTTCGTGCACGGGCGAGCACATGGGTAACCACCGACGTTCCGTAAGCCAGCATGATAGCTTCCTCACATAAAGATTTCTAGGCCCATGAGGGCAAGTGATTTCAAGTTAGAGACTCCAACCACTCGGCCACGGACGCCCATGTATTTTTTATATACTCAGTATATTTAAAAATGTTACATGTTTGATTTTCGATTATTTGTAGTCCTCTGTTTTTGTTCAAATCAAGATTGTATTTTATGTTAGTACACCAGTCTTTTTGTCAAAAAGTTTAACATGTGGCGATAATCAGTTGTATAAGATGGTCTCTACCTCTTTCAGTTAAAACGCATTTTGCACGAGGACTCTTTAACATCTTTAGAAATTCTAAAAATACCAAGTGTTGCGTTTTCAAATGTATTGAGGGTACTTGATGATCTAAGCAGAATGTAAATAGGATATGAAATATGATTTTTTGTTTGAACGAGCTTCCGTTTGGAATGCAATGAATTATATGTTTATTGATAATGGACAAGAATATAAAACAAAGATTGCTATGTATATATTTAATACTAATGGTATAGTGGCATGTTTTGATATGCCATATTAGTATTTGATAGGATCGAGTTTAAGACGAATCAAAGGACGTTAAGGTTTAAGTATTCTACTATGGTATCACATTTATAGGATATATATACAGAGCTTTACAATTATCTTTAGAGATGGGAGTTCCTACAAAACAAAATTAGTCATATTTATTGGGTGGTGTATTTATAAATAATTCTAATGAGGTTGTTGATATTTAGAATTATTCCTACGTCATTTGAGAAACAGATATATAAAAATCGATTACCGAGTGTTCTTTCAAGGGTCTTTATTCAACCTTTTATTAAGTTATTTAAATATACAATGAGATAGAAAAGGATTGACGCACCTTAATACATTAATCAACAAACAACATGCTTACGATATTTTTAAACGGAATGACTTTATCATAACAAAAACCAAATGTTGGATTTAATTCAATGTTTATTTAAATGACATGTAATTAAAATGATACTTAACCGGCTTAATCCCATTAAGATTAAATTACAGATAGACGAACAGTCGGCCAGTGGGATAGGGCTTTGTAATAACTGCCATCTTCGGGATGGTTAAAATTATGTACTATTGATTTTATGAATATTGCGTTCTGCTCAACCCGGTGATTGAGGGGGTGAGAGGTAGCTAGCATATTTCACTACCGTTCATGAACAGTCTCAGTCAAACCGAGACTGCAATATTTCGTATGTGTCGTGTTCGGCCGTTTCCAAAGGCCCACTCTTATACTCTTGCATATATGCCTAATAATAAAGAACGTTGGCATATCAAGTCAAGTGTTTTTATCTCAATATATACATTGCAATAAGTTTCGTTTTAATTTTACTCGTTAGTCCATTAATAAATCAATGGTATTAAAAGGAGGAAATATACGTATTGTTGCATATTGGTTTGGATTCACATGCTCAAACGGCTGAAATATATGGCATGAACCACTGAGAACATGTTATTCTTCTTATGCCTAAGGTTAGGTTTATTTTTAACGTTTATATATCCAACCCACATGTTAATCGTCCGAATATTGCCCAACAAGAAAACCGCGGGATTCTTTAAATCAGCGTTGAAAGCAATGCCTATTTGTATTGGTTGTAAACTAAAAAGGTCGTTCTGAATCATCATTTTAACACGATTTTGATCAAATTCACTTTGACTAACGAAAGAAGTTCAATAATATGTGTTGCTTCCAAGAAAAAAAAGTCTGATATACCTCTATATGACATGCGTCCAGTCAAACATCACTTTATACTGTCTTATTACAGGTTTTCCTGTAGCCTCGTCTGACGAATGGTGACGTAATATAGGAATATGTTCATCAGTAAGAGTAGGGCAGGGATTCATATGTATCCATTTCCTCTCTCTTGGTTTGGCTTATAAAAATATGTAACGTGTTTATGTGGCGTTAAACAAAAATAAAAATTGTTATCCTTTATTGAACAAAATCAGGGCGCTTAGTCGCTTTTTCATATAGTCAACACCGACTTCCGTGACATAGTTGTTCCAGCGATGAATTATTACCTAACTCGTTCTGCGGATACGTTCGCCCCAATCGGGATTACTTTTTCTACCGACCTTTACCAATTACCCGCCCACTTAAACAACAGGTTATTGTCAGTGTGTCAGTGAATAGAAATGCAAAAAACATCGTAAAATATGTAAACATATATATTAAAAGGAGGAAATATATGTAAGAGGAAGCTCAAAAATAAGAGCCCCTGGAAAATCAAAAACAAAAGCCCCTATAAGTTAGATATTGTTTGCGACAACTATCGTCTTGGTAGAATGAAAGGATCCAGATTTGCAGGTCAAACTCTGTCAACGCAGCACTCATAGGATGACAACCGTTACGAAAAAAAAAAGAAATCTTAGAACATTTACTTTTCACAATCCATTTGGAATAATTCGACAGTGTTTTTAGAAATGATTTCTAAATCCTCAAGTTTGAATGAATATTACAACGTTTGTGTATAGAGATATTACAGGAATAGTCTACAAACCCTTCTTAATTATCACTGGACATATTTTAACAGTTGCTTATCAGGAATGATCATTTTACCCTAGACTATTAAGTTTGTTAAAATAAAATTCCAGGGGTGAAATATGACCTCAGTTAACCCGGAGGTCCAATGTTTGTACATAGAGCTAAAACAAGTGAAAAAACGTTCATTTTTTAAAAATTTAATGATGTCCCGGGTAGTATAAAAGTATATATATATATAGTATAAAATGACACCGACAATATACTAATATTGGCACGATACAGAGAAGATCATCATGTCGCTTGCGCAGGATGACACGCAAATTCTCGAAGCGTACCATATTGTTTATAAGGACACACGGCAAACTTTATTTTTTTAAAAACTCACGGCGTCTCGCTAGTTTGTCTGCATAACTTGCAGTTGTTCATTCATTAATAATAATTATAAGAATAATATTAAGCAATTTGTTTTTGCATATTATTAATTTTTAATATTATTGAACCAATAATATATTATAATTTATAGTATAATTAGACGAAATAGTGAATACCTAAAATGTGATTTATTTAAATTTAACCAGGGTAAAATAAAAATGATACTGGATATATAAATTGAGACACCCATTTCAAACACTTCAATATTGCCGTGTGTCCCCTTAAAGAAATGGAAAACCGGGTTCTAATATTTACTTTATATAGACATACTATTCTACACTGTAAACTATTTTCTTCCACAGAACCATCGTACATATTTGGGCAGTTGATTTTCCGGGTTTTATAAGTGTACCTTAATAGAGATATATAAGGCCAATTCCAAAAAGAGCCATTTTACACACTTTGACAGTTTCCCCCCATAAACGTTCAGTACACCTTAGACTTTCAAATTTGTTCAAAGTACAGTAGAAATGATGCAGCCATTTACCTGTCGTTTACACTAAGTACATGGTAAATCCGGTAGCTTTTTTATTATATGTACAATACGTTGTTGATAAATTATTTATCGCTGTCCAACAAGGCTATATTTGCAAATATACTACATATAGGAAATATAGAAACCTTAGTGAATAACCTAATTACATCATCACATTTATTCTCCTCGTCTGCTTTATGGCTATTTATCAATAAAAGGCGAAACATACATCAACATTTGCGAGTTATACAAATTCGTTCTGCAAATCGCGCCTTCATATTTTCCGCAAATAGCGTTAGTTAAGCAGGTACTAGTCGCAAAACACCATATATTATACATGTGTCGATTGAAGCCTGAGAATTTCTATGATAACGTTGTCTGTCTGTTTTATTAGAGACGCCGAAGAGAAACGTAAATTCCATTACGTGGTCACGCCTTAATTCCATTAAGCGATGGGAAAGCTTGTATTAGCAGGATTTTATAACGGATATTTCGACAACAAAACAGGTTTAAACACATTTTTTACTGAAAAAATGCGATAACCTGTTTAAAACTACCTATGAATGTTTTAATTTTAAATATACAAACGCTTTAAGCCGAAATTAAGGTTTTATTTCATACTCCAGCCAACCCCGTTTTCGCTTCTTGGAGAAGGAGTTGGATGGGGTATGAAATTTAATACTCGGACCACGTAATGCATATATCTAAACCAGTCTGATTAGTACACAACACGTCTTGAATCAAACATTGTTTGTATATAGATATATCTGCCCGTAGGTATCAGTTAAATTAAGCCATCGTCTTCAAAGATCTTCGTCCAAATACTCTTATATTATGTTCAAGGCTGGGCGAAATGCTATATTAAACTGATTGCAGGCAATTATTCGGATTAATATATCGAACAAAGATCATTGTATGATTTTTGAAATGGCATGAATTGTTCATTGATATATTTAAATACTGTATTCAAAAGATTTTGTAATTACGGATAAGTTCTAACTAGCCCCACACCGGTGTCATTTATATATTAAACATTGACATAATAATGATATTCCACTTCGGTTAATTCAGAATACTTAATAATTCAAATTAAATGGAAACACACCCAAACCGTAATTAATTTGTTTTTGTCATACTGAGAATTCTATTATAACTTTATGTACACAGAATAACTCTTTGATACACTTTTTGACTACTATAATATTTCGGACGTCGATAAGTGCGTGCGTTATGTTCTATAACTATCCGAATGGGAAGTGATATCGGCACTCACACATGACGTTTATTCCTTACAATGTTAAAGTATCATGTTGTGCACAATCTTATAGAAAATTAATTACACCACTATAATGGAAATGGTCTTTAATTGCTATACAACTAATCGGGTAAAGCAGGTCATTGTCACGTGTCAGTTCATTTTCCATATTCATAACTTTCAAAAAAAGATTTGTATATGATTTTGATTTATAGGCTGATAATTCAGTTAAGTTTTGACTGTTAGACAATTTATCATTTAGTCGGAATGTATACAATGGTAACCATGTTATACATCTGTGTATGGTTTTCTTTTCCATATACATTGTATAGTGCTGAGTTGAGAGGGGTTGGAAGTTTCAATTCGTTTGCCTATAGTATACTTTTATTATTGGTTTTATAATTCGTTTAACAAGCAACACATGCTTGTACTACAACGATATTATGTAATATCCTTACAAAACACTGCAATCAATTTCAGCCCGTATGTATCAGTTAAATTACGAATTCAGAGTATTTAATCATTCAAATTAAATGGAAACATACCCAAATCTTAATCTAAACAGGCCATACTGAGCATTCTGTTATAACTTCATGTACACTCAGTAAATATTTTTCATAGATTTGTATAATAGCTCTATAATTTATTACAATACCACTACAGTATCGATACAATCGCCGTGTAATATAAATAATACCACTACAACACACTTAAATATACTACATTGTCACTACAATATAATACAATCACAATATACTATACAATATCACTTACAAATCACTTAAATATGCTACAAGATTACAACTATATACTACAATATCAATACAGTATCACTTAAATATACTACACGGTCACTATAATATACTACAATATCAATACAATATACGATATCACTTAAATATATTACACGGCCACTACAGTATACTACAGTATCCACACACTGTACAATATCATTTAAATATACTACACGGTCACTACAATATCAATACAATATACAATATCACTTAAATTTACTACACGGTCACTACAATATACTACATTATCAATGCAATATACAATATCACTTAAATATACTACACGGTCACTACAATATCAATACAATATACACTATCATCTAAATATACTACATGGTCACTACAATATACTACAATATCAATGCAATATACAATAGCACTTAAATATACTACACGGTCACTACAATATCAATACAATATACACTATCATCTAAATATACTACACGGTCACTACAATATACTACAATATCAATGCAATATACAATATCACTTAAATATACTACAAGGTCACTCCAATATACTGCAATATCAGCACAATATGCAATATCATTTAAATATACTACACGGTCACTACAATATCAATAAAATATACGTGTAAAATATACAACTATTCTACACGGTCACTACAATATATTACAATATCAATGCAATATACAATATCACCTAAATATACTACAAGGTCACTCCAATATACTGCATTATTGTATACTTTCATATTGTCCCGTTTAGTTTGCATTGAGCTAAGCGTGCAATATTCTACGATATTGCACGCATTCATATTGCACGGGAACGTTTGCTCGTGCTTGCTAAGAGCCGCGAAATAGAAATAAGGAACTACTTTCAAATAAAAATAACGGAATCCTTCCTATAGTGTCAACAAAAAAATACGTGTTTTTTTTCAACCTTTTATGGCAAAAATTGATAAAATAACTGAAATGGTCACTCACCCACTGTTTTTAACGTTATCGAATGGTAAACAAACTTTAGAAAATGGCTTGTTGTTTTTAATGACGTCATCCGACGTCGACTTCGTTTTCGCGCAAAATAATCATCCACACAAAATGAAACTGAATGGCAAGATAGGAATACCATCAAAAGCTATAAAAATAACACAAATACAATGAAAAGTAATAGTCATACAATTAACATTGATCGAAAACAATATGAAAGTATACAATAAAAAGGTTATTGAATTTGTATGGCTAAATATTACTTGGAACTCGTTGTTTTGGCGCAGGACGACTCGCAAGCTCGTCGTCCTTTGCCAAAACAACGCGTTCCAAGTAATATTTAGCCATACAAATGCAATAACCTATAATATCAGCACAATATGCAATATCATTTAAATATACTACACTGTCACTACAATATACTACAATATCATTACAATATACAATATCTCTTAAATATACTTCAACTACAATCTCATACGATATCTGCTTCATCAGATGTATCTTCACTTACCTGTATGTCTTTAAGTATGGAGTCGGTAATAACCCCACGCGACAGCAGTTTGTTTGCCAAGTCATCTGTCCATTTAACGTTCTTGGTAAGAAAGTGACGGTGCTGCTGAAGTATCTCTCTCTGCTTGTTGTTCATCTTCACCAACCTCCACAGGGCGACACAGTATCACTCTGACGAACTAGTTTTTATTATTACTGTATCTGAGATAAAGAGTATCCTCTCGTCGATGTTGAACACTAATTTAAATAATAAAAAGAAATTTCAAATTATTTTATTTTGTTTTAATCTTGTATTTCTCATTTATTACAAAATTAGCACCTCTAGAGCAATATTCGAAGGAAGTTTGACTTCTGTAAATATAAAGGCAAATTAATCTAAAATATGTAAGCAAAACAACTCATATTGAAGACGTGTAAGGTATAATGCTTATTTGCAAGTCCTATGCATTGTTCTGGCGATATGTGCTCCGAAGTAACGCACGTTTTTATTTAAAGCACTCATCACAGGTACATGTTCATAACTGATTTTACGTCCAATTGATTTTTTAAAAATATTTTTTGTTTTCCATGATTTTATTGACAAAATCAGAAATGAGAAATAAAAGCACTTCCCTTTTTATTGTTCGAATACAATATTTGTTTAAACATAACGTATTTGTTCAAATACCATATTCCAATACATTCTTACAAGTATTTTTATAAATATCACACAGCATGATCGATACGGAGGTCTTATCTGTATGACACAGGACATAAGTGTGTCGACGAAATGCGATAAAATCTACCTTTAAACTATCAGCTCGCCAATTAGCGTTGGTATTTTACACCAATTTAAATGTATAAAGGCTCACTAGTTATCTGTATAAAGATCAGTTTACGACAAAATGCATCATTGAGGGATCGGGGATAAAGCGATTGTGTGTGTTTTGAAGAATGTCGAGATCACGTCAATATTAACGTTTATGACATGAATGGAGGAGTGCTGAAAGTAACACGGTTGTGTATGTGACGTCTAGTTCCTTGTTAAGATAACTAAACAGGCCAATGAATAACCAATTATCGTTATATCCAATCTTCATTTTCATATTTACTACTTACCATAAGTATTTTGCTTAACAGCAATGTTTAATGGATAATTCCAAAATGCAATGTGCGTTATTAAACATCGATAACATGCATGATTCAAAAAGGTGTAAAGATTTTATTTTGTTATTTATTTTCTCGATATAATTAGTCCTACCTAAAAAAACACAATCAACGCTGTTATCTAAATGATCTCAAATAATCAGCAATGCTATCTAAACCAATCAGTCTGCTTTCTAAACAAATCCGTAATGTAATCTAAAACGAATTATTAGAGTTTGCATGTGTACTTATTTAAGCATATGATTAAAGTGCCGTATCACGTAGCCCGTGCCAGGCGTACGTGTGTAACCGACACACGGCGCAGTTACCATTGATATCCATATATATGTACTCATACGATATACCCACACGATAACTATCACGATACATGTATATATGAACTCACACGATATACCCGCACGATTTATATGTACTCAAACCTCTACCTAATATCGTTTTAGTTCAGCAAAGACGATTAATATATTAATCAACTATTGAACTACTTTCAAATTGATAGATATGAACTTTTAAAACAAATGCATATACATACGCATTATAACATATATCGAATAAATAAACGATACAACAATTGTGTTTATATTGTTAACATATTGGTAAACTTGTTTTATAGATAGTCTTGTCTTTGTTGACCATAACTTTCACTTAAATCAAAACTGGTTAAAAAATATAAATAAACAAGAAATGCCATAGTAAGTGACAAATGCCCCCGAAGTGACCTTTAAGTGTGACCTTGACCTTGGAGCAATATGAAACCAACAGATATATTTAAAAATAATTTAAAAATAATAATAATAATTATTAAAAAAAAAAAAAAAAAAAAAAAAAAATGAATAAATCAATAAAATTAAAAAAATATATTTAAAAAAAAAAAAAAATATTAAAAAAAAAAAAAAAAATTAAATAAAAAAAAATAAATCACGATTTGACCTTTGACCTATGTGTGACCTTGACCTTGAAGCTACAGACCTAGATTTTGCGCGCGACACATCATGTTGTTGTGGTGAGCACTTGTGTCAAGTTAATTCAAAATCCGTCAAGAAATGTCAGTTATTGACCGGACATGATTTGACCTTTGACCTCAAGGTGTGACCTTGACCTTGGAGCGACGGAACTGGATTTTGTGCGCGATTTGTCGTCTGGTTGTGCTGAGCACTTGTGTCACGTTATTTGAATATCCGTCCAGGAATGCCAGAGTTACTGACTGGACACAATTTGACATTTGACCTCTAAATGTGACCTTGACCTTGGAGTCACTGACCTGGGTTTTGTGCACGACACGTCGCCTAGTTGTGGTGAGCAATTGTGCCACGTTATTTGAAAATCTGTCCATGAATGTCAAAGTTATAAACGGACACGAAAGCACTTTGTTTTGACCTTTCACCTCTAAGTGTGACCTTGACCTTGGAGCCACGGACCTGAGTTTTGTGCGCGACACGTCGTCTAGTTGTGGTGAGCAATTGTGCCAAGTTATTTAAAAATTTGTCCATGAATGTCAGAGTTATTAACCGGACATGAAAGCACTTTGTTTTGACATTTGACCTCTAAGTGTGACCTTGACCTTGGAGCCACATACCTGGATTTTGTGCGCGACACGTGGTCTTGTTGTGGTGAGGAATTGTGTGAAGTTATTTGAAAATCCGTCCATTATTGTCAGAGTTATGAAGCGGACACGATTGTACAGACGAACGGGGACGAACAGGGACGAACGGACAGACAGTGCGACTACTATATGCCAACCTTCGGGGGGATAAAAACGGTTTCTCGATTTGTTTTTACGTATTTCAATAGTCAAATGTGTTCGATATAATAAAATAAATGATGCATCCTCCTGAGGGTGACAGTGGATATTGTCAACCTGAGGAAAATAAAGTTGACGTTGTAGACGATACACTATACAATGTTTCTGCATAAGATTATTTTCTGTTCAGTTCTGCAATAAAAACGCGAGTGCTTAACACTTTCCATGTCATCATTTTCACAGTTACCACTGAATGTGTAATTCACACCGTAAAAGGTTTATAATGACTAATGAAATAACACAAAGTGTGATTATGCAAAGTTTTCAAAAATTAAAACTGGAATTTGAATTAAAAAATGATCAATACAAGCATCATGTAATATATTTCACATTTCCTTCAAACCATTTCGATTTTAAGAATTACCTATGTTACTATTGCTCACTATTACGTGGTCCGAGTATTAAATTTCATACCCCATAAACCCTTTCTCCAAGAAGCAAAAACGGGGTTGGCTGGGGTATGAAATAAAACTTTTATTTCGGCTTAACAAGTTTGCATATTGTAAAATTAAAACATTTAATAGGTAATATTAACAGATAATCACCTTTTTTAAAATAAAAAGATGTTTTTAAACGTGTTTTATTGTCGAAATAACCATTATAAAATCCTGCTATTATAAGGTTTCCCATCACTTAATGGAAATAAGGCGGGACTACGTAAGTTTTAATTTCGAACTTCATCTAAAAGGTATGTTTTGACAAAGTCTTTGGATTTTACTACCCGACTAGGTCAATGCGAGTTTAGTTTAATCCATTTTTAGGTTATATTATAAGTGCTAAAATAAACAAGACGTTCGATGAGAATGTGCCATGTTTGAGTTGAAGAAGAAACCTATAAATGCAATTATAACACAATGAAAATAACAAAACTAGTAAACACGTTCTTTAAATAAATTGGGTCAACTATTTATTTAAATATCACAGTATAGGTATAGTTTTCAGAGGCATTTATATGTACAGATAGTGTTAATAAAAGTATACAGTTTCGAACAGCCATGCTACATTACGTTGTCCCGTGTTGATTCCATTAAGCGATATGGAAGCTTATATTAGCCAGATTTTATTACGATAAAACATGTTTAAAAACATTTTCACTGACAAATAATCGATAACCTGTTTAAAAGTATCTATTAATGGTTTAATGTTACATAATGTAGGCCTTTAAAACCGAACTAAAGGTTTTATATCATACCTCAGATGACCTCGTTTTCGCTTCTTGGAGAAAGAGGTGGATGAGGGATTAAAGTTAGTACTCGCACCACGTAATGAGGTAGAGATACAGCAGGAGGCAATCGAATCTCACAACGGATACATAAACTGAAAAGACACAGACAGAAACATTTGGTTTTCAACTTGAAATCAAAATCAAATTAAAAATGTTTGAGAATCGTGGAGAACAATTTAACCTTAAAGTGTTTTATTTCCTATTTATAATGAATGTTTCTAAGGGGAACATTTGATTTACATTGCATATGCTCCATAGCATATTCTCGAATTTTAACCCGATCCTGTTATAATTTGTATAGGCATACTCGTATTAAATAGACAATTATACATATACACTCTTCCGCATTGCATTGTTTTCATTATCGGTGGATTATATGTGCATGCAAGTACAGGTATCTTTAATTAAACATAATACTTAGGCTTCATATAGGTGAGTCGACAATATTTAATATTTACGTTTCACACGTCTTATTCTATTTCTTACAAACGCATATTGTCTGGCTTTTAACTTTATAAATAATGATCTATTGACCCTTGATCAATTCAGATCGAATTGTAATCTCCCTGTGTGACCCGCTGATATAGAATAATCGATGACTCCATATCCCCGAAAACTCAACAGTCTAATAAATATACTGAAATGAAAAAGAAACTCGGGAATTTCGTTACGGCCATTTGAAGGAAAAATGCAAGAGTTTGGTAGTAATCAAACCAAGAGGATATCATTCTAGTATTTTCTTTGAAAAGAATATTTATTTTGCAACCTGAGAAAATGTTTTTTAATTTATTCCGTTAATATAGAACATGTTAAAAGGTTTAGAAATATCGAGCTGTTCTTAATATATGTATCCCTTAGTAAAAGGCAATATTATTGAAAAAAGAATGAATGTAATTGAGGATATGCCGCGACAAGAAATATATTATTTATCGGTTATTTAGCAGCAATGTATCCATATGGTATATGGTACATACATTATTGTATGATTAAATTCTCAATTGGGAGAGCAGAGAGATACTTTTAAAAACAACATATGTATTGTATGGGGTCTAAAATGTATCTAAACTTATCTTCGAATAAATGTTAAACACAATAAAACGGTTTCATTTTCTATTTGTTGGAGAATATAGCTTGGAGGGATTTCTTATTTATACTGTCAATAAATACTGAAGCAACAAACACAAACAAGAGCTAAAAAGTAGAAGACTTATTTTAATGTAAATTTGCCAAAACACGTTACAAAAATGGATTATTCAATTGTAATAGAAATATAGAAAAAATAGTTTTTTTGGCAAATGTCAAGTTGATATACAAGAAATCAATAAAGAAAAGGAAACGGTCTTTCAACTGAAACAAATTAGAAAGAAGTATTACTCTAAACGCCGCGAGTTTTTGAGATTTTTATTAAAAGAAAACTGCACAATACTATTTTTTCCTTCAGATGAATTTAGTTTATATTTTATAAATATGTTTAAGGATATAAAAGTGTCAGTTTCAGGAGAAACTGATGAGTTGAATAATACTCATCAATTTAGTTCTGGCTAAGCAATATTTGAAGAACTAGATAAACAATAAGAGAAGTAGAGTCCGTAATTAGAACATGAAAGAAGCTTCAAGTTTCAGGTATGAATACTTTCAGGTTATTAACCGTATGAAAGTACCTATCCTTTTGATAAAGATTTCGATAATAACTACAAGAGAATATCTTTAGAAATATATACGGGGAAACGTTTTACAAGTGTAAACAATTTGGTTTTATAAAAGGGAAATCAAATGTAGATGCATAATCATAGAAGGCAGGTGTTAAATATTACAATTGTGATTTTATCAACACTAAATATGTCGTTTGGCTCCATTAATAGAATTGTAATGTAATTAAAGTTGTACACATTTAGTATTAACTATAAACTACTAAGCATTATTCTTCTTAAACCCTGAAAGGGGAGGCGGGTGCATGAACCTTAGTCCCTCGGGGTTTCTGGTCGTAACTTAGATTGGTTTTCTTTTGGGCTGCAACTGCTGTGGTTGTTAGTACAATTCTGGATACATTCTGAGGTGTTTCTAATTATGTCTTTTTATATATCTTTACAATAACATATACGTGTATCGTTTCTTCATTTCTCTGGATGTGGATTATTGTTAGAGATTTCCTTTTGATGGGATGTACTTTTATTTACAATTTCTTGTCAATTTGACCGCTGAAGATAGCCTAATAGTGAGGTTGTGACCATTTACAATCGATTTTAGCTAACCAGTAGGCCATATTGCCTTCTGACCGTTTCTTTGTATAGTTAATTTGCTCTTTGTTTGTAGTACGAGTGCAGATATACGGTGCCGTTGCGTTTGTGTGCTGTGATTTCTATAGGACCATTTTTCGCATTTTTGGCTCTACTGGCCAAAGGCCAGCAGAGCTTATGGGATGGCGAGTTGTCCGTCGTCCGTCCGTCGTCCGCTTTTGCCTTGTGAACACTATAGGGCCTTCTTTTGTTAATCGAATCTTAGCGAAACTTTGCCAGTGTCTTTATATCAACGAAAGCTCGGACAAGTTTGAAAAACAGCAAGATCAAATTAATTTCACCGGAGGTATGGCCCTTGTTTTGCTGAAAAATGCCATATTAAGCATTGTGAACACTCTAGCACCTTCATTTATTATTTGATCTTTACCAAACTTGCATAGATTGTAAATTTTAATGAAAGCTCGAAAAAGACTGAAAACCAGCCAAATCAAATCAGTAATACCGGAGTTATGGCCCTTGTTTTATCTAAAAATTGCTATTTTCTGCATTGTGAACGCTCTAGCACTTTCATTTATTATTTGATCGTTACCAAACGTGCACAGATTGTTAATACCAATGATAGCTTGGACAAGTTCAAAAATCAGCTAAATTGGGTCAGTAACACCAGAGTTATGGCCCTTGTTTTTTCTGAAAATTGCTATTTTCTGCCTTGTGAACGCACCTTCATTTATTATTTGATCGTTACCAAACTTGCAAAGATTGTTAATACCAATGATATCTTGGACAAGTTGGAAAATCAGCTAAATTGGGTCAGTAACACCAGAGTTATGGCCCTTGTTTTTTCTGAAAAATACCATTTTCTGCCTTGTGAACACTCTAGCACCTTCATTTATGATTTGATCTTTACCAAACTTGCACAGATTGTTAATATCAATGAAAGCTCACACTAGTTCGAAAACCAGCTCGGACACGTTCGAAAACCATCTAGATCGGACCTTTAACAGCGGAGTTATGGCCCTTGATTTAGTTAAAAATGCTATATTTTGCCTCGTTAAGACCACAGGATCTTCATCTTTCATCCGATCTTTACCAATCTTTACCAGATTGTTTATATAAATGAAAGCTCGGATAACTTCGAAGACCAGCCAGGTCTATATTTTGCCTCGTTAAGATGATAGGGCCTTCATTTTTCGTGCGATCTTTTTGAAACTCTACCAGAATGTTAATACAAATGACAGCTCGGACAAGTTCGAAAATCAGCTAGATCGGACAAGTAATAGTGGAGTTATGGCCCTTGATTTAGTTAAAAATCCTATATTTTGCCTCGTTAATTCGATAGGTCCTTCATCTTTCATCCGATCTTTAAGAAACTTTACCAGATGGTTAATATCAATGAAAGCTTGGACAATTTCGAAAAACATCCAGATTGGACCATTTACATCAGAGTCTTGGCCCTTGATTGTCTGAAATATGCTATATCTTGACCTCATTAAGACGAAAGGGCCTTTATTTGGCCGGATTTCATTGAAACTTTGCAGGGATGATCAATACCAAGCCTAGTTGTACATAGTCACCGTGTTCCAGTTGAATGATTTTGGCGGAGTTATAGCCCTTTAAAGGTTTTAATACACAAACTTTGTTCTGACTAGTTCTTCTGAACCCCTGGCCGGATTAAACGAAACTTTTTAGGGATGATCGATTCCATGTCAAGTTGTGCAAATCATTGCCGTGTTACGGTTGAATGATTTTTGGCGGAGTTATGGCCCTTTAAAGGTTTTAATACACAAACATTGTCTGGTCTACTTCTCCTGAACCCCTCGCCAGATTTCAATGAAACGTTGCAGGGATGATAAGCACCAAGTCTAGTTGTGCATGTCGTCGTCGCGTTCCGGTTTACAGATAGTTGGAAGAGTTATGGCCCTTTAAAGGATTTTGATACCACAATTTTTTTCTTAGTTCTCCTGGCTGGATATAAACGAAACTTGACAAGGATGATCAGTATCAAGCCTAGTTTTTCATATCATCGCCATATTTCGGTTGAATGATTTTTGGCAGAGTTATGACCCTTTAAATGTTTTAATACACAAACTTTGTCCGGATTAGTCTCTTTTGAACTCTTTGCCAGATTTCAGCGAATCTTGGCGAGGATGATCGGTACTAAGCCTAGTTGCACCTGTCATTGCCATTTTCTGATTGAATGCATTTTGGCAGAGTTGTGAGCCCTTAAATATTTTAATACACTAACTTTGTCTAGACTTGTTCTCCTGAACCACTTGCTGGATTTCAACGAAACTTTGCAGGGATGATCAGTACCAAGACTAGTTGCATATATCCTCACCATATTCCGGTTGAATGATTTTTGAAAGACTTGTGGCCCCTTATACATAAACTTTATCTTGAGCCAGTAGATCGTCCACAGGCCCTCTTGCGCTTCTTGTTCTATGTATAACACTGTCAAATCATGCATTACATCTTGTAGTTCTTAGTCGCATTTCTTTCTGAGATTAAACTCGGGTTGAAGCAAAGAGGGATAATGTCGCCGACCATGTTTCATGGTTCACTGGCGATATAGTGTTGTGTCGACACAATATGGTACATTGGCGATATAGTGTTGTGTCGACACAATATGGTACATTGAGGTTTATCTCTTGAGGAAATGTCTTTGATTTTACTGGGTTTTGCTGACGATATTGTTTTAAGAGGTAATACCCTTCAGGATCCGCCACTGAGCCTAAATCATTTATAAGAATATTGCCAAACTTGGGGCATGGAAGTAAATACTGAAAACATAGAAGTTACAGTTTTTCGTAAAAGGGTAAGAATAACTGATGCTAAACATTGTTTTATAACGGAACATTATAAGATGTTGTTGATGACTGTAATTATCTTGGTGTTGTGTGTAATTACACTGGGTCTTTAACGTTGAATCAACATGCTCTGTGTTGAAATCATTACAACCTTTGAATCATCTAACTGTGAACATACGAAAATTAGAAATAAAACATAAAACAGTTCTTCAAATAGTTCATGCTTATAGTTCATGATTACAGTTCTGAAGTTTGGGATTTTACAAAATATAGGATAATTATAGAGATAATCCATCTTTAATTTTGTAAAAGCGTTCGAGGAGTTAAACTGACAAAGCTGGTGTCAACTGTGAAATGGGGACGTTATCCAAGTTTATAACACATGCATATATGAATAGTAAAATAGATAAATATTGGTTAACATTAGTTAAATCCGAAAATATCATTCTCTGCTTTATATGAACCTGCATAATCTGACTGTAAAAATGTTTTTTCAAAATTGGTGATGTTATTCTATTTTCATCGGAAGACACACATACATTATTTATATTGCATGAGTTTTGCAAAAGTATGAAACTGAGTGTTAATAAGGACAAAAAAACAAACACCAAAAAAAAAGAAAAAAAGAAATAATATTCAGAAAAGTTCGGCTTTCACCAAGGAATTAATACGTTTACTATGACGGTAATCTCCTACAGACAGGTACTGTAACCGGGTCTTTGAATTGTTAGACAACCTTTTTATGATAAGCACAGAAAACAATGATATAAAGAATGAAACAACGATGTAACGAATACCACTGTGAAAATACATTTTAGTTGCCTATTTGTTACCATAATAAGTGAAGAACACTTTCTTTGGTTGTCAGTAAACATACACAGAACGCAGTCAACCCAAAACACACATTTAAAGCAAACAACCATTAGATGTAAGGACAGAACGGGAGCTATGAATGCCATACAATACCGGTGGGATGAGTTGCCCCTCGTCAAATATTATAAAAAATGTGGGGTTGTCCTCCCCCTTCCAAAACACCCGTTTTCGCCTTTGCATTTAAACCACTAGGTCTGAAGCAATTCCAGTTAATTTGAAGTTTTTATTTAACGTACAAGCGTATATGATATGATAAACTTTATTAATGCAAAAGACCAAATGACCTATCCAGTATACAATACAAAAAACACACCATAATTAAACAGTCAATGGTTTGAAGTCATCAATTTTAACAGTATTACTAGTATGTAGTATATTCATTATTGTCCAACTGTAAATATTCATACATATATTTATATATATAATCGTTATAACCTTATGTTTTCTTATTATCTTTTATTATCTTAACGTAAGGCTTAAACATTGACAACCCTTTCTGTTCTATTATGCTTAATAATATATACCCTAAAAAGTTTAAACTTAACGAAGCTAATATTTCTGATACTAACGCTTCTTTACATCTCTCCATTGAAAAAATGGTGAAATAATTAGCAAAATATATGACAAGAGAGATGATTTTAATTTTGATAATGTTAATTATCCCCATTTAGATGGGGATGTTCACCTGCGCAACGTCATGATCACTTTCATACTATCTTTGTTAAACTTGTTAAAAAGTTTATCAAAAGAGGTTATGACGCTATCATTTTGCAACGTACTGCATGCTTGGTGGTGGACCCATTTACAGTTCGCACTATGCCTTCCTCTTTAATTGTACGATGACCGGACAGGCTGTGGACCCTATGATGACGCCTACCTAATGCCCATTGGGACGGTGGCATTTGATGTTTGTCTATGATCTTTCCTGTCGTGGTTTTATCTCTTGTTGCTCTGGCTTCTGCCAAGTCATTGAGTACCTTCATTGTGGCTTTCTATGCTATTTTTCTTTTGTATTTATATATACACGAGCATATTTCGTGTTTTACTTATATTGCCTATTGATGCTGCCTTGTTGGTTAGAGAATAGTTCATGGCGGGGATTTCTTTATTTACACTGACCCGTTTTATTGGGTTGACAGTAGGGTACCTGGTTTAAACCCCCTCGGCCTTTTTTTTGCCATTGACCGTTCCAATGCGGTAGCCCTATTGTCAACCCTTTTGTGTTTGTGATGTCTTAGCTGGCCTTTTATTCATCTTTATATATGTTTTTTGTTTCTGTTTGCGTTTGCGGATGTGAAAAGTCATACACTTTTCTACTTTGATGTAAATATAGATATAAAAATCAAAGTAAAAAGGTATATGACTTTTCACATCCGACCGATATGTCATTTGACATTATATGATAAATAAGCAACTAGTCAAACAAGTATTATTTCAACAGTATGAAATCTCCTATGTTATATCGTAAGTTTCGTTTCTTTTTGAAAGCTTTTAAAAATAAAAATAGCGAGATTTCTAACAATTGTAACATTTTTTGATTGCAATAATTCTATACATTTGGGTATATTTGGTCTTTTCAAATAAAACCCTTTACGTGCACACTTCTCTAAAATCATGATAAAGTGGAAAAGTATAGTATAACATGAAATTCGTCCTCTAAAGAATTACAAAGTTTACATTTTCTTTCTGAAAGTGGTATTTTTGCATGTTTGTGCCTCCTTCCAGTCTCTATTTCAAGTCTGTGAGATGACACTATAAGTCTAGTTAATGCTAATCTTAACTTTTTGATGGTAACTTTGAAAGTAGGGTTCAAAACTGAATTCCGAGAATAAAATGTAACAAATTTTCGTTCCATTTCTGTACAAAAGTATCTGTGTACATTTCCCACCCCTTGAAAAGCCATACATCATAAAATCCTAATATTTCAAGAACATTTTTCACAGATCTAAGCCAAGAAATCTTATTTGGTTGGTTAAGTCTGCTAACAGTGTATTATATGCAACTTTAATATATTTTAACTCATTGCATTTCAAAAGTTTAAACCAATAACGAATACTAGTTTTCATTCTATGTTGGCGTAATGTAGTTCTTCCTAACTCTCCACAAACAAAATCGTTTTGAGTTTGAATCTTTACTCCTAATAAATGTTTACAAAATTGTAAATGAACTCTTTCGATTACTTTAGCCTCTGAAAACCCCATATAATATAAAACTCGGCCAACATCACAACGTTAATGTCGCATTTTTACGATTTTCATACACTCTCTGTTTATCTGGAAAAAAAAAAATTAACAACGAGCCCAATATAGGTTTTGAAGTAGAATACCGCTTAAGCCGGTGTTAGGGGACGTGAGAGGTTTTGCTGCTCACATTACCTCTCAAGAACAGGCTCAACAAAACCGAGTCTGCTACTTTTGCTTTTCTCTTATTTGTGTTTGATTCGTCCAAAGGATCTCCCTTATTAGTATTTATTACACATATTTATTCACGCATTTATCATCCATATCAGGGCCACAAACATTATATATTATTCTATGTACATCCTCCATATTAAAAGTAGATATAGAAGTCGAACAGGAAATGTAGAATTCAATGACCACAGTCCACCAAAAGCACGCAGAGAAACAAAAAATAATTACAAAGATAAATAAAAAGCAAGACATGATATCACAAACACAAAATGGTCGACAACAGGACCATCGCCCTGGAACGACCAGCGGCAAAAAAGATCACCGGAGGACTAAACCAGGCCCCCAGGGTGTACCAAGGAAAGACACCCCGCCAGGCCATATTCCCCAACAAACAAGGCAGCACCAACAGGAAGCACAAGCACAACACATAGATGATCATGTATATATAAACACACACAAAAAACCCAGAAAGTCACAAAGCAAGCGCTCAACGACCCGGCAGAAGCAAGAGAAACAGGAGAGAAACATTAAGGGTACGACAAGACAAGATCCCAGACAAGCACCAGTCGCCACCGTCTCTTGAGGATATGACGAGCTCTCTAGCTTATCACTATGAAAGCTCATTATGGCAGCAGGCTAATTAATATAATTTTTTATTAGTACGGTTTATGACAGCAACTGATGCACGTGTGTGTTTTGCGTGTTGAGAACATAAACACGTGTAAACGGGTGATCCTGGCCTCCTTTTGAAGGAAAACATGTACAATTTAAAGTGTTTAAAAGTATTCAAACGAGAATTGAGTTGCTATCATTGTGCATTCCAAAACGGATTGCTGTTGATCTTTTGTTCTGAATGGATGGACTGTAAACGAACTCAACCATATTTATATAGTTATCAAATCTGGACATAAATAGTTAAATGATATAATCGTATATTATCTGTCCTCACTTATAACAAGGTACAGATATCGTGCTGCTGATAACACACCACAGTGGTCATACCCAGATAACGCACAAGCGTCAATAAGATATGTTTATTCACAGGGATTTGGGTAGTATTATATTTCGTTTTTAAAGTTTATCAAATCTGTATATCTAGCAATGTGGTTAAACATAACACATATACGTTTTTGTGCATCTAACTTCTTAGCACATACAGGCTTCCGCACAGCAAGCAATGTCCATATATATAACGTTTCTGTACAGCAAGCAATATGCATATACAAAGCACATATACGTTCCTGTATATCTAGCAAAACAGTAAACTAACACATATACTTTTATGTACAGCTAGCAATGTACATATAAATATACATGCAAATACACCACACGCGCAATACCATTGCATAAACATTTAATATAGTTACATATGTGTCAAGTTGCTAATACATCCAAATTTACACGTTTGAAAACAAACTGCTGACATATATTCATAAATGAGAAAATCGGTCCAATAGAAATCAGAGCACCCAAACGCAATTTATCATGTCGATCTGTATAATTCTGCCGAGAAACAGGGTGCCTGAGATAAAATCTTATCTGGGCATTACTTTCCTATCCCGTCAGGTGCACCTCTTTTGATGACGTCAACATATCTTTTGATGACGTCATGGTATATTTGATGACGTATGGGTATTTTTGAACGGAAAGAAATGGGGGAAAAAGGTCAATTAAATGATTTTAAACGATCAACATGATAAATAGAATATCATGTTAATGCCTGATCTCATCCAGTTTATCAGGTTCGGCACAAAAAACAAATAAAACCCTCGGCACAGCCTCGGGCTTCATTGTTTCTCAGCCTCACCTGATAAACTGGATGAGATCAGGAGCTAACATGATATTCTCTATCACACCGTACTTCCGCACTGTACCACAGACTAAATAAAATGAGCAAATCAAGTCAATGTACAGGACAATACACAATATTAAAAGTGGTAAAGCCAGGGTTACTGACTTTGAACGGTCAATAGGAAGTACGTCCTATTGGTTAGCTTAAATATGAATACAAATACCATGTCAAACGTTGTAAGACAAATCATGTTGTGTATGATTTCGCACCATGCTCCTGTGCGTTAGTTATAATCACACGAACACAAATGTATATGTAATGATAGGGCGATACTGCACATAGGAAACATATCATTTGAAACTTGTTATTCGTTTTATAAAATTTCAGCAATAGTTTCGTATAAAAAAGGATTTAAAAAGTGTTTGCATATACCTTAAACGTATACAAGTGAGCCTCCCATCGAAAGTAAGTATTGTCTTTACAAAATGTTTACTCGGTACATTTGAAAACGCAACACGTGGTACAGTCCGGACTCGATAATCTGGCGTTTTTTTGGTTCAGTCCAATAAAATAATATAAACACCTACAGGTAAAACAGGTGCTGGGCTACACTCAGTACATTTGAAAACGCAACACGTGGTACAGTCCGGACTCGATAATCTGGCGTTTTTTTTGGTTCAGTCCAATAAAATAATATAAACACTGACAGGTAAAACAGGTGTTGGGCTACACTGAATACGTTTAATACTTTTAGTGATATGTTAGTATACTTTATGTGAACTATATGACGTATCAAGCGAACGTCGCAGTGGTTAGTAGTCCGCCGTTGTAATCATTATAAAGTAACCCGAAATGGTTCAAATCTAACTCCGGGCATTTTTTTACGTTCGTCTTTTATATTACAGTTTACATATGTTAATTTTTTTATCTCTTTTCTCGTGCATGTACACAGACACAGACATTGGCTTTGAATGTTACGATATACATAAACGAGACATATTCTTTAGTATCCTTCGTATGCTTGATATGTTCATGAATTGTTGTGAGATTATTGTACCAAGACTTGTGCTTATCTGTTTAATAATGACACATATATTTTACACAATAAAATAGTGTAACATGCATTTTACACACAAATGATGTGCGTCCGTCATCTGATTTGAACCCTGCACTAAAAGTTATATGATTGACAGTCCACAAGTCTGACCACTACACCACGTATTCGTACATGCATTTTGTATTGCAATCTTGTTACTTAAATAGTTGAACATCCGAAGTTAATAATAATGTTCTGATAATTTACTTGCTCGCCCTACTAGACCACTTTCGAAGTCACCATTGACGTTATTATTTTGTTGGATTGAACCAAAATAACGCCAAATTATCGAGTCCGGACTGTAGCATATATTTGATTAAGGAAATATTTCAAATCTAGTTAAGACTTGCTAATGTATGTTTGTTTAATTCACTGTATTTAAATTTGAATGGTGTTCAATGACATTTTCCAGAACAGGTTAGGCTATGTATGACGGTCTATTTTTAATGTTAGATATGTTAATGTTAGACATGATTAGTCACAAGTTCCACAACATTCGTTCGCTTGAATACACGTTTATGCTGTGTATTAAACACATTTGTCTAGCAAACGGTCCCATATCTGGAATAATACACCGATTCAGTTTTTCAACATTTCGCGTCATTCATTTACACTATGCGTATATTGAAATAAACATCTGTCAAAACCACATCTCTACCTAACCTCTGTGCTCATACTCTCCAAAGAAATAATCCTGAAAAACACAGTAAAATACTTACTATTCATGACATAGACATGTTAGAGGCAGTACCGCCATCCGTAATAATCCACACTTTCTCACCAACAAGTCGAGCTCCGAGAGGGAGCAAATCCGCAGCGGTGAGCGGAGAGACTGTTTCAAATGCAGCGACTTTACCCTATCGACCACGGATGCCCTTCAATGTTGTGAAGTTACTGAAGTATTAGGCATTTTTGATTTTGCAAGGAATCGAGTTTCACTCTTTACAGCCCGAGTAGACACAACATTTCCTGAATAACTTACTTTTCTGTCTGGGGTAGGATAAGCTTTAATTTCGCAGTATATACTTTCGAGAAGTAGAAACATTGACAGTTCAGCTTCGTATAAGGTTGCAGACGTTTTTGTATTGATATGGGCTTTACACCGGTTCCGTTTGGCAATTTACCTTCAAACGGGTAAAAGGTACCTCCAAGGTCTTGCTTTCTTAGTTCTACTAATCAAACCTATTTTCTCGGAAATAACTTTACTATTGAAAAGCAGAATGTTTTTGCATCTTTAGGTCTATGACGGTTTTTGTAGACATCTTTCATAAATATATCATATGTGTATACTATGTGTCCATTGTTATGCGAGTTTGGCACATTAGATGCAATTATAACAAAATATAGTTTAGTAGCAATTACGTAAGTTGTCACGACGAACCATTTCATCATTTAACCAATTACGACTTTTATTTTCAACAGAGGCATGACACACGGCGATAGAGAATATCCCAGAGGTGGTGAAGGAGGGGGATATATTAACAGGGCTGGAGTGTATACTGGCGGCAGTTCCTTTCCCAATAGCAATCCTCGTAGACGACGACATAGCACTGGTTCCACGACCACTAATGCTGGCTTTTGCAGCGTGTTCATTTCGATAGTCCTTTTTCTTGTGTGCTTAGCTGAAATGAAGCCAAGGACAAGAATCTGTCTTACATGGTTTTGGGTGGTTGTATCCGCCGTGATTACAGGAACTGTATTAGGAACGCACTACTTCTCATCACAAACGCTTGATGGCTCTCCAACAGACATGCGCATACTTGATAATATTTCACCGACACTCTGCGATGGTGTAACGATTAATTCGACATCTCCGGTAGACCAGTACATTTATCATTCATATCCAAAAATTGAACAGGATGTTGGTCTTGCGTATACAAAAGCTTATCAAGTTATCGCGATGGATAACTATAAGTATTGGGGATTTTATCTCCTCGAAGGATCAGTAGCCAGTGTGGATATTTGCGCCAACACCTTTCTCGATTTTTATATTATTAAAGGGAAAACACATTTGGAAGAGTGGGAAAAAGATCCGGACTGTTCGGATTGCTATATCAAATATGAATCAGTTCCGACCTGTTATTATGATCAAACAACCGAAATATTCACCGCTTCTGACACTGACAAATACTATTTTTTGTTTCTCAATTATGATGAGTCAGCGACTTTGAATGTTAAATTTTCTCTTAAACGAAAGGTGTATAATCTTAAAGAAGCCGACTTCTCCTGTAGTAGCCAACTATGCACAACGCCATTAGATATCGGTTCACAAGAATCCGTTGTAATATTTGTGCCAGAGTCCAGTCCATCTGACGTCACATTAATAGTCAAGTGCCATCCACGTATTTGGTTTGTCATCTTGGCGTTCGTTGTTATTCCTACAGCTACTGGTCTCGGGGTTTCATGTGTCGTTCATAAATATTACCACCGAAGAACTTTACAGAGAACCAGGCGCGACAGTCAGATATTCATTGTTTCGAATAATGCGGACGAGCTGCACGGCGTTATAGATGAAAGTTATCCAGGAGCCCCGCCCAGTTACGTCGAGTTTCCACCAACATATGAAGAAGCTATAAGTAGCAATGCATAACAGTACTTGCCAGTAGTGTATAGTCAGTCATTATTTTGAATGCAAACATATACTGAATTTTAAATACGCGTATGTTGTGCTATGTTTACTTACTAGTGCATACGAGTATGTTTTGTTTCTATCTACGTAAAGCTGACACGAGTTTGTGGTTTACTGATGATGTCAGAGAATTTGATTTACAGAAATATATTTAAACATATATGTAAAACTATGCATAATCTATACTAAATGAGATTAGAAGCATAATACATTATGCATTTAATTAAACTGACAAAAGCTTATGAGATAGTGCGTTGTTATACGTTGTCATTTATCATGTTTGTCGTTCGTTATCCGTAAGCGCATTCTTGGCTCTTAACTATTTTCAATTGTTTTTGTGAATAAGATCTTTGACCAAATCAAAAGTAAGCTCTATAGACGCAGACATTACCGGGCTATTTCACTCGCTTCTTGTATAAAACGTCCGATTTCAGGTTGATTATACGTAACGTAGGTATACTTGTTTACGAATGTTAATACTATAGCATGTTGAATGTTTTCGACAATGTAAAAACAATCAACTCATACTTAGCACGTTAGAGACGTGTGACCCGTTCGTAAAACTAACGTTTATTTTTCTTAATTATATTATATATTCGCCAACAGGTTAGAAGTGTGTTCTGTGAATGTGAAGTTTCCTGTTCGAATTGTATACCTACTTTCAAACTTAAATATGTTCTTTTTTCTGTGTGTGTTTGTGGTGGACTTTCGTCCTTGAATGCTACTTTTCCTGTTCGATTTTTATATCTATATTATTTTTATATCTTTATTAACATTTCTATATATGTAGGAATATATGCATTTCATTTTGTGATTTACAACAACATTTAAGTGTATTGCTTGCTAATTTCTCTGGATGTGGACTTTATTGTTAGAGATTTCCTTTTGATGGGATGTACTTTTATTTTCACCGTCTGGTCGATTTGGGCGTTGAAGACATGATAATAGCGAGGTTACTGGTATACACATAAAATCGATTTAAGCTAACCTGTATGTCTCATTGCCTACTGACCATTCCAAGTCGATAATCATGTCTTCGCCAATCCTTTTGTCATGTATTGTCATTTTTGTTGACTTTTTAAATGTTCATTTATTTCGGTTTGTGGTGCAGTGTGGGTATTGCGTTTGATTGCTGGGGTTTCTATAGGACCAATTTTCTCATTTTTGTTATTAGATAATAATGTGGCGGTTGTGAATGAGAAGACTCCTAAAGCAGTAGACTTTCGCAAAATGTGAGTTGGGATATATCATAAACCCTTTGCTACGAGGAATATCTCTTTAATGTGGGTAAATCTTTATTTTCTAGAACAATCTAAGATTTTACTAATGTTCCAGTTCACCGTAACACTTGGATATCAATCAAAATATTGTGTTAACACTGTGTTGGTCATGTCTAAAATTAAAATTCACCACATATTTAAAATGAAATCAGGCGTGAGATGATTAATTTATCTCTGGTGCGTAAACTAGGACAATATATATTGCTATATATGATATATTAATATTAATATGCAGTCTTAATATGTTAATTTTGTGTCAAAATGATGATTTCCAGATAGTGTATAAATGTTTTGAAAAATATCAATACACCATATTTATTATTTTTGTATTTTTATCACCTTCCTTTCTTTTCCATTAGGAATATTATTATAGCCAGTACTGAAGCAAACTAACTATGGCGTAAAATTCCAGTGTTTGAATGTGTAGTAAACAAGTAATTTTAATTTTCTTCACCACCCTTTCTGTTGTTTTTTGTCTCTTTCATTGTACTGTCAAGTCCTTGTTTGCAGTACAGTGCGGACCTACGATGCCATTGCGTTCGGACGCTGTGGTTTCTATAGGACCCTATATATCATTTTTATACTAAAGTTGGCCCGTTTTAAAAAACAATACACATTTACAATTCCTGCAGTATTGATGATAAACGTTTCTATATCTATATATACGATATTAATTCTGCAGAATGGATGCTTCAATTTTGTTATTTAAATGCTGCAAATTTTCAATATTTATGTACATGTACTACACTAATCATGTGGTATCGGTGCTACATTTTGTCCATTTAATTATAATATGCATATTTGCAACACTAATCTTGCAGTATTTGTGCTACACGTTTTTCTGTCTCTGCCTCTCTCTGTCTCCCTGTCTCTGTACATTTCGAATTTCGAAACAAAGGTTCTAAAATAAAATGAACTAGTTCTAGAGATACTTGAGATGACAGATACCGGTTTAAAAAAAACTTATATGTCTGCTAAAAACAGAAGGTGGGCATCGAGAAAATCCCAAATGTGGTATGCATCTCAATACAACGCCGTTGTTAGTTTCGGAAGTCCGTCAGAGCTGGGATATGCTACAATCGACTACGGAATAAATTATCTTTCAAATAATATATACGTTTATATGTCCACAACATTCCAGAAAAGCTCTGACGCTCGAAAAACACAGAAAACGTACCTGTTTTAAAAGATTGACCTTAAGCCAGTCCGTTTGATTCGCCTATATAGACCACCGTGGACCGCCGTTTAGCCTATGTAGAAGCTCCCGCGGACACAAAAACTAATCGGCACTATTCCTTACGCACAATATGTATTTTTCTGCGCAATAAATAATGTCCAAGTACCTTTCCGACGATCACAAGCACAAGTTTACAACGGCTCAAGAATCTCAGTTTCCCAGGACTCCATTTGCATTGAGAATGCCGGAAGTTTATACAAACCATGGCGTCATTGCATTTACCAGTCGTTCCCATTTCATTGGTTCAATATTTAAATTCAATTTATTTTATCCAATAAGATAATTTAACGAATATTTGTGTGGCATTGCTATCAACTTCCGGCATCCTCAGGTTCGACTTGTATACCTCCGTTTAATTGTTACGCCGTTTAACTCATTTATTATTTATAGCAGTTTATGGAGTTATCGAGATAGAAGCATACTCTAGGCCTTATTAGTATGTTTAAGTGGTGTAAATATTTTATCAATGAGTGTGTTTTCTTTTAAAGTAGCTATCCTGCCAGCAACATACAAATTTTACAACATATGTACACCTTTTTTAAACCTACTGAAGACGATGTTTATATATAACTTACATATGTTCAGAATCCAATCTCTATAGACACAATATAGACGGCTTTAATCATCCATGTCAAACCCTAAAACTGGAGGGTCGATTAAGAGTTACAGACTCATAATTAATTTTGCGCATATTCGATCACTGATAGTTTAAGAAACCGTGATTAAAACTACTCGCCACAAATACATTATTCTATGACCTGAACACCTGGAAGAAAACTGGATAAATGGTTTTGTAGTGTAATTTTGCCGTTATTTGGCGGGAGTTTATTTAAGAGTTCATTTGAGATGTGGATTATTTAGTTTCAAACTTGAATAAATGTGCCACACATATTTACTGTTTATCAGTACAGGTATCATGCCTCTTTATTATCTACTAGTACAAAATTTAAAGCATTATCAATGAAAATGTATACATAAAAATCGAAAGGAAAAGTAGCATTCAAGGACGACAGTCAACCATAAACACACACAGAAACAAAGAACAATTTTAAAGATGAATAAAAGGCCAGATAAGACATCACAAACACAAAAGTGTTGACAATATGGCTACCGCCTTGGAACCGTCAGTGGCAAAAACGTCCCCTGGGTGTTTAAACCAGGTTCTAGGGTGTGCACCAAACCTCACTCTGACCCTATTGTCATCGTAATAAACGGACAGTGTAAATAAAGATATCCCCGCTAGGTTATAATCTCTAACAAACAAGGCAGCATTAATATGCAATATAAGTAGATATAACAATTGAACAGGAAAAGTAGCATTCAAGGACGACAGTCAACCACAAACGCATACAGAGAAAAAGAACAAATTTAAAGATGAATAGAAGGCAAAATAAGACATCACAAACACAAAGGAGTTGACAATAGGGCTACCGCCTTGGAACGGTTAGTGGCCAAAAAAAGGGGTCGCTGGGGGTTTAAACCAGGTTCTAGTGTGCACCAAACCGCAGACTTACCCTATTGTTATCCCAATAAACAGGACAGTGTAAATAAAGATATCCCCGCCATAATCTCTAATACACAAGGCAGTATTAATAGACAATATAAGTAAAACACATAAATAATCAAGTATATATAATATAAAAACAAAACAACAGAAGCCTAGAAAGTCATAAAGTAAGTACTCAATGACTTGGCAGAAGCTACAACAACAAAGTAGGTTCTAGATTGCACCAAATCCCACGTTTACCCTATCGTAATCCCATTAAAAAACAGGACAGTGCAAATAAAAAATTTCAGGCAAGGTTGAATCCTTAGGCAAATCCTCTAACAAAAATGAGAAAAGTGGTCACATAGAAACAACAGCAATAAAACGAAATGGTACCACAGGTCCGCACTGCACCACAAAACGAATTATGAGCATATATAAAATGTCAATGAAAACGACAATACGTAACATAAAGCGTGGTGAAGACAGGGTTACCGACTTGGAACGGTCAGTAGGCAATAAGGCCTACATGTTAGCTTAAATCGATTTTATGTGTACATAACCTCAATTTTAATCTGTCTTCAAAACCCAAATTGGCAAAACAGTGTAAATAAAAGTACATCCCATCAAAGGAAATCCCTAACAATAAAGTCCACATCCAGAAAAAGTAGCTGGATGTTGTTGTAAATGTATATAAAAATGATTATAAAAACGTCTATATGTAAATGTAAGTATAACAATCGAACAGGAAATGCAGCTTTCACAGAACACAGTAAACCCCAAAACACGCAAAAGACAAACAAGAATGGCAATAGTAATAATAAAGGCATATGACGTCACAAACACAACAAGGGTTGACAGTAGGGCTACCGCCTTGGAACGGTCAGTGGCAAAAAGGCCGCTGGGGGTTTAAACCAGGTTCTAGGGTGCACCAAACCTCACACTTACCCTACTGTCATCCCAATTAAACGGCACAGTGCAAATAAAGAAATCGCTGTCATGAACTATTCTCTAACCAACAAGGCAGCATTAATAGGCAATATAAGTAAAACACAAAGATACTCGTGTATATAGAAATATAAAACAAAATAGCCTAGAAAGCCACAAGTCATCATCTAAATGTGTGTTAAACGTGATCCTTCCATCTAAAAAACACGTGTATTCTATTTTCTTTCTCTATGGTTGTTTGCATTTTTACTGCGGCCATCCTGGATAATATCGAAACGGCTGACTTTCAGTCTCGATCTTTCGTTTTTACAATGTGATCATATTCCACTGTAGACAATGTGCATTTATCATAAAATGAACATTAGGACAGAGAAACTGTTATTCATTCCGATCTTTGGAAATCGCTGAGCCCGATTTTTTTAAACAGGTATTGGTATAGGTGGTTCCACTTCTCCAGTCTGAGTATTGTTTAATCACCACTAGTATACGTTGTCTGCTTTTTAATTCAGTATTTTGACTGTTACTTGTAGTACTCAGGCTTCATAGCTTTTGCTCCCAACTAAATTCCATTAATTTTGTTTATTTTGCCCATTGTTTTCTCGTTTAGGGCAAAGCATTTTGTAAGAAACTAGGACCATACGCCGCTGGCATGGTATAAAAATACCTCATTGAAGTTTCCATGTTCACCGTCATAAGCATACTTCGGGATGGCTCAATTGGTTGTACTATTGACTTTCTAAATATTGAGTTCTGCTCATCCCTGGGCTAGAGGGCATGCACGGTAGCCAGCCTTTTTCACTACCGTTCATGAACAATCAAAATGAGACTGCAATATGTTTTTGTATTTATCGTGTTCGACGATTTCTACATTTCTGGTTTCATACTCTTTTTTTCCACTAAGTGTACTCCACTAATCGGTCCTCGACGATTACCAGTACAGTGACCAACACTAAGTAAACGTCTATACGATAAGCGATCCGTATCAAGCCAAATAGTGGCCAGTACCTGTTAAACGTTGAAATTGATTATACATCCGGCTACATAGAGTGTGCGAAATGTATGACACAAAGGTTTGGAGTGGGTGTAATAACAGTTTCCATTTTCGTGGAAAAAAACCCATAAGCAATACGTGTATTTTGATTTAATCTTAAATTTACATATTTGTTATATATTGATTATTGATGAACTAATGACATATAAATACCTGCATGTACTTCATGTCATTAAACTTCACATAAAAAACGGTGGTTTAATTAATTAATTTCATATTAAGGAGCATGTAAGTAGGATTATGACAAGTGAAAGAAGTGTTCTTGCCTGAAACAATTCATTTGTAAAAGGTCACCATGAGTTGAACGTAAGTATTCAAATCAGAAGGAGGTTTCAACAACCAACGACAAATACCCAAATATTTCTGTGAATCATGTTAAGCTGAGACAATTTCTTGATTCAAGCAAATGGTTCAAACACGTCTATGAGTATTTAAGGCTCAGACTATTACACTGACAAGTGTTTATGAATATTTAAATCTGAAAAAAATAATTAAGAAATTTATCAAGCATATTTATGATTATGTAAAACTGAAACAATTACATTTTCAAAACGGACATATTGTGGACCCTATGATGACGTCTACCTAAAGCTTTATAGGACGGTAGCGTTTGTTTTTATTTTTTTCTTGTTGTACTCGTAACGGTTTGTTCTCTTGTTGCTCTGGCTTCTGCCAAGTCACTGAGAACTTACTTTGTTGCTTTCTAACATGATCATTTATGTGTTTTATTTATATTGCCTATTTCTGCTGCCTTGTTTGTTAGTCCCATTTATTGGGATGACAAAAGGGTAAGAGTGAGGTTTAGTGCCCCCTAGAAACTGGTTTAAACCCCAGCGGTCCTTTTTTCCACTGACCGTTCCAAGGCGGTAGCCCTATTGTCAACTCTTTTATGTTTGTGATCTTACATCTTGCCTTTTATTATTTGCCTTTGATTCTGTGTGTGTTTGTGGTTGACTGTCGTCCTTGAATGCTACATTTCCTGTTCTATATCTACTTTTAGATTATTTAAATCTGAGAAAACTATTTTTTAAACGTTCTGTTTGACAAAATATTATTGATCATTTTATGAAAAAGGGTAAATAACTGCTTATATAAAACAATAACGATCATGTATAGCTGAGGTAGGTAATTTGTCAAACATAATTATGATTATGTGAATATGAGGTAACTATTTGTCAAACATAGATATGATCATGTAAAAATGAGGTAATTATTTCATCACACACTTCTATGATCATGTACAGCTGATGTAATTAATTGGCCAAACACATCTCTGATTATGTAAAGCTCATTTAATTCATTCGTCACACACATCTATGATCATTTAAAGCTAAAACAATTACTTCGTCGAAAACATATATGATCATGTAAATTTTCAATAATTCTTTCTTCAAATACATACATATGATGAAGTAATTGTTTTAGATTTAAATGATCATAGATGTGTGGGACGAATGAATCAAATGAGCTTTACATAATCAGAGATGTGTTACAATTACATTGTCAAAAATACATCAATGATCATGTAAACCTGATGTTATTCATTCGTTATACATATCTATGATCATTTTAAGCTACATCAATTACTTCGTCAAAGACATCTTTGACCATGTAACGCTCAAATAATTACTGTTATCAAACAAATAGATGCTTACGATAAGCTGAGACAACTACTGTGTCAAAGACGTTTGTGGTCATACAACTTAGTATAAAATATATTTGATTAGATTAAAATAAAGCACATATTACGTCGCCAAACACATGAGCATATACATTCAAATATGTCTAGGATCATGTAACTTAGTCAAACACGTAGATGAACAGGTTAAGCTGAGAAATTTATTACTATCCCCTTTTCAGTAGGTATTGTTCAAATACATCTATATGATCAATTAACTTAGTCCAACATGTCTATGAACAACTTAAGCTACGACAAACACATATACTTAGTCAAACACGTATAGTTAGTCAAACACGTTTATGATAAAGAAATATAAAAAGATCGGACAGGGAAAGTAACATTCAAGGAGGACAGTCAACCACAAAACACAGAAACAAACGGGCAAACAGACAAACAAGAAGGCAAATTAAAGTAATAATCAATGCAAACGACATCACAAACACAAAAGGGTTGACAATAGGGCTACCGCTTGGAACGGTCAGTGGCAAAGTAGGCCACTGGGGGTTTAAACCGGTTCTAGGGTGCACCAAACTGCACACTTACCCTACTGTCATCCCATTAAAACAGGACAGTGTAAATAAAGAAATCCCCACCATGATCTAATCTCTAACCAACACGGCAGCATCAATAGGCAATATAAGTAAAACACAAATATGCTCGTGTATAAATTAATACAAAAAAACAATAGCCTAGAAAGCCACAATGAAGGTAATCAATGACTTGGCAGAAGCAAGAGCAACAAGAGAATAAACCATTAAGGGCACGACAAAAAAGATCATAGACCAACATCAAACGCCACCGTCCCA
The DNA here is from genome assembly GCA_037043455.1 of Cyrtodaria siliqua. NCBI lineage: Eukaryota > Metazoa > Mollusca > Bivalvia > Adapedonta > Hiatellidae > Cyrtodaria > Cyrtodaria siliqua. The sequence continues at coordinate 236,628 of JAWPHD010000123.1, read as the reverse complement.
ATGGACTTTAAGTAGACGTCATTATAGGGTCCACAGCCTGTCCGGTCATCGTACAATTAAAGAGGAAAGCAAGGTGGCGAACTGTAAAAGGGTCCACCACCAAGCATGCAGTACGTTGCAAAATGATAGGTCATAACCTCTTTTGATAAACATTTTAAGAAGTTTAACAAAGATAGTATAAAAGTGATCATGACCAAGAATCTTACGAAGTTTATAAATCACATCACCATATAAGTCAGGTTGTGATAGTCAATTTATCTTTTATACGAGCGTGTTAGCAATTTACCTTTTATACGAGCGTGTCTCAAACATAACTATAATAATAATGGAGCGTGGAAAATATTCTACATGAAAGAACTCGAACGCTATGGTGGGAATTTAATTTTCAACTGTAATATAAATGTAGCAGATATTATGAGCTTTAAATTTAAAAACACATTTTTAAATGACATTTTGAAGGCGTGGTGTACTACTAACTTTACAAAAAGCCCAAAACATATAAATGAACAAATATTGTGGAACAATAGCAATATAAAACACAGTGGTAGACCCATAGTATATCTTTATTGGATACAGAAACAGATTGTATGCATCCATGATATATATAATACAACTGATAGAAAACTAAAAACATTTAATTCAATCCAAAATGATTTTGACATACCTACAACAAAATTCTTAAAATATCACCAACTTATATCTTCATTACCAAAGCAATGGTTGCATGAACTCAGCGTAGAAAATGTCAACATACTAAAACAAAAAACGGTATGCGAATGCATTATGGGAAAGCCTTCAAACTCAGTCAATAGATATCTCACAAAAGTTCAAATAGATAATTTAAAAGATGAAACAAAATCGAAATCACAAATTAAGTGGGAAAATATATTTTCACATACTACTATGAATTGGAGGTACATTTATAGAAATATATTCAAATGTAGTAAAGATAATAACTTACAAATGTTTCAGTACAATTTTATATATAGGAATATTGCCACAAATATTTTTTATATAAATGCCAACTTGCCGTTTTAAGTATTTGCATATTCCGCAATATGGAAATCGTATGGTGGCTGATTTCTGCCATGTCGTCTTTTCGTTATTTCGCCGCGAAAAGACGACAGAACGAAACGACGACAGGACAAAAAGACGCCAAATGCAGCGCGAAAAGACGACAGAACGACAGAACGAAAAGACGACATTTCATGGGCGAAAAAACGACAGAACGCCACGCGAAAAAAACGAAAAGACGACACTTCTGTCGCGAAAAGACGCCATTTAATATTGTCGTATTTTCGTTATTTCTTGTGGCCTTCGTTCTAAGGTCTTGTCGTTCTGTCGTCTTGTCGTCTTGTCTTTCTGTCGTCTTTTCGCGATGCATTTGGCGTCTTTACGTTCTGGCGTTCTGTCGTTCTGTCTTCTTTTCGTTCTGTCGTCTTGTCGTCTTGTCGTTCTGTCGTCTTGTCGTCTTGTCGTTCTGTCGTCTTTTCGCCTTCCGGCTGAATGCGAACTTCGGCACTGCGGCCATTTGCTTGGGAAACAAGTGTAATGTGTAATCCCTGTGTTATTAAATGCGCATGTCAACCGGAAGGCGAAAAGACAAGATTTTCGTTCTGTCGTCTTTTCGCGGCGAAATAACGAAAAGACGAATAGACGAAAAGACGACAAATGGCAGAAATCAGCCACCATAAAATCGAGATCTTAGACCATCTATTCTGGGAATGTATGTGGACGCAAAATTTCTGGAATGAATGCCGTTTATGGATGGAGAGAACAGACATGATATCCGAATTAAATAAATATAATATTTACTTTGGAGAACGTAACATCTTTACTTACATAACCAAGTTGGGTAAACAATTCGTATATAAATGTAAATATAAAGATGACATACCAAAAAGAAAACTGAACAATAGAAACAAACTATAACAAATCACCGCGATATTTATACCTTTTCTTATATATGTATAGCGCTTCGTTTCGTAACTTTTAAAAATTGAGTTACATATTTTGTTTAGTTTGTGAATTTAATATTTTCATAAATTTGATCAAATAACATAAGAAATGTGCACTGCCCTTAAAAATGATACTCCTAATAAATTTGAAGAAATTTGGAGAATAATATTAACAACACGTGAGCTGGCCAAGATGCTCTCGAGCAAACTCAGTATCTATTATCTTACATTATTCTCTCTTAATACTCCTTTTTCCCCTTCCTTCCTATTACACCTCTTAAAATATAGTCATACAATATATTTAATATTATCTAAACAGTGTTATGCAATTTAACTGTTATGTGCTGTTTAAATTTGTGTTGTATTTTTTTAATGTAATGTTGTATACAAAAAACAATAAAAACAAACTAAAATAATACACCGCGGTATTTATACCTTTTCTTATATCTGTATAGCGCTTCGTTTCGTAACTTTTAAAAATTGAGGTACATATATATTTTGTTTAGTTTGTGAATTTAATAATTTCATAAGTTTGATCAAATTTGGTCTCTTATGAAAATAGTTTGAAATATACTGATATCTTATGTAGGTTTAGCATGCCAACATACAATTAAATTCATCTCCAAGTTTATTACAAAATACACAGTCATACTCGTTAACAGGTATTCTATGTGGTTGTAGCACTATGGGGTCGTATGCTATGCTTGGTACATTTAATAACAAGGTCCGGACTTCGCGTTGTGATTTCCATAATTTATTGGTACATATAAAACAGTCCGAATAATTACACATTCATAATCCTGTTATATATATATAAACATATCCGTTTAGTATAGTGGTTTTTAGTACGTCCATTTGTTGATTACTTAATAGTCCCTATTATTAAATGTCTTAGGTTCACAAAGTAAAATAGCATTTAGAAACTTTCAAATGTTCAAATCTTCCAATTAGTATGTAACGATGACTGCCCGGGTACTATACTGGCTTACTTAGTATAGTTTAACTTATCCCACACCCTGTCTTATACTGCGGAAATCCATCTTGTGGATACAAGTATTGAAACTGACTCTCACTCTTTAACCACCGGCCCCATACTCTGTGCTCTCTCTCCGTGCGCTCAGTATTATACTTGAAGCTATATTGCTTTTCGGCAGTTAGTCATGCCTCACATATGGACATTGACCTGTGTAGCTACAGGTTAATGCCATGGTGATTACCTCATTGTATGCATAAATTACCCACAAGACCTTTCAGCGAATGGTCTCCACTAATATGGCAAAACCTCTTATTTCCCAGAATTCATAGTTTAGAACAGGTAAACAATAACAGCTGTTCCGATGATTAACCAACAACTAACGGACATTATTAGAAAACTCCCATTGCATGATCAGTTATAAGAGGGGTGTATTTGAATACAAGTGTGTAACTGTTAGGTTAAATACAGTGGCAAGGCTGTAGTGTTACATGGTTTATCTTATCCACCCGCATCAATCGGCACCCTGTGATTTGACACCCGAAGTTTAGTTAGTTACTGACGCAGTTTGAAAGTATCTGCATTATCTAGATATGATTTATTAAAGGACTGCTACTAGATTTATCAATCAATCAGTCATATGCTCTCTTATTGCCCACATGCAAACTAAGACTATACTTTGTCGACAATTTCTCAAATTTACTGAGCGTGTTATTAATACATCCCCATATCATAGTCACCATACTACAAATGGAATTCAACTCTGTCGTGGTCTTCGCTCGTATCTTCTTGGGTATTAATTTTTCAATTTCAAGATCTCCGTTATGAATTTGAAACGTAACCTATTCAAACTTTGTCCAAATATACGTACTGGTATTTCAATTTACAAAACATCTATTCAAATGACGTTATCAATTGAAGCTTTGTGCAAATATACGCAAAGGTATTTCAATTTACACAACATCTATTCAATGACGTTATCAATGCGAACTTTGTCCAAATAAACGCAATGCTAAATCTAGAAGAGAAAAAAACACACACACTTGAGATTTAAACAAAACAATCTGTGCAGTATAAATTGTGAAGTGTACAGTTCGTAATCTGTAAAGTGTACAGATCATATTAATTCATACCAAGCACGATAATCAACGAATCTATTCTTTAAATGTGGGTACAACTAATCGTGTAATTCATACTCATCTAATTCAAATGACATACTTGATATAAAATGTCGGTTTACGTCATGTTGTGGTTTCGAAAGTGTTGAAGGTTATTTGTTTGATTACTCGTGCTTTTAAAAATGTTACTTAAGAAAGATAATGAATGGAGTTAAATACGTCTCTTAATCTTGTATAAATTATCTCTTCAATTTTGCAATTTTGGAATAACCAAAGAACAACACATGTTACACCCGATCTTGAGACAATCACGTTTAAGTTTGCATGTAAGCATTGCAACACATTTTTTTTAAATAATGTCCTCACATAAATTTGCATTTGACATTCTGTTTTGTTGTCCACTTTACCTGATTCATTCGCGTGACCACTTCATTAAGTTGTCCTTCGTCAGATAAATAACCGCTATTCAGCCTCCATTTGAGAAGGCTCTCTGCTACGCATTTGTATCAAATGTTGATTCTTTCGATGTTTGTTCCTCAGGTGAGTCACCATATGGTGTTTTTGTTCATGAACCATATTCTTGTCATGGATGTTTAGATGTAACCTCTGATAAAATAAGGATAACAAATGAGAAGCTGGACATTGACAAATCCAAAAGACAATACACAGCTGCAGACTCGTTTTATAGTCTGTTCATTAAAACTGTGTTAAGAAGCTTAATTGACATTACTAGTTGAATTTATATACGTTTATGGTAAACATTAGATTATACCTTTCATGAATAGAGTCTGCTACTTTTCTCTCTTGTTTGTGTTTGTTGCTTAAAAGGGATCCCCTTTTCAGTATTTATTTCATGTCACACTGACTGCTGTCCGTGATATAATTGTATATGGATTTAAAAGCACACATTCTATTGTCCGTGATGTCCAAAATATCCATGGTTGGATAACAGGCAATACTGAAGAACAATGCTAAAAAGATTGTCGTCTAGCATAATTAACATTCTGCCACCAGGTGTCAGTTTTTTTCCGTTAAAACATTATTATTAAAATTTGAATTTCATATGTCACTAAATGAAACCTAGGATATATATAGAAGAATATGTTTTTGCCTGAATGCCATTGATGTTGATGAAACTGTTCCCCTGTGATATACGTTTAAACTAGACTTACACTACGAGCTGTGTGCATGGCATGAGACAGAAACTTGTCTACGTTATCCCCAAAACTAACGTTGCGCTTCATATCCTGTTTGTTTCTTTTATGCACAATATTTTCTGTTAAAAGAACAACAACAAGTAACACGTTATTTTGAGGTATAAGAGAGGCATACGCCAGATAATACAGCTGAACCTGCACCGCATAATATAGGAATATACTTAGGTATAATAGCGTTTGTAAAACAAAACTTGACTATAAGTAACACTGTTTGATCAAATTTTCTTTTCAATAAATAAAAAAATCAACAGGAAACAAAGAACTGGTGATTGGAAAGTTATTGCCTTTGGACTATAAGCAGAATCTGGAAGTCTGGCAATTTCTTGATATGGAGTATTTGTTGTATTTGTAAATATAATTTCAAATATGTTTCTACATTTGCAGTTAACTTCTCACAAAATGTGAAAATCAAATAAATTTGTATACGTTCGTCAAAGAGATTTTTTGTTTTTTTAACCACGAATTCGAATTAGCTGCACTACGTCCTATGTTAATAATCACATGACTGTTCCTTGATCACATGATCATTATGGCTAAAATGGAAGAACCGATTGTATGTACCATGCCGCTTATGTGCTTCGTGTACATCTTCATCATGCCCAAGCTGATCCAAAGCAAGTTCACTGTCCAGATGTCGGCTAAAACATAATTATAGATAAAATATATTCTCAAACTTATATGATGCATCATTTCTTATGCTTATATCAGACGCGGGAAAATGAAGCGAATACATAAGTATGCATTAACATTATATGTCTTATATATGTATTAAGCATGTTTCCTGTTTTATTTAGCAAGCATATGAAGGCGCTTCCTACTGTTTGTGTCAAGACAGAGTTTATCAACGATACTATACTGAGGGAAAAAACGTTTAGAAATTCTTTTAGATAAAATAATACTTTATACAAGATATACTGACATTTCGGGTCTTTACGGGCTTATAAACCCCTACGTTTATTTATTCGTTACGTTATTAAGATGTTCGACTGTTATTGATATGTGTTTAATAAAATATTGTGTCTATGGCAGTAGTTTCTTGATTTTACAACCAAAAATGTATTATTTCCAGGGTGCAACAAAAATTTGCTAAACTCTTTTCCCTCAGTATATTTTAATTATGCATTTATATTCTAAAATCAAACAAAATGTTAACAAAATACTTACATTTCAGTTTTGACATGAGGTAACTTGGCACCACCGAGTTTCAAGTTTTTGAAATGCTCTCTGAAATATAGCATACACATATATAGATTTATTTCGTAAGATTATTACCAATTCTAATACACCCGCACTTTATAGCCTAGTTTAAAATATCTCGTTATATTGAACGATATATCACTGTAATTTTTGCAACGTTAGGAGAATAAACAGTTCAAACATATATACGAGAAACACATAGGTTTACATAATCTGTCTCTGATGTTTTTCAACAATCTACACGTACTATGCGCGTATACTATATTTTGAAAATGTTTTCTAGCGTTCAGCGTTCTTAAACTGACTGGAATTCAAATTGGGGTAAACTAGTCTTTCTCACTATTTTCACTATTATATCTCTCTCTCTTTCTCTATTATGTTATCTCTTTATATTGTATTTACTTATTCAGCTTTATTCTATCTCAATGTATTTGCCATTGTATTGTATTACTCTCAGCCATATACATTCGCAATTTCAAAATGCTAACTGGGAAGGGTTTAATCTAATGTTGGTAGAACTTGTTACCCAACCCATTTGTCATTATAATATGTCTATCGTATTTTTGTTTATATTTGATTTGTATGTAAAATATTGGCAATAAAATATGTTTAAATCAAGCATTGCGCATTGCGCATTGTGCATTGTAACGTATGCAACGTTAGGAGAGTAAGCAAAGCAATGCGAAATATTTCAGATGTGTGCGTTATTTTCACTCGCACTTCGGGCTCGTGAAATTATTGTTTACAATTGAACTCTAAACCGTGATATATTAAACGATAATTCACAGTAAACGATGTTCTATTTCTTAAATCTGATCTAAGTATGTGACGTCATAATATGAAATGAAAGTATGTTTTACATGTAGTAGGTCAGTACAAGTGATTAAAAGCTATTTGGAAGAAATTATGATGTCAATCACAGTACAAATTAAACCAAAGTAAAGTGTCTCATTTTCCGATGATATATAATATGCCAACCACATTATTGCACCATATGTAACCGTTGGTTTGGTGAGTGTTTAGCCATGCATACGTATTTTATATAACGACCACTCTAAAGGATTGTTATGTTTTGAAGCTTCACGTTTTTGTTTATCGCTCCAGGGTTTGTCGTTCGTTGGAAGGATTACAATTTTAAAAGGTATATATATTACGATTAATTCTACAAATTTAGCTGCCTATTTTCATCGTGTACAGAACCGTTATAAAGAAATGAAAAAGCAGTGGATTTCGCGAAGGAGCATGTATGGTTTGCCAAAAGCAGACTTTTATAAAACCACACACTTCTACGTGTCGGTTTAATATTAACTAAATCTGACATGCACCAAAATGAATGTTGATGTATTAATTATAACAGAGTTAAAAGCATTACTTTTATATTTTAAAAGTAGATCAGGGTTTGATAATACAATTTTGCAAACGTTTTTCGAAGTTTATGGTAACGGTAACCCTGCTGGAGCTGTACGAATATTAAAGTCCTCAACACGACTACAAGCTCTGGAAAAACGAGTAAGTTGAGAAACATAGGATGATGAGTAACTCCAAGAACATTCCCATCTAAGTGGGGATAATTAACAATATCATAATTAAATTCATCTCTCTCGTCATATATTTTACGAATTATTTCACCATTTTTAATAGAGAGATGCAAATCAAGAAAGGAAGCGACAGTATTAGAGATATTAGCTTTGGTGAGCTGAAGTTCTTAAGGATAGATAGTCTCACAATGACGTCTCGCAATTTGACAGTTTCATCTCCAAAATCATATTCATGTATGTCTCCGACTAAAATAATGTTGTTTACTATTTCGAAAGACATTTCAATTGCTAACACACCGTACAATTATCTCATGTTATAATACTGTATAGATAATGAAAGGAACATATTTAACCCAAAGATTATTCCTCAGTGGTACAATAAATACATCTTAAACTTACTTCATAACCACTTGTTCATATTACTGTGATATTTCGTCTAGATCAGATTTGTGGCATCTCGTAGTAGTTTTTATCACATTGTCGTCTATATACTCCAGCTTAAACTGAAGCATAGTTGAAACAAAATTAATCGGAGATGAGTGATGCACATGTTATGACATATTTAGTAACCATGAATACATCATTTCTGAACATGTGAAAACAAGTATAAAAGTCGAAAGTAAATTCAGCTTTCACAGAATACAGTAAACGCAAAAACACGCTGGCGTGGCGCAGTCGGTAGCGCGGCGGATTTGTAACCGGAGGCCCTGGGTTCAATCCTCCATGGTGACACTGAGTTCCGTCGGTGTGTTCTTGGGCAAGACACTTTCCCTTAGATTCGTCCGTCGGATGGGGACGTAAACCGGGCTGTGTATCGGTCTATCCTCCGAGCACGTTAAAGATCCATAGGAATCTATTCGATAATAAGAGTAGGGCAGGTTCCCGGATTCCTATGTTTCCTTCCCCCCCTCTCTCTGGGGCGGCTCTAAATAACCTATACTGTGTTGATGAGCCGTTAAACAACATTCAATTCAATTCAAAAACACACAAAAAGACAAACAATGTTAATACAGAATAAAGACATATGACGTCACAAACACAAAAAAGGGTTGCCAATAGGGCTACCGCCTTTGAACGGTCAGTGGCAAAAAAGGCCACTGCAGGTTAAACCAGGTTCTAGGGTGCACCAAACATCACACTTACGCTACAGTCATCTCAATAAAACGGGACAGTGTAAATAAAGAATTCCCCGCCATGAACTATTCTCTAACCAACAAGGCAGCATTATTAGGCAATATATATCAAATAGAAAGATGCTCGTGTATATATCAGTACAAAAACAAACCCTCTTGCATCCGCAAACAATATCAAGCCCGCACATACAGGGACCTTTTTAAGATCTCACATTTACTGTAAAGCTACCACTTATCGCATATTTACCGTTAATCTGTCATATGTCACACTTTCAACCCATTCGTGACCCGTCACGCAAAGTGTGACGAGTTTTAGACTCCTGCAAAACTAAGTTTCATATATCAATCTCATTTATATTACTTGCAACTGCAAACATTGTAAGCCATGGTCTAAAACATGGGCCTATATAAATATAAACGTAAATATGCCTTAAACAGCAGTGCTGTGTCTAGTGGTATAGCGTTGATCGAAACGTCAGAAACAAAACGTCATTGGTTCGATCCCCGCCTTCACCATATGTGTTGTGTCCCTGAGAAAGACACGTTATTTACATTTGCTAGTACTGGTGCTACAAAGGTAAAGTAAGTTTTCGTTACAGTCGATTTAAAATAAATAAATTTAAAATAACACACAACACAGCTGGTTTGATTCCAACGGTTTATATCGAAACTAGCTGATGTATGCACATGTGGTCTCTAGTAAGACATTATGTATGTGTAGCGAACCATTCGGCAGCGCCATATCAATGGTGGTGTCTGATCTCTAGTAAAACCTGATGTATGTGTAGTGGACGACACTATGATATGGTGCACCCCTGTGTTATAACCAATGAATTCTTCAATTCCAGCCGTCACGTCATCAAATACCTGGTAATCAATTAAGAAAAGTGCATAGTGAAACAGGCATGCAAACGTGAAAATTGAATTTTTAATCATATTATGTTTAGATTTGATTTGATCGAACCTACCCTTAAACTTAAGGCATCATCGTAATTTTAAATTTAGTATTTGTAAATATAAAAGTTAGGAATGAAACTTGACAGGACGTCGCGAGTTTAAAAAATCAAGATATTTTGTGAATTACAACCGTTACGGTATTTATTGTACGGCTTGATGAAATAGAATTGATGTTTACGACTCATTGACACACTATTACTATCATACTAAACTATTAGTTTACGTGCTAGGAGGACATACCCCAATACTTGGTTTATGTCCCTATCCGCCACCAGTACGTGTCTTGTCCTTCCTATTTGATCAAAACTGTTATTTAACACATTATTAATGGTAAAACAGGAAAGGATCATTTACAGAACGCATCCATTCACATGATCTAATAATGAGCTAACTCTGTGGTACAGCCAAGGTTCTTTCAATAGTTGTTTCTTACATGACTGTTCGTTTCCTCACTTATGCTCATGTCCTGTTCCTTCTGTGCCAGGGTTACTCGTAATGTCTTAACCACCCACTTAATCGTTCCTCCCTGTAAGTAATAATAATATTAATAATAATAATAATAAAAATAAAAATAAAATAATATTAATAAAATAGTAATACCCCTAGCACCACCACCAGCACAAACGCCAGCCCTATTACTTCTACTACTAATATTTCCAATACTCTTACAACATCACACACCACCACCACCACTACCACCACCACCCCAACCACCACCACCACCACCACCAACACCACCCCAAGCACCACTACCACCACCCCAACCACCACCAACACCACCACCACCTTCACCACCATTACCACTACAACATTTACTACTTATTTCAAACTAAATTTGCATTAAGAAAATGAAAATAAATAATAGTGTTACGAAAAACTCAAGAATATAAGAATCCATCATAAATATCCATGTGAGATAGAGAAATCTCACCCGAGGGTCAGAATTGCAAACAGGGACGAGGCTCTGCCGAGTTACCGGTTGCAATTCTGATCCCGAGGGTGAGATTTACCTATCTCACATGGATAAACTCATGATGGATTATTTTTCTCCCATTATGCCATTCGTACAGGCATACTTCAATATGACTGTATAATTTGACTTTATGCTAGAATAAGGCGACGTCACCAGACGTTTCATGACGTTTTATGGAAGAGTCACATGTCATGTGTGTCATGTGAGATGGAGTTATCTCACATTAGCAAAACACCTATCTCACATGACTATAAATGGGAGAATGTTTATCTCTCCATAAGAGAAAATCATTTTCCATTATGATCATGATTATTGAGACATTCTAATATGTTATTTCCATACAAAGGTCAATATGGTAATATGTATTTTTTCTGGGGGTTTAATGTGTTTAATAAATAAATAAGTATTTTATAAAGTTGATGAATTTATTAAACGTTTCTAATATTTAGCAAGCATTGTTCAAAATAGTGCAAACTCAGAAATATTCTAACAGAAAAATTTCTTTCTTAAAAAGTAGTGCTGAAAACGCACGAAGAGTTACACATTAACACGTTTCTCTTTAACACTCTGTAGAGAACGCCTGTTAAAACTGTAATCAAACATACTTCGAGAACGCCAAATTGAAGCCCTTTATATATCTTAACATAAGTCAATTAACTAACAAGCTAAGCCATCCATCCATTCAGTTAGCAAGATGCTGCCCCACTCAACCAGCCAGCAAGTTTGTCGCACACACACAACTTCAGATAAGCCAGCCAACGTACTAAATGAACATATGTTTGTAACAGCCAGCAGGTAGGTCGCACAGCCGCAGCCTCAGCATAGCTAACAAAGCCAATTCACCAGGTGTTTCAGCCATCCATCACCCAATGATCGATAATAATCCAAATTACATACATTCTCTAGCTACACTAACATATATCCTCTACATCCTCTACAAGGAATAAAATGCAAAACAATATGTGGTTTTATTTAGGCGGGGATATCTTAATTTTTTGCCACTTGCCGTTCCAAGGCGGTAGCCCTATTGGCAATCATTTTGTGTTTGTGATGTCTTATCTTGCCGTTTATTCATCTTTAAAGTTGTTCTTTGTTTATGTGTGTGTTTGTGGTTGACTGTCGTCCTTGAATGCGGCTTTTCTTGTTCGATTTGCATGAACAGTTTCAATCAAAACGAGACTGCAATAGTTCGTATGTGTCGTGCTCGGCCGTTTCCAAAGGTCCATTATCATACTTTTTTTTTGTATATCTATATTGTAATAACAAGATAGTATAATAAATAATATAATAAATAATATCTTATTTTGCTTTAATTTAGTAACTAAAAGTTTTCAGTTGCAGACTGAATGTTTGTTTTGATTACTATGTAATTATTAAATATTGTTTCAATCCTGAAATTAAATAGGAACTTGGGGGAACAATAACTCGTATATTTGCGAACTCCTTTATAGATTTTCAGTAACTTCCCTTTGGTATAGTATATTATTTAGCTTTACGTATTAATGCATTTTGTTATAATCAGTCTAAAAAAGCACCACGCTTTCTTTGAAATTGCAAATAGTGCGGTGTCGAAACATCCCTTTTCTGTACTATTTGTTCCCATGTTAAAATGATTGATCTCCCACTGAATAACGTCCTGAGGCCTATTGCACAGTTACATCCTCTTATGGCTTGCGTAGAAAGTTATCCATGCAATAAACTATGATACAGAAGAACTAATTCCTGGTTGTGTTAGAGATTTGGACATATCAATATATGACATTAATATATCCATTTTAGAGTCACTTCTGTGCGTTAGACGGGAAACATCTGCTAGGGGACATATGGTGCACAACTACGTGACACAATATGTTGATTTATCTGTCTTCGATATTTCAAGATAAGCATTAAAGAAATGGATAGCACTGTGAAAAATGAATGATTGTTACATGTACAAACACTGTGAAGAATATGACAAAGTGGTTGTCTCAAACAAACGTTTCATGGGTATTTCCTTTTCATCTATCAGCTCTACCAGAGAGGAACAAACAGCTCCGCTACCAGAGAGAAACAAACAGCTCCCCCCAGTCCTCCTAGCTCTGAAACATAAAATATTGCATTTGGGTATCATGCACTTGCAAATTATAACAATACGTTATATTCCGTACTTATCATTTTGAAATCTATGGTTTCACACATACGTAGAAGCACACACACAACGTTAAGCAGAAACAATCAACGCAAGCCACCATGTTGTATTAGTCGTTTGCATTTCGGAAAGGTAACTTACAATCAGAAACATCTCGTCAAATTGTGTTTTTCTTATTTTCCCCGTTGAAAAGTAATTGATGGCCACTGCCATATGTTACTGAATATAAGCAAAATATGAATAAAGTGTTTTTATATGTTTCTAATATTCAACAGATGATGTTAGAGCGTACATAACTACAGTCTTTTATTATTTTTTTATATTTAATGGTATATCACATCCACTCTAATTTAAATAAAAAAAACAGTGTTTACTGTTTCTATTAAAAAGGTCAGGTCAGTTCGTCTCTAATTGCAACTTTAATAATGTTTAATATTATGTTTCTTTTAGTCAAAAGAAGACAAGCTATTCTTTAATTTAGTTATGAATATAAATGTTCCTTATATTCAATAGAAGATGTTAGCTCATTTTCAAACACAACTACGGTAGGTGTCCCTTATACAAACACAACTACGGTAGGTGTCCCTTATACAAACACAACTACGGTAGGTGTCCCTTATACAAACACAACTACGGTAGGTGTCCCTTATACAAACACAACTACGGTAGGTGTCCCTTATACAAACACAACTACGGTAGGTGTCCCTTATACAAACACAACTACGGTAGGTGTCCCTTATACAAACACAACTACGGTAGGTGTCCCTTATACAACCACAACTACGGTAGGTGTCCCTTATACAAACACAACTACGGTAGGTGTCCCTTATACAACCACAACTACGGTAGGTGTCCCTTATACAAACACAACTACGGTAGGTGTCCCTTATACAAACACAACTACGGTAGGTGTCCCTTATACAAACACAACTACGGTAGGTGTCCCTTATACAAATATAACTACAGTAGTTCGTATTTGAATACAACTACAATGTTTTGTATGTTTCTATTATTCTAATCAAAATAGATCAGGTAAGCTCGTCTCTGTGATTGCCACGACAATAGTAGCAGTATTCCACTAGCTCTCACATCATTCTGACAGAGGGTGTGGTTTACAAAGTAACATCTTGAGAGGGATAAACTGGGCAATTTAAACTTAATACACTTCCAAAACGATCAGGTTATGGTGAGATGTTTTTGTCGACAACTATCATTTAAGATGCAATAGCTGAAGTGTATATGTGCAATAATTTCAGGCATATCACCCATATTCCTTTTATAAATTTGTATCTTATGACATCATTATCTTAAAATCATTTACATTCTTTTTAATAGTGTATATTCTTCAATCTCAGTATACTGATTAATTTTAATATGCACCATCATTTTTAAATCAGTTGTTTGTTTTAATGATTTTATCAGACCGGTATTAATCATATTAATCATATTAATCGGTTAAATAAACTTTAACCAGTTAACTCAAATACTAACATTTTAGAAAAATCATGAAGTTTCTAGACGTATTTTAGTATATTTTTGTAGCATTGTTTTAATAACGTTTGAATATACTGTAAATATATTCTGTTTTGTTTGCCCGTATTTTAGACTGGCTAGTGGCCAAATATGTAATCCTCTTGAAATAAAGATATTATTATTATTATTAGTTGTATTAGTCGTAGTAGTAGTAGTAGCATTCTCAATCAAATGTTAGCACGTCTACCGTTAACATGGTTAACAATATAACTAGCAGTTTTTTTTAATTACATAACTGTTACGGTAGCTCTTTTCAGATACCATTATACAGTGATTTTGATATTTCTATTATTTACTATAAAACGTTAGCTTGTCTCGCATTACTAGTATTGCTATAGTACTGTAGCTCTTATCTAAATCATAAATTACTACAGTACCCTCTCTCCTATTCCAATATAACTAAATTATTTTATTTATTACAACCATTCAATAACAAAACTACATATATATGTTTAAAAAGAGAAAGCATTTATATATAAATGAATTAGTGTTTAACATCAGACAATCAAAATGTAATATAGTGTAACATACATATAACTCTAAACACAATACTCAGGAACACAGTCCATAGCGTGAAGACAGTCTTCCATTCATCATGTTCATGGTGCGGGTCAACAGTAACCAGTCCGAGAAAAAGGAAACATTACGCGGTACCGCCTTATTCCATTCAGCGATGAGAAAGCGTCTATTAACAGGATTTTATAACAGATATTTTGACAATAAAACATGTATAAAATAATTGTTTACTGAAATAATGCGATAGCCTGTTTAAAAGTACCTATTAACTGTTTTAATTTTACAATATGCACACTTGTTGAGGCGAAATGAATGTTTTATTTCATACCCCAGTCAACCCCGTTTTCGCTTCTTGGAGAAGGGGTTGGATGGGGTGTGAAAGTTAATACTCGGACCACGTAATGATTATTATCTCGCTGGCTGTGCTGAAAATGAAACAAAGAATGCATTATTAAAACCAAACGCTAAGCGATAAAACTAATAAAATTGGAGCCAAATATTCTTTTCGTCAGGTAAGGAACAGCAAGATGCACAGGATTAATGAATGCTTGATGTGATTCACGAAGTCTATAAATAGACAGATTTCTCCAAATAGTAGGACTGACTGTTAATGAGTACTGAAGTTGGTGGATCAATCAACAACTGGGGCTAAATACGCTTTAATAGCGATTGTCGCTAGATATAAAAATAGATATAAAAATCGAACAGGAAAAATAGCATTCAAGGACGACAGTCAACCACAAACACAAAGTGTATTCAGATAATGCCAATGGGTTATAAGACCTTTGACTATACAGGTCTCACTACACAGTTAGCTCCCTTGCATGTGACTGTAGATGATTCTTATACCATAAAAAGTAGGGGTGTATTCTTCGGTTTGAGATATGTTAATAATTGCCCATGGATATTTTCTTTTCTTGTTGCAGGTGAGAAAACAATATTGTGAGATTGGATGAAAGCGATTAGACGACACTGACAACAAAATGTGACACATTTGTGGGTGCTCAAAATGCATATGAATTTAGGTGCAAACTGTTGAGTGTAAGCCGAAAAGATTGCCTTGCCTGACACCACTCGCATTGAAAAAAAAAAGTGGACTATGTACCAGATTTTGTGGAATTTTATGAGCAGCAGTAACTGTATTTTCCCCCAAAAATACTTTTAGAATGTAAATGCTTGATTCAGAATAGAAAATTGGACTACAGCCTATGGCCAACATAGTAAAATCGAAGTGTGGTGTGAGACCTTGAAGAAACAGTCAGCCATACGCTCTCAGTACAGCTTTCATTGACACAGATCAATTATTTTGAATTTTATGTTTTTAATTTTGTGAAAAAGTTGAATTGAACATTTTATGATGAATTGCAATGTACTTAAAAGAAATATAAAAAGATCGGACAGGGAAAGTAGCATTCAAGGAGGACAGTCAACCACAAAACACAGAAACAAACATGGAAACAGACAAACAAGAAGGCAAAAGTAATAATAAAAGTAAACGACATCACAAACTCAAAAGGGTTGACAATAGGGCTACCGCCTTGGAACGGTCAGTGGCAAAGTAGGCCACTGGGGGTTTAAATCGGTTCTAGGGTGCACCAAACCTCACACTTACCCTACTGTCATCCCATTAAAACAGGACAGTGTAAATAAAGAAATCCCCGCCATGATCTAATCTCTAACCAACAAGGCAGCATCAATAGGCAATATAAGTAAAACACAAACATGCTCGTGTAAGTATAATACAAAAAAACAATAGCATAGAAAGCCACAATGAAGGTACTCACTGACTTGGCAGAAGCCAGAGCAACAAGAGAATAAACCATTAAGGGCACGACAAGAAAGATCATAGACAAACATCAAACGCCACCGTCCCAATGGGCTTTAGGTAGGCGTCATCATAGGGTCCACAGCCTGTCCGGTCATCGTACAATTAAAGAGGAAAGCATAGTGGCGAACTGTAAAAGGGTCCACCACCAAGCATACAAGTTGTAATTTAAAACAATTGCAGAGAGTTTGGTCATTTGCCTTTAGGTAATTTAAGTACATGTACCATTCTGATCATTGATCTGTTTTTCATTTAACTTGCCTTACACATTGAGTAATAATAGTAAAAATTGAAAGGTGAACTATTATATCGAACTCTTTCACATTACGTGGTCCGAATTAACTTTCATACCCCATTCAACCCTTTCTCCAAGAAGAGAAAACGGGGTTGGTTGGGGTGTGAAATAATAACCTAATTTCGTCTTTAAAAGTTGGCATATTATTAAATTAAAGCATTTATTACGTAATTTTACATCAGGTTATTGCACTTTTCAGTAAAAAAGGTTTGTAAACGTGTTTCATGTCAAAACATTCGTTATAAAAGCCTACTAATATAATCGTTCCCATCGCGTAATGGAATTTAAGGCGGGTTCACGTAATGATTGATACATTGTTACAATAGTTTCGCATTAACCTCTCGAATTGGCAGTAAAATCGATTATGTTGGTGACGGATTATTAATTAAAGGTTTCAGTTTTATATCACCAAGTATAACGAAGGAAAGATTGGTGGTTGATTTAATTTGTTGACACTTTTTCAAATTGAAACCACAATGGTTAACGTTTGAAACAACCATTAGTGTTGCTTCATGTTGTCTTTAAAGGGTATTATACACACTGAAACCAAATCATACAAACCAGACATTGATAGTGACATTTTTGACCTTAAAATCCTTATATTTAAGGAGTATTCGATGCAGAAAAAGAGGGGAAACAGAAATACCACGAAATCAATATGCTAGTATAAATATAGTTTTAATTTACTCACAGCTACCGGATCCACGGCAACAATCAAGGCACTGAAGACGAACAACTGCGAAAGAGAACAGTTAATCGCCTCCATCGCTTCAGCTTTGCCTAAACCAAACAGCGATAGACCTGTGTTAGAAAATGATATAGTTTATACATGCAGCAGTATAAAGTCCTCTTGTTTATTTGTATACCAAGCTGTTTACCTTTAAATTTAAAATTGTATTTCTTCTCACCATTTAAACTTTGCAAACGGGATATCATATGACGAGTTTATAAAAGTGCGTTATTATGTTTGTAATACAATTGTCTCAAATAAGAACAGAACAGAACATACTCTGAAGTTACAACATGAGTAACAAGACGAGCAATATAGCTATGGTATTTGACTACATTTCTATGACAGTCAGTACAAATATCAAGGAATTAAAAACAGTGAGTAATTAAGCAACCAGTAATGGGTTATTTCCCTTGGACCGTTAATAATGGTATGACAAAAGGTATATTGTGAAACTTACCTATTGCAAAAACGTTTAATACCGTTACCTGAAATATGAATTGCAAACATTCAAATAAAAATATAGAGGTATACGATACTGTTTAATTAAAAAAGCAAATTCGTTAGGTATCAGGTTTGGAAATACCGTTATAGAAACATAGACACATCTGTTCTTGACTCCATGTTGATTATTTCAGCAGATACTCAGGCAGATGTAATTGAAGCCTTTAATTACACCTCTCGGTATCTGGATGACATAGTGAACATTGACAAACCTTTCTTCTACTATGTTTAACCCTATATAGCTTAAATAGTTCGCCACTGTTTGTGCGATGACTGGACAGATTGCGGACACTATGATGACGTCTACCTAAATCCTCAGAGGACGGTAGCGTTTTATGTTTGTTTTAAATTGTGTTTTGTCGAACCCTTAACAGTCTGTTCTCTTTTTGCTCTGATTTCTGCCAAGTCATTGAGTATTCATATATACATGCTCATTTATAAGAGTGATGTCTGGTGAGCCCTACAACCTGGTTTAAACATCCAGTGGCTTATTTTGCCACCGACCGTTCCAAGACGGTATCCCTAGTGTCACCCATTTATGTTTGTGATGTCATATTTTGTCTTTTATTCAATTTTAGAGTCATTGTTTGTTCCTATGCGTGTTTTTGGTTGACTGTGGTCTTGAATGCCACATTTTCTTTTCGACTTTTAATCTATTTTTAAAGTAGATCTAATATTCATCAGACTGCTTTTATTTGTATACTAAACAAATAACGACTAACTACGCATAACAAATGATCATGTATGCATATATTTATATGCCAGTATAATAGGATTTGATTTGGTTTTAGTCGTTCATATTTCTCTATCGAATGGTACTATCTTTATTATCATGTAATGATTGTTTTTTAAAAGTCTGTTTGCTATATCTCTTAGATGCAACAAGCAAATGCTAACAAGGGCTACGCGGGAGGCGAGGAGGTCGTTGCGGGAGAATTCTGTTTTTTATTGAATAAAATCCTCTAGGGTTGTATGGTAGATAACAAAATATATAGTTTTGGCCCAATACCAATACAACGAAGAGCAGGACACTACGTAGATTCTCAGCAAACGTTCTGTCATGCAAACTGAATGCAGTTTATAGTAAGATGCTAAAAGAAGTTATTTACATATTAATAATCGCATAAAACAACAACTACCATTGACAAACAAACATGATGAAAAACACACTCAACAAAGTCTAGCTTTGTCAGACACAGTTAAAAAGTACTTAAAATATTTGCTCCACCCGGCTACATTACAAAAGAAATATAAAAGGATCGGACAGGGAATGTAGCACTCAAGGAGGACAGAAAAGGCAGCGAATATGATAAAGATTAATTAAAAAAAAAAAATTTTTTCACAGTTAAACATAAATAATTAAAATTTAAACATAATTAAATAACAGTTAAACATAATTAGTTAGAAATTAAACATAATTAATAAAATTAAAACAACATGCCTTATCACATACAAAGCTTCCACACTGCGATAGCACCTGTACCTGTAACTTCAATATAATATATGTCTGTGGCAAGGGAGACAATCATACATGTACCATTAAGGAAGTTAAATCATGATTATCTTTCTTTTTAGCAAAACTGCAAGGAGAACTGTTCATTTATACAACACAAAAGTTTTAACAAAGTTCACAATGAGAACTTTTCTCCCTTTAACTTATTTCAAAATATTTCTCGATTAATCAGTTATTCTGAATTTGATAATATTTCTTGTTATGACACGTTTTCTTGTAATTAACTTGTATTCAACATTGTGTATGTAAAGCTTCATGGGATTCATGTGTCCACTTTCTTATTTCCATAATCGACTGTTCATTAAACCCACACCGAATGATTCTGTAGGTCTGATATCCGTCGGAAGCTATCCCTCAAGGCCTGCCATCTGCAGCGATTTTGTAATTTGATGCTGAAATAGGTGTAAATGGCCACTGTAAAGTGAGAAACACCGGTATATTGTACATACACACTGTGGTTGTGTCCGATTAGTATACTGTCTTAAACAGAGCACAAGACAAACTCTCTTTTCAGTTGCGCAATAAATAGTCGCTATAAAACCTCGTCTCTGTGAATAACTATTGATTCCATGATTCCATGAAATGTTATGCAACTGTCTTCAAAATAATATCTGGAACAACCACATGTTTATTTACAGTACAATATTTTATAATATATTAAACAAAATTTATAAAGCAAAATAATTTTTTCAACATTGTATTCTATATGATGTTTTTGTTTTAAAATGTTTTATGTCATTGTTTGGAATTACAGATACATTTCAGATAATATAGTAACTCTGTGGCCGAGATAGTAAAGAAAATGCGTCTAAAACGTTCTTGCCTCTCACCACTGCGGGTTCGAATCCCACTGAGAGGTCAACTTGTCAAATGAGAAAGTGTCGATTCTTAGGGATTGCGCGAGGTATATAGTACTGGTTCTACTCGGGAAAACTAGGGCGTTGGCATTAACAGAACAATTAACAGAATCATCTGTCCGAATGGTGTAAATGGTTCATAATCGATTGTCAATTGGGTCCTCGATAGATCCATAAGAGGTAAGAGCGCTGGTGAGGTAAGCCGGAGAGTTTGCGTTCGAGTCTCGGTTAAGGTTCGACATTTCACTTCCTGTCCATTTCAATACTCGTCCATGATCATCCTGATCATCCTGATGAACAACATAGTGATCTATGGTATCAGTAAAACTTCAGAGACCAATTACAATATGGTGAGAAGGGTGTAGTGTTGGGCTTGGGTATATGATATATGTTTGATTTATTTGATTTGAGTCAACGGTCTCTGTTGTTGCTCTGAACTTGTCTCCGAGTTATGCAGGAACGTTTCTAGAAGGAGAGACTGATTCAGCCTGTTCTGTTATGTATGGCGTCTTTAAGCATCTTAGACATTTGAACATTTTTAAGTTCTCACGGATAGTTTGAGTTAGCAAGCCCTAAATCTCGAAAAGATTTAAATTCAATAAGAGAAAAGATTTAAATTCAATAAGAGAAATTTTGTTTGACTTTACAGCATTTCAGGAAATGTTTATAAAGCCATTTTTATACACATGCATGCTTTTGAAAAAAGTATCTTGCATTGTGATATGATTGTATCAGCTACATTGCCATTATTGATTCGCATTTGTATTCTCGTGGAGTTAGCTTTAAAGCCTATTGAAGTTTAAATAAAATACTTTTTGGCATACATTTTGCGGCAATAGATATTCTGTTGTTGTTTTTTCTCAATTGTATGCATAATATATAAATTGGGGGTTATACACGGGCAGTGTCGAGGGGACTGCTGTTACAAGTGGCAGCGTATGACTTTGAAAAAAAATCAAGAAGATTGTAAATGCGAACGATTGTAACTGAAAAACTTCGATAACTTCTGTGCCCCATAATTAACAGTAATCGTTGTGCATGTATGAAGTATTTTATGAATATAAGATATTTAAGGACTAGGTATGATAAGGAGCAAAAGTGCCCCGCCCCTCACCCCCCTTCCCCCCCCCCCCCCCCCCCCACACACACATACACACACATTAAGTTTGTAATGCAAACAAGTTATGTTGGATCTATTTTAGCTACAGATGGACCGAATCATTATTAAATTAACTATTTAAAGGTAACGTTGAAGGCTCTAAATGAGTTTAAGAGCCTCACAAACAATGCGTTTTCTTTAAAAAAACAACAACATTTTTGTTCAGTTTCAGCAGTTTTCAGTCCGCATGTTGAAGCAACCTCAAGCACAGCTATTTTTTTGTCATATCGATTACTTGATAGAGATACAGTAGTCAGCCAAACTATGTGTGTTCGAAGATAATCTCTATATTTTTAGGATCAAAACCTTACCCAGAAAGGTCCAGTATCTACAAATATGACAAAATTACCAAAAATGCCTATTTGTTGAACTTCTAGAAAAATGAAACAATTAAGAATATCTTCTAGGTAGGTAAAATATGATCAATTTACGTTAACATGCACAACGATTTACTTTAACATGTACAACATATTATAGTAAAATATACGTTTGCCTTTGAATATTATGGGGGCCAAAAATATTCTCTTTGTATACCGTAGCCTTTGCGCAAATAAGTGTTTTATCACCAACATATAACGACAGGTGAGGTATTTTCAATTATTCTGAAATCACCGGAAATTCACATATTTTTGGTATAACACAATGCTCAGTCACCATCTGCATTTGTGACACATTTGGTCCTTTTACGTTGACAAACACTTTTCTTTTATGGATATTTTATCGAAAGTCGAGCACATTTTCTACTTTACAATGCTATATTATGCCATTGTGGCAAACATTTTGCGTTTATCATAGTATGCACATCGACTGACCAGACATCGATTGACCAGACATCGACAATTACCAGTCCACTGACAGATAGTCTAGATCATCTGCGACGCTAGCTTGTTTTCAAGACAAATGTTTAGAACAGTTCCTCTAAAAGATGTTTGGGATATGTATTACCGAAGGGTCGAGTGGGTGGCGTAATACGCTGAGACAGTTCAGCTATAAGGAAATTAATAAAATAAACATTCATGAATCCGTTTCAAAAAAACTTTTATTTGATTCGATTGTGTGTGTTTGCATAATTGTGATTACATATAATTAAACAAATTATTACAAGAATATATCTACATATACGTTATTTCATTACCTTTTTCAACACAAAAATAAACGTTTTAAATCAACCAAAGACAATTACCGGCACACACACATCTAAGAAAACGTAAAGTTTAGACAATTACTTTGTCAAACATATATATACTAACGCAACTCGAGAATGTACGCTATATATTTTATAATTTATATAATGCACACTTAATTCTATGTAATTTTCCAGATAATATCAAGACTTTTGTAAACAAAGGGGTTGAAGCTAATTAAAGTAAGGACACAACTGTGCTGTTGTAGACTTTTTAATCCCAGTACACTTTGTAACACGAAATTCAGAAATGTTGATGTTCCGCTTTGAAAAATTGCATTTCAGTACTGTATTCAGTTGAACTGAATTGGGTTTTAAGCCGCACCAACACATAGAAGGTTATATGGCGCCTAACAGGAATGAACATGCCAGGCTCATCCTCCATATACATCGAGATAAAATATGGAGAATGAGCCTAGAACCTTTTCACCTGCAGAACCGCAGAGTTACTGCAAATTCTATTGTAGACACTCCATTTATGCTGGAGCCACGTTTATTGTTTTCCTGCCACTGCTCTAGTTATTTGAGCCAGATGGCACCTGAAACAAAGTAAGGGTCATGATGACGACCATTAATGAGCATGAACAACAAATTATAAAATGAACATGAACTTGTGGGCGGGTTCTACCCATCTGCCTACCCCTCCAACGGGATCTGCAGTGGCCCTATTATTTGCCCCGTAACCAAACGGGGGCCCGGAACCACACGTGGCGTACTGTATTCAATGTAAAGCGATTGCAAAATGACATCCCAAGTTCTCTCACCTACTATCAATAATGATACTTTGAAGGGATAACATTGGAGTGTTATGTGATGTTTTAATCTTTTTTGCGTAAGGAAATGTCTACTATAACCACGTACCATTCGATTAACAGCAGCATGGTATACATACAGTACCTAGCAGAAATTCCCGAGTTGCTTTTCCTTTTTTCTTTGGTATGGATAGATAGATACTTTTATTGACTTAAACTATTACAGTTTTTCATCATTACACAAATATGACCATTATAATATACACACACGTGACAGATTCTAACACTGGATATACAACAAAATAATCATTACGTTTTATTTTGATTTGCTTCATACATAATTAAACCGAAAAAAAACATCAACTAAAACAAAAACAAAAAAACAATACGTATTATGTCTTCAATATAGTTAGTGTTACATTTATTACATAACGTGCCTTGTTAGCAGGGTCGAACACCCATTTAATATTCTATTGTATGACACACGTGTAATACAACCTGGAACGGTTTTGATTGGTTGAGTTAAACCTGAAACACTACGCAAGTTTATTAACTGAAACTATTTTATTTATTACAAATTCACCCAGATCTGAGTCATAAACTTATTATTTGTGACAGTTTATAAAAATAATGCACGTTATATAAAACATTGTTGGTTTGTTAAAAGGTTGGCGTAAACTGCTATTTTGTAAAGAGGTAAAACACGAACTCTTTTATACGCAACGTTATGTGTGAGACGCGACGTTACGACGTCAAATTTTTATAACGTTTTGGCGCTAAAGTGTGTCTGACGTCGTGGTGGTTCTATGTCCATTATTTTGGATTAAATTTGATTGCAATGTTATGTGATAAAAAGGATCTTAAACTCGTTCCCATTCCATATAAGATTTATGAAACTCGTTATGAATTATAATTAATTTATAACTCGTTTCATAAATCTTATATGAAATGGGAACTCGTTAAAGGTCCTCTATATATGACATACTCCTTTGTTTCTCTTTATAATCCTATCCAGCTGGCTTGCGGAACGTCGGTGGTTCTACTCAGGTGCCCGCCCGTGCACGAAAATTGCCCGGAGGGGCACCTGGGGTCTTCCTCCACCAATGGAAGCTGGAAATTCGCCATATGACCTTAGCTGTTGGTGCGACTATAAAATCCAATTCAATCTCTTTATTATCAACCTCGAGTATATCGCTGTTTCTTTTCATAAACAATTAGAGGATAATTTTATTTTTATTATATTGTTAACTTATTAATTGTTTGGAGCATAATGTATAAGTATTTAAAGCTCAGACCATTACAGTATTTAACAACTCTGTGAGTATTTAGAAATTGGGACACATTTTAGATCACGTAAAGTTGAAAGATGGTATACATATTGAAAAAGGGATCCTTTGGAAGCAACAAACACAAACAAGAGATAAAAGTAGCAGAATCTTTTTTTGAATATGTTCATGAGAGGTAATGTCAAGTGCTACACCTCGCACGCCTCCTAGCACCGGCTTAAGCGATATTCTACTTTAAAGTCACACAGATTGGTCTTGATGATCTCAAAGTACCAGTAAGTAATAACGCTACTGATTTATAGTCGGGGCAACTTTTTAGGGCCGCTACACAGCACTAAACAAAGGCTAGTGTGAATGATAATAAATACTGAAAAGGGGATCTCTTGGAAGCAACAAACACAAACAAGAGATAAAAGTAGCAGACTCGGTTTTATTGAGTCGTTGAGTTGATCATTAGAGATAATAACAAGTGCAACACCTCTCACGCCTCCTAGCACTTGCTTAAGCGATATTCTAAAGCCGAGACAATTACTTTGTCAAACAACATATGATTACTTAAAGCTGAGACGATTGCTTTGTCAAACATATATATGGTCAAGTAAAGCTGAGACAATTACTTCGTCAAATACATCTAGGATCATGTGAAACTGAGACAATTACTTTATCAAACACATTAATAAATATCTAAACACATCTATGATCATGCAACGGTGGGACAAGCACTTTGTCAGACACATGCAATCATGTAAATTGGTCAATAAATCTATACTATGTAAGGTGAGACAGTTATAATGTATTGAAAACATACACTCGTGCATATTTAAGAGAATTATTTTGTAAAACACACCTATGATCATGCCAAGCGTAACTAATAACTTCATGAAATAAATATATAGCCAAGACAATTACGCACTACAATTGTCACACACAAAGCTGAAAAAACTGTTTTGTAAACTTATCTGTGATCATATAAATAAATACTGATAAAGGTGATCCTTTGGGAGCAACAAACACAATTAAGAGAATAAAGCAGCAGACTCGGTTTTATTGAATCTGTTCATGAGAAGTAATGAAAGAAGAAACACCTCTCACGCCCCCTAGCACCGGCTTAAGCGGTA
Source organism: Cyrtodaria siliqua (assembly GCA_037043455.1). Taxonomy (NCBI): domain Eukaryota; kingdom Metazoa; phylum Mollusca; class Bivalvia; order Adapedonta; family Hiatellidae; genus Cyrtodaria; species Cyrtodaria siliqua. The sequence goes on along the minus strand of JAWPHD010000123.1, from coordinate 210,165 downwards.
TTCTACTTCAAAGTCACCTATATTGGGCTCGTTGGTACCAAAGGACCAGTAACAATAACACTACTGATTCGTAGCACGGGGGAGAAACTATATCGCAATCAGTCTCTGGGTTTCCATATAAAGTTTCATACACTATAGAATCTATAGTATGCCCCATACAGTAACAGTCAATACAAAATCAGCACATATAGATGTGTTTCTATAAACAGTATATTAATGGTGACAATACACATATTACAATCTTTCAATCTTTCGAATAATTTTCTTTTTGTCAAATGCATTTTCGTTAATAAAGCTTCAAAATATGCATGCCATCTTTTATGGAACAACACTAGTTTAGACTGTATATACCTGCTCATAGATATACAAGTACAAAAAGTAACATTCACAGAATGAAGTAGACCAAAAATACGCAATGAAAACAAAATAGAAGTGTGCTTACTTTGTACGCTACGTTGATTCCAGTAGCTTCGAATTATTTTAAAAGTTTAATTAAACAAAATTAATTAACAGTTAAACATAATTAATTAAAATTTAAACATAATTAATTGACAGTTAAACATAATTAATTAAAAACAAACATAATTAATTAAAATTAAAACAACATGCCTTATCACATACAAAGCTTCCACACTGCGATAGCACTCGTACCTGTAACTTCAATATACTATATGTCTGTGGCAAGGGAGACAATCATACATGTACCATTAAGGAAGTTAAATCATGATTATCTTTCTTTTTAGCAAAACTGCAAGGAGAACTGGATAGAAAAGAAAATGCGTCTAAAATGTTCTTGCGTCTCACCGCTGCGGGTTCGAATTCCACTGAGAGGTCAACTTGTCAAATGAGAAAGTGTCGATTCTTAGGGATTGCGCGAGGTATATAGTACTGGTTCTACTCAGGAAACCTAGGGCGTTGACATTAACAGAACAATTAACATAATCGTCTGTCCGAATGGTGTAAATGGTTAATAATCGATTGTCAATTGGGTAGCCGGATAGTTTGCGTTCGAGTCCCGGTTGAGTTTCGACATTTCACTTCCTGTCCATTTCATAGCTCGTTTATGATCATCCTGATGAACAACAGAGTGGTTTATGGTATCGGTAAAACTTCAGAGATCAATTACAATATGAGTGTAGTGTGCCATTTCTAAACAAAATGTTCATGTAATATTTGCGTTAATGTTATACTAACCAACTCTGTGTTTGTAATTATACATTATACAACCCAAGAGAAGACATGAATCATCAAAAAAGAGTATGATAATGTACCTTTGGAAACGGCCGAGCACGGCACATACGAAATATTGCAGTCTCGGTTTGATTGAGACTGTTCATGAGCAGTCAAGCCGATTCTGTGTTGCTTTAAAGTAGAATATCTCTTAAGCCGGTGCTAGGAGGCGTGGGAGGTGTTGCATCTTATAATTACCTCTCATGAGCAGACTCAATAAAGAAATATAAAAAAATCGGACAGGGAAAGTAGCATTCAAGGAGGACAGTCAACCACAAAACACAGAAACAAACACGCAAATAGACAAACAAGAAGGCAAAAGCAATAATGAATGCAAAGGACATCACAAAAACAAAAGGGTTGACAATAGGGCTACCGCCTTGGAACGGTCAGTGGCAAAGTAGGCCACTTGGGGTTTCTGCTACTTTTCTCTCTTGTTTGTGTTTGTTGCTTCGCTTCCACGGGATAACCTCTTTAGTATTTTAGCAGTTGTATTTCAAGGTTGTATATACTATAGACAGGTTTGACGTACTTAAAGATGAAACGTGATGTTTATAACACATTTTTTTTTCAATGAATACTGAAAAGAAAGTGACAAGCTAGTCTTTAATAAGTTAATTAGAGGTATTATAAAGTGCAACACCTTTAAAAGTGGATATAAAAATCGAACAGGAAAAGTAGCATTCAAGGACGACAGTCCAAACAAAAACACACAGAAACAAAGAACAACTTTAAAGATGAATAAAATGCCACTAGCACCGGCTTAAGCGTAATCTACTTTAGAGCCACAATGATTGGGCTGGATGATCCAATGGAGCAATAAGTAATAACACTTCGGTTCTGTCTTCTGTGAATTGCTACATTTCTTGTTCGGCTGTAATACATACTGGCATTATTTGTATTATTTGCTCAGACATATGCTCTCTTACTGCTCACTTTGTAGACTTCTTCCTTCTGATTTTGAATTTCTCAATTTGACAGACCATAGTTTTTAATATAGATCATAGTCACTAAACTACAAATGGAAATTAACTTTGAGGTGGTCGTCATCAGAGTCTCTCTGCGAATCCTCATCATTTTCTTGGTCACTGCTATGAATTTGAATCGTAACCTAAAATAAAGCGAACACACTTTATAGACTTCAACGAAAACAAATGATATAAACACAATTCGCAAACCTGGATTATAAGAACATTGATTGTTAACCTAACTGTGTATGTAAACACCTCAACAATTTCCTAAAATAATGTACTCATATGCAATTTATCTTTGACGAGAAAAGGTCAAGGAAGCTCATGGAGTTAGTTGCGGCTTTTTTGTCAGTGCTCATTTTAAAAATTAAAAATATTCCAGTGCGTGTTAAAAAGTGGAAATGTTGATACATTTTGGACTATAGATAGACATTAAACGCCAGTTCTGTGTCTGAGATAATTTAGAGACGTTTTAAAACTAAAAAAGGGAGTTATTTGTTGAAGTAAAAATGACAATGGAATTTCGCGCGTGAACACGTGCAAATCGTGAGTATCAACATTCCTTTACACTGATGTGTACAAACAGTAATATTTTTAAACAAACCGCCGTATTTACAAAAAAAATAATATATATAATAATAACAGTCGGTAGAACGTTTAAAACATGTCACAGAAAGCAAATAAAGGTCTGGCTAGAAAAAGGAGATCCAATAGTGCCGGAGTTCAGGAAGAAATGGCTGATACGTCTAAAGAAGGCAAAAAGAATGACGTAGGTGCAGGGGGTGGTGGAAAACAAACTACAATTATGGAAATGTTCCACGTAGATACAACTAGTAATTTCGAAACGATTCTAAAGAACCTTGAGGTCAAAATCAGTAAAGTGGCAACCAAAGATTACATTGAAAATCAGTTTAAGAAAATGATAACAGAAGAATTTCTAAGCAAAAAACTCAAATCTGTAACAAACTGAATTAAGATCTCACATTAAAGAATAACTTAAATCCGTCTACCTGAAAGTAACGCAATTGGAAAAACAGGTCGTTCAGTCTGGAGAAGTTATGTAACAACTTCAAGAGAGGAGTGCAGCAGCGATGGAGATTGATCTACTAAACAGTAAAACGGAGAATGAAAAATTGAAAGAAACTTGTAAAAACCTAGAAGATTCTATCAAACGTTAAATGACCTAGAACAATACACACGCAGGAACAGTGTCCGCATATACGGGATAGACGATCGCGACAGAAACGTGTCCACCATAGAGACATCATCCAGTGATAAAAGTGCTAAACAATAAACTTAATATAAAAATCGGGGAGGAAGATATAGATATCGCGCACCGTCTCGGGCCGTTCAGGTAATAGTCCCATTATCTGTAAGTTCCTCTCAAGGATGCATACATACGAAGTTGTGAGAGCGAGAAGAAAGCTGAAAGGATCGGGAATTGTTATCCGTGAAGATTTGACAACCAAAAACGCAAAACTGTTAGAAAAAAACTCGGGAAACAGCAACGTGAAGTCCGTGTGGTCTGATGATGGCAGGATTATCGCCCTTCTGAACAATGACAAACAATCTGTCACAACCTTACAAACAAACTTAACCAAGCCACTTGTATAAGATTCGGTTAATTCCCGAATACGGACTAGTTTCCGCAGTCATTTCATGTTTGCGGGTGCTTTTAAATGTATCCATTTTGGTAATTTGCTTATGTTTCCGTTAATTAATAACGTTTGCTTAAATTGAATTGAAGTCTCTAGCATTTGAACGCAATAATCTGGTAAATATTGTCGCCTTAGCTTGAAAAAAAGCGTCTATTACGAATAGATAACCTTGATCACAGATTCCTTTCAAAACATGCTGTGTATTCCGCTGACATATTGATGCCCTTTTGTCATTTTTATCAGACATTAAAGAGATCTTACGCAGTGTCATTATATATTACGTTAGTTGTGTATGGCGGGGATTTCTTTATTTACACTGTCCTGTTTTAATGGGATGACAGTAGGGTAAGTGTGAGGTTTGGTGACCCTAGAACCGGTTTAAACCCCCAGTGACATACTTTGCCACTGACCGTCCCAAGGTGATAGCCCTATTGTCAACCCCTTTGTGTTTGTGATGTCGTCTGCATTTATTATTACTTTTGCCTTATTGTTTGTCTTTTATATTTCTTTATGAGTGACACTGTGCATTTGTGTTTCATGTAAACATGGTAAACGTGATCTCTTTTTATTAAAGAATTACATGTAGCATACTTCAGTAATGATATCTATTATCGTCTAAGCCAGCTCTATTTTTGGCATCTATATTTTTCAGAGAAACAGTACTAAAAATTAAACAGATATCTTGGAGGATAGTATACAGATGGTTGATACAATTATGTATGTGCGAAAAGTGGTGTGTCTAAACGATGTGTATTTACAAAACATGTATATATCACTCTGAGATGTAACTTACTGCATATGGCTCTACTTTGCACGATTATTTTATCTATACAAATTCAATATTATTTAATTCATAGCATATATCCTTAAAACTCGCAAGATTGGAGTACAATTTAAAAATATTGGTAAACAAGCACATATTAATATATTATTTATATCTATCAAAGTGTGCAGCAAAGCTTTCAATCATTATGTGCATAATTAAAGTGTTGTTTTAAATGCCACCTTCCTTTAAAAAAAAAGCAGACACGAGTGTTCTGCATTTAACATTGTTTTTGTTGGCAAACATGGTTGCAGCTAGGTAAAAATTAGCTAAAAAGGTACAGTTTATGTATAATGTATATTACATGAGCGTGCATTATATATGTATTGTATGCATGTACATGTATATGCGCATGTATATGGGTATATGCATATATATGTATATGAAATAACTTAATATGTCACGCCGAGAATTGCACCGCCAGCAAGAGGTGTTCTGCCTTTAACACTGCTTCGGTTAGCAAACATGGTTGCAGCTATGTGCATGGGATGTACAATGTATACAATTTTGTGTTCGATTTTGGATGTAAAAGTTTGATAAAATGAAAAGGTAGTTATGTATAATGTATATATATATGTGAGTGTGCATTATGTATGTATTGTATGCTTGTACATGTATATGTGCGTGAATATGGGTATATGCACATATATATATATAGGTGGATATGTTAATATTTGTGTATGTATATGTGAGTGAACGCATGCAAACAATGAAACTACTAGTCGGATGGCATGCTGTGTATATCGGTTACCCATTTAAAACAAAAAAAGATTGCGATATATTGTATGAGTTCTAGTCAATGATGGTGTATAATTATTTTACAGGCATGCAGTATTGTATGAATTAAATTGGTGGATAGTACACAGTTGTATATTAAGATGAAGTAAGTTTTTCGACTTTGTGTCAAAAGTGGTTATAACAATTTCTATTAGGAGTGGTTTGCTATTAACATGTAGGGCATCATATTCATATCAGTTGTTCTATCATAATGAGACCTAAGACATAAATAATAATATTTTGATTGTTTTACCATTAATATATTTGTATTACTATGTATTGAGTCTCATGTCGCATTAATGCAACCTTACTAAAACACATGCGTGAGTCACCTAGTGATTAAGTGTTGACATACTAGCAATCTTTTTGATAATTACACGATAAAGGTAACTGCATAAGTCTAATTTCATTTTTTCCAGAATGAGAAATTTAAGAATCTGTATATTGTCCTTTTGTTCCTTTACTTGTACAGATTGTAGATTTAAGTATTTAAATTAAAAAAGATGATTTCTGATGTTTGATGGATAACTCCCTTTTTCATTGTATATATATCTTTATCATTTTTCCTATTTGCATGTATTTTATTGCTTTTTCTGATACTTCAATGGGACCGGGACATAGGTAACAAAGTTGTATTATTTTTCAGATTGATTATGTGTTTTATTTTCTCTATCAATGTATGTCCATGAATGTCCAAGGCCTCGGTGATAGAAACAAACGTAAATATGCCTTCCATTTTTTAAAAGAAAAGTCCTTCTCAGTATATTTCTTACAGGACACACATTTTGTAAATAAACATGAAAATTATATACGTGCAGAATGGGGATATGAACGTTTCTTTAATAATTTTAATAGTCAATCTAGAGGGGTTGTAATTTTATTTATTACAGTTTTGAATACAAATTACGTAAACAAGAAGGGGATACAGATGGCTTATTTTAGATTAACGATTAATGGGAAACGGATGACTTTAATAAATATTTATGGTCAAAATAAAGATACACCAGATTTCTATATGGACATTAAACAAGATATCGATAGATATGGAAATGAAACTGTTCTAGCAGGAGACTTTAATCTGGTCTTACATCCTCAAGTCGATACTCATAACTATGTTAATATAAATAATCCAAAAGCTAGAGAAAGTGTTACATGTAAAACCATTATCGATGACTGTAGCTTGATTGACTGCTGGAGAGAATTACATTTTGATAAAAAGGGGTTCACATGGAGACGTCCAAATACAAATAAAATGGCTAGACTAGATTTGTTTTTAATATCTGAACATTTATTTACCGACCATTCAATAATAACTATATCATTTGTATTTGAAAAGTTTATAAAGGGGAGATCTTACTGGAAATTGAACAACTCGCTCCTTAAGAAACTGCTTATGTAGATGAAATTAAAAAAGTGATCGAAAATAAAAATAAATCAATATGCAGCACAGAATTAAAATACAAATTTACAAATTAAAGACATTCCTTGTCAAGATTTAATATTGGACATTGATGACCAACTCTTTCTTGAAACATTATTGATGGAGATTAGAGGAAAAACAATATCATATTCGTCATTTCTTAAAAAACAAGAAGATAAAACTGAAGCAAAACTATTACGGGAAATAGAGATATTGGAAAAACAATTAGATATTGATTTAATAAGCTTAGAAAGTAAAAGGAAACGCTTGTTTGAAATGAGACATAAAAACCTGGATGGACTTAATATAAGGTCAAAAGCCAAATGGTTAAATGAAGGGGAGAAAGTAACTAAATATTTTTGTAATTTAGAAAACAGGAAGTTTGTAAGTAAATGTATACCTTCCCTCATTTCAAATGACGGAAATATTTAAAAAAAAAATCAAGATTCTATTTTAAAAGAAAGTAGAAACTGTTATCACTCCTTGTATTCACACAAACCAGTAAAAAATACAAATTTAAATGAATTGTTTAATTTCATCATTACATAATCCACCTGAAGACCAGGTCACACTGTTGCAAAATATGTGTTTGAATTTCCTCTGGAATAATCAGTCAGACAAAATAAAGAGATTATGATTGTGGTGGACTTGGAATGATCAATATTAAACAGTTCATATATTCTCTGAAATTAACGTGGATTAGAAGACTTTTGATTGGGAATAAAATATGTATGGAAATCCATATACATATGTACCCATTCACACCAATATGCTATTTGTCGGTAACGACTATGTAAAAAATAACTTGCAAAAAATAAACAATCTCTTCTGGAAGGACGTATACACAAATATTAACATCCTATTAGATGTTAAAAACTTATTGTCATGGAAAGAGTTCTTAACACAACCGTTATGATACAATAATAACATTAAGAGTGGAAGATCAAGTGTTTTTTTTATAAAAGATGGTATGATAAAGGTATTTTATTTATTAATGATATACTGGATAACAATGGTAATCTCTCTTTTACCCTATTTATCGAAAGGTTTGCTGTACATTCACATGTTTTAGAATATGAAGGTATGACTGCAGCAATACGGGGCTACCTTCAGAAACAACATTTTGCTCATCTTGCTATCAAGTTAGAAAATCCAATTTGCCCATCAATAGTGTCCCTAATAACAAGCGCACAGAAAGGCTGTCATCCCATTTATGATATACTTATTAATTCAAATGTACATCCAACATCTATAGCCAAATGGGGACAATATGGTATAAATATAGACAGAGATTGGAATGACTTATTCAAAATACCTTTCAAATGTACAAAAGATACTCGATTACAATGGTTTCAGGAAAAAATAAACCACAGAATTACTGCTACAAACATCCTTTTGAAAAAAAATGAAGTAAAAAACGATAACTCCTGTAGCTTTTGCACAGAGTCTCCAGAAACCATTACACATTTATTTTGGGAATGTAAATATACCAAAACATTTTGGAATATTTTTAAAATTACTTGCAATGATAATAATATAATAATCTAACCGGAATGGACTACAAAAGATAAAATTTTCGGGTCTAGTGTATATGACAATGTTCTAAATAAACTAATTTTATATGCAAAATACTTCATATATAAATGTAAGTTAGATGGAAGATTACCATTGTTCGGAAATTTCAAACCACAAATTAAATACATATATCAAACTGAAAAAATAAACGCAATTAGGAGTTTTACATTTGATAAATTCGAAAACCTTGATTGACTTATAAATACCTACTAAATAATTAGTTTTGTTTTAAATTTTAAGAGTTACACTGTGCAACACATCTATCTTGTTCCTTCTATCTTGTTCCTTCTGCTTGTTTATCTGTTTTGTCTTTTTTTGACAAAAGGAAAATCCCAAGAAATGTGTAATATCTGTTAAATTATGTTTCCCGCTGTTCCCACTGAATATGGAAGAGTCACACCTCCATAGAAATATCTTGTCTTTTCTTTATATATTTTGACAATTTTGTAAATGTCAAGATTTAAAGGGACACATAGCAATCTGTTGTATTTGTAAACAAAATTCTTTTGAAGGACCCCCAGATTGCAGAGAGCCCCTTTCATCAAAATTGTATTTAAAATCTTCTTTTGAATATTGTAAAGAAATATAAAAAAAAGAAAATCCCCATTTATATAGTTTCTAATCAAGATATGCATTTTTTCTTCAACATATTTTGAAAACTGTTTATAATAAATATTATGCAAATTACATCTATATCTGTACGGTTTGTTGTGGGGTGACCCACACCGACCCTCACAGACCTATTACGGAGTGAATAAATGGTATATCATTAATCTGGTGATCAAATGTTGTTTTTTTATCTTTGTGTTTCTAAATATTACCTGACTCGTTCGCGTGCTCAATTTATCAAGTTGCCGGGCGACAGATAAATTAACTCTAGTCGCCAATGGAGAAGTCTCCGTGTTACGTAGATGCAACAACTGTTGATTTTTTCGACGTTTGTTCCTGAGGTGAGTCACCATATCTTGTTTTTGGTCAGGAACCACATCCTTGTCATCACTGTCCATATGTAACCTCTGATAAAATAGAAAATAAAGCTGGAAGTTGACAAACCCACTCTACATTAAACAGATCAGATTTATTTCACAGGACATTAATAGCTGGATCTCGAGACTCGTTAATGTAAGCAATATATTTAACTGCAGTGATATCCGCGGATTCCAATTCACACTATCTACCGTCCATGATATCCATGGTTGGATATCATGTTTCAAAACAGGCAGTACTTTAGAACAATGCTAACCAATAATTGACGTCTAGCATTAACAGCTATCTGTCACGAGACGTAAACAATATATATAAAAGTCAAACAGGAAATGAAGCATTCATGGATTATAGCCAACCAAGAGAAAACGCAAAGAAACAAACAACAATTGCAATGATAAATAAAAGGCAATATATATGACATCACAAACATAAACGGATTGACAATATGCCTACCGCCCTGCAACGGTCAGTGGCATAAACGCCCTTGGGAGTTTAGACCAAGTTTTAGATTGCACCAAGCCTCACTCGTATCCTACTGCCATCGCAATAAAACAGTGTAAATAAAGTAATCCCGCCATGATATATCCTCGAACACACTAGGTAGCAGTAAAGGCAGAATATGTTTATTAACACATGAACTAAAACCGCTGAACAAGCACTCGGAAGCGTTACAACTTAGATTACGCTAACATATAAACTCAATAAAATTAAACTTTACACACTATGCCGAATAAATATGTGTGTACTAATTACGCTGTATCCCTGCACGCTGCGCCGACGTTAAGCACAACATAGGAAGTGTGCAGATCCAAATGGTTTATTTATGGCACAGGTAATGTTTATGAAAACACAAGAGTTCAAAATTCAGCGTGACATTTTAACGAAGCGTTTCTAATCAGTTGTTGCTATTAACGGTTGGTCCATCGGGGGATTTAATGCAAATTTGACGGTAACATTATATTATTAATATAATACTTTACACAAAGTCTCTATCATCTCCATTAAGGTTAACGATAAGCATAGTCTGACTTTAATAGTCAGTTTAAGTATAACACACATATGATCATGTATATATAAAACAAATATAAAAACAAAAGCCTTAAAAGCTTCAAAGCAAGTACTCAATGAATTGGCAGAAGCCAAAGCAGCAAGAGAACAAACCATTAAGGGTACGACATGACGTCATCATAGTGTTCGCAATCAATCCGGTCATCGCACAATCAAAGAGCAAAGCATAATGCCAAACTCTAAATAGGTCAACTACTCAATATACAGTGCTTTGCAAAATAATAGGGTCATAATCTCTTTTGATAAACATTTTGATTGTATAGAAAGTTATTATGGCCAAGTATTTTATTAAGTTTGTAAATCACGTCACCATAGAAGTTGGGTTGTGATAATCCTTGTCGTAAAAAAGTTCTTAAATTACTTTTATACTTTAAAAGCAGATGATGGTTATGATAACATCATTTTGCAAAGTTTTTTCGAAGTTCATGGTAACGGTAGCCCTGATGAAGTGGCTTTTTAGTTATAAAATGTTTATACATATTTAAGTCCTCAAATCAACTACAAGCTGTAGAATAAGAACAAGTTCCTCGGTTTAGGTGAGGATAGTTAACATTATCAAAAATGAGAAAAATGACCCAAAAGAAAACATAGCACCCAAACGCAAAGTGTAGATCCGCACACTACCACAAACAAAGAGCAAATTAACTATATAATGGAAGGACACTAAACATCACAAAGAGTGGTGAAGACAGGGTTACCGACTTGGAACGTTCAGTAGGCAATATGACCCACTGGTTAGCTTCAATCGATTTTAAGTATACACAACCTCGCTATTATCATGTCTTCAGCGCTCAAATTGACAACGTAAATGAAAGTACATCCCATCAATAATGATTTCATTTTGTTTGTCAAATATTTTTAATAGTGTTTAGATGGATTTATTACTACCCAGGTTGGTATGTAAAGATGTTATATTGCAAACTTTGTGTAAGAAAAAAACTAGACATATGTTAGTTAGTTTGCATATTCTCTATATATTTCAATATGATTCAATACAGGGACTACACTTACACTACGAGCTCTGCGCATGGCCTGAGACAGGAACGTGTGTATGTTACCTCCAAAACTAACGTTGCGCCTCATAACAACTCCATTACTGTTCAACACAATCGTTTCTGCGAAACAAATCAAAAAGTTCTTTAAAAACACGAGAAAGGCATAAGATGATAGCAGATAAACTGAGTCACTAGCGCATAATATAGAAAAACGTAGCATATAACTATATATATTCGTAAGACAAAACAATACTACAAATAACACTGTTGTTTAACTAATCTAAAGGTAAATAACAAACCGACGGGTCATTTTAAGGTTACTGCCTTTGGATGATAAGCAGAATAATGACGCTTCTGAACATACTGGAAACGGAATATTTGTCCAAGAAGCGAAAACGGGGTTGACTGGATTATGAAATACAACCTTAATTTCGGCTTAAAAAACTTGCATATTGTAAAGGATAATTTTAAAGGTTATCATATTTTTGTCAGTAAAATTGCGATTAAACGTGTTTTATTATGAAATATCCGATATAACATCCTGCTAATATACGCTTTCCAATCGCTTAATGGCATTAAGGCGGCACCACGTAATGATTTCTAAATATAGTATGGGCTTGACCACGCCCCTTTCCATGAGTGACCTGAGTCAGAAGTGAAAGATCACACGAACCATACCCGATAAATGCTTCGAAATACATTTTCAGAATTGTTAATTAATTAATAAATAACATTTATTAAAATGAGAGCATTTATTTTTACCTTAAGTATTTTTTAAACATGAAATTGTGAGATTAATCCCCACTCAAAAACAGGTAAAGCTTTACAGCGTTTATGCATGTCAACAAATATGGCGACCCCCTTGGTAGGGGAAACATGCTGAACTTTAACTTAAAGCCTGTTTGACATTGACTTACCTTAAAAATAAGACACAAGTTTTTGTATTTGTATGTTCTGTTTTATTTTTTATCTTTGGAAAAGCTTGCATAGCTATTAGTGAACTGCAACCTTAAACGTACACATCTGTTTCCGCATTTGCATTCAAGTTATATATGTGAAACAAATCAATTCGTATACTTACTTTGATCAAATGTTTTAATTATATGTATTTGTTTGTTTCGCCACGAAATCAACACGTGACGGCAAAACAGCAGAGATACGTGATATGTTACGTATCACATGATTTTGTTTGTTCACGTGATCATTATGTCAAATATGTATTTACCATCCCGTCTTCGTGCGTTTTCTTCATTATTATCATGACTCAGCTGACAAAGAGCAAGTTCACTGTCCAGATGTCGACTGAAAAATATTATATTGAAATACTCATTTGTAAGTGAAATATATATCCTATCTTTCAAAATAGAATGATGTTTCATGTATAATGCTAATTTCAGACGAGGGGTAATAATAGATATAATAATCAAACAGGAACAGCAGCATTCAAGAACAATAGTCAACCACAAACACACACAGCAACAAAGAACAAATCGAAATACTCAAATGAGTAAAAGGCCAAAGAAGACATCACAAACACAAAAGGGTTGACAACAGGGCTACCGCCTTGGAACGGTCAGTGAGCGGCACAAAAGGCCGCTGGGGATTTAAACCAGGTTTAAGGGTGCACCAAACCTCACACTTACCCTACGCCTATAAAAAAAAACACATTCAATAACATATGACACAAGTAGAATATCGCGTAAGCGATGTGGCAGCATATATAACCTATCTTGAACGGGCTTAATAATACCGAGTCAGCTGCTTTACTATCTTGCTTTGCTCCTTGCTGCCAATGAAACTTCTTGTCAGTATTTATTTATTTATATATTCATTCTTTATGTTTTCTGTTTTATTTAAGAATGATGTAAACCTCAGCATTTTTAAGAATGTTTGTTTCAATACATCTGAGAGATTTGCACCATAAATATGTTCATTTATGAATTTGTATTACAGAATCAATCAAGATCTTTGCAAAATACTTACATTTCAGTTTTGACACGAGGTAACGTGGCACCACCGAGCTTCAAGTGTTTGAAATGCTCCCTGTAAGGTACATACAAATATAGAGACATGTTCGAAAAAGTATAAACTATTGCGAACATTTGTATATATAAAAAAGAGTATGAGAGTGGACCTTTGGAAACGGCCGAACACGACATATACGAAATATTGCAGTCTCGGTTTGATTTAGACTGTTATTGAACGGTAGTGAAATATGCTAGCTACCGCTCACGCCCTCTAGCCCCGGGTTGAGCAGAACTCAATATTCATAAAATCATTAGTACAGAATTTTAACCATCCCGAAGATGGCATGCATATGGCGACATAATTCTAAATATGCTTTATAAGGTTAGTTTTTTTAGGTTCAATTAGTGTAAGGAAGCAAAGACGAAGTATGGGTATACATAAAAATACATATATAACGGTAAAAACGTGCTTCATCTACATTTAATCAGGCCATTAGTAACCATTGGTTTAGTTAGTGTTTAACTATATAAACGTCTTGCCTAGTGAGTGTTGTGTTAAAGCATATATCATATTTATATCATAAATACTAGGTGTTTCTGTTGCTATCATTTGCACATATACTTCAATAGATTTGTGTTCAGATCACAAGAATAAATAATAGCTTCGGTTTATACAATAAAACTGAATTTAGACAAAACGATTTCATAAACAATAATGATATAGGTTTTGAGCAATTGCACATTTAATATGAAACAGGAAGACATTATCATAGTTTTACTTGTTTTAAGAGCGGATAATTATTTTTTTTCCAGATCGCCTCTAGTCCCTTTTAGTTACTTTTTCTGTCTACTAGAATGTCAACTATCGCATCGCCTTTTTGTTTTTTTACCAATTGTTTAATAATGTAATATGTTTATTGTGTGGCGCGCTCATTTTTGCCACATGTTTCGCAAACGTTATTCACCTCTTTATTGAGCTGATACAAAACCTACACAATTAATGTACTTGCTCCATTGTGTTTGACATCAAAATCTGCAATTATGGCATGTTAGAATAGTGTATGAGAAGGACATATTTACCGTAGTATTATTCTTTAGTGGTACGCTAAACTTTGTTTAGTCTGTGATTAAACATTTATAAATACATATATTTTAACTAACTTCATAACCAGTTTTTCATAATAGTGTGATATATCGTCTAGGTCAGATGATTTTGTAGCAACTCTCAGGATTTTCGGTTTTATCACATTGTTGTCTATGTGCTCCAGCTTCAACTGTAACAAAGTTGAATACACAATTAAAGTTAAAATCATTATTCAGTATTGTATTTTATTATTTGATTTCGTTTACATGATCTATGTATGACATCCGAAGAGGTGCGATGCTATTCACATGTATTACATCTTTTGTAATGAATACATGTATAGCAGATTTACTATAAATTACTCTTAAATGTGATAAACATATTAATACGTAGCTATATAGGAAGACAATTGTGAGACCCAATTTCTTTTGTTCCAATCTTATTAACTCTGTACTGTATCAGTAATACATATTATGGAGCTCTCGTACTAATTTTGTGACCTCGGCTAAATATGGTGTGGCTTGAAAAAACGTATATATACATCATACGTTCATTTCCTCTGTGTTCGTTTGCATCACTGAAACTTGTTTATATAACAATTTTGTAACATTTTAGAGGGGCGCTAGGCACACATGAAAATATCTTTATTGATAACGAGCTGTTTAAAATGTGTTATGTGTCCTAAATGAATATAGCGTGTCAAGGTCTGGAGAGCATTGACGCAAAATGGAACCATTTTAGTATCACATTCTTGCTAAACTAAACGAAGTTTCAAATATGAAGCCGATTTATATAAATTGCAACTGAAAATATTTAAAACATGGTCTACATGTGGATCTATATACATATGGACGTATATAGGTCAAAGTAAGAAAACAAGACTGTGATCGAGCACACACCACAGCTGGTTGGTTCTAATTTTGTTTATATCAAAACGTGTATAGCTTCCAGTAAAACTTTGCCTCCTGTGTGTGTAGCGGACACGCCGTGCTGCACTTAAAGTAGATACAAATGTATCATTCGCAAAAAGCAGTCAATCCAAAGCACACCTTTAAAATAAAATACCAATAACAAAGATAAATACGACTGCAAAGTTTGTGACACTCCAAACATAAAAAGGGATCTACTAAATGGGAGCTTACCTTGATATGGTGCGTCCCGGTGGTATAACCAATGATTTCTTCTATTCCAGCCATGATATGATCAAATACCTGGTGTTTTTGTAAATAAATATTTTGTTATAGCCAAACAGGAACGCAACAATTGAAATAAATTGTAAACAATAATATGTTTAGACTTTAACAGAATTGACCAGAATTTTACAAAAAGTATCTTAAGTATCCCTTGAGCATAAGTAATACATGATATATACACTATTATCCTCCACGTTTGATATAAAAAGTGCCTTTCCGTTATGTAATAAAGAATTCCGAAATATTAAAACGAACATCATTTTACTCATTTTGATCAATAGACACGTGATTCGGCTTGTTCTTTATGTTGTTGTTGTTTTATATTCCTCCATTTCTCGTCATATGTAGTTGGTTATTTTCATATCAATTTTCCTAACAACTATTTCCCAAATATCTGGCGAAGTCTCAAAAAAAGTATGAAAGGAGAAATTTGGAAATCGTCGAACACGTTAAATACAAAACATATTGAAATATAAACAGGGAAAGTAGCATTCAAGGAGGACAGTCAACCACAAAACACAGGAACAAACACGCAAACAGACAAACAAGAAGGCAAAAGTAATAATAAATGAAAACGACATCACAAACAAAATAGGGGTTGACAATAGGGCTACCGCAAAGTAGGCCACTGGGGGTTCTAGCGTGCACCAAACCTCCCACTTACCCTACTGTCATCCCATTAAACGGGACATTGTAAATAAAGAAATTCCCGCCATGATCTAACCTCTAACCAACAAGGCAGCATCAATAGGCAATATAAGTAAAACACAAATATGCTCGTGTAAATATTATATAAACAACAACAACAATAGCCTAGAAAGCCACAATGAAGGTACCACAATGAAGTCGCGGTTTGATTAAGACTGTTCAAGAACGGTAGTGAAAAGTGCTTTCTACCGTTCACGCCCTCTAGCCCCGGGTTGAGCAGAACTCAATATTAAATCATGTCAATAGCACAAAGATTTAGACCATCCCGAAGATGGTATGCATATGGTGGTAAACATGGAACCTTGAGTGCGGTATTTTCAAGGCGGGTTTCCAAGACGTGAAGGAATATATAACACGAACAAGAAAAACGACTTTTATTGATAAAAACACGGCAATTATGAGTACATATGTTTGTTTGCATTCGATTGTTTTATTATTTAGGTATTTTACATAGCACAACGAAAACACACGTTGGTTACGTTTAAGGAAATGGGTGTGATTTCCTGGTTCATTTCCGGAGGCAATTCTGGGGAAATATTCGTTCCAACACTGTCTATTTAATCAACTTCATATTTGACAATTGTATTCTTTTGACCGATTATACTGACCCTGTACTTTAAGGCGTTATCGTTTTCGTCTAACTCATTTGATTTAATAGCTCATTTACACATTATCTTAGGTTATTAAGAGACAACCCAGATACACACAAATCTAGACAATGTGATCATTACCGAGTAAAGTATTTCGAATAATTACAGGAACAATTCATTTAAATTTATATTAAACTGAATTGAATTGTTGTTCAACGGCTCAATAATACATTTTGTAATTTATTTCGAAATGCTGCAGAGAGTCAGGAAAATACAAACAAATAATATGGGAATCGTGTCCTATTCAGTATATCACTGCTAAGTTTTCGTAGGTAGGTACGTGCGTAATGCATGTACGTGTATATGCTTATATACGTTTGTAGTATCTTGCGTACGATGAATAAAGTCAAAAATGAGATATAGGGTCCTATAGAAACCACAGCGTCCGAACGCAATGGCATCGTAGGTCCGTAATTTTAAGTATGACAACTTTATGGCTCAAAGGAAATCCACTGGACTAGTTGTACAAGCTTTGACTGTACGCATATAATATTAGTTGTAGTAGTATTTAACATAAATAAACAATTTCTTTGTAATTGAAATTGTATAAATAAAATCTAAACATTACCATTGGAAAACAATCAAAAAGTATTTCAATTTGATACCAAACACTACGTAGCTCAATATAATGATTTTGAAGCATTAATTGAATTCAATGTTTACGATTCATAAAACAGGTGAAACTGCTTTGACATTGCAATATGTCACATGAATATTTTAATAATGAAATATAGCATAGTGACACGAATAAAGTCCTAATTTTCTTTAACGTGTTTCAGGGAGAGACTCTGATACACGGTGGGCACCGGGTTATGTCCCTATATGGTCTGTCTATTGAATTATTGATTTTAAAGACGCAATCAAAGAAATTGGGTTAGAATTTATTAACATACGTGCCTAGAATAAGATCATATTGATTTACCTCGGCTGACATAAAAATTCAAGCGATCAAATAATGATTTGATTTTAATGATACAACCAAGTTTCTTTCAATAGTTATGTCTTACATGACTGTTCGTTTCCTCGCTTATGCTCATGTCCCTTTCCTTCTGCGCCAGGGTCACTCGTAATTTCTTAACCACCCACTTTATCGTTCCTCCCTGTTAATAATAAAATAATAATAATAACAAGAGGATCGCCCGCCGTCAAAAGTTGTACCAAGTTTCAGATGTATCGAATAAAAATTGTAGTAGGAGTTAACAATCAACACAAATTGTTATTAACAAGAATCAGTAATTATAGCGGCATTCATCATGCCGTGACTCGGGAGGTGTGCATATCATTTATAGAACAATCATTGTTAGAACAAGGGAAATAACACAAATAATCAAGTTGTATAAACACTAGTAAGAGTTGTCTCTCGAATTTGTAAATTGAGACATCTCTTTCTTTAAAAACAATACAAATGAAAGATTTTCTTCTGGAAATCTTTCCTTAAAGAGTTCATTGACAAGTAGATATTTCCAAAACAAACACATCAAGTCACTCCTAAACTAGGTAGTCCTATTACAGCATGCTGTAGGTCTAATTAAGTTCGAGTCACATTAATTATAAACTTGCAAATTGAAATGTAACTGTCTAGACAGACTGTTGATTTGCAGCCTGGCTGCAGGATACATATGCCATTGGATTGTGGATTGTGTGGGCTGGATTTTACATATTGAACATCCCATTTCTTTGCAAAATTTTGGAATTCTATACTAGTGTAATATGTAGCTCCATCAGACACTACCTTTTGAGGAATTCCGTGACGGGAGAACCAACACTTCATTTTGTTAATTATAGTGCTGCTTTTTTGTTGACTTGTTTTTCTATTTCATAATAGTGACTATAATAGTCTTTTCATCTAATACCATTGACCTAATATCTGTTATTCCAACACTTAAATAAAACAAATAATCAAGTTGTATAAACACTAGTAAGAGTTGTGTCTCTCGAATTTGTAAATTGAGACACTTTGTAATATAAATGATAATTACCTGAATAAACACTGTGAAGAATATGACAAATAAAGTGGTTGTCACAAACAAACGTTTCATGGGTATTGCCTTTTCATCTATCAGTGCAACTAGAGAGAAACAAACAGCTCCCCTCAATCCTCCATAACTCTAAAACAAAACATATTGTAACTGAGTATTTTGCATTTTCAATAGACGATTTCAATTAAGAAAGCAATACGTTGTCTATACTTATAGTTGATATTATCTATAGTTTCTATTGTTCTAAAATTACATGCCAGGAATTAATGTTTTATTCCATCTTCATAATGAAGCGTTTGGTCATATGCATATATTGACTAGTATTGTGTTCTTATAACCAATACGCTGGAATGAATGGTATAGTCTGGTGTGAATTGAAGAAAAATATACATAAATAAACATATGTTTAAACACATACATGGAAACGTACATTCGTGGATACACATACATAAAATCGCTCACGCATTGAAATATATAAATATAAAACCAAACATAAAAAAGTATACATAAATAAAACACAAAACCAAACATATAAAAATATGCATAAATAAAACACATCTGAAAACATCTAAACATATCCTATTACTACTAATACTACAACTATTACTACTACTACTAATATATGATACATTTATCGAGGATATCATGTTTGGTCTACGACCATTCTGACATATGTTCCCCAGGTAAAGTCTGACATTTGGTCCTCAAGAAAGACAATCAAGCCAACAGGTACTCGCCGTGGGATTTGTTTAATTATGCTTATATATTTCTCGAATGTTACTTACAATCATAAACATCTCATCAAATTTAATTTTCCTGACTTTTCTCGTTGAAAAGTAGTTGAGGGCTATTGACAACGCATACGTAACTGAAATAATAAAAAAATATTAAAGATGTTAGCTCGTCACTAATTACAATGATTTATAGTATATACAATGACTCAAAGACTCAATTAAAGATGTTAGCTCGTCTCTAATTTAACATAATTATAGTGATTTATGTGTGTCGAAGATTCAAATAATGTTAGCTCATCTCCAATATAAAATATTTACAGTGATTTATATGTGCCTAAGATTCTATTAAAGATGTCGGCTCATCTCTCATTTAAAAAAATAACAGTGATTTATTTGTGTCTACGATTCATTTAATAAGTAAGCTTGTCTCTAATTTAAAATAATTACAGTGATTTATATGTGTCTAAGATGCAATTAGTGGTCATCTCTAATTTAACACAATTACAGTAATTTGTAGGTGTCTAAGATTTCAATCCATTACGTGGTCCGAGTATTAACTTTCATACCCCATCCAACCCCTTCTCCAAGAAGCGAAAACGGGGTTGGCTGGTGTTTGAAAAAAATAATTTAATTCGTCTTAAAATGTTTGCATATTTTAAAATTAAAACATTTAACATGTAGTTTTAAACAGGTTATCGCATTTTTCCAGTAAAATGTGTGTTTAAACATGTTTTATTGTCAAAATATCCATTATAAAATCCTGCTAATATAAGCTTTCCCATTGTTAAATGAAATTAAGGTGTGACCACGTAATGCAAAGAAAGATGTTAGCTCGTCTGATTTAAATATAATTGCAGTGTTTTATATGTATTCAACGGAAAATGTTAGGTCATCTATTATTCAGTTATTATTAGTGTTTTTTTGTATTACGTTTCCAACATTCAATACATAATTTAATGTCGTCTCTAATTCAACTATAACTAGAGTGTTTCTAATAGTTATGATAACATACTATGTACATTACGTACTATTACATTAAAATATATATGCATGTTTGACAATCATTGTAAAGGTAATACAGTGTAACATACATATAAATCTAAACAAGATACACAGGAACAAAGTCCATAGCATGAATCCAGTCTTCCAGTCATGGTTGGGATCAATGGTAACGATTCCGAGAAAAAGGAAAATTATGATCTCGCTGGCAGTGCTAAAAATAAAACAAACAGAACAGTATTAGAGTTAAAAAGTAACCGATTAAAGTTTTCTTTGTCCGTATATCCGCATTGTACCACAAACAAAGAGCAAATTAACTATGCAATGAATAAGACAATACAAAACAGAAAGAGTGCTGAAGACAGGGATACCAACTTGGAACGGTAAGTATGCAATATGGCTTACTGGTTAGCTAAAATCGAATTTAAGTGTGCACAATCTCGTTATTATCCTGTCTTCAGCGCTCAATTTGACATGACAGTGTAAATAAAAGTACATCCTACGAAAAGGAAATCTCTAACAATAAAGTCCACATCCAGAGATATTAGGAAACGATACACGTACGAGAGGTGTTCAACTTATATTTGAACACTTTTATTGTGTAACTGAATCAACTATCTTGAAATTCTCGCCGAATATGTTGAATGTAATGTCAAGTCTAATGATTCCTTCGATATGAAACATTATGACATGCACTATTATGTGCTTCCTAATGTTGCTGCATCCGCATTTTTGAAAATGGGTAGAGAATGACATTTTGAAGCAAAAATCGTCAATTATAAAAATAACTGCAATGCAAATTTTAACACAAATGCTTTTAAAACATCGTTAAAGGTTATAGTAATCCGATATGTCCATGCCTGAACGTAGAAAAATGTAATATGCATTTATTTATTTTTTTCGATTTTCAAGATTTTAGCAAAAATTAACATGAAATTCAACTATGAAAATGACTAAATTTACGAAAGCTTCTGGTTCAAAACATTAACTGCAGGCATTTTTCTGACTTCCTCCGCTATAAAAAACAAGTTTCATAAGTTTCTCAAAAGAAAAGATAGAAAAATATATAACTTAAAATTTAGAAACAAAACACACACATTTGCAAATAATGATAAAAATAATATATTTGTTTACCAAAGATATCTTTATAAAGTATATGATATACATATATGATATACATCAACAATAACTGTTCATGTTTTTATATCATTAAATATGATTTAAATAGTTATTTTGGTTAATTTATAAAATTATCAGTAACATAGGAGCAAATTTTCTTATTATCTGTCAATGTTTTAGTATTGCGATAAAAAGTCGAGCTTTTAATTCAGCATCTTTATTTTTGTCTTAAAATAAAACATAAGATTATATTTAAATTATAAACACAGGTTTAAACAATTATGATATGCATTTAGTGCAATTGTTTGGTTTAAGGTAAAACTCCACGGCAACAGCAACATAAAGGTTTAAAATTAGAAAATGGTGTACACATTATTCAAAATGTAATTAAAAAAGAACCGCGTGAAATTGGATATTATTTTTAAATGCATACGTTCTAAATGACAGTTTCACATCATTAAATCACGTATTTTTTATGACAATCACTTCCGCTGAAAAACCCCATCTTAAACAAAAGTGTTCATTTATAAGTTGAACACCTCTCGTATATGTTATTGTAAAGATATATACTGAAAGGAAAAAGAAACGCATACTCAACAAATTGCCTATACTACACTATTATACACACATAATTCCACGTAATATTCCAGATATATCTCAACGTGTTTTAATTTCTATACGGCTAACCCTCCCTACTTCCCCCTAGAGCTATGTTTTCGTTTCGTAATTTAAAATCGGGAATACAGGAATTTCATAATAAGTTTGATTTAGTTTCTGCTGATAAAGCAGCTAATAATATAATTATTGTTTAATGCCTCCATTACGTCAATGTTTTATCTCAGGAACTCGGAAGTACTAATTCGTATACTCCAGTGCAATCTACTGAAGATGATTTTGTTTCGACGCATATCACTCAGTGCAAGATTTTCAAGGCTGGAGTAGATGAAAAGCAAAGCAGACTCCCAACGATGTACTGGATTCCCAAATTACACAAACAACCAAATAAATCCCGTTTTATTTCAAGTTCTAGTTCTTGCACTACTACAAATATCTCCAAACTTTTAACATCTTGTGTTACTGCCTTTAAACATCACGTTAAACAATATTGCGCGAAAGGTTATGAAAACTCTCGGATTAATTTATTTTGGTATATTAGAAATTCAGGCGACGTTCTTGATAAAATTTGCAATAAACGTCAAGCTTCAATAAACGTCAACGTACTGCATGCTTGGTGGTGGACCCTTTTACAGTTCGCCACTATGCTTTCCTCTTTAATTGTACGATGACCGGACAGGCTGTGGACCCTATGATGACGCCTACCTAAAGCCAATGGGGACGGTGGCGTTTGATGTTTGTCCATGATCTTTCTTGTCGTGCCCTTAATGGTTTATTCTCTTACTGTTCTGGCTTCTGCTAAGTCATTGAGTACCTTCATTGTGGCTTTCTAGGCTATAGTTTTTTTGTATTATATTTACACGAGCATATTTGTGTTTTACTTATATTGCCTATTGATGCTGCCTTGTTGGTTAGAGATTAGATCATGGCGGGGATTTCTTTATTTACACTGTCCTGTTTTAATGGGATGACAGTAGGGTAAGTGTGAGGTTTGGTACACCCTAGAACCGGTTTGAACCCCCAGTGGCCTACTTTGCAACTGACCGTTCGAAGGCGGTAGCCCTATTGTCAACCCTTTTGTGTTTGTGATGTCGTTTGCATTTATTATTGCTTTTGCCTTCTTGTTTGTCTGTTTGCGTGTTTTTTTCTGTGTTTTGTGGTTTACTGTCCTCCTTGAATGCTACTTTCCCTGTCCGATCTTTTTATATTTCTTTTCATCTTTTAGTGCTTATGATTTTTCTACACTTTATACAACTTACCTCATACCTTATCAAAGACAAGCTTATTGCTCTCATTCAAAACAAATGTTGGTATCCCTATGGGTACGAACTGTGCACCCCTTGTCGCAGATTTGTTTTTATATTGCTATGAAAAAGATTTCATGGTGGGTCTTTCACCAGATACCCAGGCAGATGTTATTGAAGCCTTTTATGACACCTCTCTGTATCTGAATGATATATTGAACCTTGACAACCATTTCTTTTCTACTTTGGTTAATAATATATATCCTAAAGAACTTCAACTTAACAAAGCTAATATTTCTGATATGAACGCTTCTTTTCTCAATGTACATCTCTCTATTGGAAATGGTGAAATAATTAGCAAAATCTATGGCAAAAGAGATGATTTTAATTTTGATATTATTAATTATCCCCATTTACATGGGGATGTTCCCCTAGCAACTATTTATGGGGACTTGTACTCGAGTTGAGGACTTTAATGTTCGTAATCTTTGTCTAACTAAAAAGCTACTCCATCAGGGCTACCGTTACCATAAACTTCGTAAAAACGTTGCAAACTTTTATTATCGTAACCCTGATCTTCTTTAAGTAATTTAAGAACTCTTCTGCGACAAGGACTTCCACAACCTGACTTCTATGGTGATTTACAAACTTCGTAACATTCTTGGTCATGACCACTTTCATACTATTTTTTTGTTAAACTTGTTAAAATGTCTATCAAAAAAGGTTATGACCCTATCATTTTGCAACGTACTGCATCCTTGTGGGTGGACCCATTTACAGTTTGCCACTATGCTTTCCTCTTTAATTGTACAATGACCGGACAGGCTGTGGACTCTATGATGACGTCTACCTAAAGCCCAAAAGGATGTGACGTTTGATGTTTGTCTGCGGTCTTGTCTTGTCGTGCCCCCAATGGTTTATTCTCCTGTAGCTCTGGCTTCTGCCAAGTCATCGAGTACCTTCTTTGTGGCTTTCTAGGCTATTGTTTTGTATTTATATATACACGAGCATCTTTGTGTTTTAAATAATACCGTTTAAACCGGTGCTAGGGGGCGTGAGAGGTGTTGCTTCTTTCATTACTTCTCATGAACAGACTCAATAAAACCGAGTCTGCTGCTTTATTCTCTTAATTGTGTTTGTTGCTCCCAAAGGATCACCTTTATCAGTATTTATTAAATTCACACTAGCGTTCGTTTAGTGCAGTGTGGCGGCTGTAAAAAGTCTCCCCGTGCCACGAATCAGTAGTGGTATTTTTACTGGTCCTTTGGGATCAACGAGCCCAATATAGGTGACTTTGAAGTAGAATACCGCTTAAACTCAATAAAACCGAGTCTGCTGCTTTATTCTCTTAATTGTGTTTGTTGCTCCCAAAAGATCACCTTTATCAGTATTTACTTATATTGCCCATTGATGCCGCCTTGTTGGTTAGAGAATAGTTCATGGCGGGGATTTTTTTATTTGTTTAATTGGGATGACAGTAGGGTAAGTATGAGGTGTGGTGCACCCTAGAACCTGGTTTATACCCCCAGTGACCCTTTTGCCACTAACCGTTCCCAGGTGGTAGCCCTACTGTCAACCTTTTTGTGTTTGTGACGTCATATGCCTTTATTATTACTATTGCCATTTTTGTTTTATCTGTTTGCGTGTTTTGGGGTTTACTGTGTTCTGTGAAAGCTACATTTCCTGTTCGATTTTTATATTTAATTGTACAAAAAGGGGTTACAACTAGTTACATAAAACATACTCTGTCATGTAGTAGAACTTTTAACCAAAGTATACTCTGTTACACGAAATTCATAAATGTTGAACTTTCGCTTGAAAAAGTTAAGGCATTTCAGTACTGTGTTTAATGTTAAGAGACTGCAACATTTAAAGCCCAAGTTTGCCCACCTGCTTGAGCCAAATGTGCTTTCTGTCGATAATGAAACTTTAAAGGGGTAACCATTGGTGTGTTCGGTGCTGTTTAAACCTTCTTTCCGAAAGGACAGGCCTAATGTTGACCTGTACAATTCGATTAGCAGTAGCATATTAAACATACATTATATAGCGATAATACACATTATGCGTTTCTTTTTCCTTTCAGTATATATATATACATAATTAGACACACCTAAGGATATATCCAGAATTGTACTGAACAATCACTGGAGAAAAACAATATTGGGTACGACCAGAAAACACGAGGGACGAAATTGAAAAAAAGGTAGGCGAAACCCATTGAAAGGTTGGATTAAAGTATACACAAAGAACAGTGTGTTCTACATTTGGCAACTGTATAAAAATCCTACTTACGCCATAACCTTGGCAAAAAACTTGATGGCTAGCCTTGATTTGTCGGTGATGTTATGGAATGCATAATGTACTTGTAAAACTCCACAGGTAATAATGCTGCAAGGTAATAATAATATACAGGATATAAGCAAATATCTGGATATTTTATTGTAAGAATAATATAAAGGATATAAGCAAATAACTGGATATTTTCATTGTAATATATACAATTTAACGTTTATGTATTATATATCTAAAGTTACTGTAGGTTACTATGTTAACTGTGTGTTCTATTTTCCTAGTAATAATGCTATAGAGGTCCAGTTCCATGGTGCATACACCAAACACATTTACTCATATATACAAATATCTACACACAGTTTAAAAGACTCGCATATACATGTGACATGCTAATTACATCTCTTTTAATAATATATTTTTATTATTCCATTCTCATTCGTATTTCAATTTATCAATTAGGAAAATGTGCAAATCAAGACTAATGTTGTAAAGCATATTAAAGGATGTAAGTAGATATGAAGCATAGAAGTGACATGTTCATTCCTATTCTAAGAGACTTTAGGCAAACATCTTACCTAACAATTCCAGAAAACTCAAAAAGTTCGGATAATAGGTAGGAGAGGTAGGCGAATCCAAAAATTATCAATGGCTCTACAACTGAAATGGATTGTAAGCAAACAGACTTAATTTTCATGTATGCGTTGACATTATAAAAATAAAGTATTTGTGAAACGGAAAAAAATCAGATAAATTACCGACCATTATTAAAGTAACGTAGTCTGTTTAATTCCAACATTATTTAAATTTACAGATGTCAAATATTCTTTTAAATATTTTTAAAGTAACAACACAAGTTAAACAAATAGCAAAACATACCTTTGACAGTATTGGTAAACCTTGTAATGAAGGACGATAACATGCCAGTTACAACACCGATTGCCGTCCCAAACAAAACCACAACGAAGAACTTAGCAAATCCAAGAAGTATCTGAAAGAAAAATGTATTTAAAATGTTAATTGCTGCTATGCAGTACCGGAAATCACGTATTCTGTTTGACTTAAAAGAAATGCATAAAACAAGCCGTTTTAACACCGAAACAACGAAAAGGGTATATACTGTTTCTATGTTTTAATATTATTGCTACTATTTATATGTGTACTGGTACACATAAGGGACCAACAGAGGTGCATGAAGCCTTTTCCATATTTTAAGTGGTTCATAGACGAACAAACAACACCGATATTACTTCAAAGTATTATGTAATCTCAGAATTTCGGAGACTACTTTTAAGTACACATAATAATAATAAACAATGGGACCCACCGTTCCGACATCTATATTTGTCATTTTGTTTATGATCTGCATAACGTTGTACAAAACCACAGTTACTCCATCTGAAACCAGTAATCATGTTTAAGTTATTGTTAAATATAAGCATGGGAGCACCGAGACGCCATTTGGAGAACGTGTGGATATGATGTCATCTGGTTTTAATGTACGTGTTTTGGCATGCTGTCATTAAGTGTATGTTTAAATTAAACTGCTCCATGTCACATGTTAGATTTATAATTTTCATGATTTAGCAAAGCATGACTGCAAATGGCTAAACAATGATGTTAGCTTATTATGTAATATTACACATATTAATAAAGGTAAATAATGGGAACTGACAGGTGACATGAATTGCTATGCAATTACTAGAGATTCTTGTTATTTATGTGATCATGACCAAGGATCTTACGAAGTTGGCAAATCACATCACCATAGAAGTCAGGTTGTGATAGTTTCTGTCGCAGAAGAGTTCTTAAATTACTTTTATATTTGGAAAGAAGACCAGGGATACGATAATAAAATGTGCAAAGGTTTTACGAAGTTTATGGTAACGGTAGCCCTGAAGGAATAGCTTTTTAGTTATGCAAAGATTACGAATACAAAATTCCTCAACTCGAGTACAAGCTCTAGAAAAACGAATAAGTTGAGACACATAGACCCCATAAGAAGTTGCTCGGGGAACACCCCCATCTAATGGGAATAATTAACAATATCAAAATTAAAATCATATCTCTTGTCATAGATTTAGCTAATTATTTCACAATTTTCAATAGAGAGATGTAAATCGAGAAAAGAAGCGTTAATATCAGAAATATTAGCTTAGTTAAGTTGAAGTTCTTTATGATATATGTTATTAACCATAGTAGAAGGAAAGGGTTGTCAATGTTCAGTAAGTCATGCAGATATCGAGAGGTGTCATTACCGGTTTCAGTGACATCTGCCGGGGTATCTGGTGAAAGACTCAACATGAAATCTCTTTCATAGCAATGTAAAAACAAATTTGCGACAGTGCGAGAAGGGGTGCTCTGCACAGTTCGTAGCCAAAGGGATTCCAACAATTTTTTATAACGGTAGTTCCATACCTGACGAAAATATTATCTAATAGAAACATAAGTGATTCACAAACTTCATGGCAAGTCCACATAGTGTAATTGTCCAAACTACCGTTATTAAAAAAAACGCTTTAATATTGTTACAGGCCAAAAATGTAGTATTTTCCCTGGCAAAAGTTTTTTGAACAAGGGCAATAAGCTTGTCCGTGATAAGGTGGTGTGGTAAAGTTGTATATAATGTAGAAAAACATAAGTACTTATATATGAAGCTTGACGTTTATTTCAAATTTTATCAAGAACGTCGCCTGCATTTTTAATAGATCAAAATAAATTAATCCCCGAGTTTTCATAAGCTTTAACACAATAATGTTTAACGTGATCTTTAACGGCAGTAAGTGGTGCAAGAACTAGAATTGGAAATAACACGGGCTTTATATGGTTGTTTGTGTAATTTGGGAATCCAGTACATCGTTGGAAGTCTGTTTTGCTTTTCGTATATTCCAGCCTTGAACATCTTGCACTGATTGGTATTCGTCGAAACAAAATCATCTTCAGTAAATTGCACTAGAGTATAGGAATTAGTACTCCCGTGTTCCTGAGATAAAACAGTGACGTAATGGAGGCGTCAAACAATAATTGTATTATTAGCTGCTTTAACAGCAGGAACTAAAACAAACTTATTATGACATTCCTGTATTCACCTGTTCACCATTTTAAATTACGGAATGAAAACCTACGTATAGGGGGGAAGTAGAGAGGGGTTAGTCGTAGAAGCTAATACCGGTACTATGATGTTAAAAATACTATTTTTCCAAGTGGAACGGGAGTTAGGGTCAGCATGCTAAAATCAATCACAGAAGGCAATCTCTACTTTAGAAATCAAATGCGGAATACTTTATCTATAAAATGTTAGCATATTGTATATGATGATAAACTTGTAAAGTTTAAATCAATAAAAAATATCTGTCTGTCTGTCTGTCTGTCTATAAAACCACATTACCAGTAATGACATGACCGGCCGCAGCACAGCAAAATGTAGATGTTCTACACTCATATCAAGGTCAGACACCATTTTGCTGTAGTGGAAAATCATATTTCTAATTGTCTGTTTGTACTTATAACAAATTGTAGGATTTTCGGAATTTTTTAAATAATTAGAAATAGAATCAACAACACGATTATCTCGAAAAATACTAGGTATGTCGATAAAATCAATGCCTTATTAATGCATTTTTTTTTTAGAATATGTCTGACGTGATTAGACTCCTTGTCAATATGGGGTAGAAGAACAAGCTGCGTATAATTTGAATCATGGAAGCAGTGTTATACAAAGGATCTGTACGAATGAAAATTTTGTCTGCTTCCTCGTCAATCAGCTTACGTGAGGAAATGCATAGAGAGGAGAGACAAGAAAGAGTGTTTTCCAGAGTGTTTAAAAATACTATGTAAATCAGCGACTGATACAGTAATACGTGATTTCCGTTTGATGTTACCATGACGTCTGAAACTATATTATCATTAAGGCCCAGTGGAAGTATTTCATCCACTTTAGTTCTGCTGCTATATGTCTATTTTTATTTTAATGTTTTTGGTTGCATCATTATCATAAATTATATATTCTACCGGTTGTACAGTGACGTAACTAAAACTATGACCTGACTGACGAAAGTGTTGGTACGGGTAATTCTTTAACTTTTTGGGATTGCCTGCATTATATGTATGCTTACGGAATCGAACTTTTAACATATTGTATACCACAAAAGGTGACCGAAACATTACCACATGTCGCTATAATTGCATGTATAAGTTTATATTCATTATGAGTCAATACAAATCACTATTAAATGTGACTAAAGTAATAAATGCAACACATAACTAGAATAATAGATTAAAACCGGTTGTTGTGTTTATTGTACAATGCATATGTGCCTATCAGAGGTATAATGAATCACGTGTCGTGGACCCCAAGTATACAAGGATAAGAAGCATAAACTCATACACGTGTAGATAATAGTTATATATGTGCAGTGCACCTTTAATCTCACCGTAAAATTAGATTCAACGGTTCAGAAAATGTACGATTAATCTTATTTAAAACAATCAACGGAGAAGACTATGCATAATGTAAAACATTACACCTAGAACATAGTGGTATGGATATTTATAAGTTTAAAAGTATTGAATTTGTTATATCATTTAAATGTGGTTCTTGCGGCATGGGTTTATGGTTAGAAAAAGCGCATTAAAATTGAGTAGGAAGAAGAAGAAGAAGAAGAAGAAGAAGAAGAAGAAGAAGAAGAAGAATGAGTACCTTCATTGTGGCTTTCTAGGCTATTGTTTTTTTGTATTATATTTACACGAGTATATTTGTGCTTTACTTATATTGCATTTTGATGTTGCCTTGTTGGTTAAAGATTAGATCATGGCGGGTATTTCTTTATTTACACTGTCCTGTTTTAATGTGATGACAGTAGGGTTAGTATGAGGTTTGGTGCATCCTAGAACCGGTTTTGAACCCCCAGTGCTACTTTGCCACTGACCGTTCCAAGGCGGTAGCCCTA
Organism: Cyrtodaria siliqua; assembly: GCA_037043455.1. Taxonomy (NCBI): domain Eukaryota; kingdom Metazoa; phylum Mollusca; class Bivalvia; order Adapedonta; family Hiatellidae; genus Cyrtodaria; species Cyrtodaria siliqua. Next base: position 179,131 of record JAWPHD010000123.1, on the reverse strand, counting down.
TTGTCAACCCTTTTGTGTTTGTGATGTCGTTTGCATGTATTATTACTTTTGCATTCTTGTTTGTCTGTTTGTGTGTTTGTTTCTGTGTTTTGTGGTTGACTGTCCTCCTTGAATGCTACTTTCCCTGTCCGATCTTTTTATATTTCTTTACAGTTATTTCAATATTTTACAATAAGTCATCATGACTCATAATAAATTGACTTTAATTTATTGACTTGGATTTCCTTTTAATGGGATGTACGTTTATTAAAAAAAGTATGATAATGGACCATTGGAAACGGTCGAGCACGACATATACGAAATATTGATAAATACTGTATTGTCAATTTGTGCGCTGAAGACATGGTAATATCAGGGTTGTGTACACATTAAGACGACTTAGATTAACTAGTAGATCGCAATGCCTACTGTCCATACTAAAAGTAGATATACAAATCGAACAGGAAAAGTAGCATTCAAGGACGACAGTCAACCACAAACATACAAAGAAACAAAGAATAACTTTAAAGATGAATAAAAGGCAAGTTAAGACACCTCAAACACACAAGGGTTGACAATAAGTAAGTACTCAGTGACTTGGCAGAAGCCAGAGCAACAAGGGAACACACCTAAGTCGGTAAACCTGTCTTCGCCACGCTTTGTATTGTGTATTACTGAACATATATTTTACTTATTATTTGATATAGTTGTGGTACAGTGTGGCCCTACAATGCCATTGCGATTTGGATCTGTGGTTTCAATAGGACAATTTGTTATATATTTCAAATATTCAATGGCGGAACATGTTTATATAAGCATTTGAATAGTAGGTGTATTTACCATTTAGAAGAGATTCACCAAACACGAGGAAATATAACGTGTTGTTAACTCCAACTTCCTGAAACACAGCCAACACCTGCAATGAAATGTAACATATAACATATGCAGTGATTGTCATGGATTTTCATAACTGTAAAGGCCTTCCTTCTGATAAAAATAGAACAAACCATTTCAATATGTCAACTTATTACACTTTATATTTTATTAACAATTGCAAATTAAATCATTATGATATCGTTTTACTCTGGAGTTGAAAGTAACGTTACTTCGCATATGAAGTTCAAGCTAAAGTGACTAGGTTGATTTTTGTGACCTTCCTTTTAGGTTACTTACCGACTTTTCCTGTCTCTAATCTAATTAAAAAAAAAATTGCCACATACATTGTATAAGCATAATACGCTTGCCAATAAGATCAATTTTTATAAATCTGACTGAGGCATACACATCGGTAAAAACAACTTTATATCAAAAACTATAAAGAAAAGCACTTTGACCTACTTGCTGACATAGTTTTACCTATTTAAAAATGAATGCCATATTGGTTGTGTGAAACAATCACTTATATTGCTTGTTAGATAGTGTAGACCACCGAAACCTGCCATGTTGTACTTCCGGTACAGAAGGAAATACAATATATGAGCCATTTATGAACGATGGTATAAAAATACGTATAAAAGTCGAACATCAAATGCAGCTTTCACAAAACACAGTAAACCCAAAAACACGTAAAGAGACAAACATGAATGGCAATGTTAATAAGGAATAAAGGCATATGTCGTCACAAACACAAAAATTACCATGCCAATAAAACAGGACAATGCTGAAAAAAAGACATATCCTCTAAAAGGTATAGGCAGACAATTAGTTGGAGTTCCTAGAATACAAGAATTTAACAAATCATACAAATATATAAAGACAGTTACATGCTGAGCTAGTAACAATTGAGATTACATAGAACATTGTTCAAGTATGCAAAGAATCGACCCTAAATTCCTTATATTTCACGTGCAATAATTGTTGAAACAGAGGAAAAATAGAAGAAAAACACGAAATCACGATAACCTAAATACATTTAATTTACTCACAGCTACCGGATCGACGGCAACAATCAAGGCACTGAAGACAAACAACTGCGACAGAGAACAGTTAATCGCCTCCATTGCTCCAGCATTGCACAAACCATACAGCGATAAACCTATTTGTTCAAAATGTTACAGTTCTTATTGTTTTGTTTATAAATGCAGCAAGGTGGTCTTGATCAGAATGGGCAAGATGTTACAATCACTATAAACCAGGCTGCTGTGCCCGGTACTATCAATATGTAATAATTGCTATATAACCAGACACATTTGACTTGTATTTGCAGTATGTTACAGGTCCTATATTACAAGACTGTTGTGATATGTATGAGCAATATGTTACAGTTCCTTTATATAATTTTAAAATATACTTACAAGGTTTTTAACAGTTTTTATTTTATATTATATATATACATATATAAACCATCAGGGTTGTTACAGTTCCTATTATTTATTTTTATAACAGGGCCGATTAAATATGTTTTGTTCAATGTTTTGTTAAGTTTTATTCAATGTTTTGTTAAATACGGCTTAATAAGTGTGCCAGGGAACACTAGTAATGCTGTATAGACATAGCCATTAATACACAGAAGCAATACAAAAACGTCTGTCGATTAGTTATCTGCGGTTACCAAGGACGTGTCTTTTTCTATTAAATTGTATAGTATGAGATTAAGTAGATACTAACAGTTTTATTTTCTTAACTTTGACAAAATAAACTGTAGTTAATTAGGTGGTGAAATAATTCATTTAGTGGCATTTAGTGATTTGTAAGTTACCAGAATACATAACATCTGTCTCCACCACCCCACTATCCACTGGATTTATACATTGCAAAAAAGAAACTATACGTCGAGGTTTATACAAGTGTGATACTGTTTTTATGATAGTAGACGCGTGTCAATGGTTCTTTTCTAGATGCAATAACATCTATTGGTAATGGAATATTCAAATACTGTGCCAGCACCTATATGACAAACTCAAGAATTAGTGAGAATATGGACTTTTAACATGGATATATAGACATTATATTGTGAAACAAAGATTTCTAAGATGAAATAACATTTATTGTTCATGAAATATGCAAATACTTTCCAGAACGAATAGATATACACACGAATCAGTGGGAACTTTAAACGCGGATGTCTATATATGTATATTGTGAAACAAAGACAGGAACTTACCTATTGCGAAAAAGTTTAAAACCGTTCCCTGAAATATAAATTACAAACATGTATATAACTAGAATATATAAATTCAGGGATGATCCGCCTAGGCGCTGTCAGTCACATAAACAAATTCAATAACGTATGTTAGTTTCTTAAGCGCAAAAATATGTCAAGTTTATTCATAAAACGCCGTCATATAGCTGTTCGTGTAAGAAGATGGCTTTTGGTCTCTGCGAACTGGACATACTCATTTTTTATATAAGTATAAAACGTAGGTCATAGACATTCATATTGACCTAATTTTGATATAATATGTATGATGTAATATACAGCTATCATATCGATGTAAGTGTGTATGACGTTTGAAAGCTATGTGACATTTGGTGTTTGATTAAGGGGTATAATAAAATACTTAAATTTAAATGAACAAAGTGTATTATGTAGGTCAAGGTCGTTTATATCGACCACCTTTTCATAGGAACGTCACGTTGTCATATAGATATATAAAGTATTAAGTTTAACCATGCAGTCTTTGGCTCCTGTACTCTGAGAAATGGACAAACACGTTAATGTAAATCTATAATATAAATTAACACGTGACTTGAATATACTGCTTTCACGTAGATGTGAAAACGTATGCAGTCTAAAACTACGTCTGGAGTCTGACAAATGGACTTAACCAAAAACTTGAAAGTAAAACTTTTTTTGTGAATAAAGTGCGAAAAGTAACTAAAGGTTATTTAACTGAAACTACTTTGTTAGTTGCATGTTGCTATAATATAGATGTTCTGCTCTCTAGTAACGTACGTACTACACACGGACGGGCGGACACGGGTAACACAATACGCCCATTTCACCTTCGTGACCTCATAAACATATACAGGTATACTGTATGGCAATGATTAATTTTAAAAATATTTAGTATTAGAGTAATACTCATCAGGTTGGTTTGGTTTGTATACTGAACAGGTAGACGGCTACACATTATACATGAATTGATGCATACTTCAATATGTCAGTACAAAGGGATGTGTTTTGTTTTCCATCAATTATATTTTTCTGTTGAATAAAAATGGTGTTATTACATGCACTGTAAGTATTATACATATCATTTACATGTTTTAATGTTGATCACAAGTCTGATTGCTATATATATGAGGTTTTGTCACAACAAGCAACTTCACTTCAAGTAAGCTTACCTTTGCATGCTCACACAACTTAAATAGGGCAAGTAGTCTTACCATTATTTATAACACAATATATACTTTATCTCCCTTACCAATACAGCGAAGAGCAGCACACTGCCTAGATTCTCTGCAAACGTTCTGTCATGCAAGCTGAAAGCAGCTTCCAGTATAATGCTAAAAATAATAGCTTACATATATTAGCAATCGCAATATCTATATACCGCTAACACAAAAGCAAACAAACAAACCATTTGTTGTTTCAAAGGGGTATAGATAGTGGTCTGTTCAAATTGATCTAATTTTTAAAAATCGACAACGGAAATAAACGTGACTTACATCTTCGGGATGGTTAAAATGTTGTGCTGTTGATTTTATGAATATTGAGTTCTGCTCAACCCGGGGCTAGAGGGCGTGAGCGGTAGCTAGCATATTTCACTACCACTCATGAACAGTCTCAATCAAACCGAGACTGCAATATTTCGTATGTGTCGTGCTCGGCCGTTTCCAAAGGTCCATTATCATACTCTTTCTTTACAACATAAAACCGAGTTTTCTCAAATATTAAATTTGTCACGATCCGTTCCAATGCAGGGACCTGACGTTATGTGTCGTGTTTTTATGTGCTGCATATTAAGTGGTGTTTTTTTTGCAGTCTATGTACATGTACTTCTGAAGGATCTTTGTTAGATACGACGTAGAATCTGTATAGTTATGCATGTATTTATCAATAAACGCTGTCATGCATACGTAATAAATTCACGTATTAGTTCCTTTCAAACGTATTTTACAGATATCTGTCTGAGAGTATATTTGTGATTACCTTTATATGGAGTATATATAACAATACTAGATCTAATACGATAGTGGGAGTATACTTACGGTGGTAACAGGAACAGGAAGAACTCGTTTGGAGCAAACAACGTAAGGGTTTCTGACACCTTAGAAAAACTGAAATAAAATAAATTGGCCAACATATCATGTCATTCATTCTAAATGTTCAAACTGTTTTATATACTAGTTTGTTTAAAACTATGACGATACTAGGTTGTCTGACCATTGAATTTTATGCCTTTTCATAAACTTACAAATTCCTGTATACAAAACCATGTTACTAACTCACCATGCATTGCATCCTATGCTTAATACAGTTTTCCGGTATTGATTCAAGAAAATGGGTAGTTTGTGGAGAAGTAAATTCAGATGCATTTAGGTACATGTATATTGGTAATTAGTGTCAAATACCAAGATAAGAAGAACACACTGGCCATCGCTAGTTTGCAGATTTACTGGAGGGCATGAACGGTAGCAAGTATATTTCACCACCGTCTCAATCAAACCGAGACTGCAATATTTCGGATTTATCGTGTTTGGCCGTTTCCAAAGGTCCACTCTCATACTCTTTTACATTAAACTTGCCGTGTTCCGTAAACGTGTACAACGCAAATAAAACATTATTCAGCACGTATTAATACAGGACTAAAATGTTGTTGTTTTTTTTTGTTTGTTTTTTATTAAAAGCATAAAATTGCAACTTACTAAAATATAACGCCAAATATCAACCCCACGATAATCAGCAAACTGAAAGAAAAATACCACAATCAGTCTTAGGAATTTATTTTCCTAAATAAAGTCAGTTTCAAATTGTTTATTTTAAATATAAGTTTATATTATGCCGATATAATTAATAAGTTATTACACAATCAGTGCACATTATATTAATGGATGCATATATTATCTACATTATCATATTAATGTTGACAATACAAAAATAATATGAAAGGAGAAATTTGAAAATCGTCTAACATGGTAAATCAAAAAAAATATGTTCATGAACGGTAGTGAAAAATGCTTGCTCCGGGTTAAGCAGAACTAAATATTTAAAATGTCAATAGTAAAGAAATTTGAGCCATCCCGAAGATGGTATGCATATGACGTTGAACATGGAACCTTCAATGAGTTTTTTTTTCAACCATTCCATGACCAGCGGCGTATGGTCCCAGTTTCTAACAAAATCCTTTGGATTTAACGAGAAAACAATGGGCGAAATAACAAAATGGAATTCATTATTTCATCTTTTCGAATTATTCTCCTTTTGTTAGATTTTTTTTTTTTAATCAAGTTCAATTTCAGAATATAATGCAGTAGTAATAGCTTTTCTTCAATTACTGCATCTATATGCGCAATTTGTTATAAATAGTATTTTAAGATGAAAAACGCATGCTATATGGAAGCATAGAACATATAATTTCTCATTTTGAAACGTTCGAACAGAAGCACAGTGAACACAATTCTTAGTGTTATAGCATTAATACCATTCGAAATAGAGCGATTTTTCGATTTCTTCAAAATTTCAAATTCATATATTTCAAAGAGGACATTCTCGTAAGACACAGAACCGCCATTTACGCTCATCTAATTTATTGTGATTTTTGACATATACTCATCTCGATCTCTAGTGATGCGATGACACACTAAATCGGCTTAGTATACATTCAATTTACCATTATACCTAGAGTATAATAGAATTGAAAACATTTAACTCAGAAAACAAGGTACACGTCCTTAAACATTAATGGTTATGTAGGTCTGATATCCAAATTTGAAGTAATGTATACTTTGGTCCATATATTTCATTACAAATTCATGTACATGTAACCTTTCGTGTAGCAGCTCTGTGTTCTGTTGTTGTTGTTGTTTCTGAAAAATAACTGGTAATGATTGGTCCATTGCTACTTATGTATTGGAATTAAACGATATTGGCTAGATTTAGCTACAGCTGCCATATTATATGGCGTATTGACCTTAACTTTACACTTTTTAAGCAATTTAGTATAGGATGCTCCAGCATAAATGTGTCACAAAAAATGAGATATAGGGACCTATAGAAACCACAGCGTCCAAACGCAATGGCATCGTAGGTCCGCACTGTACTGCAAACAAGGACTTGTTAATACAATGAAAGAGCCAAAAAACAACAGAAAGGGTGGTGAAGACAGAGTTACCGACCTCGGTCAGTAGGCAATAAGGCCTACTGGTTAGCTTGAATCGATTTTATATGCGCACAATCATCGCTATTATCCTGTCTTCAGCGCCCAAATAGACAATACACTGTAAACAAAACTACATCCCATCAAAAGAAATTCTCTAACAATAAAGTCCACATCCAGAGAAACTAACTAAAGAAACACATACAAAATAATAAACATCTTAGGATGTATCCAGAATCGTACTGAACAACCACAGTAGTTGCAGCTTAAGAGAAAACCAATCTAGGATACGACCAGAAAAAACCCGTGGGACGAAAGCTCATGCACCCACCTCCCTTAGTTGGGGTTTCAGTAAGTAAAATAATAGAGTCCCAAGAGGTAGTCCAGTCATCGCACAAGTGAAAAGTGAAATGTAATGACTGACTGTAGAGGGGTCAATCACTATACATGCAGTTCGCTGTAAAACCAAAGGGTTATATCCTTTTCTGACGAACTTCCTGATTAAATTTGTAAAGCGGTCAGGAAACCCGTCAGACCCCTTTAACTTTCGAAGTTTATAGACCACATCTCAATAAAATGAGGGTTATGATATGCCTAGTCGCAGAAGTGTTTTAAGGTTGGTGTTGTACTTTTCCAGCCCTCGTTGCGGCGGTATAATTTAGAGAAAGATCTACCTAGTTTGTGATAACGAAAACCCTGCTGAAGAAGTTTACTTGTAATAACTTGATTTCGATCATTGAAGTCTATAACATCATTACACGCTCTAGCAAATCGAACGAGCTGGGAGATATACACCCCGTATGAGGTAGCATGAGGTACATCTCCATCCAGGTGTGGATAGTTAACGATGTTAAAATTGAAATCATCTCTCTTACCATAGATTTTAGTATAAATACAATCATTTGAAATCGAGAGATGAAGATCGAGAAATGCTGCTACTGTATCCGAACTGTTGGCTTTATTCAACGTGAGCTCTGGTGGATAAATGTTAGTAACCATATTAGCAAAGAATGGAATATCAGTACTGAGTATGTCATCAAGATACCGAGAATTATTATTAAAGGCATCAATAATTTCACCCTGGCTAGCAGGTGACAAACTCAAAATAAAATCTCTTTCATAGCAGTACAAAAACAAATCTGCAACAAGTGGCGCACATATAGTACCCATAGGCATACCAACAACCTGGTGGTTAATAGTTTTACCGTATCTTATAAAGATGGTATCCAGAAGAAAAGATAAGGCTCTACAAACATCAAAACATGTCCACAAATTATACTTATCAATGGGGGCGTTAGTAAAGAAAGCCCTGACATTATTACAAGCTAGAAATGTTGTACCTTCTCTAGCAAATGTCTTCTGGATAAGCTGAAGCAATTTTTCTTTGATAAGATTACGTGGTAGTGTAGTATACACTTAGTGGTGGCTATAAAACCTTTCCTGAGCTCAGAAGTGTTACTAGATTTTACTGATATTTTAGAATCATGGAGCCAAATCACCACGGCTATAATGTAGAATACCGTGTTGTTAAGGATCATGGAGCCCAATCACTACGACTATAATGTAGAATACCGTGTTGTTTAGGATCATGGAGCCAAATCACTACGACTATAATGTAGAATACCGTGTTGTTTAAGATCATGGAGCCAAATCACTAGGGCTATAATGTAGAATACCGTGTTGTTTAGGATCATGGAGCCCAATCACTACGGCTATAATGTAGAATACCGTGTTGTTTAGGATCATGGAGCCAAATCACTAGGGCTATAATGTAGAATACCGTGTTGTTTAGGATCGTGGAGCCCAATAACTACGGAATACCGTGTTGTTTAGGATCATGGAGCCCAATCATTACGGCTATAATGTAGAATACCGTGTTGTTTAGGATCATGGAGCCCAATCACTACGGCTATAATGTAGAATACCGTGTTGTTTAGGATCGTGGAGCCCAATAACTACGGAATACCGTGTTGTTTAGGATCATGGATCCCAATAACTACGGCTATAATGTAGAATACCGTGTTGTTTAGGATCATGGAGCCAAATCATTACGGCTATAATATAGAATACCGTGTTGTTTAGGACCATGGAGCCCAATCACTAAGGCTATAATGTAGAATACCGTGTTGTTTCTTATATTGCCTCTCATAAAATAAGTATAAAAGTCGACCAGGAAATACAGCTTTCACAGAACACATCAAACCCAAAAATCACGCAATAAGACATGAAAGGCAATGTTAACATCGATTAAAGGCGTATTACGTCCACTTTTCTTAAAAAATATTATTTTAAACTTGAATTAAAAAACACTTGCACCAACGAGCGCATTGTACGATGCCAGTTGTATTTAAGAACAACAATAACATAGTTATTAACGCAGCCTGTACTAATGCTGTCAATCAACAACTTTATGAACACATATTCTACTTTGTTCATCAATTAAATGATATATTTATAAATGTCAAACTTTGTAACCAGACAAATACTTACCACGATTCAGGAACAACTGAAGACAAGAAGTGGAAGTGATGGAACCCGAGTTTACACAGACCAGAAAAGATGACGACAAGGGTAAATACCAGCGGGTATTTCACGTGAGATATATGCACTGGAACCAGCTGAATACCCTTTGCGTGTTCGTCGTCTGAATGATCTTCAGAGTGATTTGCGTGTTCTCCATTGTCCAAAACAAGGTGTGGGTCTGACGTCGTGTTGTTATCATGCAGTTGATCTGACGTCGTGATATTCCCATGCACTCTGTATATATTATTGCCTATAGCTCTTGTAGAGTATGGAGTTGCCTTTGTCGTTTTTGTATCAGTTGGCAATGTATTTGAACTTGTTATCTTTGAGTTTACTAATACAAACACTAAACAATATGTAAGCAATACCACGAACAACCTTCCGTCTAGTGCCATTTTCTGAAACAAAATAATGGAAATATTAACGATATATTATTACATGGAATGAAAGTTAAATTTTAATTTTGCCGACAACTGTCTTAACGTACGGTAAAGTACGAAACACTTGCAATGTACTAAACAACTTCATTTATGTGCACTATTGTTAAAGGCAATATTTAATTAATAACTTCACTAAAATAACGTGCCCAGGCATACGCTTGTTTTCTTTGACAAGCTCATTACACCTGTATTAAATTATTCTTCAGAAGTGTGAGGTTTCTATAAAGACCAACAAGTTGAAATAACACATTTGAGGTTTTGCAAACGATTATTAGGGGTAAATGTGTCCATTCAAATGATTTATATACGCGAAACGTGGAACGTGAAACGAGGAGATGGAGTTTTAAAATGTGAGAGTTTTATAAATTTGGGAGTTTAATATAATTATAAAATTCTAACTAAAATCTGAGCAGCTGAATCTATCGAAAAGGTATAATATACATGCTTAAAGACGCCTGTGAAATACAAATAAATAATAAAAAATGTGGTCTCACAGATCAAAAGATTACTATCGACATTAAGTTTCTATGACGTATGGCGTGCACAAGGGGCAGGCAGTGTAACTTCATTTCTTAATGCATTTAGGCAAAGACTTAAAGATAACTTAATTCATAATTGAAATTGAAAATTCATCAAGAGCTTTATGTTATCGGCCGATTGCTACTTCGGTTTTAATCAATATCTTGACGTTTGAAATATTCAATAATTTCACACGGCTCTTGCAAGAATAAGACCCTCTTGAAATCGGCTAGACGTTGTGACAGGGCGATGAAAAACCAAATATTCCAAACCATGACAAAAAATGTAAATAGTGTAATGTGTTAAATATCACTTTGTAACAGAATGTAAAAACTAGAACCAGTTTGACGGCGTGCCATCGCAAATCCCTACGCATTTTTTATACAGGTCAATATGGTAAAGCGATATATGTTCCTCCCTTTGACCCACATCGAAATATAGGAGTAAGCTGTTTGTGTTGATAGTTGTTTGATACTCAGAATACAAATAGTACTATGTTAGTCATTCTGTATCTATGACACTTACATTGAATTTATCGTATTTGACCCCAACCCAGAGTCCCAGATGTAATCCTATAGCAATATATACGGTGTAATACCATCATCATAACATGCTATTTGAGAAAGAACATAAATGTCGTTTGATAAGTCGTTTATCTTTAAAAGAAAATAGAGAAATAAAAAGAAACAAAACTAAAATTACCCACCCCCCCACACACACACACACACACATACACACACACACACACACACACACACACCCACCCATCCCGCAGATCCAACCTCTTGGCAGGCGCGTCTGAATTAGACATAATACACTCGTTTGATTTGTTTATCTTACAAAAGTGTAATTTAATCATACTACCTTGTACCTAGTCCACCTACCTACCTACCTACCTACCTACTACCTACCTACCTACCTACAAACCTACCTACCTACCAACCTACCTACCTACCTACTACCTTGTACCTAGTCTATCTACTTACCTAACCTACCTACATACCTTATACCTAGTCGACTTACCTACTACCTCGTACCTAGTCTATTTAGTCTACAAACCTACCTACTACCTTGTACCTAGTCTACCTACCTACCTACCTACCTACCTACCTACCTACCTACCTACCTACCTACCTACCTACCTACCTACCTACCTACCTACCTTATATCTAGCCTACCTACCTGCCTACTACCTTGTACCTAGTCTACCTCCCAATCTACCTAATACCTTGTCTACCTACCTACCTACCTACCTACCTACCTACCTTCCTTGTACCTAGTCTACATACCTACCTACCTACTTACTGCATTTTACCTACCTACCTACCTACCTACCTACCTACCTGCCTGCCTGCCTGCCTGACTTCCTGCCTGCCTGCCTGCCTACGTACCTACCTAGCTACCTACCTACCTACCTTACTACCTACATACATACCTTGTACTTAGTCTATCTACCTATCTACATACCTACCTACCTGCCTACCTACCTACCTACCTACCTTCCTTCCTATCTACCTACCTACCTACCTACCTACCTACTACCTTGTACCTAGTATATCTAATATATCTTTCTAGCGTAGACAGTCAGTCAGATAGAGAGAGCGATATCGAGATAATAAATAAAACAAACTCATTGACGGACACAGACTGACATGCATATCCTAGCATATATTGTTTATAGATATAATGTCCCGCCCCTGTCTTAAATTGCTTACGTTTTAAGAATTGAACCTCCCAAAGTCTCTGTATCTACTAAATATCCGTCGGGAACTCGAATTGTTGACTATGCCTACTGCATCTTGTCTTTGTGCTTTAGCTTTACATGTTTTAATGAACACACTTGTCAACGTCAATTGCCCCGTGACTAACTTTTCAGGTCACATCACATTTCTGGGGGTGTTAATACATAATTCGGCAAACTGTCAAATCAGATATTGAGTGGGGCTGCCACTCTATACACTCCCACCCTGATTCAATCATGGTTAATAACGACTCCATTGTCCCATAAACATATGGGACTATGGGTCACCATGTTAAACTGTTTAAACTGCTATAATTAGATCCCGGTAAATCCAGGTCACTAAATATAGTCACCTATATTAAGAGATCGAGCATACGCCGCAGACATTCTTACCCGGCTTGTTGTCGGTTGACCCCAATATATGACGTCGTACTAATATCTTGATTCCGACATCTCTATGACGCCGACGTAAAAACAAAAATGAATATAACATACCACTGTGTGTTCAACAGTAAGACACATTTAATCCATGTTCCGAAGTCATATTAGAAGAGTGATCTTATTTAAATCAGGAATTTATTACGTCTCTGTTTACATCAATGAACACCATTCCACAACGCATTCACACAGTTCTTCAGCCTTTATCCAGCTACACACAAGGAAGATAATGGAATCTAGTATCGAATAATATGTCAGTGCCATAATCAATGAATCGATCTGCCTGCGCTACTGGATACAACTGATAGGTAGACAAGTACAGTACAGTCATACATTCCTAGACAGATTTTGTTATAATGTGATGAAGTTCCAAGGAAAACACACACCAATGTATATAATAAATTCCGTAAAAGTAACCCACAATTGTGAACTACCATCCCTTCACATTTAAATATAGAATAGAATCGAGAGTCCTAGTGTTGGAATATTCATCAAAATGTGAACACGACAATACACAAACAGGAAATCAAATAATATGATACCAATAACACGGAGATTATACATAAGAACCCATCATATTTTAATTAAGTACTTCCAGAAATACTCGAGTATAGATGGTCCGGCACAGGAGATATGTACCGACCTCTCTATTTGTATATACTCGGTTGTATGCATACACACGCACATACATATGCTAAAGATCTCACATTCAGGGAATGGTTAAGACTATAATTAATGTATGATATTGAACTTCAAGGAACCCGCCTTGCCACTGCCCCTTTTCCGATCGACCTGCTGCCCCTAAACCAAGTCCCGTATATCAGCCATTTTGCTCTAAATGTTTAGAAAAAATCGATTTGCAATAACTAGTTAAACTAGTTCAAACCGGTTATATGCCTTGCAATCGGTTCCATTACGTCAGCACTCGACTCACTTACCTGTAACTTTTCAATATACACGAGCTGGTTTCTGCACTCGTATTAGCGTACAAACAAACAACCGAGTTCAAACGGAATCGTCTAACATTTTTACCATGATCAATCATGTTTAGTGGTAAATGAACTGACGACTAACGATGTCATGCATGCAAAGTAGTATTATTATTAACAGACAAATAACCAAATATAAATAAAACATGTCTTCTTTTTCATTTGTGTTTGTTTATTTACAACAAACCATAATGACACACAAATTAAGCTTATTTTTGAAATAGCAAATGTTAAACATTCTTACGTCTTTCATTTGTTAAGTTGTAAAAATTACACAATTTTATTTTAAGAATATTTTAACATTTCCATTGTGAATTGTTAGTATATCATTTTCGTCTTTGTAATTATTGTTTGTTTCTATGTGTGTTAATGCTGCCTTGTTTGTTAGAGCATACATGTATAACCTGGCGCGGTTATCATAAAACTGTTCCGTTTTATTGGGATGACAACGGGGTTAGAGTGAGGTTTGAGGCACCCTAGAACCTGGTTTAAACCTCGAGCGGTTTTGCTACAGACCGTTCCAAGGCGTTAGCCCTATTGTCAAAACTTTTATTTTTGTGATGTCATATCTTGCCTATTATTTATTTTGTAAATATTGTTTCTGTACGTGTTTTTGGTTGGCTGTAGTCCTCGCATACTACATGTCCTGTTCGACTTTTATATCTACTTTTATGGTTGACTGTGGTCAATGAATGCTACGTGTCCTGTTCGACTTTTATATCTACTTTTTTATGGTTGACTGTGGCCATTGAATGCTAGGTGTCCTGTTCGACTTTTATATCTACATTTTTGGTTCATTGTGGTCCAAGAATGCTACGTGTCCTGTTCGACTTTTATATCTACTTTTATGGTTGACTGTGGTCATTGAATGCTACTTGTCCTGTTCGACTTTAATATCTACATTTTTGGTTTATTGTGGTCCAAGAATGCTACGTGTCCTGTTCGACTTTTATATCTACTTTTATGGTTGACTGTGGTCATTGAATGCTGCGTGTCCTGTTCGACTTTTATATCTACTTTTTGGTTTATTGTGGTCATTGAATGCTACGTGTCCTGTTCGACTTTTATATCTACTTTTATGGTTGACTGTGGTCATTAAATGCTAACTTTCCTGTTCGACTTTTATATCTACTTTTTTGGTTTATTGTGGTCATTGAATGCTACATGTCCTGTTCGACTTTTATATCTACTTTAATGGTTGACTGTGGTCATTGAATGCTAAATTTCCTGTTCGACTTTTATATCTACTTTTTTGGTTTATTGTGGTCATTGAATGCTACGTGTCCTGTTCGACTTTTATATCTATTTTTATGGTTTATTGTGGTCATTGAATGCTAAATTTCCTGTTCGAATTTTATATTTACTTTTTTGGTTTATATGGTCATTGAATGTTACGTGTCCTGTTCGACTTTTATATCTACTTTTTTATGGTTGACTGTGGCCATTGAATGCTACGTGTCCTGTTCGACTTTTATATCTACATTTTTGGTTTATTGTGCTCCAAGAATGCTACGTGTCCTGTTCGACTTTTATATCTACTTTTGGTTGACTGTGGTCATTGAATGCTACGTGTCCTGTTCGACTTTAATATCTACATTTTTGGTTTATTGTGGTCCAAGAATGCTACGTGTCCTGTTCGACTTTTATATCTACTTTTATGGTTGACTGTGGTCATTGAATGCTAACTTTCCTGTTCGACTTTTATATCTACTTTTTTGGTTTATTGTGTCATTGAATGCTACATGTCCTGTTCGACTATTATATCTACTTTAATGGTTGACTGTGGACATTGAATGCTTAATTTCCTGTTCGACTTTTATATCTATTTTTATGGTTTATTGTGGTCATTGAATGCTAAATTTCCTGTTCGAATTTTATATTTACTTTTTTGGTTTATATGGTCATTGAATGTTACGTGTCCTGTTTGTCTTTTATATCTACTTTTATGGTTTATTGTGGTCATTGAATGCTACGTATCCTGTTCGACTTTTATATATACTTTTATGGTTTATTGTGGTAATTGAATGCTACGTGTCCTGTTCGACTTTTATACATGTATCTACTTTTTAGGTCAAAAAATAATTACTTGCTTTTTTAGCTTTACTTCGTGTTTCATTTCTTTTTACCTTCGCCATAGGTAATACAAATGATCATCGACTGTACATTTTTGCAATTTAAATATTTCGCGCTGAAATATGTTGGTATTTCAAGGAGGAACGCTGCCCATATGAAATTCCGAGGAAACACTAAAATGTATTTAAGTCTGCTGCAATATTTGGTAACCTCAGTTTTACTTCAATTAAACCTAGTCTATATTAAATACTTATATATCATGTGAGAGCGGTGTATGGCATATGTTAATTATAATTGTTATAAGCTCACCAGTTTCAGAGATTGTTCAAATCCACAAAATGACTGCTTGCCAAATGTATCTACCTGTGCCAAGCAGATGGGTCAATTACAAGAAGAAAAGTTATTTACATGATTTTAAGTGAACTTACACAATAATTATATGTTAATGATATTGTACAGGATCCAGTCATGAATGTGGCAGCTGAGAACTGTATTTATATTATAAATGCGATGACAAACATGACCCAATTAACACAAACAGCCTTTCAATTATACCTGACCCATTTATGAACTCAGCAGTTAGGAACGCTATCTTTAACAAATTCCAGCAACACGAGTCAGATAATCACTAGGGATATTTCAGGAAAGCCAGACATTAAATTAAATACAATCAATTAGAAATTATATTTTAAGTGTACACTTCTCAAAACTGCTAACTACACCGCTCACGTTTTGGGTTATATATATCGATGGGTTGAATGTTTTTCAATAAAATAAAAAGGAAATACCAATTCAATCATTTTTACATCATTTCATTTTATTTTTTTCATGGGCAATGCTAGAACTAAACCACAATAAGCAATTACAAACGACCCATGTAAACACTAAAGTCTCACTTTTCCCATACTTTTCCCATATCTACATGTAGATATGGGAAAAGTGTGACTTTAGTGTTTACATGGGTCGTTTGTAATTGCTTATTGTGGTTTAGTTCTAGCATTGCCCATGAAAAAAATAAAATGAAATGATGTAAAAATGATTGAATTGGTATTTCCTTTTTATTTTATTGAAAAACATTCAACCCATCGATATATATAACCCAAAACGTGAGCGGTGTAGTTAGCAGTTTTGAGAAGTGTATGTTTAGGTGATAGTAAAATAAAAGACTCCTGTTCTACTATAAACACTTTTATTACAAATAATACTATAATATATCATAACAATAGAGTAATGTATACAAATTATATATTGATTACTGATCAAATAAGTATCTGTAATATTTTCAATGATATTATGGTGATGTTGCCAAAGATATTGATGACTCGTCTGTAAAATTAGATAAAAAACACGAAGTAAAGACAAATAAAATTAAAAATATGTCCAACAACAATGTTATGTTTGATGTTAAACTTGTTGATAGAAATGTTTACACATTTAATGAAATATAATGTAAAGAAGGTAGCAGGTATCAGTTAAAATGTTGAAACATGCAAATTCCATTCCATCCCTTGTTTAAACACAGTATGAAAGGAGAAGTTTGGAAATCGCCGAACAATGTAAATATAAAAAACAAGCATCGCAATCTCGGTTTGATTTGAGACTGTTCATGAACCGTTCACGCTTTTTACCCCCGGGTTGAGCAGAACTCAATATTTAAAATGTCAATAATACGAAAATGTTGAACCATCCCGAATATGGTTTGCATTAGTTCTGGTTCATAACCCAGTTTGCAAAACCTTTTTTTTGCTGTCACTTCACATTGCGGAACAAACCGGGACTAGGTTTGCATATGATGGTGATCATGGAAACGTCAACGTGGTATGTTCATACTATTTCATGGGGAGCGGCGTATGGTCACAGTTTATATCAAAATGCTTTGTCCTATACGAGAGAACAATGTGCGAAATTAACCAAATTGAATTAAGTGTGAGGTTTGATGCACCCTAGAACGGGTTTAAACCCCCAGTGGCCTTTGTTGCCACTGACCGTTCCAAGGCGGTAGCCCTATTGTCAACCCTTTTGTGTTTGTGATGTCGTTTGCATGTTGCGGTGGGGTGGGGTGTGTGTGTGTGTGTGTGTGTGTGTGTGTGTGGGGGGGGGGGGTTCAAGGGTCTGCACATAGTAGAAGGCCCAGTTGACCTCAGACGGTTCACCTTCCCAGTTAGTGAACTCTCCCTGGAGAGTCTTACCCCAAGTGTTTTTCTATTGATATTCATGTTACAGTCAAATGTATCATGATGAGTGCTGTGTGTATCCTTATTGCTGTAACTACACCAAGCTTACTCTATAACTGAAGTGTAATGTTCTACCTTCGTTGTTATGTGATTATTGTGTAAGCTATCCGTATTAATTATACAGCGTAATTACACCGTGATTTGATCACGGAATGTGTGTTAAAATCTCTCACTGAGTATTTTAACCTAGACTAACAACAGTGTCTACTTTACCAGGAAAACAATATTCTGTATGCAAAAGATCTTTCGGAATAAAAATGTCTTCGTCAGCTGCTAAAAAGAAGCACCGTTGTGTTTCAGTATAGGCGTTATAGCTTAAATCCACGTACACGCACTATTGCGCTATTTAAATTGTGTATTTTTAGGTAATCAAATGATATTAAATCGAACAGGAAAAGTAGCATTCAATAATATCTTTAAAGATGAATAAAAACCAAATAAGACATCACACACAGAAAAGGGTTGAGAATAGGGCTACCGCCTTGGAACGGTCAGTGGCAAAAGAAAGCCGCTGGGGGTTTAAACCAGGTTCTTAGTGAGCCTTGTGTTTGTGCTCGGTTTGATTGTGGCTTTCTAGGCTATTGTTTGTTTGTATTATATTTACACGAGCATATTTGTGTTTTACTTATATTGCCTATTGATGCTGCCTTGTTGGTTAGAGATTAGATCATGGCGGGGATTTCTTTATTTACACTGTCCTGTTTTAATGGGATGACAGTAGGGTAAGTGTGAGGTTTGTGGTGCACCCTAGAACCGGTTTAAACCCCCAGTGGCCTACTTTGCCAAGGCGGTAGCCCTATTGTCAACCCTTTTGTGTTTGTGTTGTCTTTTGCATTTAATATTGCCTTTGCCTTCTTGTTTGTCTGTTTGCGTGTTTGTTTCTGTGTTTTGTGGTTGACTGTCCTCCTTGAATGCTACTTTCCCTGTCCGATCTTTTTGTATTTCTTTGTGATGGCAATCTTTCAATATTCCATTTCCCTAGTCCACCGGATCAACTTATTGTTCATAATGTCAACTGAACTGTGCGGTCTTCGCCATCCAAATCTCCAACGATATCCCCATGTTCTTGACTTTCTTGATTGACGAGTTCGTTATTAATTTGAACCTACCCAGATATGAAAAAAATCAGTTAGATTTTAAAATAACTGACTATATCTCAAAATGTAAATAATTACCACAAGTCAATGAACTAAACATACGTGTATACATTAAACCATTATACGTAAATACAGGTACACAAAACATAACTACTGGAAAGGGGATTCCTTAGAAAGCACAAACGCAAACTAGAGATTAATGTGGCAGACTCGGTTTTATTGAGTCTGTTCATGAGAGGTACGACACCTCTCACGCCTTCTAGCACCGGCTTACGCGATATTCTACTTTAAAGCCACAAAATCAATGCTTGATGATGCCAAATGACCAGTTAGAAATAACACTACTGATTTGTAATCAGGGCGACTTTTAACGGCCGCCACACAGCACTAAACAAACGGTAGTGTGAATGTCAATAGATACTGAAAAGAGGATATCTTTGAAGCAACAAACACACCAAGAGATACAAGTAGCAGACTCGTTTTTATTGAGTCTGTTCATGAGAGATAATATGCAGTGCGACACCTCTCACGTCTCCTAGCATAAGCTTAGGCGATACTTTAAAGGTTAAAGAACCATAGGAATCTATTCGATAATAAGAGTAGTGCATTGTTCGTTCCCGGATTCCTATGAATCCTTCCCCTCTCTCTAAATAACCTATACTGTGTTGATGAGTAATCGACAGTCATTGGTAACCATAGTTTGCCATTGTTAATTGTCGGTTTGACGATAGGTAAGATGTGGCTAACCAATCTTGCCGCGACTATATACCTAGTATTATACCTAATATGACACCAGTTCAAAATGCTGAAGAACATTATCTCCAAAGACTGGTTTTGCTGAGAATGTAATCCCAATACAAATACCAGTGAACACTATGACGCACAAACAACGACACAAACACTAATGTCCCGTTTTCAAAGTAGATGCACAAATCGAACAGGAAAAGTAGCATTCAAAGACGACAGTCAACCACAAACACACATATAAACACTAAACAACTATATATAAAGATGAATAAAAGGCAAGATAAGACATCACAAACATACAAAGGTTGACAGTAGGGCTTATGGAACGGTCAGTGGCAAAAAAGGCCTCTGGATTTAAACCAGGTTCTAGGGTGCACCAAACCTCACTCCTATCCTGTCATCCCAGTAAACGGGACAGTGTAAATAAAGATATCTCCACCAGTTTATAATCTATAACAAACACGGCAGCGTTAATAGGCAATTTAAGTAAAACATAATATAGAAAACAAACGTCTAGAAAGCCACAAAGTAAGTAGTCAATGATTTGGCATAAGCCAGAGCAATAAGAGAACACACAAATGGCAGGTATCATTTGCATGTGTTGCTGATTATAATATTGGTAGCCAGTGGTAACCTTGTGCTGCCGTTGGTACCTAATCTTTACCTATACACTAGGATAGTATCCGTTTATTTTTAAATTAGTATCTAAGAAGCAACTAAACAGATCACGTGACATGTCCGATCATCTTTTTTAAAAAGCATAATATAAGTTCAATGTTATTTTTAGTTTGCGTATTATGTTATCTGGTACGTCTATTATTTATAACTGTAGTTTGTGCTATGAGTATTTATTAAATACTTGTTGTGTATTTGAGGATGGGGAGAGAATGAGTGCATTCAGAGGTCTATTCACAGGCAAATGATACCTGCCATTCGCTATGACTGGGTCAGTTAAACACGACCAAACTGTACAAAAACAGCCAAGAAAAATGGCTGTTAGTGAATGTCCAAACCCTAAGAGATTAAAATATCTGACATAAGTAGTATTGTCCATGGTTGCTGACCAAAAATTTTCCACAGCAACAAAAAAGACACACAATGTGGGTTTAACACATTTTCAGGTAAAATCTACATTACAAAATGATTACTTAATGGTTTAATATAGTTGTATCTGCGTTTATGAAAATATAATTGCAATTGCCTCATCACGCAGCAAATAATCATTAACATTTCATATATTTATGTTAAAATATATTTGCCTTTTGAAATTATTAATACATCCCATTCGTTAGTCATGTATTAAACCTACTACACAATAATGTACATGTCATATCATATATTTAATGAAATATATAGGTCGACTGAATACCGAGTATACAAATGTGCTTTTATGATAAGAATTGGTTTAAATTGCCTTATACAATTTATACTTGCAGAATGGTGCAAGGAATAACAGATAACAGTTGATCTGAAAGTTGTTGCACCGGCAGATCTAGCCGAGAAGTTGGCAGTATTTTATGTAGAAATTGCCCCAAAGCCGAATAAGAGCAGACAAAATCTCTACCAAGCAGAATGCGAAGAATACCATAAAAACACTACTAAAACATTAGAGCAGCTATTAACCGGTATATTCAAGTAGATGCGGTCAGAGCATTAACATAGTTTCAGATGCAGAGTTCAAAAAAGCATATTGCATGCTTAATGGAAAATTAAGATACAACACAAAACAAGGATTGTCACGCCCAACTCAACACAAAGTAGTTATACCGGCAGAAGACATGCGTGCTATTTACAATTATCTGATGCAGGACAGTCCTATAACACTTCGCTATAAGGTTTGGATCGATTTATAAATTCAGTACGTATCACGTGGTCTCGAGTTTCACAGTCAGTTGACTCCCAAAAGCTTTGATTTCAGAACTGATGAAACTGGCGCAGAATATTCCGTTATAGTGCATGAAACAGAACAAAAAAATCACCAGGGCGATCTTAATGCCAAGGAAAAAATGCCGACAAAAGGATGTATGTAACAGGAGAAATGAACTGTCCGGTAAAAACACTGACAAAATGTATTGAAGTGTCAAGTCCTACGGCAACATCAATTGTTTGTCACATAAGCAAAGATGCTCTAGAAAATCCTGAAGAAAACAAAGCATGGGATAATAATACATGTGTTACCAAAGGCAGTTCTCAAATTTCATTCCCAACATTTGTAAAAATGCTGGTCTTGTTTCAAGATACACTGCACACTGTTTGCGTGAAACTTCATTAAGCGGAATGACAGATGCAAATATTCCTGCAAGGCACATTCTGTCCATGTCTGAACATTCAAATGAAATGTCATTAATTCCCTTTACTCGCCCCAGTTCAGAACATAAACAAAAAATGAGTAGTATTCTGTCAAATGTCAGCTCCAATGCAACTGTTTCATGTCCACAAGCTCATGCAAAAGAAAATGTAAATGGGGCTCACACACTCCTAAACAAAGAGAATGAAAATACTGCTAATGGTCCCACTCAGAAGTCCATGATGAATGAATTATCACCAACTCAAGCTGTACCTTCAGTAACTGTACATTTCAATTTAAAGCTATTAATAAAAAAGATGAGTTGATGTTTTTAGCATAAAATACTGCGAATTGAAGAAGAAATAAAGCTTATTTAATTGTTGTGACTGATCATCTTTGGGAAATCTTTCATGAGATGGTAGGGGAGTGGGTATAATTTCACAAATGGATGTATGTGAGTGAAAAATATACCATGCCTTCCATCTATTGAAGGATTTTCCTATAATCGAACCATCTTTATTTTATGATATCAATAGCATTATCGCCGATAACATCGTCATGAAATGTAATAAAATTACAAACTTAACTGTATTCATTTTTAAAATTGCATTTTCTGTCTTTAAAGACATTTTCTATAGTTTTTTCTGCATAACAGGTTTTCTTTAAACTCTTTATACAGTAAAAAAGAGTATTATAATGAACCTTTGGAAACGGCCGAGCACGACACATACAAAATATTGCAGTCTCGGTTTGACTGAGACTGTTCATGAGCGGTAGTGAAATATGCTAGCTACCGCTCACGCCCTCTAGCCCCGAGCAGAACTCAATATTCATAAAATCAACAGCACAAAATTTTAACCATCCCGAAGATGGCATGCTTATGGCGGTGGACATGGAGTATACGTCTTCCCCATGCCGTACGGCGTATGGTCCCAGTATCTAATAAAATGAAATGCCCCGAAGAGCGAATTAAACATAATGGAATTTAGTTGGGAGCAGCGGTTATGAAGCCTGCGTATAAAAAGCAGACAATATATCCTATGAGTGGTTAAACAATACCCAGAGCCTTTTATCGACCGGAGTAATCAAAAATTAAGTAAGAAAGCAAAATAAATTGAAAATGTACCACCGATAACTAAATATAAGTATCGGGCTCAGCGATCTCCAAAGATCAAATGAATAACAGTACTTATTGCAAGTGCGGGGAGTCGTTTTACGGCCGCCACACTGCACAAGCAACGCCACTGTGCTATAAAAAAAGAGTATGATAATGGACATTTGGAAACGGCCGAGCAGGACTCATACGAAATATTGCATTCTCGGTTTGATTGAGACTGTTCATGATCGGTAGTGAAATATGCTAGCTACCGCTCACGCCCTCTAGCCCCGGGTTGAGCAGAACTCAATATTCATAAAATCAACAGCACAAAATTTTAACCATCCAGAAGAGTAAGTCTGTTATATATATATAAACAGAGAATGCAAAAATAATGGTAGGTCACCAGAATTGTTAAAATTTTAAAAAATAATTTGAAATGCCACCGTCATGTCAATCCGTCCAAAAAGTTGAACAAGTCCATGAAGACATTTTTGAAGTCTAATAATTTATTCATTGGTCACAATTCTGCTAAAATGGAATTAAAGTAAAGAACATTTAATTATAATAACATTTAAAGCTCATCTTTATGTAAAACCTATCATTTTTTACAAAATCTGTTGAGACCATTACTCACAATTGATGTACAAATTATCCCATAATGATACAATTTCTTTTTTGTATGTTCCCAATAATAGAATTTGTTTAAACTTTTTAAGCACAATAGTTTAACATAAATAAAAACAAAATGTGTAATAAAAATGTTAAGTCCCCATACTTGTTTAGAATTATTTTTTTTGAAACCCTACCCCTACACTAAAGGCCAAGATTTGTATGAAATTATATAGAAATAGTATATTTTCCTTTTTTGTTATGTTCCTAATAACAGAATTTGTTCAAACTTCCTAGGCACTTATTTGAACATATAGTAAGACAATATATGCAATGATAGGTCACTATGCATATTGAGATTTAATATTGGTTTTTGAAACCCTACCATTATGCTTCAATTTTTTAATTTTGTTTGAATTTTTTCAAAATGTAATATTTTTCCTATTTGATGTATTTTTCTAATAATAGGCATTTATATAAATAAAGACAATAAATAAAAGTAGATATCAAGAGCAACATTTCTGTAAATTATTAGGAAAATCCATACAATAGTTTTAGAAGCAAAGTCGCCCAAAATTCTGCGAAAGAAGAACTACAGAAAATGCCTTTAATGTTTTTTTGTTAAATAACAATATACAATTATTAATTTATTGTTATGGAAATCATGCTGGTGGCGTCAAACGCAGCAATTAATGTTGAAGTGGGTCGGAAGACAGTACAATATCAAAGGAAATCTTGTTTTAATAACAACAAAGCTGAGACATCATACGAGCGCCTTTCGCCATAAGTCATGCTGTAAGTGTAGTCAAGAAGCAGGCGACAATTGATCTTCTCTCACTTATCACTATTGAGAAATATTGCTCCCATTTCTCCCTATTTTCTTAAACAAAAAAAAAACAGAAATCATTACTGCTACATTTTAGCTGGATCCTATTCAATTTAACTTTTGTTATAAATATTAAAATTTATAAAATTGAAACGGAAATCCTGCTGTTGTCATCAAATACATTAATTAATGTTAATTAATATCAAAGGAATGTTTATTTTTATAACAACAAACGCTGGGACATCTCATAAACCGTTCGTGTAGGCAAGCAGTGTATCGACAGTCACTCGTCCCTTATTTATCGCTATTAACATTTCAAAATGTCTGTAATTATGACAAGAATCGATAGATGGAATATAAAATTGCCACGACCTTGAAAATTGTGTGTGTATTTTTTTTGAAAAGGACCAGCAATGTATTTATGAATTATTGTTCTTTGTATATTAATTATTTTTTGTTTTCTTTTTAACAAATGTTAATATATCAGGCCATTTTCTTCAATCATTATTGTTCATGATAAATTTATTATAGTTGATGTTAAATAACTATGTTAAATGGAACAGTTATCATCATTTTTCATGTTAAATGAATAGAGGATGTTACAAGATTGTCTGTTTGTTATTAAATTATTACACAAATTTGATAAAATTATAGATATTGATTCGATATAATGATGTTATATCATGAAGTTCTATGTTTGTAAGATGACGTCGTATGTTGAAAGACGGAATAATAAATAAATGATACGACCTTCATTAATTTGCATATTTATTTTACTAACGTAGTACGATACATATATCACTACTAGGCCCTACCATAGGATAGTTATAAATGTGATAAAATGTTGATTTTCATTATTGTAGTAAGATGGAACATTTATTGTCATTAATAATTTTACAATTTATATCATTTGTTGATGCTGAATAATATTAAAGAAAACATATAAGTTTGTCTTAAAATTCATTGAAATCTAATCTACTAATTTAATCAACAAATATTATGCAATGCCAATGCCATGTTAACACACCAAAAACCTCACCTTTTCTTATGCTATAGTTGCGTGGGCCAGGCAATCTCTACACAGAGTTGCTCTTCCTTTCACATGCATTTATAATGACTCTGGGAGAGATTGGGGCCATGGGCATGATGTTCTTGCACAACTTTAAATATTTAAAGTGAAATACATAACCATGACAATTCTAGTCTACACTACACACAATTATTTCGTGATTTGTGTTGAAACAAAGTACAGCAGTAACACAGTACAGTAATCTGAGTAGATCTACTTGATGCTCCCATTCCGAAAAAAAACCCATATCCGGATGAATAATTGAATTACACCAATTTGGCGATAAATCCCAAATGTTACGATCTTTATTCATTTTCAATAGCCAAGATGTTACTTTAACTGGAGCGATAGTAACTGACCCAGTTATATTATATTAATCCGCCATGCATAGTTGGCGCGTAAAAATATACGCAAACCGTATTTATTTTAGTTAAAAAATAATAAAATACCTATCATGAAAATATAATTGCATCACACATCAAATCTGCGTTCATTGCATTGGAAAATAATTGCCTCACAGATTAACATAATTGCAATTATTTTTCAATGAACGCAGATAAAAATACATTAAACCCTACATTAACATTGCCATTCATGTTTGTCGTTTTGTCTGTTTTTGAATTTACGATGTTCTGTGAAAACTGCATTTCCTGTTCGACATTTATACTTATTTTTGTTATATAGCCATATATATTACTAAATTGTATACCATTTAGAAGTGATTCTCCAAAGACAGTGTGTCCTTTAATCCATCTTCTTAAAAAACAGACAAAACCTGCAAATAAAATGTGTTTTATTGCGTATATCATTCTAAAATTACATCATGAATATCTGTTTGATATAAGTTAATAATCACAAACGTTCATACAGTGTCGGAATATACGGATTACAATGCTATACAAACAGTTACAGTACTATTGTATAGCTATACACTCGTTTATAACAGTATTATAGCACATAACGTTATGTTTTCATAGTACATGCAGTTATCACTTACACTAATGAGCGTTTGTTGTTATATAATGCAACCTTTTTTAAAATAATAATATAGATTTAATGATTCTGAACTTAATTTATTTTTATGTAACTGTTCAAATGTGCGTTAGAGTAAAACATCGTAATTTTATTAGTTCATATCTATCATTACTCGATGTCAGAATCTAAATACAGATATAAAAATCCAACAGGAAAAGCAAAAACTTTAAAGATGAATAAAAGGCCAAATAAGACATCACAAAATTAATAGGCAATATAAGTAAACACAAAGATGCTCGTGTATATATAATACAAAAAAAACAATAGCCTAGAAAGCCACAAAAAGGTACTCAGTGACTTGGCAGAAGCCAGAGCAACAAGAGAAAAAACCATTGACGGCACAACAAGACAAGATTGCAAACAAACATCAAACGTCACAGTCCGTTTGGGCTTTAGTTATGTCATCACAGGGTCCACAGCCTGTCCGCAAAATGATAGGGACATAAGTTTGGTCCAGTCAGTTCTCTTTTGTTCAAGGTCAGAAATGGTCAGACATGTTTTTTATGAAATTAAACTTAGTTACTGCAAAGAAGACATTGATGTTAATCGCATATTTGCAATTGTTTTCTTGTAAATGTTCCTACGAGTTGATGTAACTTTAATGTTTACAGTTTGACTATTTTGGTAAATCTAAGACTGTATCTACACGTTATTGTGCACAATATGGCAGATTATTTACTACAAATTCAATACTATTATTAAGTACTCACTATCATTTCAAATCTTTGCTCAGCATATAACAATGTTATTAACTTTAACCAACAAGGCAACATCAAAAGGCAATATAAGTAAAGCACAAATATTCTCGTGTAAATATAATACAAAAAAACAATAGCCTAGAAAGCCACAATGAAGGTACTCAATGACTTTGCAGAAGCCAGAGCAGTAAGAGAATAAACTATTAAGGGCACGACAAGAAAGATCATGGACAAACATCAAACGCCACCGTCCCAATGGGCTTTAGGTAGGCGTCATCATAGGGTCCACAGCCTGTCCGGTCATCGTACAATTAAAGAGGAAAGCATAGTGGCGAACTGTAAAAGGGTCAACCACCAAGCATGCAGTACGTTGCAAAATGATAGGGTCATAACCTCTTTTGATAAACTTTTTACCAAGTTTAACAAAGATAGTATGAAAGTGATCATGACCAAGAATCTTACGAAGTTTATAATTCACATCACCATAGAAGTCAGGTTGTGATAGTCCTTGTCGCAGAAGAGTCCTTAAATTACATTTATATTTGGAAAGAAGATCAGGGTTACAATAATAAAATTTTGCAAAGGTTTTACGAAGTTTATGGTAACGGTAACCCTGATTGAGTAACTTTTTAGTTATACAAAGATTACGAATATTAAAGTCCTCAACTCGAGTACAAGCTCTAGAAAAACGAATAAGTTGAGACAGATACACCCCATAAGAAGTTTTACGGGGAACATCCCCATCCAAGTGGGGATAATTAACAATGTCAAAATTAAAATCATCTCTCTTGTCATAGATTTTGCTAATTATTTTACCATTTTCAATCGAGAGATCTAAATCAAGAAAAGAAGCGTTATTATCAGATATATTTTCTTTATTAAGCCGAAGTACTTTAGGATAGATATTATGAACCATAGTTGGAAAGAAAGGGTTGTCAATGTTCAGTATGTCATACAGATACCGAGAGGTGTCATTAAAAGCTTCAATAATATCTGCCTGGTTATCTGGTGAAAGACTCAACATGAAATCCCTTTCATAGCAAAATAAAAACAAATCTGCGACAAGTGGTGCACAGTTCGTACCCATAGGGATACCAACAATTTGTCTATAAACGATGGTACCATACCGGACGAAAATATTATCTAATAGGAAGATGAGTGCTTCACAAACTTCATAGCAAGTCCACATAGTATAATTGTCTAAACTGCCGTTAGTGAAAAACGCTTTAATATTATTACATGCCAAAAATGTAGTATTTTCTCTAGCGAATGCTTTTTGAATAAGAGAAATTAGCTTGTCTTTAATAAGATGATGTGGTAAGGTTGTATATAGTGTAGAGAAGTTGATGAAACTTGACCTTTATTAAAATTTTATCAAGAACGTCTCCTGAATTTTTTATAGACCAAAATAAATTAATCCCAGAGTTTTCATAAGTTTTATCACAATATAGTTTAACGTGATCTTTAACGGCAGTAAGACAAGAAGTTAACAGTTTGGAGATGTTTGTTGTCGTGCAGGCACTAGAATTAGAAATAAAGCGAGCCTTATATGGATTTTTATGTAATTTAGGAATCCAGTACATGGTAGGCAGTTTATTTTGCTTATCGCTTACACCAGCCTTGAAAGTAGTGCACCGAGTGATATGTATGGAAACAACATCATCCTCAGTAGAATTAACTGGAGTATACGAATTGGTGCTGCCGAGTTCCAGAAATAAAACATTGACGTAATGTAGGCGTCAAACAATAATTACATTATTAGCTGCTTTATCTGCAGGAACTAAAACAAATTTATTATGAAATTCCTGAATTCCCGATTTTAGATTACGAAAGGAAAACCTAGGTCTCGGAGGTAGTAAAGAGGGGTTAGCATTATAAAAGTTAATACGTGTATCTATAATTTTAAGAATAGACTTTTTCCAAGTAGAAAGCGAGTTTGGGTCCGCATGTTCTCTACGACACCATTTTATAATAAAATCTTCAATTGAGTGGGCGATCTTGGCACGACAGGCATTAAAATCAATAGTTGAAGGTAATCTATATTTAGGACCTTTCGAAAACAAATGCCGAATACGTTTATCAACAATATCAAAATTACCAGTGATGACATGACCTGCTGTAGCTTAGCAAAATTTTGATGTGTTGCATTCACATTCCTTAGGAGTATTATGTACTGTATCAAGGTCAGAAACTATTTTGTTGTAGTTGAAAATAAAAGTTCTAATAGGCTTTTTATACTTATAACAAATTACAGGACATTCGAAATGTTTGAAATATTTTGGGATAGAATCAACTTCATGAGTATCCCGAAAAATACTAGGCATGTCAATGAAATCAATACCTTTATTAATATATAGTAGTTTTAGAAAATGCCTGACGTGATCAGATTGCATTATCCTTCAAACAGATTAACACCCCATTTAGTGCTCCTCTTTGTGGCTTCACTTTGCTTGTGTTCTAAGTTTTAGGTCCTCCTCAGACAACTTTTTAAATCTGCGGGGAGCCTGTTGATATTCGGCATCGTCATTTATATCTGTTTTGAAATTTTAAAAATATGCTACCGACATAAATTTCATTTAAATTTGTTTCAGTTGGCTTAATTACTTTTTCCTAGCTTTACGCATGTGTAAATTATGTTGAATTATGGACAAATTTGAAGTAAAATCCTTACGACTGTTCGTCTAATAATAAAGTTGGTTAAAGAAATAATCCCGGTCTTCATGCTGCACTTGTTTTCTATTGATAGAATTGTTTATTAAACGCACAATCTTGAACGATTTCTTTTCTGTGCGATTTGCTTGGAAACATCTGGCATCCTCGGTTGCTCAGTGAATAAGGCCGTAAGCGTTAGAGCTGCAGAACTCTACTGCGTGGGTTCGATCACTGACCGAAGCATGTCAGGTGGGAAACTTCTTCCTTCATCACATCTCACTCTGAGGTTGATGTCCAACAATAACCTAAAACAATGTGACTTGTGTAATTTTGTTTTATTGCAAAACTTGTGATAGAGTAATATTTTACTGCATTTTACCATCATTTTCAATGATTATATCTGGTTGTCAATGGGAGTAAGATCCAGGGTGGGCGGTTGTATTTCACCATCCGGTGGCATGGGAAACAGCACCAGGGTAGGCTATTGTATTTCACCCTCCGCAGAATGTTTAGTTGTGATATTTGGCAGTGTCTGGCCGACTGACTCTCCGTCAAATTCGATGGGAGGTGACTTGACACATTCACTCATTTATTTGTTGGTCAGATCCTACATCTTCAAATAGAAAATCTCGCAGAAAACTGATGGCAAACAAGTAATAATCTTCTAGAAGAAGATAGTTTGTTCGTGCCATTTTGACACTTCGCAGGTGAACAGACGATCTCTCTCGAAACTTGTTTTATGAAATAAAAACAAATTCTCAAGTGTACCATAAATTTAAAGTTTAATTATTTTGTTCATTTACCGATTGAAATATTTTTAAAACGTTTCTTTCAGTGGTTTTGTGTACTTAAAAGTACTTATTTGCTCTGCACATAATGTTACTATAAATACCATTCATCGATCGCTATTTTTAGAAAAAGTTGGGAATCCTTGGTCACATTTCTATGAGGGTTACTTGGCCACATCCCTAAGCAGACATCTCGTACCAAGGTGCAGGCTGAGTGTTTGTGCAACATCGGAAGTCTTCGCCAGTGATTTAAAATATAACATGTGTTTCTGCAATATTTTTTGTATTTATCGTGTTTGATGATTTTCAAATTTCTCTTTTCATACTTTTTATATATCGCAGTGTGGTGGCGGTAAAACGTCTCCCCGTGCTTGCAATCAGAACTGTTATTCATTCGGATCTTTAGAGGTCGCTGAGCCCGATATTTATAGATGGTATATTATCAATCCTTATTTTTTACTTGAATTTTGAATAGGTGCTTCCACTACTCCAGCCTTTAAAGGTTCTGAGTATTGTTTAGTAACTCATTGGCTATGTTGCCTGCTTTTTTTTAGTTTTTTGACTGTTACTTGTGATATGCAGGCTTAATAACCTCTGCTTCCAACTAAATTCCACTTTGTTTATTTCGCCCATTGTTTTCTCGTTTAGAGAAAAGCGTTTTGTTAGAAACTGGGACCATACGCCGCTGGCCATGAAATGGTGTGAAAATACCTCATTGAAGGTTCCATGTTCACGTCATATGCATACCATCTTAGGAATGGCTCAAATTTCAGTACTATTGACTTTTAAATATTGAGTTGTGTCAACCCGTGGCTACAGGGCGTGAACTACCTAGTGCATGCTACCGCTCATGGACAGTCTCAATCAAATCGAGACTGCAATATGTTTCGTATTTATCGTGTTCGACAATTTCCAAATTTCTCTTTTCATACTTTTTCTATATCACCGTAGCATTGCCTGTGCTGTGTGGCAGAGGTAAAACGTTTCCCCGGCTTGCAATCAGAACTGTTACTCATTCCTATCTTTGGAGGTCGTTGAGCCCGAAATTTATCAATATCGGTGGTACATTCTTGCGTTTTGTTTTTACTTGAATTTTGTATAGGTGGTTCCACTACCACAGCCTTTAAAGGTTTTGAGTATAGTTTAATCACCCTTTGGATATGTATTTTTAATTTAATCTTTTAACTGTTACTTGTGATACGCAGGCTTCATAACCTCTGCTCCCAACTAAATTCCACCTTGTTAATTTCGCCCATTCTTTTCTCGTTTAGGTCAAAACGTTTGTTAGAAACTGGGACCATACGACGCTGGCCATGGAATGGTGTGAAAATACCTCATTGAAGGTTCATTGTTCACCGTCATAAGCATACCATCTTAAGAATGGCTCAAATTATTGACGTTTTAAGTATTTAGTTCTGCTCAACCCGGGGCTAGAGGGCGTGAACGGTATAATGCACTTTTCACTACCGTTAATGAACAATCAAACCGAGACTGCAATATTTTTTGTATTTATCGTGTTCGACGATTTATTAATTTCTCTTTTCATACATTTTACACTATACATAGAGTCAAGGACGACCTAGAAGTTACCGCAATTTTTGACTGCTACTTTGAAAGCGTTCACTAATGATGCGGTGACCACTGATTCTGGAAGTCTATTCCTATTAATAATGTGACGTGATATCGAAAACTAACAATGCAAACGATTCAATGACTAGCCAATGAAAACGCAGGAAAACGAATAATATTTACAGTTTGTAATTATATTTGTGACAATACTACTGCCATTTTTCATTAAATGTGCTGTAACATTCTTTCAATATCGTAACAATTCTACAGAAAAGTATTTTCCTAACATCTACACTATGCAGGTTTTACACTCGTTACTTAACAGTTTTTCTTTTACTGCTCTGGCTTCTGCCAAGTCATTGAGTTTTTACTTTGTGGCTTTCTATGCTTTTTATTTTTTATAATATACATGATAATTCATGCGTTTAACTTATACTGTGTGTGTGTTTCAGTGCGCGCGAGTGTGTGTGTGCGTGTGTGTGTGTTATAATTACCGATATATTAGGCATATGATTGAAAAAAGACGACGTATCATAGACATGCCTCTAGAAGATATCGTAGATTTGGCCAACAAACAAAGCTGTTAACCGAAATAGTAGTACTACATACTTCGTAACAATTCATATGCAACAGAACTTAGATTCCAACCATAATGTAATTATATCAGGTCATTTGCTCAAATTAGATATAGAACAAACCTAAACGTTTTCTCAAAATACTTTCTAGTGCACACAACAAAAATAGAATCACCCATATATCCACCCGGGATCCTGCCCGGCGAAAACTAATGACCTTATTCACTGTATATCAGACATATTTAATTGTTCACAACTGAGCTTAAGCTTTAAACATACAAAAACCGGTTCATTCCGTTATAAGCGAAACCAACGGTAAACTAAACTGCATATTACATCCAAAACCAGTTTGTGTTTATGTATATATATATATTTTATATATATCTTTACAATAACATATACGTGTATCGTTTCCTAATTTCTCCGGATGTGGACTTTTTTGTTAAAGATTTCCATTTGATGGGATGAACTTTTATTTACACTGTCTTGTCAATTTGAGCGATGAAGACATGATAATAGCGAGTTTGAGTACACTTAAAATCGATTTAAACTAACCAATGGGTCATATTGCCTACTGACCTTTTCCATATCGGTAACCCTGTCTTCATCACTCTTACCGTTATGTATTATCTTTTTCATTGTTAAATTAATTTGCTATTTGTTTGTGGTACAGTGCGTCTCTACGGTGTCATTGCGGTTGGACGCTATGGTGTCTATATATACTGTTTTCTCTATTTTGACCGACGGGTTTGCGCCCTTGTCATTGATGCCATCCACATTTAAATATACGTCATGACTTAATACCCCTGACTTCAACTATTTATGTTTTTGGTGTCCCGTACTTAACTTCTAAACAATTTACTACTAATGTATCAAAACTGTTAACCTCCTGCTTATCCGCTATTTAAGAAAATGTTATAAAATATTTGTTTGGTCGATCAAAAACTTTTAATAAACTAATGTGTAAGCATTTTCATGCATTTATTCTACGCACAAATTTTCAGCAATATACAACATAACATAGAGCTTATACAGAAGTCATTTGCTAGAGAACAAACTAGAACAAAATACTTGAATTTCTTGTAACAATGTCAAAGCTTCTTTACAAACGCATTTTGTAGAATTTACGTATTATAACACAGAAAATACACCTAACACTACACAAATATATGTTTGATGTACAACTATATTACTTGTTAACATACGTTCAAAATATAACATGTATTAACACTTGAAGTCCATTTATGTATTTTGCGTTTCATTTCTGTACATACATGTTACTCAAACAATCATTTTCTTTATGTATTCGTGTAAATCTCATGGCTTTTTAATATTTTGCTTAAGGAAAACAAATTTATACAAGCTTGTTAAGCTTCCCTTTTAATTGTGTTTGAATGTTTGTAACCTCTTTCATATGTATACAAAAGAAAAATATGTATTTAATACAATGCCTCAGATACCTTTATTGACAGCATACAGCAAAACATAATAAAACATTTTTATCATTTAGGGTTTGCATTCAACATAGAAGACGCAAAGCATAAACAATAACTAATATAATACCACTCATGTTTAGTTATGGGAATAAGTATAACAGTCGAACAGGAAATGCAGCTTTCGCAGAACACAGTAAAGTCAAAAACAAGCACAAAGACAAACATGAATGGCAATGTTAATAAGAAATAAAGGCATATGACGTCACAAACACAAAACGGGTTGACAATAGGGCTACAGCCTTGGAACGGTCGGGGCAAAAAAGGCCGCTGGTGGGTTTAAACCAGGTTCTAGGATGCACCAAACCTCACACTTACCCTACTGTCAACCCAATAAAACGAGACATTGTAAATAAAGAAATCCCCGTCATGAATTATTCTCTAACCAACAAGGCAGCATTAGTAGGCGGCAATATAAGTAAAACACATAAATGCTTTTCACTGTATACGCAAGATCTATATGCTAGGAAGGGTGGCGGCAACCCTGGATTGTTTTTATTCTTAGATACTATGTGGTGCATTTTAGGAATATGTTCAAACATTTTAATACTGTGAAGTTAATGATTTAGCCTGAAATTTTCAAATAGTTGTGGAAAACCGAATTAGAAATAGTCTTTCCAAATACACCATCGCTCCTCAACCCAGAAATAAGTGGGTGGTCTGCCTTCTCCATAAAAAGTCAACCGTCACACAGTACATAGCCAAATATGTGCTGAAAATGACGTTAAAAACCAAACAAACAAATCCTCTTTTCATATAAGAATCTTTTTTTAATTTCTACTTTTTGCAATGTGTACGCTGCTGCGTACTTTGCGTACAGGTAGCTACGCCCCTGCATTGAGGGCACGTCCAGACAAGATTGCAGAGAGACCATATTGTCCCGAGTGTTATATTGTAAGTCATGTTTAGTTATCATTTTACACACTAACAAGACTCAATAACCCTATATAACTACAGTATTATATGTAGAGGTACTTAACCGATTTAAATTATTTTTAAACATCCGATTAAAAATCATAACAAGTATCTATAATTATGTCAAGCACGCACTGATTTAAATAAGAACGGATTAACTATGCATCGATCTTGTATGTATATACACGTTTATTAGTTCCGTTTAATAGATGACGTTACACATAACAACAGTGTCATGTTAGACAAAACAAATAAACTCAACTTCAAGTAATCGCATATTACATTCATACTGCAGTTAAATTCATTAGCATTTTAAACTATTTTTAAAGTCACTCAGCGCACGTTGTTCGTCTTTGAGACAGACTTTGTGATTAAAGCACATTCTTTTAGTCATTTATAGCTATTCCTGGCGTCCTCTCTTTCAGGCGCGTAGCTGCCTATACGCGAGTACGCGGCTGAATTCACATGATTCTGACAAAAGCACCTCAGAACGCCCAGAATGCACAAGATTGCACCATTGTTTTCAAAATTTTCCGGGGGGGGGGGGGGCATGCCCCCGAACCCCCCTACCACAATTATGAATCCACATGAATAGAGGGCTAGCTACGCCACTGTCTTTATTCGATGAGATGCAACCAAGCAAGCACTGTGATCTGAATATATTTCCATTGTAAACGAAATAACTTTACTACGAGGACTGGTATGTTTTTGGTCTAATCAAATGAGCCGTGTGATGGCAATTATTTATTATTCCAATTCCTAGACAACCGGATCAGCTTAGTGTTCAAAATATAAACTGAACTTGGCGGTCTTCCCCATCCGAGTCTTCAACGATATCTCCGTTGTCAGGATCTTCCTGATGGATTTGTCCATTATGAAGTTGTACCCTCACCTAGATATAAAAAGCAATTGTTAGACATTAAAATAAAGTGTTACCGATTATGATTCCATGAGTCAAAAATATATAACTGTATATCTTTAATTATGCAAGCAAATGTATTCCTTCAAACATTATTATTGCCTCTCGCACACAATCCTAGGAATTTCATTGGATTAGAGCGGTCACATGGTGACCCCCTATTATTCTGTATTGCACGTCGCACAAAATCCTACGAATTGCATTGGATTAGAGCGGTCACATGTGACCCCCTATAGTGGGTCAGTAGATTTCACAGAGGGTCACTAAAACAATATGAACTACAAATCCGATTCAGAGTTTAAATTATTTGCAAATAGTTCTTTAAGGCGTTAGTAACAAACATAATAAGTAAATTAATAATGTTTTTAAACTGTACCGGTGGTGACGCTCCATTAAAATGGGTTTAATATCGGGGTTTGCCTTAAAAAAGGTGCTCGATGCAATAAATCAGTTACTGGGTTTGTTACTGACCCCCTACAGAAATATGTGGGGTCAGTCAGATATAGGGGGACTCGGCTATTGCCTCGCCCCCTATAAATCTTACTGACCCCACATATTTTTGTAGGGGTCAGTAACAAACCCAATTACTAATATTGTTAATTATTATACCTCACTCAAAATTCTCTATGTAATTTCCCCATTCCCGATCAGTCAACAATTAGTAATGTTTCATGGTAATGTTTCATGGCATGAAACATTATCTCGTGCTTCTAAAAAAAGAACGGTGGTTTCCTCAAGTGCTAAAATAGAACGGTGGTTTCCCAGTTCAAGGGAGGTAACTATGGTATAAAATCTAGTCTATGTCAAGTTCTTTATTGTTGTTAATAAAAAATAATTGCTGATTAAATGAATTTGATGTTTGGTATAATAAAATAAATATCACATCCCATGGAGGGTGATAGAACATATTGTCAACCCTCGATGTGGTAATGTCCACCTCGGCTAAAGCCTCGGTGGACATTACCAATCTCGGGTTGACAATATGTTCTATCACCCTCCATGGGATGTGATATTTATATAATAACAATTACGTTTTAAACATCATTGCAAATTACGTTTGACGTTCGATTTTTTACTTAGTATCTCATACATTTACCTGATGCATTCGAGTGTCTTCTAAGTCAGGTGCACTTACAAAGGATAAATTCACACTACCACTTTTTGCCATAACATGCCGACGCATATTCGGAGAATTCTGTGCCAGCTGCTGCAGCTGTTTGTTTTTGATATGCTTGTTCCTTATGTTAGTCACCATTCGGTTCTCGGGTTCTTGAGTCCTGACATGTTCCTATCACGAAAGTTGTTAATGTTAGCCTCTGATGAAATAGAAAGAAAACGTTTTAAGTTAGACGATAACTAAGTCAACAAAAAAAGTTAGGATGACTCTGTTTATGGACATTACTCATTTAACGACATACTTACGACCTTTGCTTGGAGCGCTTGTTTCAGCCAAAGGTTATTTGGACTTTTTAGACAAAACTTATCTGGTATCTAAGTAAGTTTATATCAGTGAAACTGACATTTTAAGTGGTAAATAAAAAATATACTACTTTTTAAAATCGATTGAGAAACAAAAATTGCATGCGTCTGCTCCATTCTAAATTCCATTTTGTTTATTTCGCCCAATTTTTTCTCGTTCAGGGCAAAGCGTTTTGTTTGAAACTAGGACCTTACGACGCTGCCATGGAATGTTGTGAAAATACCTCTTTGAAGGTTCCGTGTTCACGTTATATGTATACCATCTTCGGGATGGCTCAAATTTCTGTACTATTGACATTTAATTATTGAGTTCTGCTCAACCCGGGGCTAGAGGGCGTGAACGGTAGCAAACACTTTTCAATACCGTTCATGAACAGTCTCAATCAAACCGAGACTGCAATATTTTTGTATATTTATCGTCATATTCTGTTTAAATGGTTGATCATTCAATAATTAGGACACGCCGAACATTTTATAGCAAAATATGAAGGCTAACTGAAGTTATTTGAAATTTCTTAATTTTCTGCTGTCCCACCAACAAGTAATTTACATGGGAAAAGCCCTATCAAAACTCACTTGGGCTGTAAAGTGTTTATTTCTCAACCGGTTTTCCAAACTAAGTTCATTTTATTTACCACTAAAAATACAAATTCTAATGACATGTAATTGATGCACATTTGATTTAAATTCCTCAAGCTACTGCAGAAAAACATTTGGCTGAAACATGCGTCCCGAACAATAGTGTTACATTGTACCATAGCAAGTTTTATTACTAAGCCTACTGTAAGCCGACCTTTGAATTCAGAATAACATGTTCTCATGCAACTGCATGCCTTACAATGAATGACAATGACAGTGTTATACATGTACATACCAACAGTGGTATGCTACACATGTACATACCAACAGTGGAATGTTATACATACACATAACAACAATGATTATGTTATAAATGTACAGAACAACAATGATTGTGTTATATATGTTCATAACAACGATGATTGTGTTATACACGTACATAACAACAGTGGTATGTTTTACATGTACATAACAACGATGATTGTGTTATACATGTACATAATAACGATGATTGTGTTTTTCATGTACATAACAAAAATGATTGTTTTATACAAGTACATAACGGTAATGCTTGTGTTATACATGTAAGTAACGGCAATGGGTGTGTTATACATGTACATATCAACAGTGGTTATGTTATATATGTACATAATAACGATGATGAAGTAATACATGTAAATAATAACACGGATTATGTTATACAAGTATATAACAACAGTTTGTATGCTAAACATGTGGGTAACAACAATGATTATGTTACACATGAATATAACAACAATAAATATGTTGTAGATGTACATAACAATAGTGATTATGTTATACATGTACACAACAACAACGATTATGTTATACATGTACTCACAACAATAATTATGCCATCATGTACATACCAGAAATAATTATGTTATACATTTACATAACAACAATAATTATGTTATACATGTACATAACAGAAATAATTATGTTATACATGTACATAACAACAATGATTGTTTTCCAAAATGTACTTAAAAACAGTGATTATGTTATAAATCTACATAACAACAAATGATTATGTTATACATCTACATAACGGCAGTGTTTATGAAATACATGTAAAAAACAACATTGGTTATGTTATACATGAATATAACGGCAATGCTTTTGTTATACATATACATCACAACAAGTACAGAACAACCGTGATTATGTCATGCATATGCAGAACAACAACGATTATGTTATAGATGTACTTAAAAACAATGATTGTTTTATACATGTACATACCTGCCGTGATTATGTTATACCTGTACATAACAACAGTGATTATGTCATACATGTACACAACAACATTTATCATATTATACATGTACATAACAACAGTCATTATGGCATACATGTACATAACAACAGTGATTATGTCATACATGTACACAACAACAGTGATTATGTCATACATGTACATAGCAACAATGGCTATGTCATACATGTATATAAAAACAATTATTATATCATACATGCACATATAATAACAATGAGTATGTCATACATGTACATAACAACAATAATTATGTTATACATGTACATAGCAATAATGGTTATATTATACATGTACATAACACAAATGATTATGTCATACATGTACATAACAACAATGATTATGTTATACATGTACATAGCAACCATGATTATGTCATTCATGTACATAGCAACAACGATTATATCATTCATGTACATAACAACAATGATTATGTTGTACATGTACATAACAACAATGATTATGTCGTACATGTACATAACAACAATGATTATGTCGTACATGTACATAACAACAATGATTATGTCGTACATGTACATAACAACAATGTTTATGTCGTACATGTACATAACAACAATGATTATGTCGTACATGTACATAACAACAATGATTATGTCGTATATGTACATAACAACAGTGATTCTGTCATACATGTGCATAACAAAATCGATTATGTCATACATGTACAGAACAACAGTGATTATGTCATACATGTACATAACAACTATGTACATAACAACCCTGATTATGTTATACATGTACATAACAACCCTGATTATGTTATACATGTTCATAACAACAGCGATTATGTTATACATGTACAGAACAAAAGCGATTATGTTATAAATGTACATAAGAACAGAGATTATGTCATACATGTACATAACAACAGTGATTACGTCATACATGTATATAACAACAATGATTATGTCATACATGTACATAACAACAACGATTATGTCATATATGTAACAAAGATTATGTTATACATTTACATAACAACAATGATTATGTCATACATGTATATAACATCAGTGATTTTGTTATACATGTACATAACAACAGTGATTGTGTCATACATGTACATAACATCAGTGATTGTGTTATACATGTAAATAACAACAGCGATTGTGTCAAACATGTATATAACAACAGCGATTGTTTTATACATGTACATAACAACAATGATTATGGTATAAATGTATATAACAACAACGATTCTGTCATA
This sequence comes from Cyrtodaria siliqua, assembly GCA_037043455.1. NCBI lineage: Eukaryota > Metazoa > Mollusca > Bivalvia > Adapedonta > Hiatellidae > Cyrtodaria > Cyrtodaria siliqua. The sequence continues at coordinate 137,972 of JAWPHD010000123.1, read as the reverse complement.
CATGTACATAACAACAGTGATCATGTCATACGTGTACATAACAACAATGATTATGTTATGCATGTAGTTTACAACAATGATTATGTTATACATGTACACAATCAAATTTATTTTGTTATATATATTCATAACAACACTGATTGTGTTATATATATTCATAACAACACTGATTATACTACACATGTGCAGAACAACAACGATTATGTTATGCATTTACATAACAAAATGATTGTGTTATACATATTAATAACAACAATGATTATGTCATACATCTACATAACTGAAATGATTGTGATATACATATTTATACAGGTGTTTGTTGCTTACAACGAATTTTCTTATAAATATTTATTCAACTCGTGAGCTCACATGTTACACTCAAACACAATAAAAAAGTATCAATCCATGAGAGAACTACTGTTGATAAAGTCGATGATGGCAAACCTGCCATTACAAGCGATTCTTTAAATCTAGAGTCATCATAAGACTCATTGTAAAAATACTAGCCATGTACGACTAGGGACTCAGTGGTATGGCCCTTAAGTTATTTTAAAATGCCGTCTTTGCTATGGTACTTATTTAGCTCCTTCATTTTTTATCTGATCTATTCTAAACTTCCTCAAAGTGTTTCTATCAAAGACAACTTGAACAAGTTCATAACCAGTCAAATGTGAGTAGAAACAGCAGAGTATGGCTTTTTTGTGTTGCTTTATTAATACTGTAGGTGCTAGATTTTTCATCGTTATCATTCTTTTTTTAAATGTTTATTTCAATAAAAGCTCCGAAAAGATTTTAAACCAGTCTTATCGGACACCCCCACCTTGAACCCCTACCTGTTATAAGCATTGTTAGCAAGCAAATAGAGCGTCCACAGGCCCTCTGGGACCTCTTGTTCATTCTTCTTCCAATACATCTCTCACATGTACTATTGTTTGAATCTAAATTACATAGGTTTCATTTTTGTCCATAATTTTCCTCTTTTCTGGAAGTTTTTGTTTTTGTTAGTTTTCTTAGTGGTAGGAATATTTGTATATGAAGTTACCAGCTATAAAATGTATTAGTTCTATCCAGGAAAAGTGGGTAGTCTGCCACCACCACAAAACAATCGACCGTCATATATAACCTTACAGGTGTTGAAAATGACGTAAAACACCGTACAAACAAACAAAAACAAACAAACAAAAGCAACTATAACGGTCATTTCATGTTCTAACAGTTAGGCTTAGCAGAAGAACCATACTTACACTACGAGCTGTGTGCAGGGCATTAGCCATGAACTTGTGTATGTTATCTCCAAAACTTGAGTTGCGCCTCCCGTGAGCATCCCCAAAACTTGGGTTTTGTCTATTGTAATCCTTATTGTTATTTTCTGTGAACAATATCAAACACGTATATTAGAAACACAAGAGAGGCAGCCAATTATTCCGACACCACCCTGTCAAATTATGGGAAATACACAGCATCATACAATATGCATATTCAAGACAAAATAATGTCATACAAATAGCAAAAACTTTTTTAATGACATTTTTGCTTATACTATACTGCAAACTTGTGATGATAAAACGAATGCCTTTGAATAACAGTAACATTGGCCGCAACTGTCCACTGATAATATAAATACTAACACAACTTGTAAAAAATCAGACGAAGTTTTCATTTACGCTGTCAGCTATAAAACAAATGAACTGTATAACTGTATGGTACACGTCTCGCTAACAACTGTCGTTGTATTCCTTTACATGAATCAACGCTTAAGGGGGAATTGACCTATTCGAAAATTTAAGGCTACGCATATGAACTATATATATTTGTAAATTTGAAGATATCTGCGATTTGAATCTGAATTTTGTTTTGCCGTTATTTAAACATGTTTTTAATAATATCGTCTTAAATATGGCTATGTTTGACGTTTTTCATAAAAGTCCCGTTGTACCAAGTTTTCAACGTTTTTGACATTTTTAGAGTGTTAGGCTAGTCTCATGTAATTACTTTTTATATCAAACTGTTTGTCTTCATGAGACCTTTCAAATGATATATAAATTATTTCATTTACAATAAGACATACAATATTATTTATATAATTTCCTTTTTCTTTCACCGATTTTTTACCGTGAAATTTTAAGAAAAAAACAAAGTTAAAGCCTTTTATCTTTTAAACGGCTTCATAAAAAACTGCACAATTTTAATATGTTTTAGAGAATTTAATTTCCTATCCGAATATAAAATAAAATTTGCTAGTCATCGGAATATTGTTTTCAATATTCTTGTTTTATTAACCATAATACCCTTACGAAGAAGGCGTCTCTGTCGACGTCGCGTCGTAAGTATAATATGTGTACGACTAACGACGTTGACGCAAACATTGGAAACAAACACTGGTACCCTAAATGATAATGATAAATACTGCTCCGTATTTTCTACTTCTTTTTCCGTCCGTTTTTTTTCTCTTCTTTTCTAGAGTTTATGTGAAAACTCTAAATTTATTTATTGTCATGCATCATGTCTAATTCGCTCGAATCACAAATTACCGCAATAACTATGGTCATGTATTTGGTATACCTCTAGGATAAAACAATAAGTTCAAGTTCATTTAAAAGTGTGTTTAATGTATATACAATTTCCAGGCAGCCGTCAATCCTACTAAATATCATAAGATATATGTGTTGTTATTAAACATGTAAACTGTTTTATCCTACTCTGTATCATTACAGCGTATGTTTTCATGAACTGTTTGTCCGTTTTCTCATAATTAGAGACTACTAGACAGACAATCGTTTGATTATTTATCAAAGCTTTTTTTAATAAAATGTGTAGTGTCAGTCACACAACGAATAAAGGATAATGTATTAAAGTGTATAACATAGTACTATACTTCACATTTCGTTTACGATACACAGAATGCTTTGCTTATTATGCTTTTTGCTAACTGAAACAAAATTAAAATAAGCAGACGCTGCTTTATCAGAAGCAAAATATACTGAAAGGAAAAAGAAACGCGACGTCTTTTTCGAAGGGTATTATGGTTAATAAAACAAGAATACTGAAAAAAATATTCCGATGACTAGCAAATTTTATCTTATACTCCGATAGGAAATTAAATTCCTTAAAACATATTGAAATTGTGCAGTTTTTTATGAAGCCGTTTAAAAGATAAAAGGCTTCAACTTTGTTTTTTCTTAAAATTTCACGGCACAAAATCGGTAAAAGAAAAAGGAAATTATATAAATATTATTTTATGTCTTATTGTAAATGAAATTATTTATATATCAATTGAAAGGTCTCATCAAGACGAACAGTTTGATATAAAAAGTAATAACATGTGACTAGCCTAATACTAAAAATGTCAAAAACGTTGAAAACTGGGTAGCCATATCTGAGACGTTATTATTAAATGTTTAGATAACGGCAAAACAAAATTCAGATTCAAATCGCAAATATCTTCACATTTACAAATATATATAGTTCATATGCGTACCCTTAAATTTTCGAATAGGTCAATTCCCCCTTAACAGGAAAAGCCAAAGTACCAACATATGTTACGTATATTTATTACGGGCTGTATATGTAATTATCGTGGTCAAATGGGACAAAACGTTTAGAATATATTTCCCTAGTATCTCGTTACTTAAATGTTTAAACTTTAAATTTCTTTGCAAAGGAATAAACTGTGAGCTTTTGCCAATATTTCTCTAATATCAAATATGCAATCTTTGTTCTGAAAATGTGTGTTTGGTTATCATGAGATCGTCCTAGGAAATAATGTTTGTTTCTGATTATGGCATTGTGATTAGTTGTAAAAGGGTCGAAAACGCTCATCTGTCATGACAAAGGGTTCACTTCCTCAGAGGCATTCAATGCTAGTTTGTTTTATTTTTATTCATTTTGTCCTTGTTGCATACACTTCAAATTTATAATTTTGTTTTAGTTTCTCAAATGGTCATTTGCTCAAACTATTAAAAGGTTGTCCAACAAATGAGCTTGGTATTTGTAATCAGGCACTACCACGATACACGAGAACCCGCGATATTGGGAGTTTACAATATAATTACCATGATGTCTGTTTGCCATTTTTTTATCCTCTTCCTGTCCCAATTGGTCTAGAGCAAGTTCACTGTCCAGATGTCGACTGAAACAACATGTTAATATAGAAAGTTTAAATTAAATGTAACAGGGTTATCTTCCAATTGTTGTAGGACAAACAATAAGGAACATGTCTTCATCACATGTCGTACTATATGTAGCTACGACATATGAAAGTAAACACAATGATTTATGCTGTACATGCAGATATATGTATATGAATTACTTTAAACTTGACGATTAGATAATTAATATTATTCTAAAGCAGTTAATGGTATTTTTTAAAAAAATATTTTAAAAATATAACTAAATAAATCCAGATTCATTTACATAAGATGAGCATAGTGTAATGCTATATTTCTTCGTAATCAAAGGTGTTTTCAAGTTTCGTTAACATTTACAAAATCAATATTCTGTTTTAAAATAAAAAAACAAAGAATACATACATTGAAGTTCTGACACGAGGTAACGTGGCACCACCGAGCTTCAAGTTTTTGAAATGCTCTCTGAAAAGGAACATACATACATATAGACGTTTTCTTATCATTGATAATCGGCTGATTATAGGTTACTCAAATGATTGCTCCCTAGTATTCAGATATGGACGCAATACGAATAAAATAACAGATGGAATAGCATCACTATATTTTGTTTATTAAATATTGTATGAGGAGCTTTTATTTGGACAACATGATATGCTGGAAATCCGGGGAGCGTGTACATAAAACCCAATCTGCTATTTTTGGACTAGAGGCTTTTGAAGCCCTAGTCCTTAGCAGGCGACAAAATTCGAGCACGCTAGAAGCCGCAACAGATCGTCACTGGCAACAGATCGTCACTGACGTAATGTATCACTATGCTAACAGACAGAGCGTCAGCTGTCATTTTGATTGGATGTTCATTCGCATAAAAGAGTTAAACACATCCCACTCACTGTATGCATATTCATAGGGGCCCTGGCCTTGTATAGAGAATAAATAGTTCTCCGGATCAGACAAATACCATCTGAATCGTAAATAAGCTGTGAGAAACGGAAATAAAATTGAAGAATGTGATGTTTGGGCCTATACTTTTTTCTTACTTTTTTCTACTAAGACAAAAAACAAAATGATATATTTTATCTCGGAATATTATAAACCCCGTTTGGACCCCATACATCCAGCTTTGCGAACCTGGGATAAAGTAGCTCATTTGCATATTAATGCCGAAAGGACCAATGATTCCGAGCAAAAGTAGTTATTTTTCAGCAAAAAAGAATAGAGGTAAACATTTGCGATATCAGCGGGAAAATGGAACATCCGTCACCTAATGGAGACATTCGTAAAGAAAGCCTTCGTCAAAATGTTATAATTGCAGAATTTACAAATTGTATTTCTACACTGTATAAGCGGTATTTCAGACGCAATAGATTGAACTGATCACGCGCTGATTTCATGACCCGCGATCAATTAGTCTATTAATCGAGTGGAGAAGATTTTTTTCGAATCCGACTTTGTACAGACATGAATAATGTCCGAATTAATAAATGATGGAATACATAGCTCAATAAAAAAATATATCAACAATAATAAAATTAGAATTTAATAATTACAATCTGATCCCTTCGAACACAAGAAGACGCTTTCCGCCAGTTTTGTCAACACAGAACCAAATTGATACTTACAGACAGTCCAATAGTAAAATAGGAAAAACAATGCACCGTTATTGATAACAATTGTTAGCTATAATGTTTTTTCTGTTACCTATTATTATTCAATGGTCAGTACTAATCCATATGGCGGGAAATAAAACACCGTGGGCAGACTGTAGTACCATCCAAATACATACGCAAGGTCAGGGCATACAATGTTCTTAAATGCACTTACACCATGTACACTCAACAGAACTGTTCAATTTCCAAAGCTCCTAGTCCATTAGTGCTTTCAGCACTTTGATTATCTCTTGTTTGTGTTTGTCGCTTCCGAGGGATCCCCGTTTTTAGTATTGCTTAACATTCACATTAGCGTTTCTTTAGAGATATATGTCGGCTAGAAAAGTCCCCCCGACTACAAATCATTAGTGTTATTACTAACTGTCTTTTGATTTCATTAAGCCCATTTTTTGTGACTTTAAAATAAAATACCACTTAAGCAGGTGCTAGGGGGCGTTAAAGGTGTTGCACTTTATATTACCTCCCATGAACAGACTCTATATTGTTTGTGTTAGTTGCTTTCTTTAAATGGATCCCCTTTTCAGTATTTAAACGTCCTTAATAAATGGATTTTAATATTATTCAGACATTAGCTGAAGTCACGTGACTTTGCGTCAAGTGACTGAAATCGGACATCACCAGTGATCCTGAAATGGACTATTGGACTTGTGTTACCAACATTTATTATTCCGGGGGTAGGCCCTTTTTTGCACATTTGACATGTTGTGTTCAAATACGTATATATGTACTCTGTTATACACCTACTTCATGACCAGTTTTTCATAATAATTAGATATGTTTTGCAGATCAGATGATGTTGCATTCCGTAGTAGCGTCGGTTTCACCACATTATCGTCTACATGTTGTAACTTCAACTGAAACAAAGTTGAATGCAAAATTAGTGTATACATGTACATATTTTGATAGTACTTGATATGATTACCAGTGTCTATGTTGGCAATAACACAAAAGAATGGGATTATGCACATATATATTCACCTCCAACCACGCGCACCCACCCCACCCCATACGCATTTTAGCCACTGTGCATCGCACGATAGTATATATATATATATATATATATTGTGACTTTTGTTCACATTTTGCGAGGGCGGCAGATACATTCATTTTACGTTTATTGATAACGACCTCAATAAAAAATAAATCTACTACTGTTCTCTCTTGTTTGTGTCGCTGCTGCCAATGGATCCCCTTTTTAGTATTTTATACGTCCATAATACAAAAAGTTTAACTTTCGTCAGGCTTAACACGCAGTATGTGTGACGACACACGTTTACATAACACATACATAACACATGCGTAACGGGACACCCATTAGTCATAGAGTAACTATTAATACTTTGGTACTAATCATCAGTAACAAAATATATTTTGTATTGGGGAACCTACGTAACATAAATATCTATACATATTTACCTTCGTTGCTAGTGAAACCATAATACATAATGAGGCATCTATTGTTAAAGAGTATGATAATGGTAAGTGTATTTATACTACATATCGAAGCATCAATTGTTAGTGACATAAAACACAATACATAAAAGGGAGTTCATTGTTGGCGACAAAATAATACACAACGGTACCTCCATTGTAAGTGACAACATAATACACAAGGGTGCATCAATTTTTGGTGACAACATCATGCACAGCGGGGCATCACTTTTTAGTAAAAACATCATTCACAGCGGGGCATTCATTTTAGTTACAACATAATACATAACGGGGCATCCATTGTTCGTGACAAGATAATACACAACGGTGCATCCATTGTTCGTGACAAGATAATACACAACGGTGCATCCATTGTTCGTGACAAGATAATACACAACGGTGCATCCATTGTTCGTGACAAGATAATACACAACGGTGCATCCATTGTTCGTGACAAGATAATACACAACGGTGCATCCATTGTTCGTGACAAGATAATACACAACGGGGCATCCATTGTTCGTGACAAGATAATACACAACGGGGCATCCATTGTTCGTGACAAGATAATACACAACGGTGCATCCATTGTTCGTGACAAGATAATACACAACGGGGCATCCATTGTTCGTGACAAGATAATACACAACGGTGCATCCATTGTTCGTGACAAGATAATACACAACGGTGCATCCATTGTTCGTGACAAGATAATACACAACGGTGCATCCATTGTTCGTGACAAGATAATACACAACGGTGCATCCATTGTTCGTGACAAGATAATACACAACGGTGCATCCATTGTTCGTGACAAGATAATACACAACGGGGCATCCATTGTTCGTGACAAGATAATACACAACGGTGCATCCATTGTTCGTGACAAGATAATACACAACGGGGCATCCATTGTTCGTGACAAGATAATACACAACGGTGCATCCATTGTTCGTGACAAGATAATACACAACGGTGCATCCATTGTTCGTGACAAGATAATACACAACGGTGCATCCATTGTTCGTGACAAGATAATACACAACGGGGCATCCATTGTTCGTGACAAGATAATACACAACGGTGCATCCATAGTTAGTGAGCAGCCCCGTAAGAAAGGTGGTATCTGACCTCTAGTAAGAAGGTATGTATTTGTGGTGACACACTGTGCTGCTTACCTTGATGTGGTGCGCACCTGTGGTGTAACCAATGATTTCTTCAATTCCGGCCATGACGTGGTCAAATACCTGGATAATGTGTTCATTGTAGCGTTATATACAGAGTTGCTCAATTCAAAATATACTTGGAATGTTTTTCTTCAGAAAATTGTGTTATCATTCTTTAATTGAATCTATTATTTTACTTGTATTAAGGATGTTGGCTGGACAAGTTTTGACATCTTCAAGTCTAAACATTTTATTTTTTAAATCAAAGTTTTATTTGACAACAGAATTGTTTCATTTTCTCCTAGTAGCTATGGATATAATGTAGGATTTAAGATTGTAACATACCAAATTTTAAGCAAATTATTTTTTTTCATATTTTTTCCGTCATTTGTGATCATTTTTTGTTGTCAACAAAGTAGGGGGTATGGATAGCTCTGAGTGAAATTTATCCTTTTGCTATAGAATAAATCAGAATTTTGTTTTTCAGTAGTGGAATACATATATAAAAGTAGATACTGAGCTAATTTTATTTTCGATCTCCATGTCAGTATTGTGTGTACAGTAGTTTACATTGAAAATGTCAAAATAACTCTAAAATGGGTGTAATTTAAAGAATTTTTAATAAAAAATCATTAGAAGCCTGGTGACCTATATATCTTTTTACTTGTTTTGAAAGAAATGTCATAGGACCTTGACATATACAAGTTTTAAAAAAAGTTGATCATTAGAACATAATTGTTTATCTTGAATTCATTTTTCGGTAAAAACAAAAGTGGGTGGGGTACGGTCAGTATATGTTTAATTTTTAAAGTCAAAAGACGAATGAGGATTACAATTGTTTTTGTATGATTTGAAAGATATGCAATCGAAAATTAATTGTTGTTTTTCAATAAACTTAATGTTATGAAAACAATTGTGAAAATGTTCAATGACTATATTTTTCCTCTTTTTAGTGAAATTTTGAAGTTAAAATTATGTGCCTTCTTCAATGACGTCTAGTGGGAAAAAAGTGTGGTGACCTAGCCTTTTTTTGATAATTTTGAATCTAGATTATACCAAAGAAGCTTTAAATATGAATTTAAAAACATCTCATCACTACGTCCTTTCCCAGCCAACCTCCTTAAACATACTAGCTTTTTGTTTTAATTATTATACCGTGCATTTGTACAGTTTTATATTCATTACAAACTCACAGTTCATATGGAACTGTCTTATGATGTTGCCGATTAATATATTCATTGCATTTCCCTCTATATGTGGTAGATCTTTCATGATATGCAGTGCATTTTTAATTATATGTGGTAAATAAATCTTTATATGTGGTAGAAAAGTATTTATATACAGTAGATTAATCATTATTTGCGATAGATAAGTCATTGAATGCGGTAGATAAACCATTATATGCAGTCCATTTATCATTAGATGTAATGCATTTATTACTATATGCAGTAGTTTATCTAACATATGACGTCCTTTAAACATTATATGAAGTAGGTTTGTATTTATTTGCAGTGCTTCTGTTGATTTTATATGTGGTATTTATTTTAATATACGTGGTGGATACGTCTTTATATTCGGTGGTTTCAATTGCATTATATTCAGTACAAACGGCTTTATACGTGGTGCATTACTTATGATATGCAGTGCTTTTTCTATTATGATGATATCAATCGAAACACTCGTTTTTTAAGATGCTCCGATTTTATCGGAAATCTAACAGGGAGTGTGATAAAAAAAAAAGAGAAAAAAACACCTTTTCAATGCGTTAGCGGAAACAAGCATTTTTTTGCACAACAGAGAGGAAGGGTGACACATAACAGAGGAAGGGTGACACATTACAGAGGCGAAGGGTGACACATTACAGATGGGAAGGATGACACATTACAGAGGCGAAGGGTGACACATTGCAGATATAAAGGAAGTGACAGTTACACATTACAGATGGGAAGGGTGACGCATTACAGAGGAAGGGTGACACATTGCAGATGGGGAGGATGTCACATTGCAGAGAGAAAGAGTTACACATTACAGAGGGGAGGGGGACACATTACAGAGGGGAAGGGTGACACATTACAGACGGGAAGGGTGACACATCACAGAGGAGAAGGGTGACATATTGCAGAGAGAACGGGTGACACATTACAGAGGAAGTATGACACATTGCAGATGGGGAGGGTGTCACATTGCAGAGAAAAAGAGCTACACATTACAGAGGGGAAGGGGGCACATTACAGGGGGGAAGGGTGACACATTACAGACGAGAAGGGTGACACATTACAAAGGGGGAGGGGGCACATTACAGAGTGTAAGGGTGGCACGTTACATACATCAAATTCAGGATTAATCCTGAAATGATGATTTGGGGATCGTCAATTTCCTAATTAAATTGTGTTAGCTTTATTGATAATGTTCATTGGTCTGTTTTGGTAAATTGTTTCCAGTGCATTTTTTAGTACTTCCACTCTCTAATGTGTCACCCTTCCCCTCTGTAATGTGTTACCCTTCCCGTCTGTAATGTTTCATCCTTCCCCTAAGTACTGTGTCACTCTTCTCCTCTGTAATGTGTCACCCTTTCTCTCTGTACTGTGTCACCCTTTCTCTCTGTAATGTTTCACCCTTCGCCTCTGTAATGTCACCCATTCCCACTGTAATGTGTCCCTCTTCCCCTATGTAATGTGTCACCCTTTTCCCCTGTAATGTGTCTACCTTAACCTCTGTAATGTGTCACCGTTTTCTCCTGTAATGAGTCTACCTTCACCTCTGTAATGTGTCACCGTTTTCCCCTGTCATGTGTCTACCTTCTCCTCTGTAATGTGTCACCTTTCCCCTCTGTAATGTGTCACCCTTCGCCTCTGTAATGTGTCACCCTTCGCCTCTGAAATGTGGCACCGTTCGCCTCTGTAATGTGTCACTCTTCTCCTCTTTAATGTGTCACCCTTTCTCCCTGTAATGTTTCACCCTTCGCCTCTGTAATGTCATCCTTCCCCACTGTAATGTGTCACTCTTCCTCCTATGTAATGTGTCACTCTTCTCCTCTATAATGTGTCACTCTTCTCCTCTGTAATGTGTCACTCTTCTCCTCTGTAATGTGTCTCCCTTCCCCTCTGTAATGTGTCTCCCTTCCCCTCTGTAATGTGTCACCTTTCCCCTCTGCAATGTGTCACCCTTCGCCTCTGTAATGTGTCACCCTTCCTCTTTAAGTTGTCTCCCTTCCTCTCTGTTATGCAAAAAGAGCCTTGTTTCCGCTAACGCATTGAACAAATTGGGTAGGTAGGGTTTTTGTCTCGTTTTTTTATATCACACTCCCTGTTTAGATTTCTGATAAAATCGTAACATCTTAAAAACGAGTGTTCCTATTGATCTCATCATCATAATGAAAAAATATAGCATATCATAAGAAATCAACACGTATAAAGTCGTTTGCACCGAATATAATACAACTGAAACCGCCGAATAAATATATAAAGACGTATCCACCAAGTATATTAAAATGTGTACCACATCTAAAGTCAACAGAAGCACTGCATTTAAATACAAACCAACTTCATATAATGTTCAAAGGACCTCATAATTAGATATCTACTGCATATAGGAATAACTGTGCTAAATATAATGATAACTGGACTACATATAATGGTTTATCTACTGCATACAATGACTTATCTATCGCATATAATGATTAATATACTGCATATAAATACTTTTCTAACACATATAAAGATTTATTTACCGCATATAATTAAAAATGCACTGCATATCATGAAAGACCTACCACATATAAAGGGAAATGCAATGCATATATTAATCGGCAACATCACAAGACAGGCATGGCGTTTCATAGTTTCGCTTTTAATTTTATACCTCTATATTTGTATAATCTGCTTTAAAACAGGGTTTAAATTGGTTTCAATGATTGCTTTAATAAGCTCGATCATTATACACACACACACACACACGCGCGCGCGCGCGCGCGCATACACACATCCCAACAGTCAAATTAGTCTTTCTTTTATAAGTTTTGGTTAGATGACATTTTAGTTAAATAAACATGATAAACAGAACCACAACGATTATTTAAGAGCAATGATGGAAGTGTTTGTTTTTGAAAAATAACCAAGTTCCGTTACATGAGTGTTATTACTTACATGATTGTTCGTTTCTTCGTTCAGATTCATGTCCTTATCCTGTTCCGCCATCGATACTCGTAGCTTCTTTATTACCCACTTGATCGTTCCTCCCTGTAGTAGTAATAATAGTTACAGGAATAATAGTAATAATATTAATGCAAATTATAAATAGAGCAAATCCCGACGCATTTGTGCAATTCTAAGTCTGTGGGAGGATATCTTGTGATCCCTATTTCCTCTGCCCCCACCACCCTACTCCGCACCCTCACTGAGCAGACATCGGAGTTCGAATTAACAAAATCGCTTCATATGCTGTTAACGTTTATAGAAGAGTATATATAAAGTATGTGCAAACAATTGGGAACAAATAAGGATTTATTTTATTTTTTAGTGTATTTGACATTTTGAACCCGCCTCAGGACTTCGGGTGCGGAGCCAACAATAACGTTGGTCTTGCACGCAGTTATCATGTTAGAGGAAGTCAGACGTTACATTTAGTTGACATTCTCTCAATGGTTGCATATTTTATTACCTCTTATGGACAAACTGCTATTTTTCAGGCTCTCTTGTTTGTGTGTGTTGCTTCCAGGGGATCCCCTTTTCAGTATGTATTGCCATTCACAATACTGTCTGTGTAAAGTTGGCCCGGCTACACAACAGTAAAATTATTACTTACTGATCCTTTGTAATTTGGTGTGGCCGGTACTAGGGGGGCGTGAGCGATGTTTGGAATGATATTACCTCTCATGAACAGACCCAGTAAAACAGAGTCTGCTACTTGTCTCTCTTGTTTGTGTTTGTTGCTTCCAGGGGATCCCTTTTTCAGTATTTAGTCAGAGGTTAGTAATGATATTCGTTTAATTTCATTGCAATTAATATAAAAGCCTAAGAGGAATTGAGCAAGCACATCCCAGAAGATGCTTAAACATGTAACGGTGTAGTCACATTACTGCATGGTTTTTGTTTATGAATGGAATACAATATTTATAGTTGCCAAAGATCTGTGGCAGACGTCTGACATTGTCTCATCGTTAAGTGACAATGTTTACGAACTCTTAAAATAACCAGATTATTTGAATTATCGTTACAAGAACATAACAGAACATAACTTTATTTATGACTTAAACGTTTCTCTCATTATCTATATATGTTTAATATGCGACAAGTCAAACAATGTGAACAGTTTACACAACCCGCCCCTCTCCCCCACCACCCAAAAACACACACATATACCATACACCTCACATTCAATCTTACGCAAGTATTTTATACCGTTCAGGAATTACATACAACTTCTGTTACATATTACTCTGTTTTAAATAGTTTAAATTTTTTATCACAAATAACTACTTTACTCATTATATTTTGCAGTCGTCTTTCGAAGAATAAAAGCTTCCCGGACAAACCTAGATTATATCTTTGTTTATTTGAAGTTTTCATCAACTGAACACATTTAAAACACTCGGACGTCTGCAATAATCTGTATTATCATTAAGTTTACGTATGTGTTCATACAAAGGACAAATAATATACGATATTCATCTTCTTGCTCGGTACTATTACATGTACACAATGTACATTATCTTTGATCTCTATCAGATCATATGTGCCAGTTTTAACTCTACGTCTGTGATAGCTAATCTTAACCACGACAATGCAGACCTTAATTTCAATGAGAAACTATCCAAATAAACCTCATATGAAATTGAGGCCTTAACATGTTTATACATACATACATCACGATTATTTTTAATATCACAGTCCAATTTTGGACAAAACAATAAATTAATCTTTGTTTTACCAACACATGTAACGTTTATATCAATACACTCCAACAAGTTATCATATGTACATACCTTTCAATACACATTGGGTATACCATAAAAACCAATATTACTAGTGGGTGTTTTAACACGTTTTTATAACATGTCAAATGTATTTTACCTGAATAAACACTGTGAAGAATACGACAAACAAAGTTGTTGTCACAAACAAATGTTTCACGGGTATTTCATTTTCATCTATCAGCGCCACCAAAGAAAAACAAACAGCTCCCCTCAACCCTCCATAACTCTAAAATATACAACAGAGTAAGTATGAATAATATGCATGCTTCTTAAAGTGTCACATATATACAACATTCAGTACAGCATGAAAGTTTGGGCCGATATAGACCTATGAGACACTAATATATGCAATCAGTGACTGTAAATGAAAAAAATACAAATAAAACATAAAACATGAAACGCATTTATAACGAGCGTTAGTAAAAGCTTAAGACAATTAACATTTTCTTAAGTTAAGATTATGTTAATCGAGGGGTTATATTAAAGTTTGCTACTAACTGTTAGTTAAAGCAGATAAAAAACATGTACATTGTTGTATGTTTTATATGTTCATGTGACTTTCTAAAGACGAGTGTTACTACTGTAAATATGCTATTTTAGTATTAAAATGTGTCTATTATGTTTTCTTGCTAATGTCCTTGCTTATGCTATCATATTCTAAGAATCTAAAATGAATCCTGAAAGCAGCACACATATACCTGCAGATATGTATACAACCAACAGGCAACACACATGTATAGAAACAAACACACACATACATACAAACATATAATAAAACATACACATACGTAGAAACGTCCATACATAAAAGCACTTACATTGAAAAATACATATATGGAAATAAATGCTAAAACGTAGATCCCTTGGAAGAAATGAGCACAAACAAGAAAGGTACTCGCCGTCAGTGCAAGCCACGAGGTACTCACAGTCAGTGCAAGCTACCAGGTACTCGCCGTCAGTACAAGTCAACAGGTATTCGCCATCAGTGTAAGTCACCTGATTCTTACCGTCAGTGCAAGCCACAAGGTTCTCGCCGTCAGTACAAGCCATCAGGTATTCACAGTCAGTTCAAGCCACCAGGTACTCACCGTCAGTGCAAGCCACTGGGTACTCACCGTCAGTGCAAACTACCAGGTATTCGCCGTTAGTACAAGTCAACAAGTACTAGCCATCAGTACAAGCCACCGGAAACTTTCCGTCAGTGTAAACTAGGTACTCGACGTCAGTGTCAATTATAAGGTACTCGCCGTCAATGCAAGCTACCACGTACTCGCCGTCAGTGAATGTCACCAGGTACTCGCCGTCAGTACAAAGAAATATAAAAAGATCGGACAGGGAAAGTAGCATTCAAGGAAGACAGTCAACCACAAAACACAGAAACAAACATGCAAACAGACAAACAAGAAGGCAAAAGCAATAATAAAAGTAAACGACATCACAAACACAAAAGGGTTGAAAATAGGGCTACCGCCTTAGAACGGTCAGTGGCAAAGTAGGCACCAAACCTCACACTTACCCTACTGTCATCCCATTAAACAGGACAGTGTAAATAAAGAAATCCCCACCATGATTTAATCTCTAACCAACAAGGCAGCATCAATAGGCAATATAAGTAAAACACAAATATGCTCGTGTAAATATAATAAAAAAAAAACAATAGCCTAGAAAGCCACAATGAAGGTACTCACTGACTTGGCAGAAGCCAAAGCAATAAGAGAATAAACCATTAAGGGCATGGCAAGAAAGATCATAGACAAACATCAAACGCATCCGTCCCAATGGGCTTTAGGTAGGCGTCATCATAGGGTCCACAGCCTGTCAGGTCATCGTACAATTAAAGAGGAAAGCATAATGGCGAACTGTAAAAGGGTCCACCACCAAGCATGCAGTACGTTGCAAAATGATAGGGTCATAACCTCTTTTGATAAACGTTTTAACAAGTTTAACAAAGATAGTATGAAAGTGATCATGACCAAGAAGCTTACGAAGTTTATAAATCACATCACCATAGAAGTCAGGTTGTGATAGTCCTTGTCGCAGAAGAGTTCTTAAATTACTTTTATAATTGGAAAGAAGATCAAGCCATCATGTTCTCGCCGTCAGTACAAACTACTAGGTACTCACCGTCAGGGTAAGCTACCATTTTCTTGCCGTATGTACAAGCCACCAAGTACACGTCATAAGGTATTCGCCGTCAGTGCAGGCTACCATGTACTCGCCGTCTGTAAATGTCACCGTGTAGTCGCCGTCAGTATACACAATCAGGTTCTCGCCGTCAGTAAAATCTACCAGGTACTCACCGTTAGGACAAGCTACCATATACTTGCCGTAAGTACAAGCCACTAGGTACACGTCATAAGGTATTCGACAACAGTGCAGGCTACCACATACTATTCGTTAGTGCAAGCTATCATGTACTCATCGTCAGTCCAAGCTACAGGTACTCGCCGTCAGTACAAGCCACCAGGTACTCACCGTAAGTACAAGCTACCGGGTACTCGTCGTCAGTACAAGACAGTAAGTAGTCGACGTCAGTAGAATCCCCTATGTACTCGCCGTCAGTACAAGCCACCAGGTACTCTCCGTCATTAAAGCTACCAGGTACTCGCCGTCAGTGCAAGCTATCAGGTACTCGCCGTCAGTACAAGCTACCAGGTAACCGGCGCCAGTGTAACGTACCAAGTACTCGCCGTCAGTACAATCTACTCGCCGTCAATGCAAGCCACCGGATACTCGCCGTCAGTAAAAGCTACCAGGTACTCGCCGTCAGCGAAAGTCAAAATATACTTACCATCAGATTTGTTTTATTATTTGTTTGTGTTTTTCAAATGTTACTTACAATCATAAACATCTCGTCGAATTTAATCTTCCTGACTTTTCCCGTTGAAAAATAGTTGATTGCTAATGACAACGCAAATGTAACTGTAATAGAAAACGTTTGCCTGTATAATTGTTTAAATATGAACTAACAACATGATAAAACGTATGTCGTATTGTGTGGATAACAATGACAATTTATCTTTACCGGTGTTAGCCTTAAGATAAAAGGGCACTTAACCCAGGTTTAAACTTAGTGCTTTCTGACAAAATTATGTATTAAACTAACATAATATATAAAAGTTACCAGTTCTACTCAGAAACTAATTTCAAAAGACTCAAAAAGGTATTTACATAACAAAACCGAATCAGATGCAACCAGGAGGTAAAGGTATTTTGGTTAATGCTATTGTAGTGCTAGATTTGTGTGTACAAACTTGCTCTCTTTTAGAATCAAGTAAACGTCATGTATGGGAATAAAGTTACTTCATAAACCATTTAACATGTAAATAATGTATTAAAATGTATATCCATGTTTTAAATTAAGGTAACATAATTGCAACGATATGTGACCTACATATAAATCTAAAGAAAATACACAGGAACATTGACCACAGCACAAATCCAGTCTTCCAGTCGTGGTCGGGGGAAACAGTTTCGATCCCAAGGAAAAGGAAGATGATGATTTCGCAGGAAGTTCTGAAAATAAAAAAAGGGAGAATAGTGATCAACAGTATTACGATAATGTAACTCATTCTAATAGCAAATTTACTTTGTGTTTTATTTATCTAGCTAGCAAATCGTTGGATTTGTTTATTTCTTCCTGTTTTATTAGTATGGTAAGAGTTAGAGTGTTTGGTGCAGCCTGTAATCTGACTTTACCTCTAACAGTCGTTGACACTGACTGACACAATCCGGTATACCTTTAGCAACGATTTCACCAATGGAAAGTATCATACATCATTTCGTATTATTTATTACACAGAGACGTTTGTATGGCTTGTTCCAATTGCATATGTTTAGTATGCTGCGTTTGTGAAGGTTATATTTTTTGTTCGACTGTATACTTGTACAAAGCGGGCATGATAAAATGACACTTTCCACTATATACTTGTTTAAAGATATACCAGAGTACGTGATGTACAGTTACGATATATAATGTCAATCAGCAACAAAACCAAATACGACAAACCTGTCCTTAGTGGTTCATTATTGTATCCAGAAACATAAAGTTGACTTACGCCATGACCTTAGCGAAGAATTTGACTGCTAGCCTTGATTTACTGGTGATGTTATGGAAGGCATAATGCACTTGTAATATTCCACAGGCAATTATGCTGAAAAACAAGGAAATAAGTATATACAAGTGTACACTCCAAAACATGTAGAATTCATTTGTATGTTTCAACGTTAATTGTAAGTATTCATTTTACTTGATTTTAATGTAAAGTGTTGATTTTGAAATCTTAGGATTATTTCGTTGCACGCTGAATTTGAAAAGAAACATCTGCAAATGTGTCTACAGAGGCAGGAATATACATTTCAGGATAGTAATGCCCAAAATATTTACTACGGCGATGGTTTTGTAATGATAAAGATGCACACAAAGTTTATGTTTTGTTTAGAGCTTTTGAATTTGTGAGCACATAATGTGTAAAACTGCAAAGCTGTGTACACATTTAGTTTGACTGCGAGACGTTATTAATGCTAATAAGGAGTTCAAAAAATCATTCAAATATTAAGAGTAAGACGATGAATTACATTCACCTGAGAATGCCGGAAAATCCAAATAGTTCTGATAAAACATAGGAGAGGTATGCGAACCCGAAAACGATCAATGGCTCTATAACTGAAATGGATTTTAGACAAAATTCTTTACAAATTGTATAAATAAACAAGTATGAGTCATATTCAAAGTAAGGTTATAATCATATGTGAAATCAATAGCAAACTGTTGTTATAAAGTAATAAATATTAAAAGTATTTACATAAAAAAGCAACGAAACCTACCTTTGACTGAATTTGTAAACTTTGTGATGAACGACGATATCAATCCGTTTGCAATACCAATTAATGTCGCAAAAATAACAACAATGAAGAACTTAGCAAGTCCAAGAAATAACTGAAAGACAAATATCCAGATTAAATATTTTAGTCGTTATACACCAAAGTATGTGGGGAACACCGAAGTAATTCAAAACAAAGATAGATGTAAATCGGGTGGGGTATTGCTTTTGGTATTAAGTTTCCCACACCTTTGATGTGAGACGTATATCATTTATTTAAAAGAATAAATGCTATTACTATTTGATTAGTTCGTCATTTCTTAAATAAATGACAATTTCAATTTCAGTATTTCTTACTGGTGTTCTTTTGTACTTCCATACAATTGTTCATGATTTCCACATTAAACAAAGCGTAACTTTATGAGTGTAATTTATAAGATGTACATAAATGTTGTTTCCGGTTATAAAATTCATATCAGTGCATGCAAATACTGTGTGATCAGTTTGTTCTGGTGCTATTTTTAAAAATAATACTTGGGTAGTAATATAGAGGATATGTGAACAAAGGATTTATATTCATCGAGAAGTAAAACATATTTTTACGAGTGCTTTAGAACGAGCAATATTATGCGAGTTTCCTCACTTCCAGACGAAAATAAATCCTATATTCACGACAAACCAACAAATATTCTACTTAATATATACTCACAACATTGATAATGTGCCAAAACAATGACGTCAACAACGTCAGCAACATCAACAGCGGCATCACGTCATTTTCGGTATCATAGTAAACAATGAAATTATAAGGTTTTGTTTTAATCACGAAATCCACTATTTTACTAGAAAGTATATAATAAAGAATTATACCAACCACTTCTACATTAATATCTGTCATTTTGTTCAGGATCTGCATCACGTTGTACAAAACCACAGACACTCCGTCTTAAAAAAGCAGCACATAATAGTTACATATATACGTATTGGTTGGTGGCAATTTTGTGGATGGATTGATATTGTGCCATATGGGTGTGTATGTGTGTGTGTGTTGCTATGACGATATTTTATCTTACTCATAAAACACTCTTGTAAACTTCATTTTCTTAAATGTCAAAGTAATTAAACCTCCGAAATTCACAACAATTTCCCTACACTAATGTTAAACTTACGTTTTCTGTTCATAATTCTATCCAGTTGTGCCTATACAATACGTATACATACCAACACCCGATTTTATTATTGCATTAAATGCAGGCCAAATCATTTATATATGTATATATATGTAAACGTATAAATCAATATAAATGACATACTACTTTTCTCCCTTGTTTTTGTGTTTGTTTCTTCCAAATGATCTCCATTTTAGTATTTATTGACATTCACACTAGAGTTTGTTTAGTGCTGTGTGGCGGCCGTAAAAACAAATCAGTACTGTTATTACTTAGGTCCTTTGGAATCAACAAGCCCAAAGTAGAATATCGCTTAAGACGTTGCTAGGAGGCGCGAGAGGTGTTGCATCTTACATTATCTTTCGTGAACAGACTCAATAAAGCCGAGCCTGCTACTTTTCTCTCTTGTTTTGTGTTTGTTGCTTCCAGGGATCTCATCTTCAGTATTTATTTCTTACATAGGAAAATCAAGATAACAATATTTTAAAAAATGCCTGGGTAAGCTCATTATCTTTGGTCTCTCTGTCCGTGACAGTTAAGAAGACACGATATAAGAACATGTAATAAAAGTGTATTTACCATTTAGAAGTGATTCACCAAAGAGAAGGAAATACAGTGTGTCGTTTACTCCAACTTCTTGAAACACAGACAAAACCTGCAAAATGAAATTGCGTATATCATTCTGAAATTACATCATGAATATACAAATGATATCATTCGCACAATTTCTAATCATTTTGCTATATAGCAGTATTGGATTATAATGGAACTAATATTCACCTTACCGTTTTACTAATACTGTATATACTCGTTTTAAGAGAATTACATTACAAGAGTTACTGCCAAGTTAACTTACACTATTTAATGTATAGCTGTATATAATGAATTCATGAAATAACAACAATGGTTTAATAATGTTAAACTTAATTAATGCTCAAATGTGCGAAAAATGAATCATTTTGTCTGTTATTAGTGAATATCATCACTCAGCAGCAAAATCATCCATGTACTATTTCAATTGATTATTGGAATGCATATAATGTGCTTACAGCTACCGGATCCACAGCAGCAATCAAGGCACCGAAGACAAGCAGCTCTAATAAAGAACAGTTAATTTCCTCCATTGCTCCAGCTTTGTACAGACCAAACAACGATAGGCCTTTGTAAGGAAGAAGTATTTGATACGTTACAAGTACGCATTTGGTTATACCAGTTATTAAGATTGTTTGGATCAATATTTATTATTTGTTGTATATGTTAAATAAGGGTATAGCTGGTAACATGAGATGTGAGTTATGTTGTCATTACTATTATAATAAAAACAGAAGCAATACAACATTCGTTTTTCTACCAGTATGGTTTTCCAATGACAATATGTCTTTAATATTACAGTTGTGTGACTTTGATCGTAACACATCAATATCCCGATCAATACATGAATGTGCTTGAAGGAAAAATAACAATATGTTTTCAATAGAATATTAATTTGAATATATTTCTTTCTGTAATATATTCAGTTGTCTACTCTTTCACTAATGAAAACAACAAACTCGACGTGCACATACGATAATAAATGTTTGTTAAGCATTTGTTATACGAGACGTACTCCATTAGACTAAGTACCTTAATTTAATATAAACGAATGAACAATTGAGTAAAATAGAGAATACATATTTCTTTGAATTAACATCATTTTCAGGTTTCAGTGGAAATACTGCATGCATAACTAATTTTAAATCATTTTAAAACTCATTTTAAAGCATGAAATAACATATAACAAAGCATGAACTTACCCATTGCGAAACAGTTCAACACCGTTCCCTGAAATATTAATTAATACACGTTACTATATACAATTAATTTGAAATCGATGGTTTTAACTCATTGTAAAATGTCTATATATCTAAAAACCGCCTAAGGTATGACTTTTCACATAAAACGTGGATATAATAGTCGAACAGGACATTCAGTCTTCAAGGACCATAGTCAACCACAAACACGAACTGAAACAAACAATAACTATAAAGATGAACAAAGGGCTAAAGATGTGACCTTACAAACGTACAAAAGGTTGACAATAGGGCTACCGTCTTGGAAATTCAGTGGCAAACAAGGACCCTGGGTGTTTAAACCAGGTTCTAGGGTGCTTGGTAATACGTTAGCTTTTATGAATAGCATATATAGATTTTATATATAAATAGTTGAATATTTGATGGCTCTCTAATATTTTGTTTTTATACATCATCTGTATTATTTTATATTGAATTGAAATGATTTGAAGACTGTTTTAAGAAGGTAGCCCAGTTACAAAAAAAATACATATCTTCCCTGAGGCCCAAATTACAAAGAAACATGCTAAACAAAAACATATATTTCATAACAACAGAACAATATGAACAATAAAATGGAAATAAAATTGTTCAACAAAAATAAACATCTCTATTACGATTCACTAACAATGTTTGTATCTATTTATACAATTGTTTGTAAAACATTTAACTGACGTGCAATATCGTATACGCTCTTGGATTTAGTCATTTGTTTATTCTGCAAATATGTATAGTATGATTCGCATACGCATAGTATGACAGGTATATTTATGAGGATACCATGATGGACATGCATTTAGTGTCCCGTTTTAGTCGATTAACATTTTGATAAGAGTAAGGTTTGATGTACCCTAAAATCGGGTTAACGCCTTTTTAGGCGATGATGCGGTCAACCTGTAAATATATATTTTTACCTGTACTTGTAAACGAGAGTTTTGGCTGGATGCGTTCATTTAATGCTTCACTCCCTGGGTCTATTTTAGTTAGTTTGCTATGTGTCTACGCTATTGTCATTGATCCAACATAAAACTTCAATTAAATTTATGTTTCTAAAACAAACAAATTGAAAATATATCATGTTTGTTTATTATGTTTTTGTAAATAAAAACAATGAATAATTCTCTTTTCTTACCACTAAAGCGAAAAGCAGCACACTACCTAGATTATCCGCAAACGTTCTGTCATGCAAGCTGAAGGCAGCTTCCAGTATAATGCTGAAAAGTATGACTATATTAATATAAATAATAATAATAATAATAATAATAGACTTTATTTACAGAGGGTAATACACATTTAGTTACAAAACTAATCTTCCATGTGGCCCTTCCATAATAGCAAAACAACCGCTGATAAAACAACCGCTGATAAAACAACCATATTTATTAAATACTAAGCTGATTAATTAGTAGTAATTAAGTCGTGTTCTATCTAACGTAGGTAAAACGGATACTAAAGGTACTTATTAACGCATCAGTGCATTTACTTCTAATAAACACAATTTTAAGCTCGTTAATATATAGATTTAATGAAACTCACCTTCGTAGTCAATATAAAATAGAACTGATCTCTAAGAACTCTGTGAATTAAGTCAAAATATATTGTCAATCGGGCTTTCATAGAAATGTTTTATAGTTATATTCAGCATGACATTGAGGGTTGAGCAGAACTCAATATTCATAAAATCAATAGTACAGCATTGAAGGTTCTTGGTACTCATATAACCGTAATTAGGCACATAAAAGCGAATTAAATATATATCCTATACCATTTTGTTTGAAGTGACCCAGCCATTCGGTATTGCACGAAGCGTAGTACCTATGGATTCAGCGTACAAGTTTGTCAACAGCTATACTGACACAATTATTGCGCGTACATAGTTGCGTTTTGTTTTGATATTTGGATCGTATTCGCACAAACTTTCACACAAATGTGAATACTTACGGTGGTAATAGAAACAGGAAGAACTCGTGTGGAGAGAAAAACTTGAGGCTTTCCGACACCTTAGTAAAACTGAAAAAAAAGAAACATATACATAATAAAACAAGTAAAACATGATAATATAAAATGGCTCGAGATCAAATATTAGCATAAAAGTTATATCAATTGAAGAAACCAAATTGCCAAAAAATACGGAAATAAGTACTCTGTAAAACCTTTATCAAAACTTTCGACATTTGTTCAGGTCATATAATAATGTATATGTATCGTTAAAAGTATAGTTTTTTCACGGTTTCTTAAACTACCTGTGATTGAATATGCGTAGAAGAAATTATGAGCTGGTAACTCTTAATTTGACGCTCAAGTTTTGGGGTTTAACCTGTCTGTTTAAATCCGGTTATATTGTGTCTATGGAGTTTTTTCATTCTCAAAATATATTAGTTATATATACACCTTGTCGTCATTAGGTTTAGGAATGATGTGCATGTGTTGTCAATTTAGCTGTTGTTGGCGGGATAAATGCTTTTAAATACTTAATTTGTACAGCTGGTAAAACTCCCAATAATTAGAAAAAAATGGTAATATTGCTTGCCCAGTAAGGAATTAAATGCTTCGTCAATATTTCCCAATTTGGAGTTTGAGTTGAAATACTGACAATTACTACGGATCAAGTCAGTTGTATGTACCCTCTAAAGTCATCTCAGGAAGCCGTTGTTTTCACACAAGTATTATATTGGTTGAATTTGGTTTGTCTGCTCATAAATATTGGACAATACATTCAATGTTATGTTGTCAGGGAGTATCAAACTGTTATTAGATATTGAATGTTTATGCATTTTTATACGACATTACGGAGAGAAAAACACATCCAGCAAAATAAAATGTTTACTTACTATAGTATAACGCCAAATATCAACCCTACGATAATCAGCATACTGAAAGCAAAAATAACAAAACAATTAAACGCATGTGATTAACCGGCTTGTGAATCAGATAACAGACATGGTATTTTGGTATTTTTTTATTTGCGTGAATATCATATGTGACACCAGTAACAAAGAATACATGTCAAGAAAAATAAGTCTTAAATCTCTGTTTTTGTTTTTAATAATAGGCGATGTAAGATATGGTAGACATATACATATTATAATTAATAGACTCTATTTTAAACATAAAACACAAACATAACACTCACCACGATTCAGGAAGAATCGAAGAAAGGAGTTGTGAGTGGTGGAACCCGAGTTTACACAGAGCAGTAACTAATACGACCAGAGTGAAGACAAGCGGATATTTCACGTGTGACATATTTAGTGGAAATAGCTCAATTTCTTCTGTGTGTTCTGCGTGATCCCCTGACAATTCGTGGTCTGTGTTCTCTTTAGTCGTGTTGCTAACATGTTCCGGATATGGCGTCGGGTTAGTCGGGTTATTTACACCGTGTGGTTGGGATGTTGTATTATCCGCTTGCGATATTGTAATGGTGTTTGTAACTTGTGTAGTGGCTGCTCCATTGTCCGTAACAGGATGCGTGACTGAAGTTGTGTTTCTTACATTTTCCGGATAAATCGTCGTGTAATTCTCTTGCAGTATTGGCAAAGGTTTTGTAACTATTGTAGTGGCCACGCCATTGTCCGTAACAGGACGAGTTACTGAGCTCGTGTTGCTTTCATGTTGCGGTACTGACGTTGTTTCATTCCCAGCATTTGGATCTGAAGTCGTGCTTTGATCTTGCGATGTAAAGTTATTTTCTTTTCCATCAGTTGCATTATTGTAAAGACTCTTTGCAGTTTGTGTATTGACTTTAGTAGTTATTTCACCAGTTGTTAGTTGGTCAGACCTAGGTGTTGTCGTGGTAGCCGCATTGCTCACTAAATAAAATATCAGCAATATCACGGAAAGTGTTCTTTTAAGTGCCATGATCTGCAAAACAAATATAAGAATATTTTATTAATTTGTTTAATGTTTCGCGGTCTCAGTTAACTTGCTTAAGTGGGTATAGTATAGTTACTTTTAATATAATAGATTATGTGAGCATTCATTAGCTATTGAACTTTTAATTATAGACAGCTACTAAATGCTATGCTATACCATCACATGAGATGCATTTGGTTAATACTTAATTCAAGATCTTTGAGTTCTATGAGGTTTTATACCTCACATCATGACAAGGTTATGTGCACATATATTTGCAGCCTATATATATACTATTATAACTCATATGAAACACATGTAATTAACCTGAAAAATGGACAGTTTTTTAGACAACTAAATGCCAAGTCATATTTTCACATGAAACAGATGTTACTATCCTGTCAAGACTAGGTTTACACCTGATTCAAAATGGTATACCGTCACATGAGACCCTTCGTACACACGATTAATATTACTTAGTATCACCACCCGCTGCACCAGTCAGATGATTCATCGTATTATAATTAATAGAATATGTCCGGCCCGAAAATCTGGATTGTGCATCCATCATTAAAGCAGTATAATTGTATGCCAATATCATTTTTCATTCATATTTCTGAGGGGGATTCTATACAAATCAGCAAAGAAAAAGATATTTTGCGATATCAACGTTTAATCGGTACATAAATATACCTTAGTGTATATTAATGTTAAAATTTGAAAACAAATATTGTAAAATAAAAATGCAGTCAATAGATATTTTTAGACTTGCCCTGCTGTACGGAGTTGAGTCATGCTGCATTGTTTGTTACAGAATATAACCTGGCGGAAATATCTTTATTTACACTGTTCCGTTTTACTGGGATAACAGTATGGTAACAGTCAGGCATGGTGCACTCTAAAATCTGGTTTAAACTCCCAGCGACATTTTATGCCAATGGCCATTCCAAGATGGTTGTCCTATTGTCAACCCTTTTGTGTTTGTGATGTCAGATCTTGCCTTTTATCCATCTTTGTGATTATTGGTTTCTGTGAGTGTTCGTGGTCCTTGAATTTTACATTTCCTGATGAGAGTAGGGTAAGTGTGAGGTTTGGTGCACCGTAGAACCGGTTTAAACCCCCTGTGGTCTACTTTGTCACTGACCGTTCAAAGGCGGTAGTCCTATTGTCAACCCTTTTGTGTTTGTGATGTCGTTTGCATATATTATTACTTTTGCCTTCTTGTTGTCTGTTTGCGTCTTTGCTTCTTTGTTTTGTGGTTCACTGTCCTCCTTGAATGCTACTTTCCATGTCCGATCTGTTTATATTTTTTTATATCAACTTTTAAGCCCTATCAGACCACAACAGTAAACATACACATTGTAAACTATTTATAAATATGGCGTTTTCTATTTCTTATTTGTTATTTGTATATATACTTTCTATAGCGTATATTGTACTTTATTTGGACGATTGCATTCATAGAAAGTTATAAATAAATAGCTTGATGATTTATGTGTAAACAGCGTATAATAACAATTCTTTACTTTACTTGAATAACCATAAGTATTTTTGTTTCTATATGGATTTACGCATAGACTTCTGTCATTACTGTAGCGTATGCAAAGTATAATAAGGGTCATGTGTAATAATACTTTGGGGAATTACCATAGATTGTTGTATCTGTAACTGGTTTATTAAGCACTGGGTGATGAAAATCATTATCAAATACATGTAGTAGGTAAACAAAAGCATTATATAGTGTACGATATGTCTGAGATTCCCGACTTATACACAATCGTGTATATACGTATATGTAAGAATGTGGCTGAAAGATAAATTTAAATCGTTTTTCTGTTCGGTGATACCTAACCCATGGCGATATAACGATCTAACGATTTGTCAACCAGAAGACCGAATTTCAAATGCCTAGTTAATGTTATGCATTTACATACATATGAGGATCTGATTGGGACCTGAGGTCGGGTTTTCATTTTGGGAGTTCCATGCGTCTGTTGCATTATTTCTAACATGTACGACAACTGGATTGGATATTATAGTCACACCAACAGTTAAGGTCATGTGGCCACTTTCCAGCTTCCATTGGTGGAGGAAGACCCCAAGTGCCCCTCAGGGCAATTTTCGTGCAAGGGTAGAAGCACCGACGTTCCACAAGCCAGCTGGATAGCTTCCTCACATAAACACTCCTAGGCCTATGAGGAATCGAACACACAGCGGTGAGGCAAGTGATTTCGAGTCGGGAGGCTCTTACTACTCGGCCACGGACGCTCCTAACATGCACAACACACCAATCAATACATTGAACAAGTTGTTTCGATTATACAAGCTCCACTTATTTCCTTCTTACAATCTATTAAAGTTTGATGCTGTCTTGGAGCATTTTTTAGGAAATTTGATAAATCTTAATTCGATTTATTTCAAAAGAGGAATAACGCCGAAATGAAAGCCAGAGTCAGTGGACATGTGTATGAAGTTTTATGAACAAAGGTCACTATACTTTCCAAGTTAGGGCCACGGTTAGGTTCCTTGTTAAAGTGTGACGGATGACGGATGACGACGACAGACGACGGACGAAGGCGACGCAATAATATATAATCGGGTTTTAATTTTAGGTAATAGAGGATCAGAGTATGCGATTTGTTACAGACGTCAATATTAATTCTAATGCGATATAGAATAATATATATCCTAATATGAATAATATATACAGCATATTATCCTTGACCGTTTCACTAGAGCATCTTGATCACGGGTATCTGTAGTGACAGGATATTGTAGTCACCGCAATCTGGTATTATATTTCCAAAGAACAATTAAATTCATCATCATTTTATATCATTCATCATCATATTATACTTTTAAAACGTCAGGTATTAATACAAAGGCTGTATTACATGAACATCCGGCGTAAGGCATGTAATTATATTACTAAATGTTCAGATGCTAAAGCACTGTTTTAACATTTTATAAACCTTAGAATAATTCCACTGTTTTATGAGACAAATGTAGACTTTTCAGCCTCTATGCAATAAGAAGGACTTTCAAGATTGTCTTGTGCAATACTAAGACAAACACGTGATAGTGAATTATTCATCAATGTATTGTTCTATTCCTTAAACAAAGAATTATGCACGGAGTTGTATTTACTTAGAATTAAACAGCTACGTAATCCCCTAGAACCGATCCTAACGTGTTTCTTCTTCAAAAGTGTTACAATAGACAACATTATCGCATAATAAGTAGTTAATTTCGGTATGGCAGTACCACTCATTAGGCTTCTGTAAGTATACAATACCATAGTTAATTTACT
Source organism: Cyrtodaria siliqua (assembly GCA_037043455.1). Classification (NCBI taxonomy): domain Eukaryota; kingdom Metazoa; phylum Mollusca; class Bivalvia; order Adapedonta; family Hiatellidae; genus Cyrtodaria; species Cyrtodaria siliqua. Next base: position 108,624 of record JAWPHD010000123.1, on the reverse strand, counting down.
TATGCAGTACCACTCATTAGGTTTCTGTAAGTAAACAATGCCATAGTTAATTTACTTATGCCAGTACCACTCATTAGGTTTCTGTAAGTAAACAATGCCATAGTTAATTTACTTATGCCAGTACCACTCATTAGGTTTCTGTAAGTAAACAATGCCATAGTTAATTTACTTATGCCAGTACCACTCATTAGGTTTCTGTAAGTAAACAATACCATAGTTAATTTACTTATGCCAGTACAACTCATTAGGCTTCTGTAAGTAAACAATGCCATATTTGATTTACTTATGCCAGTACCACTCATTAGGCTGCTGTAAGTAAACAATGCCATAGTTGATTTACTTATGCCAGTACCACTCATTAGGTTTCTGTAAGTAAACAATACCATAGTTGATTTACTTATGCCAGTACCACTCATTAGGTTTCTGTAAGTAAACAATACCATAGTTGATTTACTTATGCCAGTACCACTCAATAGGCTTCTGTAAGTAAACAATGCCATAGTTGATTTACTTATGCCAGTACCACTCATTAGGTTTCTGTAAGTAAACAATGCCATAGTTGATTTACTTATTCCAGTACCACTCATTAGGTTTCTGTAAGTAAACAATGCCATAGTTAATTTACTTATGCCAGTACCACTCATTAGGCTTCTGTAAGTAAACAATGCCATAGTTAATTTACTTATGCCAGTACCACTCATTAGGCTGCTGTAAGTAAACAATGCCATAGTTAATTTACTTATGCCAGTACCACTCATAAGGCTTCTGTAAGTAAACAATACCATAGTTAATTTACTTATGCCAGTACAACTCATACGTAATTAATTTACGAAAGGCGGTACCACTCATTAGACTTCTGTTAGTATACAATGCCATAGATGATTTACGTATGGTGGTACTACGTATTAGGCTTCTGTACTTCTGTAAGTATACAATTGATTAGTTAAGTTACATATACCGGTATAACGCATTAGGCCCTGCAAGTAAACAATGCAATAAATAATGTATGTATGGGGTACCACTCATTAGACTTCTGTAAATATGTAATGTTTTGTTAATTTACGAATTTAATTTTGTGGTTGACTGTTATCCTTGAATGCTGCTTTCCCTGTCCGATATTTTTATCCTTCTTTACGTATGCGGTATAACGCATTATGTTACTGTAAGTATGCAATGCCATAGTTAATTTAAGTATGCCCGTATAACGCATTAGGCTTCTGTAAGAATACAATGTCATAATTAATTTAAGTATGCCGGTATAAAGCATTAGGCTTTTGTAAGAATACAATGCCATAATTAATTTAAGTATGCCGGTATAATGCATTAGGCTTCTGTAAGAATACAATGCCATAGTTAATTTAAGTATGCCGGTATAACGCATTAGGCTTCTGTAAGAAAACAATGCAAGAATTAATTTAAGTATGCCGGTATAACGCATTAGTCTTCGGTAAGAATACAATGCCATAGTTGATTTAAGTATGCCCGTATAACGCATTAGGCTTCTGTAAGAATACAATGCCATAATTAATTTAAGTATGCCGGTATAACGCATTAGGCTTCTGTAAGAAAACAATGCCATAATTAATTTAAGTATGCCGGTATAACGCATTAGTCTTCGGTAAGAATACAATGCCATAGTTGATTTAAGTATGCCGGTATAACGCATTAGGCTTCTGTAAGAATACAATACCATAGTTAATTTAAGTATGCCGGTATAACGCATTAGGCTTCTGTAAGTATACAATGCCATAGTTAAATTAAGTATGCCGGTATAACGTATTAGGCTTCTGTAAGAATACCATGCCATAATTAATTTAAGTATGCCGGTATAACGCATTAGGCTTATGCAAGAATACAATACCATAGTTAATTTAAGTAAGCCGGCATAACGCATTAGGTTTCTGTAAGAATACAATGTCATAGTTAATTTAAGTATGCCGGTATAACGTATTAGGCTTCTGTAAGAATACAATGCCATAGTTAATTTAAAGAATGCCGGTTTAACGCATTCGGCTTCTGTAAGAATACAATACCATAGTTAATTTAAGTATGCTGGTAGGTATAACGCATTCGGCTTCTGTAAGAATACAATGCCATAGTTAATTTAAGAATGTCGGTATAACGCATAAGACTTCTGTAAGAATACAATACCATAGTTAATTTAAGTATGCTGGTAGGTATAACGCATTCGGCTTCTGTAAGAATACAATACCATAGTTAATTAAAGTATGCCGGTATAACGTATTAGGCTTCTGTAAGAATACAATGCCATAGTTAATTTAAGAATGCCGGTATAACGCATTCGGCTTCTGTAAGAATACAATGCCATAGTTAATTTAAGTATGCCGGTATAACGCATTAGGCTTCTGTAAGAAAACAATGCCATAATTAATTTAAGTATGCCGGTATAACGCATGAGACTTCGGTAAGAATACAATGCCATAGTTGATTTAAGTATGCCGGTATAACGCATTAGGCTTCTGTAAGAATACAATACCATAGTTAATTTAAGTATGCCGGTATAACGCATTAGGCTTCTGTAAGTATACAATGCCATAGTTAATTTAAGTATGCCGGTATAACGCATTAGGCTTCTGTAAGAATACCATGCCATAATTAATTTAAGTATGCCGGTATAACGCATTAGGCTTATGCAAGAATACAATATCATAGTTAATTTAAGTATGCCGGTATAACGCATTAGGTTTCTGTAAGAATACAATGCCATAGTTAATTTAAGTATGCCGGTATAACGTATTAGGCTTCTGTAAGAATACAATGCCATAGTTAATTTAAGAATGCCGGTTTAACGCATTCGGCTTCTGTAAGAATACAATACCATAGTTAATTTAAGTATGCTGGTAGGTATAACGCATTCGGCTTCTGTAAGAATACAATGCCATAGTTAATTTAAGAATGTCGGTATAACGCATAAGGCTTCTGTAAGAATACAATACCATAGTTAATTTAAGTATGCTGGTAGGTATAACGCATTCGGCTTCTGTAAGAATACAATACCATAGTTAATTAAAGTATGCCGGTATAACGTATTAGGCTTCTGTAAGAATACAATGCCATAGTTAATTTAAGAATGCCGGTATAACGCATTCGGCTTCTGTAAGAATACAATACCATAGTTAATTTAAATATGCTGGTAGGTATAACGCATTCGGCTTCTGTAAGAATACAATGCTATAGTTAATTTAAGAATGCCGGTATAACGCATAAGGCTTCTGTAAGAATACAATGTCATAGTTAATTTAAGTATGCCTGTATAACTTATTAGGCCTCTGTAAGAATACAATGCCATGGTTAATTTAAGAATGCTAGTATAACGCATTCGGCTTCTGTAAGAATACAATACCATAGTTAATTTAAGTATGCCGGTAGGTATAACGCATTCGGCTTCTGTAAGAATACAATGCCATAGTTAATTTAAGAATGCCGGTATAACGCATTAGGCTTCTGTAAGAATACAATTCCATAGTTAATTGAAGTATGCCGGTATAACGCATTCGGCTTCTGTAAGAATATAGTACCATAGTTAATTTAAGTATGCCGGTAGGTATAACGCATTCGGCTTCTGTAAGAATACAATGCCATAGTTAATTTAAGTATGCCGGTATAACGCATTAGGCTTCTGTAAGAATACAATTCCATAGTTAATTTAAGTATGCCGGTAAACGCATTAGGCTTCTGTAAGAATACAATGCCATAATTAATTTAAGTATGCCGGTATAACTCATTAGTTTTCTGTAAGAATACAATGCCATAGTTAATTTAAGTATGCCGGTATAACGCATTAGGCTTCTGTGAGAATACAATATCATAGCTAATTTGAGTATTCCGGTATAACGCATTAGGCTTCTGTAAGAATACAATGCCATAGTTGATTTAAGTATGCCGGTATAACGCATAAGGCTTCTGTAAGAATATAATACCCTAGTTAATTTAAGTATGCCGGTATAACGCATTAGGCTTCTGTAAGAATTCAATGCCATAGTTTATTTAAGTATGCCGGTATAACGCATTAGGCTTCTGTAAGAATACAATACCCTAGTTAATTTAAATATGACGGTATAACGCTTTAGGCTTCTGTAAGAATACAATGCCATAGTTAATTTAAGTATGCCGGTATAACGCATTAGGCTTCTGTAAGAAAACAATACCCTAGTTAATTTAAGTATGCCGGTATAACGCATTAGGCTTCTGAAGAAAACAATGCCATAGTTAATTTAAGTATGCCGGTATAACGCATTAGGCTTCTGTAAGAATACAATGCCATAGTTAATTTAAGTATGACGGTATAACGCATTAGGCTTCTGTAAGAATACAATGCCATAATTAATTTAAGTATGCCGGTATAACGCATTAGGCTTCTGTAAGAATACAATGCCATAGTTAAATTAAGTATGCCGGTATAACGCATTAGGTTTCTGTAAGAATACAATGCCATAGTTAATTTAAGTATGCCGGTATAACGCATTAGGCTTCTGTAAGAAAACAATACCCTAGTTAATTTAAGTATGCCGGTATAACGCATTAGGCTTCTGTAAGAAAACAATGCCATAGTTAATTTAAGTATGCCGGTATAACGCATTAGGCTTCTGTAAGAATACAATGCCATAGTTAATTTAAGTATGACGGTATAACGCATTAGGCTTCTGTACGAATACAATGCCATAATTAATTTTAGTATGCCGGTATAACGCATTAGGTTTCTGTAAGAATACAATGCCATAGTTAATTTAAGTATGCCGGTATAACGCATTAGGCTTCTGTAAGAATACAGTACCATAGTTAATTTAAGTATGCCGGTATAACGCATTAGGCTTCTGTAAGTATATATTTACGTATGCCGGTATAACTCATTAAAGGGACAATGTCCGTTACATTTAGCTTATAAAACACACATTGATTATGTTCGCAAACATTACACACTAAACATTACTGAATATTTACGAATCAAAAGCAAGATTGTTTGACGTAATTCAATCGCGGTACAAAAAAAGAATAACCGCTTCGAGCGTTTGAACTCGCAGCCCAAACAAAAATTACATTCGCAGTAATAATAGCGAGCTGAGCGTGAGGTAGCCGACATCGCTCCTACCTGAGCTAACCGGGCTATAAAAATTGCGCAATACATACTATGGTCAAAATGGAAGTCACTTGATTGCAAGGTAAATATGGTGGGTCCCACTTTACTTACAAATAATAATTAAAAACTTATTTTTTTCAAACCCACGAATGTATTACTACATACTTCTTAGGGTCTATGCTCATGTTTTCATGTATACATTTCACTGAATAAAAGTTAGACGGTTATTTGGTTATGCTCAATATCTGCTCACTAACGGACAGTGTGTAAGCAAATGCTTGCATAGTTAATGTGCATATGCCGATACAACACATTAGGCTTCTGCACATATATTATATTGCCCTATTATCTACCCTACATTTTTATAAGAGTCGTGTTGTTTTCGCATGGTTTTGTTGTTTTTGTGCATTTTTGTTCTGCTCGGTTTTGCGCGGTTGTGTAAATAAAAAATATGGAAAATACGGTAAACAACTCCAGCATTATAATCATTTAATGCTGTATTATTACGTCATCTTTGGCATTATTTTAATATACAATAAGAAATATATTACATACTGTTGATAGTCTTTGTGTAAATTTACTTTGAGATGATTTATTACGGTCATGTTCACGTTTTTAACCGAGAAATGGACAGTGGCAAAAAATGTCTATCACATGTGAGCGTACGTATTTTTTGGATGCATATATCAGCTTGTTGTTTGGAAAGAACTTAACCATACTGAAAAATATTGTTAATTTTAATAACAATTAATGTCTCCTCTGATCTGCGGCAATGTTTATTTCAAATAGCCGTAACATTTAGCATTGCCAAAGTCGTGCAAACAACGGTACGCCTTTATTTCGCGCCTCTTGGCAAGAGCGTGAAATAGTTCGTGTGCAATGTCAAGGTATACAGTATCGTAACATATTGAACTAGCTTCCATGAAAAGTCAATGGGACAGTATTAAAGCATACAATACACATACATGTACATATATGGCATGAACTTTTCTTGCTGCTCTGGCTTCTGCCAAGTCATTGGTACCTTCGTGTGGCTTTCATGGCTATTGTTGTTTTGTATTTATATACACACGAGTATATTTGTGTTTTACTTATATTGCATATTAATGTTGGTTAGAGAATAGTCTTGGCGGAAATCTCTTTATTTACACTGTCCTGTTTAATTGGGATGACAGTAAGGTACGTGTGAGGTTTGGTGCAGCCTAGAACCTGATTTAAACCGGCATCGGCCTGTTTTGCCACTGACCGTTCTAAGGCGGTAGCCCTCTTGTGTTTTTGACGTCATATGCCATTATTCTTTATTAACATTGCCTTTCATGTATGTCATTTTGCGTGTTTTTGGGTTTACTGTCGCGCTTTATACTTATTTGAATTAGAAACACTAACGGCGTTATCTATTTTGTGTCGTTACTTTGAATTTGAGGTTAAAGTGGGGGCAATCGTTTGTATGGCATAAAACTGATTACATAGCACGGTGACGTTATAGTTTTATTGTCGGAACTTGAAAACGAGTCGAATTAAAAAACCGAAATAAAATTATAATGTGTATAATAACATTGTACGGATGATTTTAGCTTACTGTTAGTATTATGCTCCGTCGTACATTATTACTGTTAGGTAATGATTATGCTCCGTCGTACATTATTGTGTAGCATGTATACAAATAATAACGATTGTTCTGAAAAATAAACAGAACACTATTTCAAAATGTTATCTTTCATGTTAATATCTTAGAAATTGAGCTTGAAAAGGTGTTTTTTATGTTGTTCGTTTGTCTTTTAATGTTAGACACAACATTTTGTTTAAATCGGAAAGCGTTCACCTATTAATTATTGAACATATCGTATCATTAATTGAACAAAATAATCACGTTGTATCACGTTAACGGCGATTTCTCACGGCTATTGGACAAATAGGCACCGATCGCAAAATTCGGTCAGATTTTAACATCGGGTAAAACAGACCCATCGGCATATGCATGCCATCTTCGGGATGGTTAAAATGTTGTGCTGTTGATTTTATGAATATTGAGTTCTGCTCAACCCGGGGCTAGAGGGCGTGAGCGGTAGCTAGCATATTTCACTTCCACTCATGAACAGTCTCAATCAAACCGAGACTGCAATATTTCGTATGTGTCGTGCTCGGCCGTTTCCAAAGGTCCATTATCATACTCTTTTTTTCTCAATATGAATAAATATTAATTTTATAATTATTGATAAATTGCAAAAGTACGCGTTCTGTTACCAATGATATCTATAAAATATATTTATTAAATAAATGACTTACCACCTTTGATTTGATGCATATCCTTATAAATCCACGAACAGTAAGATAATGCAGACTATTGCATCCGTTTCAGTTATGTAAGGAAGTGTTAAATTACATGCATACACGAGATTGTACGAGATTAATCTACATTTAGGACACATCATTATCATAATTTAAAAGTTCCGACTGATATTTTAGCGTTTTTTTGTAGAGTAAGCATTTAAACGTATGTGTTCGTTTTATAATAATACTTAGTATAAACAAACCAAAACATTAGTGTCAGGATTGTCCTTCTCATTATATTTGTTTTTGTTAATTGATTGCAAATTCCTAAAGGGATATATGGAGATCGCCGGACACGATAGGTTTGATTGAGACTGTTCATGAGATGTGGTGCAGAAATGCTTGCTACCGTACACGCCCTCTATCCCCGGGTTGAGCAAAACTCAATATTTAAAATGTCACTAGTACGAACTTTTTAGTCATCTGAAGATGGTATTCATATGTCGGTGAACAAGGAACCTTCAATGGGGTATTTTCATACCATTCCATGTCGTGCTCGGCCGTTTCCAAAGGTCCATTAGCATACTCTTTTTTACTCTAAATTCATGTAGCATGCTGGGTTGCACTCGATCTCCATGTTTATCTCATCTTCCCCGTTCACTGTATCATGCAGATGGAATGCAACCTTAAATGTTATTTCTTAGTTAAAGTTTGTTGATCATCACAGCAAAATAACTTACTACCAAACATATATATCCTGTTGCCCAGAGGAATGGTATATTTTATATCTGATTTGTAATATATAAGGCGAGTGGTGTACCCCTAACTGTCAACCTTTTTGTCATGTCTTATATTGCTTGTATATATTTATGCATGAGTACCTGTTGTTTTAAATGGTGCTTGCTTTTGAATAGCTGACGAAGTTATGTCAATTCACTGAGTACTTGCTTTGCGGCTTTACATGCTGTCTTTTTATATTCTTATATACATGATCATCTGTGTGTAATACTATTGCCAAAATGATTAATCAGACGGGAGTTTTTTTATTTACACTGTCCTGATTTAGTGGTATGACAATGTGATAAGAGTGATATTTGGTGCACCTTATAACCTGGTTTAAAGACCCAGCGGATTTGTTGCCACTCAACGTTCTAAGGCATTATCTCTATTGTCAACCCGTTTAGGCTTGTAATTGTTTGTTTGTTTCTATAAGTCCCTACTATTTAATAGTGACCGTACTGATGCACTACCCCTATTTTTAACCCGTGTATGCTTGTAAGTGTTGTTTGTTTCTATGCGTGATTTTGGTTGACTGTTGTCCTTGAATGCTACATTTCCTGTTCGACTGTTATATCTGCGAATAAATACCCTAGCGGATTTCTCGAAAAGCAGAAAACTATTTTTAAACAATATGCTTAGTAATAATGAGTACTATCCCTAATATTTAATAGTGACCGTACTGAGGCACTACCCCTATTGTCAACCCGTTTATGTTTGTGGACTGGCATACGTTTATTTGTCCTTGTTATTGTTGTTATTTTTGAATGCGTAGTTTGGTTAACTGTGTTCTTAAAATACTACTTTGACTGTTCGACTTTTATTTTGTTTGTGAAACGGCGATTTTTATAAAAAGTCTGCACTGCACGATATGCGGGCACGTATATAAGAAAACGCACTCATTATAAGTCACCATCAAATATCTATTTGTTTGTATAAGTAATAATGCTGAGTTAATACTGGAAAGGGAGATCCTTCAGACTTAACAAACACAGCCAACGAAATAAAGTAGCAGACTCAGTTTTATTGAGTCAGTTTATGAGAAGTAATATCAGAAGCAAAACCGTTCACGTCTCCTAGCCACGGCTTAAGCGTTAATCTACTCCAAAGCCACATATACTGGGCTCACTGATCCCAAAGGGCTAGCAAAAACTAAAATTACTTATAACGTTTTTCACAGAATGGTTTTACTTTCGAAATTACATGTTTGAGCATATTAACAAAAAATAATTAAATTACATTTTAATGCTGCCTCGTTTGTTAGAAAATACAGCACGGCGGTGATTGCTTTATTTAACATTATCGTACTATTGGGATGACGGTAGGCTAAGCGTGAGGTGAAGTGCACCCTAGAACCTGGTTTAAAAAGAAAGATAAAAATATCAGACATTGAAAACAGCATCCCAGGACGACAGTCAACCACAAAACACAAAAACAAATATAAAAAGGTCGGACAGGGAAAGTAGCATTCAAGGAGGACAGTCAACCACAAAACACAGAAACAAACACAAAATCAGACAAACAAGAAGGCAAAAGTAATAAAAAATGCAAACGACATCACAAACACAAAAGGGTTGACAAACACAAACACGCAACAGAGAAACAAGAAGGCAAAAGTAATAAAAAAAATGCAAACGACATCACAAACACAAAAGGGTTGACAATAGGGCTACCGCCTTGGAACGGTCAGTGGCAACAAAGGCAACTGGGGATTAAAACCGGTTCTAGGGTGCACCAAACCTCACACTTACCCTACTGTCATCCCATTAAAACCGAACAGTGTAAATAAAGAAATTCCCGCCATGATCTAACCTCTAACCAACAAGGCAGCATCAGTAGGCAATATAAGTAAAACACAAATATCCTCGTGTAAATGTAATACAAAAAACCAATAGCCTAGAAAGCCACAATGAAGGTACTTAATGAATTCGCAGAAGCCAGAGCAACAAGGGAATAAACCATTAAGGATACGCTGATTATAATGCACTTATTAAATGGAGGTTTAATTACAATAAATCTGCCGGCTGTGCTCGCCTGGTGCTTTAGAAAGTAGTTCTGTATTAAAGAGTGCTAATTTCTTTTTCTTTAAAAACTTTTTTAGTGCAGTTTCCTGTTATTTTTAGGCTGTAATTGTATTCTGGACAAGTTGATGATATTTGAAAATGCAGCTCAACATGTTTTTGACAGTTTTTTATATAAATTTCAGAAGTGAAAGTAGACAGGGTATGAAATTGCAAGGGTTTAAAATAACGTTGATCTTTGACCTGGTGTTAGTGTAAGAAGAAATGATTCTTAGAAGATATGCAATCCCCTTCTTCCTTGTTGATGTTTAAAGCAGACATGTTTATTTAAATGATAACGTAAGTTTCCCAGAATTCTAATCAGGTTTGAGTTTTTAACAGGTTGTCAACACTCTCTCACCTTACTATGGGAGGGGCATGGAGACTCATTTCCGCTATTATAACCTGTATCGATGCGGCTTAGGTGTCGTTCATAGCGGTGCTACGTAAGAATCACGAGTGAGTCTACGTACTCATGTTTCATAACATAAGCATGGCTGTTGATGTTCCATTTAAAATAATGTAACTTAATATATATCAGGCTGTATCAAAAATATATCCTATTTCTTTTTCACCTGATATTACGTGTTCCTTTTTTTGATAGGACGTATCCCGTTTCATTTGTATTATAACTTAGTCATCACCATTTATTCTTAACGCAAACTACATAATGTTAAGTTCCGGCATGCAATGTCAAGGTCCGCTCTCTATTGTTTAAGGGTGAAGTTCTCGCAAACATGGAGCATATGCTCCATCGTACTTTACATTATCTGTGAGTATTGTGTTATAGGATGGTGTTCCCTAATATCGCGGTACTTACTGTTTATAGTTATAATGGTTACAAATTATTGCAACTTTCTCTAGTTTTTCCCGATCTTTATTTAGTTCAATATAACTGAAGAAGGATGAAAATATCGGACAGGGAAATCAGCATTCAAGGACGACAGTCAACCACAAAACACAAAAATAAACACGCAAACAGACAAACGAAAAGGCAAAATTAATAAAAAAAAATGCAAACGACATCACAAACACAAAAGTCTATGTTATGTGTAAATACCTTATGTACTTTTGATTGAGTCAAATATCTAGACTATATAGGCTTGACTGACAACTTGGCACTATGCATAACGGATAGTTTTGAACAACGCTGGAGAGCATGTAATAAAATGAACTCAAATTTAACTATTCAAAATTGGTCCAGTGGTAGAGCGGCGAACTCCAGATCGAGAGGTCGTTGGCTCGATCCTCGCCGCGGCCACGTTATTTATCCTTGAGCAAGATAATTAATCCACATTGCTTAGTACTGGTTCTACCCAGGAAGCCATCGAGAGTGATTAATCTAAGTTGCAATAACTTGTTTCGCAATCGATGTAAAATAAATATGTTTAAACTAAACTAACTATTCAAAATTCTCATTTTAGTACAAACATCTACACGTTGATATTTCTATAATAGGTTGAATCAATTTATTATCTCACCTGCATTTATGGTAATATGCAAGATTGGTGCATTTTTTGTATAAGTACTGTACCGGTACACTTACCTCATAACTACCATCTCCTAATACCACGATATATTCGCGATTGTTGTGTTTGTTTCATACTTTAATAATATCGATTATTATAAAGATATCGTCTATATAGTCAATCTTTGCCTGAAATGAAACATTAGCATTAACATTTGATATATAGACTCATAATTTTCAAGTAGTGTAAATGTACTTTTACTTGGTTTAGACGTACCTTTTATGTTGTGTGTGCCGGTTTTCTAGATTACACAATTTATTAAACTTCAACCAGTATATGATCCATTAGCTGTAAAAGAAAGAAGAAAACACCATATGAGGGGCATGTCTTTATGCGCGTAAGCACACATCTTTCAAAACTGTTAATGGAACAGCGGAGTATAGTATCTAGTGATACTGTCATTGAACCATTAATGTTTAATAATTGTTTCTTAATCATAGTATACAATTGTATCTAGAACTACACATTGCCCAAATTATTATATATACAACTTAAGGTGACTATGCCTAACTCCTTAATCTCGTCAAAGCTTTCTTTGAATACTAATAATCTCTTGATAAATATACTATAGACAACATATTGGTATCACAATGGGTACTATAGTAACTGTGTATCTCTTTCTTTTTGTATTACTCTGGACGAGACTTCATGTTGCGTCTTTCACTAGATACTCAGATATCTTTGAAGATTTTAAAAACCTCTATCAGTATTTGGATGATATATTGAACATTGACAACCCTTTTTTTCTACTACTGTTATAATATATTTTTTAAGAACTGCAGCTCAACAAACCTACAATTTCTGATACTGCCGATTCTGTTCACGATTTACAGATCTTAGTAGAAAATGGAGAAATCATACTTTACGAAAAGAGAGATGATTTCAATTGTGACATGATTAATTACCCCGCTTAGACAAGAATATGTCCTGGGCAACATCTTATAGAGTACACGTTTCTGAACTTATATCTTAAAGTTGAGTTGAGGACTTAATTGATGAACTCATCCGCGCCAAACTCCTTATAATCAATAGTCCAAACCATGAAAAGACGCTTATTTTTGATTTTGATGGCAAAATTTAGTAGAATTGTTTGACTAATATAATGTGTTTGTATAATGTGTATACATTATGGTTCTGACGCAGTCGTATATTTGTATATTAAGGTCAAAAATGAGGTCAAATGTGTGATGAGTGCAAAAATCGGCAAAATCGCTATGTAATCAAATAATCGTCATTTATGTAACTAATTACACATACAATTTCTTTCATTTTGATATATTTTACTTTTGATAGTATTTATACAGGTGTGCAGATTTTTTTCTGTCAGTACGTTCGGCCATTTTATGCAAATAAAAGTCAATAAGTACAAACAAATGCAATGGAAAATACGAGATTAAGAAATAGTTTAATACTTAGACATGATTCGGCTTTTTTTAATATTTAGGTTTTGTGGATACTATACACTTATATTGACTAGTTATGAAGAGTTTAACATGTATATTTTGTGCATGAAACCTGCATGTTTTCAACTGGCAGTAGACGACAAAACTCAAAATTATCGTCCACACAATGTTTTTGATGGTTTTAATATATTTAAGGTATACTGATTCTGAATCTGAATGATGCCACATTGGCATCCTTGGGGAATTGAAATATCCAAGATAACAGTCAAGATGGCTGCCGTGACATTAAAATGACAATATCTTGGCTTCTGCATTAGTTAGGATATTCATTTTGGTGTCTATGGATATGTGTTTTGGGTCAAGGAATCCATTTCTAACTTCATCTTACTTATAAGTTATATAAAAATATCCAAGATGGCCGACAAGATGGCTGCTGTGACACTAAAATGACAATATGTCGACTTTTGCATTAGCCAGGACTATCATTTTGTTGTCTATGCATAGGTTTTTGTGGTCAAGGAATCCATTCCAGACTCCACCTTACTTATAAGTTGAACACAAATATCCAAGATGGCTGCCGTGACATTACAATGACGATATCTAGACTTCTATATTAGCTGGGACAATCATTTTGGTGTCTATGACTAGGTTTTTGGGGTCAACGAATCTATTTCATTACACATTACTACACATTACCTACTAGATAAAGACAATAATCAAGATGGCTGCCAGAACAGTTTTTAGGTTGGTGTTTTACTTCTCCAGCAAGTTTTCTTTGCGGCGATAAAATGTTGAGAAAGATCTGCCAAGTTTGTGATAACGAAAACGTTTTAGAAGGAGTTTACTTGTAATAACTTAATTTCGATAACTGAAATCCCTAATATCGTTACATGCGAGTTCAAGAAAACCAACCATAAAGAAGAAATGCAGCTCATATGAAATACCATGCATAGGATAGAGAACCTTAGCAAAGCATGAATTCGATTTTATCAATGGTAAAGACGTCCTGTGGATATTGACCGTCAAATGGTACAGTTTAATACTTGACCAATTCTAGAGCTATATTTCTAACAAACTGGTCAAATGTGAAGCCTCTATCTCGCTCATGTGACAATACGATCAAATATACCGCCAGATCGGTTGTGCATCTGAGCAACCATGTTCAACTGCAAGATGTGGTTGTTACACTGCACTGTTTTCTGCCAACGCAACATGCCAAGAAACTGAGTAGCAATGAAGTTTTTTTGTAGGCATTTTTCCCCCAAAACAAATCAAAACCTTAATATTTTGAATTAACAAATCTTTCAGGAACTTTAAGCAGGGCAATTTTATATGCAATGCATTATGATGTAAACTGTTGTGTAAAGCAATTTCAAAACAACAAGTGGTTTTTAATGATTGTTTGGTTTAATTCATGTTTCAATCAGAATATTTTTCATTAAAGTGCATTTAAAATGCTTTTATTAACCTTTGACCTTATTTTTTTATAATCTGTTTGCCTTAATTTTGCTATGTCCGTTAACTGTAACATGTATCTTACACAAAAATGCTTGATTTTGGGAGAATAAATGCTATACATTCAACATCATTTTAGTTATTAGGACCCTATATCATTTCTTTGCACTCAGTTGATCTTTGACCTAATTTTATGGCTTATGAGCATTTTCAGCTTTGGCATGCCTTTGAACGGTTATCCACACACCCTAAGGATTACGTTAAGCGTGCATGCCAAATTCTACTAAATGTTGCCATCAAAAGTTGTTTATCGCGTGTTGGACCATTGACTATTAATGGTGATGTGATTTACAAACTTCCTTGACCATGATCACTTTAGGTATTCGAAATCTTATCAAAAGAGGTTAACATCATATCATTTTGCAACGCACTGCATGTTTAGTGGCTGATCCATGTGTAATTCTCCATTATACTTTCCGCTTTGTTGACCCTAAGACGACGTCTACCTAAATCATGGAAAGGGTTGTAACGTTTAATGTTTATATTCATATTAAACTCTATGATTTCAATTTTAACATCGTTAACTATCCACACCTGGATGGAGATGTACCTCGTGCTACCTCATACGGGGTGTATATCTCCCAGCTCATTCGATTTGCTAGAGCGTGTAATGATGTTATAGACTTCAATGATCGAAATCCAGATATTACAAGTAAACTTCTTCAGCAGGGTTTTCGTTATCACAAACTACGTAGATCTTTCTCTAAATTCTACCGCCGCAACGAGGGCCTGCTGGAAAAGTACAACTCCAACCTTAAAACACTTCTGCGACTAGGCATATCATAACCCTCATTTTATGAAGATGTGGTCTGTAAACTTCGAAAGTTAAAGGGGTCTGACGGGTTTCCTGACCGCTTTACAAATTTAATCAGGAAGTTCGTCAGAAAAGGATATAACCCTTTGATTTTAAAACGCACTGCATGTTTAGTGATTGACCCCTCTACAGCAGTCATTACGCTTCACTTTTTACTTGTGCGATGACTGGATTACCTCTTGGGACTCTATGATTGTACCTACTGAAACCCCAACTAAGGGTGGTGGGTGCATGAGCTTTCGTCCCTCGGGTTTTCTGATCGTACCCTAGATTGGTTTTCTCTTTAGCTGCAACTACTATGGTTGTTCAGTACGATTCTGGATACATCCAGAGATATTATTATTTGTATGTGTTTCTTTAGTTAGTTTCTCTGGATGTGGACTTTATTGTTAGAGAATTCCTTTTGATGGGATGTAGTTTTGTTTACACTGTCTTGTCTCGTTGGGCGCTGAAGACAGGATAATAGTGAGGATTGTGCGCATATAAAATCGATTCAAGCTAACCAGTAGGCCTTATTGCCTTCTGACCGTTCCAAGTCGGTAACCCTGTCTTCACCACCCTTTCAAGTCGTGGTTTGCAGTACAGTGCGTACCTACGATGTCATTGCGTTCGGACGCTGTGGTTTCAATAGGACCCTATATCTCATTTTTGTCTTCAATCTTGTTTCGTCGTGCTCTTAAAAGTGTATACACGTGTTGTTCTAGCATCTGCCAAATCAATGAGTATCTCCATGTGTCCTTCTAGCGTTTATGTTCTTGTGTTTTATTTATATTGCTCATCAAATGGCAGATTCCCGGATTTGTAGGTATCCTTCCCCTCTCGCTGGGGCGGCTCTAAATACACGATGTTGATGAGCGTTATACACAACATTTAATTCTGGCCTGTATTTTCTTTTTTCTTCTCTGCCCGGTTTAATTGGGTTGAAAAAAGTGAGTGAGGTTTGGTGCACCCAAGAACCTGGTGTTTTTTTTGTTGGCATTTTGCCTCTGACAGTTTCAAGGCGATACAACTCTTGTCAAGCATTTCCTGTTTATAATGTCGTATTATTTACTTCTATTAATCCTTGTATTTGTTGTTTGTTTTGAATGTTTTTGTATGACTGAGTTATATCCTGTTCGACTTTTGTACCTGATTTTGTTTATTAATGTAATGAGAGTCAGTGAACTTTTATTAAAAATAACATGTTTAGGCAACCATAATTTGTAGCCAATGAAATCCGTCCAACTAAGTAATAAGTCGCATTAGCTCTCCGCATTGCTGCTGAATGTGAGAAATAGCGCCGATGCTTGTTTGTATGTTGATTACATATAATTTATTTATGTTTTGAGCGGACTATTCTAGCTACTCTTTTCCTTGTTTTAGTGTAGCCATTTTTCATTAATTGTTATTTACATTTCAAGCGATACATGTACATGTACTGATACATGTAATTGGTTCGTTGGGTACATGTTGTAGACGTTTATGAGCGAACAATATAGTGTGCTGTGTCATTCATAATGCAAATGTATACTTTATTGCTATACTTACTGTTATATTTAGCAATGATTTAAGTATTTCTAACTTCACTAAGTAGATATTGTTAATGTAAGACGAACTTGAGTTGATATATGCCAAACAACAATGTTAAAGTATGTGAAATAGTGTATAAAACAGTGTTTGTAGTACTAATATACTGGAAACGTATAGGCATTTTCTTTCGACAGGAAATCATTCACCTATACAATTCGGATGAAAATACATAATAAATATATGCAATGATCTAGTCTATACAGGCATACGACGATTTATAATGTATGACTGGTATAGTTATATTTAATATATAGGTCGCATTTATATGGGTACTGTCATTGGTACATATATAGGTCCTACATTATTGGTTTATATGCGTGTCCTATATATCAGTAGACGTTTGATTCAGATACGTTAAGTTTCATAGAGTGGCCTTAAAACGTTATTAATGTGATGTGTTCAACTCTGCAATAATTAAAATTAAGCAATCTATTCCAAAACATCTAAATACCAAACGCCTGTTATCATAAATGGTGAATTATAAAAAGGGGACGTACCTCAACACAACATACGATTGTTATTAAAACGTGTCTTTCTCTGTACTGTACCGTCGGAATGAATGTTCAATGAGCCTATATTCACGTTTCCCTACGGTTGGTGGGTTTTCTGAAACGTTTATGGAAGGACCGAAGATGTATATAATTCTGTATACAGTACTTCTTCATTAGTGTTTTCGAAATTACACCACTTTACCAAAGGAGAAAAGACTTTAGCGTCCGATGTTTTTGGAACTGTACCATACGCCTGCCATTTTTCGGAACTGTACTAGCTACCTGCCAATAAATAATGGATCTGTACCATACTCCTGCCATTTTTCAATACCCGGTCGTGTTTAAAAACCCATAATTATTTTAATAAAATGTTCTGTGGGCTAAAATTTGGACTGTTTATTCAAGAAAGATTATATTTTATGGCAGTATGTCTGAAATCTCTTAAACTTGACTATTTACTGAGTACCAGGTCTCTAACTTTCTACAATCACATTTTTTAGCTTAATTTCAACATTTAACCTACCGTAACACGCATTATATAGGTTCAAATTTCACGGGAATCAGGTGACATACACAACATTCCTTCCAAATTAAAATGGCCGATTCACTTTTCTAATAGTTTAAGGCTAACAAGTCATAAAACTAGATTTATTTACCCTTTTGAAACTTGTTTTTTTTTTTACCGGGAACTGTGCCTACGGCTGCCGAACTGTGCCTACGGCTGCCGGTAATCGGGTGTAAACGTTATAACATGCATTTTATAAAGTACTGTTTCCAATAATGATCAATATTTAAGGTGTCTGAACGTATCGTATGAACGCATCGTATGATATACCATGCAAGCAATTGAAACTAAATGTTTTACTATAATCAAACAGTGATTCGGTCCTCATTTGCATCTATAATACACTAGTGTATTACGGTAAAAAAGGCATGGCTTTGTTACACTCTCAGAAGCCATGTTAGGAGATAAATGCACATCTCCATGTAAATGTGGATAGTTAACGATTTCTAAGTTAAAGTAATCTCTTATGATATGTTTAAGTATATATGTAATCATTTGAAGCCGAGAGAAGGAGATAGAAGCACATGCTGCTATAGTATCCAAACTGTTGGCTTTATTCAATATAAGCTCTGGCGGATAACTATTAGTGACCTAATGAGCAAAGAACGGATCATCAATATGATATATGTCATCTAGATACCGAGATGTATTATCAAACGCTTCATGTCTGACTGGCTAGCATGTGACACAAGTAAACAAAAATGTATTTCATAACAGTATAAAAACAAACACAGTTTGTACCCATATGAAACAAACACAGTTTGTACCCATATGAAACAAACACAGTTTGTACCCATATGAATACCAACAAGCTGGTGGTAAACGTTTTTATCTTATCTAATAAAGATGTCAAATAGAAGAATAGACACCCATCAAGTACACATCAAGTATACATGTTACGATACTCATTAGAGACGTTAACAGTAAAGAAAGCTCTGGCATTATTAAAAGCAAGAAAATAGGTTTCTTCTGTAGCAAATATATTTTGTATGATCGAAGTAACACGCCATCTTTGTATTTCTTAACGATTTCAACAAAAGCATGGTTACAAAGTTACAATGGATGTGTCAATGATTGTATATTTACTTGGAACTCGTGTTATGCACATTTTTCTACTCGGTACTTCCTTTTGTTTACTCGAAACTCGCTTTTGTGCCCTCAGTACTCGCGTTTATATTAACCTCCCTATTGACTATTTTCTTCTTGAAACCCTACACTTATAAAACGTCATCTTGTATAATTCAAGCAGTTAATTTAGGGTGCCTACATTCTAAAGGTTTATAACATTATTTTATGAATTTTAGAAGGATACCATTAAATAATAGTCTTTAATTAGAGGTTAATATACGGCCGTGTTGTGCCTTTTGTCGATAATGGCACACCTAGTGCCGTAATGGCCCGAGGGCTTAGCCCGAGGGCAATGTACTAGGTGTGCCATTATCGACAAAAGGCACACCACGGCCGTATATTTGCCTTTTTATTACATACTTACTATAAATGGAGAAGAGAGAATAAGAACAAACAGTGCACCTTTATGACAAAATACGTCGACATGTTTACAAAACGGTCTACATTAAACATACAAGTAGCATAAGATGCAAACACTTATTTGGCAAATAAATACATTATATTAAATTAATAATTTACATTAAGTTTCTTTTCTCACTTGTCATTCGCTTTAATGATATATTTCAAAGCTTCAAACGTTTATTTACTGGGCGTGAAAATTAAAATGGCAGTTGAGATTTCAACGTCCGTTCCTCAGCCAATATGACGTCTTTGTATTGCTTGATGACGTTGACGTCTTCGCGTGCGGACAATCTGTTGCTACTGTGCCGGTTTTCCATAATCCATAATGTCACAGTGTGCCGATTATGGATGTAGAAACAGGACAGATAATCATTGTTTTTCTACTAAAATATGTTACTATTTATAGTAAGGTATGTTATAATAGTCTTCTAAACATCATAAAAAAGAAGAGTGAATGACGAATGTTTATCTGTACCATGTTAAGAGTCTTTTCTGTATACTAAGTTGTAAATTAAACAATATGCGTGTCTGTATGCCATACATATCCGGCGGAAACAAAAAAAAGAAAACTGCGTGAACCGTGTTAGATATGTATTCAAATTAATATGTAAATTAAAAACAGTTTCGATTACACATTTGGATAAAACTGTTTTGTCATATGTCAACCATATCCTGTTCCGAATGCGTTTAATTTGGGATGCCGAACCCAAATTGCTACGTTGTTTCAAAACTATCACGTTGATGGACGACGCAATGTGAGTTAATTCACACGTAGTGCTCTGTGGTAGTGTCCTGTTAATAAAAATGCAAGCCCGATATTACTAGACCACGGCGCCCCGTTCACGTTGAAATAAAATCAAACCAGTATTATAGGTTATTGAATTTGTATGGCTAAATATTACTTGGAAGCTCGTCGTCCTTTGCCAAAACAACTCGTTCCAAGTAATATTTAGCCAATGGACAAATTCTAGAACCTATAGTATTTTTACTGTAACCATGTGAGATTGTAAAATAAAAAACTAAATAGAGTGTGAGTTTATATCTCGTTAATACATCATGAAAAAGGGTTATTTTCGGACAGAAACTCAGAGGGAGTTGAGATGAAGGGAGCTTAACCACTACATGGGGTTTATAAAATGAGGGTATATTGTTGAGATACGTACCCATTATCACGGATAGTGTTCACAGAATCTAAGACTCTAAATGTGATTAGTCTAAACTTAATTATTTTACATCGATTGTAACGAAAGCTCTATGAACTTATTTGAATCACTATCGATGTCTTCCTGGGTAGAACCAGTACTAAGCAATGCAGATAAAGTGTCTTGCTCAGGGACACAACGCATATGGCAATGGCGGGAATCGAACCCACGACTTTTGGATCATGGGTCCAACGCTCTACCACTTGACCACAGCGCTCCACATAAATGTGATTACCATGCTCTCTAGCTGTTTGTTCTAGTTTTATAAATCGTGTTCGTCTTTTGAAGTCAGTTTATCTTAACATCGCCGGTTTTAGTATGAAATTATATTATATTTTTATTCGACAATATTTAAACTGTTTTTATTGTATTTTTGATGCAGTAGTCCTCTAAAGGTAAATGTCATGCACAATTAGTTAATTATGTATATCCGCGTTTTTTATAAGTCTGCCCCTCTGTTTAAATGTAACTCGGATTATGTATAGAAACGTTTATGTATAGAAACGTTTATGTATAGAAACGTAATTTCAAATAAGTTAGTTGTACTTCTAAATATATAAATAGCTACGTTCTGTTTAAGCTATACTTCTTGATTGACTTCCGTATCTACTTTTAAAGTGAGGAAAGCATTTCTTAAACTTATAAACTATGAATGCCAAACTCAGTGTGTGACAAGCTATCAATTAAAACCATACATATTATGGGCCGTGGCGGCCCAGTAGATAGCACGCTCGAATCTGAATCCAAAGAAGTTTGAGTCTCACTGGTGCCGCTCGGGTACTTTGTGTGCAAGGCTCTTCCCATGACCTCGGACCTCTGATGGGGAAAACCAAGCGGTCCCCCGTGTCTATCCACCGAGAACGTTAACAATATAGGGATATATTCGATAGTAAGAGTATGCAGGTTTTTCGGATTACAGTCCTTCTCCTCCCTCTGGGACGGCTCGAAATAAATAACCTCAGATATTGTGTAATGTGCTGTTAAACATTACAATCACAACAAGAACACATTCGACGGCGCGACGTCGCAAATACCCACGTTTTCTTGACACAGGTCAATTCCCTTTAAACATATATCCATTTTACATGTAATTCTTTTGATCGTTCTTTGATACTCAGATCAGAAATAGTACTAGTTATGATTTCAGTATACATAACAATGTACATGAATATGATGTAAATGAATAAAACATGTTTGAAGTTTTGACCCTTATCCCGGAGTCCCATGGTGACTCTGGAGCAAATTATACCCAAATTCATTACATTTTATTGAGAAAGTAAAAGAGACAGTTGGCCCAATTTATCTCTCTCCCCCACCCCCACCCCCATCTTCACCCCTACCCCGTCCCAGACCCACTTCCCCCACCTCGGCACACCTCTAAAATGGAAACACTGAAATTGTTTGATATGCTTTATATTTTCATCGTACAATCAAAGAGGAAAGCAAAGCGGCAAACTGTTACTGGGTCAATCAAAGAGGAAAGCAAAGCGGCAAACTGTTACTGGGTCAATCCCTAAACATGCTGTGCGTTTCAAAGTATAGGAGCCTAACATCTTTTGATAAACTGTTTAATAATTGTTATACATATTGCATGACGTGATCATGACCAAGAAGCTGACGAAGTTTGTAAATCACGTCATCACAGAAGCTTTACGGTAACAAAAGCTTGCAAAGATTTTTCGAAGACTGTGGTAACGGTAACTCTGATGGAGTTGATTTTAGCTATACAAATGATACGTATAATTAAGATTTGGAAACACCCCCGTCTAAATAGTGTGAAGTAAATATATCGGACATGAAATTATCTCTCTTGTCATAATGTTACTTAATAGTTATCCATGTTCAGTTGAGAGAAGCATATCTAGAAAGAAGCGACAGAAGTTACCATAGTATAAAAGAATGGGTTGCTAATGTTTCATATATCATCCAGGTACCGAGAGTCTTCACTAAAGGCTTCGATTACCTTTTCCACACTATCTGCTAAATAGTTGTATAGTATTACATTTTATTTCAATATGGAAGGACATGTATGAATTGAATTGAATTGAATGTTGTTTAACGGCTCATCAACACAGTATAGGTTATTTAGAGCCGCCCCAGAGAGACGGGAAGGATACATAGGAATCCGGGAACCTGCCCTACTCTTATTATCGAATAGATTCCTATGGTTCTTTAACGTGCTCGGAGGATAGACCGATACACGGGACCGCCCGGTTTACGTCCCCATCCGACGGACGGGGGAAGGACATGTAGAATAATTGTCTAAATATAAGGTTCTTAGTCGTTAAGGGACGCATTGCGCTCCTGAAGTATATATCAAGCTTTTAAATTAGCCCCTAATCGTTAAATCAAGTTTTAGTTTAAAGGTACACCTGCTTGAAAATGCTGTATTAAATAATTAAATAAAAGGTAATACAAATTGGAGTATAATTGTTTCATTCGGTGGTCCCTGTATTAACTTTCATACCCCTTTTCAAGAAGCGGAGTTGGCTGGGGTATGAAATTAAACCTTAATTTCGGCTTAGCAAAGAAAGACAAAAATATCGGACGGGAAAAGCAGCATTCAAGGACGACAGTCAACCACAAAACTCAAAAACTAACACGCAAACAGACAAACGAGAAGGCTAAAGCAATAACAAATGCAAACGACATCATAAACACAAAAGGGTTGACAATAGGGCTACCGCCTAGGAACGGTCAGTTGCAACAAAGGCCACTGGGGGTTCGAACCGGTTCTAGGGTGCACCAAACCTCACACTTACCCTACTGTCAACCCATTAAAACAGGACAGTGTAAATAAAGAAATCCCCGCCATATTATAAAATGAGAACATTTAAAACGCAATGTTAAACAGGTTATTGCATTTGTTCAGTAAAAAATGTTTTAAGCATACTTTATTGTTGACATATCCGTTATAAAATCCTGCTAATATATGCTTTTCCATCGCTTAATGGAATTAAGGTGGAACCACGTCATGTATTCATTATCTACCATATGTTTAAATATAATAGTGTATTTTGTTGCAATATCAAGAATTAGTAATATACAGAGACTGTCTGCTTTAAATTATTCCACTAATTATTAATAAGAATGATGATAATGCAAGTTATGTAAAACCCCTAACGGGACGTCGCGAGTTTCAAATCGTGGGTCCCTTTAATACAAGTTTAGACAACTTCGACTAGACTGACATCGGATTCTTATTTGGAATGATTATGTAAAGTGTTCACAATGTCTACAATTTCCTATTTGAAATATGGACCTAACGTTCACTCGTTTGAAATGGCTTATTTATGGCTTATTCTAGTCATTATGATAATCGTACATTTTTTTGTTTTACATTTTAGTAATATATGTCTATAGTAGTATCTGTATAGTCAGACGGGTACATTTTTTTTATAGTATTTATAATTAATTGTATCACAGTTATGTCATTGTATATGCAACACTTTAATGCGATAACTTTTCGCAAATCTCCAATTTCAAACTTTATTTTTTTATGCAAAGGGAGACACTTCCTATCTAATATGTAACACCATATCATGCAGTTTCTTATCTTAAAAGAGGACAGTGTGAACTATCGTTTTTGTGCGTGAAGGTGACCCACGATTACATGATAAACACGTGCCACGGGTAACGTCCTACTGAACTAATAATGAAACTCTCCTAAAAATCGCCGCTCTATTTCATATTTAAAATAAAACAGTTTGAATGGGAAAGTACGTTATGTGGTGAAACGTTACCCTTCATACACGGTAGGCTCAGTTGTATTAAATCATTACCCATCTAAGAGGAAGTTTTCGGTCTGTGTCAGTTGTCTTTATAAGTTCACTGATCATCTTTGGAAGAGGTCAGTCGAACATCGTCCGTATAACGATTTGGAACGAAATAAATAGTACTATAAATGATGCGAAGGATATATATTTATCAATCCGTAAACGGAATAAATGTGGACATGACATCAATGAGATGGCAGATACACTTGTTCAAACTTGTTGAATGATGAGATGGCAGTTTCACCTTCCTAATAAATGGCGTTCAGATTTGAGACCGTCAAACACCATCCTAATATTTCAGTTCAGACTATGGATACCGTCGTTAACATTTGAGTTGAGATTAGAGACAAATGCCTTCGTAATATTCACACACACCTAGACCATGGTACATATTTTTGTTTAGTATATGTGTAAGTCTGTTAATGTAATAGTATAGAGGAAATTCTGAAACCGTGTCCAATTCTTACTAAGATTAAGTAATAGCATGCATTCTGGTAAAACATTTGACATTATTGTTGTAACATCATTTATGTATTGAAGTTAAAACAATGTGATGATTTTGAATCTAAACCTGGTAGGGCCTATCGTAGCGTTAACCAGAGTTAACCCACGTATTGCGATATAAGGAGAGTTAACCCACGTATTGTGATATAAGGAGAGGTAACCCACGTATTGTGATATAAGGAGAGGTAACCCACGTATTGTGATATAAGGAGAGGTAACCCACGTATTGTGATATAAGGAGAGTTAACCCACGTATTGTGATATAAGGAGAGGTAAACCACGTATTGTGATATAAGGACTAAGTGCCAACTAAATACATCAATTATTTAATAAACCGCGAGTGAAATATCCGTAGAAGAAGTTTCGTTAACTGAGTCCTTTAGTGCATTGCACACTGATGGTGAGACTATAACACATCTGCAAAACGGCGACAAAATGGTCCTACAGTATAAGTCCACAGCACCCAAACGCATTGACACTGCAAATCCGCACAGTAGCAGAAAGCTAGTGAATAAACAGGTCAATGCACAAACATAAATGTGTTGGGTTACCTACTAGCGACGGTCAAAAGACAATACGGCCTACCGGTTTGATTGTATGTGTATACATTGATTGTATGTGTATAAAATCTCTCTAATGTCCTATATTCACTAAGTTCGGCAGCATCAATAGGTAGGCAATATAAGTAAAACACAAATATGCTCGTGTAAATATAATACAAAAAAACAATAGCCTAGAAAGCCACAATGAAGGTACTAAGCCATAGCAACAAGAGAATAAACCACTAAGGACACGACAAGAAAGATCGTAGACAAACATCAAACGCCACCGTCCCAACGGGCTTTAGGTAGACGTCATCATAGGATCACAGCCTATCCGGTCATCGCACAATTAAAGAGGAAAGCATAGGGGGAACTGTAAATGGGTGCACCACCAAGCATGCAGTGCGTTGCAAAATGATAGGGTCATAACCTCTTTTGATAAACATTTTAACAAGTTTAATAAAGATAGTATGAAAGTGATCACGACCAATGATCTTACGAAGTTTGTAAATCACGTCACCATAAAAGTCAGGTTGTGATAGTACTTGTCTCAGAAGAGTTCTTAAATTACTTTTAAGCCGGCAATCCGATTGGCAGACGTTCAATAAAATATTGACCTTTTCAAATCAGTCATGTGAAGCAAGCTGTTGAATATGTGATATAATTTAGTGAGATAAGCAAAATTACTGATAACTGTGATTATCAGTGATTTTCGTTAAAAGGTCGCAACTCGTGTTTGACTAAATGTGTGTCTGATAGTACAGTTTAAGAATCGCATATTATAATAAAGCATACTTATTGAGCCATAACCATAATTTATACTGTGAGGTAACCGTATAACATTATTGCTTATTTTTTTATATGACATTTGAATGCTTCTTACCTCTGAGAATCACAATTTCTGTACATTTTGACAGGGATTTTGTTTGGTGGTACTAAGACTGAATGTTGTCTGCTCCTCATCAATAAATATATTGCAGCATAGGAATTCTTTAATATCTGTTTGACGTTTTCAGAATTTACAGATTGTTCTCATAGTTATTCCATACATTATTATGTATTGCACTAACCGCTGTTAGGCGTTAACTAGAAAAAATGTTATATTCCCGTTAAGAATCCGATGCATGAATAAGAGAGTTCACGCCTCGCATATGTAGCCCATATCTTGTGCCAGATTTTGTGTAATTGATGACATTTCTATTTCAGTTCTTGCCGAGGAAAGTATCTCATTTTGAAAAGAAACTTTATTTCATATTTTACACACATTACATTAAGAAATAACCATGCTAAGAATTAAATCTGGGTCGGTATGTGAGTGTTTTACCGTCAGAGAATTTCGTTTTAGGGCGACGCACCAGTATGATTATTTTAATTATAAAACAAATTTTATTTTAAAATGTTAGAAATGCAGGATAAAATCATACGTACACAACAGTTGTTCCTTTGTCACTTCCAATTCATAAGCACCGCCATTCTGTCAGCGTTATATGATGACGTTGTTTTTTCTAAAGTCTTGCAATTCGAAACGTTAACCAATCAAACAACGCGTTACATTCTAGATGTATTAGCATCAGTATTATATGTCACAAATGCACTACTCAACTTTTATAATCGGTAACCCAGGTTTTTTGAAAATAACACGAATATTAAAAACTGGAAATCACCGAAACACATACCAATATTTTATTAAGTTTATCAACAAGGTTTTTAGTCCATTCAAGGCAGATTAAGTTTTATAAATCGCTAGAGATATTTGTTAAACGACGCTAGTTAAAATTTCAAATGAAAATATGAATTATTAAAAAATATATAATTCTTTGAAAAGTGACCGATTATAAAAGTTGAGTAGTGTATATTATATGTATAGCATATACACGTTTTACGCTACCACTATAGTATTTATCAAGTAAGGTACCGCTAAATATAGAGCTCGATCGACAATAATCGGTAACTCGTCAATTTCCGTAACAGTGTTTTTCCTGTTTCGGAATGTGAAGAGCCCACTTTAATTGACACAGAAAGCATTCAATAACTACGACATGTGTTTTACAACCCTTTACCATCTTAGGTCATATCGATCCTAATTGATATGGTGATGAACAAAAACGACTGTCCTAATGTAATGTCTAGAATGTAGGCATCTAGTAAATGTCCATGAAACGTCTAAGACATGTACAACTACATGTATTTGCATATACTAATATGGCCCGCTACGACATTGTCTAGCCATAGGTCAAAATATTCAATAATTAATAGATCGGTTTAAACTTCGGCAAAAACAATTCGCTTTCGATTCTTTCAAAGTAGTGCTTCTACTAACACCACTCTAGAGACAATGATGTAATTAAGCGTGGGTTTAACATTTCCAATACAGAGGTATGTCAAATGTAATAATACAGAGGTATGTCAAGTGTAATAATACAGAGGTATGTCAAGTGTAATAATACAGAGGTATGTCAAATGTAATAATACAGGTATGTCAAGTGTAATAATACAGAGGTATGTCAAGTGTAATAATACAGGTATGTCAAATGTAATAATACAGAGGTATGTCAAATGTAATAATACAGGTATGTCAAATGAGGTATGTCAAATGTAATAATACAGAGGTATGTCAAATGTAATAATACAGGTATGTCAAATGTAATAATACAGAGGTATATCAAGTGTAATAATACAGAGGTATGTCAAATGTAATAATACAGAGGTATGTCAAATGTAATAATACAGAGGTATGTCAAATGTAATAATACAGAGGTATGTCAAGTGTAATAATACAGAGGTATGTCAAACGTAATAATACAGAGGTATGTCAAACGTAATAATACAGAGGTATGTCAAATGGTCAAATGTAATAAAACAGAGGTATGTCAAATGTAATAATACAGAGGTAAGTCAAATGTAATAATACATAGGTATGTCAAATGTAATTTCTAACAGAATAATAATCATTTCAGAAAATAACAGAATTACCAAAAATGTTTCCGCACACGAGTTATAATTGATCGGCCGTACCAAAACACATTTTAGGAAAAATAAAATTTTCAAATATTTGTGTCAAAATCCACTAAAAGTATTTCAGTCATTTATTATTTAACGTTAAGAATATCATTCCCTGAAACTAGTCCAAGTCACTGTGAATATTTACAATAATATCAATAAAGACAAAGCGTAGAATAATGCATATTTCTGAGAATAATATATATTAAAATGTAAATTTCTCACAGAACCGTATTCTGAAAACGAGACACACGCTTCCAGGCTTGAACTAACTGTACTAAATAGTTGGTGGCTGATACACAGTACTAAATAACATTACATGTATATAGGGATAACACAGCTCTGGAATTAAAACCGGCTTAATTTGGTTAGATATACTCGAGTACAATTGCTATACTCTGTAACCGTATCAAAGTGGTGTTTGTGTAACTGTAGACTCCGGTTAATAAGGATTAGGCTATTTTTATATATACTTCGCCAATGTCAATGTAATGCCCTTCACGATCATCTTATGAGACAATGGTCATTCTGCGTTGTTACTGTTGACACTATCACGTGAACCTTTTTTGACACTTCAAGCCCAAACTATATGTTTTTAAGCATACCATACTCTATCTCTCACTAGATAAGTTTGTTGCATGTTCAAATCTCTCTCTCTCCCTCATCCCCCCCACCCCCTACCCCCACCTCTCTCTCTCTCTCTCTCGCTGGGTAAGTGTGCTGCATGTTCACATCTATCTCTCTCTCTCTCTCTCTCTCTCTCTCATATATATGTGTAACTCTCCAAAAGGCCTCGAACCCTAACAAGGCCGTAACATGTGGTAATATTTCATCTATCATCGTTTTATGTATTTTGCTGAGTCTCTTATATCACGTAAGGTAAGAATTTCAAACTATTGTATATGAATACGTATTCCTTAATCAGCTAAGAACTAAGAACTAAGAATTAAAGATGTATTATTGCAAGATTTTAACGAACGTGGTTTACAAAATAAATTCAAGCAGAGCTTTATTTTACAGAAATATAGTCGATTTTGTTTTTATGTCATACTTAGGTGTAGTAGTTATACGAAAATACAGAATGGCAGTGTCATTGTCACGTCTAAGAATAACTTCGCATAGGCTAGCAATATAATCTGACAGATGGCGAAAATCTTTCTGAGTACTATTTCATGAAAGAATTTTGTCGAGTCTTAAAAGACGAGTACCATTTTCAGGAGTTGCGTACTAAGCTTATCAAAAAGTATTATTGGGAACATCCAAATTGCCTTTCAATTAATAAAAACAGAATGCTACTGAGATTAGAAATTTAGAAATCTTTTGGACAACGCATTTAGAAATGATTCACAAATGCTTAGAGTGCGTTTTGAATATGATATGCTCCTAATTCCTGCCTTGAGTAATATGACGTCATCCGGTCAATAGTCCGTGATAGTGACCGACCCCGGTCCGAAAGCTATATTTTCGGACATGTAACATATACGACGTCAAATTTAAATAAAACATAAAACGTATTGTTTTAATTTCTTGTTCAGATTCGGTATACATATTACAAACAATGTATGGTGCTTCGATGCATAGGCACGATAACGACTTCGTGTCGGTCCATATACTATTCTAGGTCTGAATGTCCAATCCATATCCCTGCATATGGACCTCGGAACCATACATTATTTATTAGTTAAATATATCGAGTGTTGAATGCGATCACTATTGTATAACCGCCTTTACTTATATAGACTTGGGCGTTGGTTTTGCATTTACCACATCGATATTAAAGGGACACACGACAATTTTGATTTTTTTAAAAACTCATGGCGTCCCGTTAGTTTTTCTCGTAACTTGCATTTGTTCTATCATTAATATTAATTGTTAGAATAGT
The DNA here is from genome assembly GCA_037043455.1 of Cyrtodaria siliqua. Lineage (NCBI taxonomy): Eukaryota > Metazoa > Mollusca > Bivalvia > Adapedonta > Hiatellidae > Cyrtodaria > Cyrtodaria siliqua. The sequence goes on along the minus strand of JAWPHD010000123.1, from coordinate 78,096 downwards.
TCAAAGCAAATTGTTTTTACATATTATTGACTTTTGATAATATTACACCAATAATATGTTTAAAAAATATGTAGAATAATGAAATTTATTTAATTATATGCAAGCAGTTTTAAAGTCAAAATGATACAGCATTCATAAATCGCTGTCCTAAATGTCATGCCTGATATAAAACTCAAGATTGCCATGTGTCCCTTTAAACTTGCCGCTGTATAATCGTTCGATATGTGATATATGTTAACACATAGCCAGTTACTCCGTCTCTTCCGGGCACAAGTGCGCGTACCGTATATTTTCTCAAAATGACCTTTAACAAACAATAACACCGATGTATAGTTCAGCAAAACATAATGCCATTTGTTATTATAACTATGGATCTGAATATCCTGTTTTTCAGTCATATATTTAATATACAGCGTGAATACTACTCTATACTATCTTACCATGCAACAGTTGAAACATCAATGTAAATATTGATGCTAGGCTCATGGCTCTTGTTAAGGTTATTGCATAATAAAGATTCTTCTTCTTCTATGATTTAATATTCTATTTCTCTCAAAGCGTAATGTTGTAGATGACGATATAGAACATGTTTGAAATGCATGTAAGTTGTTCATAAGCTTAAAGATATTCATGGACATGTACACACCTATTGCAATATGATTAAGCGTAATACAAGGATAAAATTTATACAAATCTGATGTATCCTTTCCATTCAATAAGACTTCTTTTCCACTATCCTTTCCATTCAATAAGACTTCTTTTCCACTATCCTTTCCATTCAATAAGACTTCTTTTCCACTATCCTTTCCATTCAATAAGACTTCTTTTCCACTATCCTTTCCATTCAATAAGACTTCTTTTCCACTATCCTTTCCATTCAATAAGACTTCTTTTCCACTATCCTTTCCATTCAATAAGACTTCTTTTCCACTATCCTTTCCATTCAATAAGACTTCTTTTCCACTATCCTTTCCATTCAATAAGACTTCTTTTCCACTATCCTTTCCATTCAATAAGACTTCTTTTCCACTATCCTTTCCATTCAATAAGACTTCTTTTCCACTATCCTTTCCATTCAATAAGACTTCTTTTCCACTATCCTTTCCATTCAATAAGACTTCTTTTCCACTATCCTTTCCATTCAATAAGACTTCTTTTCCACTATCCTTTCCATTCAATAAGACTTCTTTTCCACTATCCTTTCCATTCAATAAGACTTTTCCACATACATTTGGACAATGTGTTATATATAAAAACTAAGGTAAGATTATATAAACGAGTATGATAAAGATGCAACAACATGCAATACACGTAGATCCTAAAGAAACTTTAGAAAATATGGTATAGAATTAGCTGAGATAGAACTTGTGGAAATGTGGTAAATTAGTAGTATCAGACAATGTTACAACATTGATGTCCCTGTTATGTTACACTGTGTTGTAATGACCACTTATAAATAGCGTATATCTCAGTCACCTGTGTTCATGTTTTTTCAATTGTGTGTTGTTTTGTTCAATTTTCTCTTTAAATATTGTCTGTTTTATTTCATTTCTTTTGTTTAAATATGGTATAAAGCAAGCAAATTCATGGATGGTTTTCCTGTATTTGTTTATAAAACTTAAATATTTTACTATGAGTATAATAAAGATGACTATATATACATTTCTTTTTACTTATTACCAAATGAAACAGAATCCAGCCCAACACGTCCTCAAACTGTAGGTAAAGAAACATGCGTACTTCAGTCTTTATATATAGAAACATACTTATAGTCCCACAGTCTTCAATATATATGTATAAAAATACACGTACAGTCCCAAAGTCCTCAATCTAAATGTATACAACAACTATACGTTTATTCCCAAAGACCTCAATCTTTATAAATAGGAAATGCGAATAGCCCCAAATTCCACAGTCTTTAGATATAGGAATATACGTAAAGCCCTAAAGTTTTCAAATTGTATCAATAAAAAAATGCTAATAGTGCCAAAGTCCTCCATCTGCAGTTGTAGAAATGTATGTTTAACCCCAATGTCTTCAATATGGACGATATATTGAGAAAATATGTGTATATCCCAAACACTCTCAATCTTTATGTGTGTAAATATATGTATTGCCCAAAATCTCCACAAACTTTATGTAAAGAAATATGCTTAAAGCCCCAAAGTCCTCAATCGTTATACATGTAGAAATATACTTAAGTCCCAAAGTCCTCAATCGTTATACATGTAGAAATATACTTAAGTCCCAAAGTCCTCATCTGCATGTATAGCAATATCCGTATAACCTCAACGTTCTCAATCTTAATATATAGAAATATATGTATAAGAAAGATGCACGTACACAAAGTTAGTAGGCCATACATTCTGTAAAAGTACCAGAGGGTTGGTAATGACACAGTCTACCATGTCATTTGAAAGAAGACATACCAACCTCAGAAGAAATGCCATTACTCTTTACAGTTGTTCAGATGCGAAAGTTGCCTGATATCCCTATATATTTTATGGGTGCACCTACAATTTTATGGGTGCACCTATAACTTTACAGGTGCACCCATAAAAAGTATAGGTGCACCTATACTTTTAATAGGTGCACCTACACTTTTTTTATAGGTGCACCTACATCTGTAGTTTTGACCCCGATCCTACCATATATCCTCCTGTATGACGTTTACTATTCGTTCTCTAGATTGGGTGTTTCATTTTGGTTGCATCTCTTATTGCAGTATAATGCAATTGTGAACCCTTATTTGTATAATACTAGTACTTATTTTGACAGTATTGTGTTGAGGTATATACTGTCGAGCTGTAACCAGTTGTTGAGCTTTATTCAGTATAACCAATTGTCGGATTGTATACTGTCGATAAGAACACATTGTTGAGTTATATTTGCATAAACAATTGCTGATCAGTATTCTGTCGATTTAGAACGAATTGTTGAGCTTTATTCTGTATAACCAATCGTGAGCTTTATTCTGTATAAGCAGTTGTTGAGCTTTATTCTGTATGACCAGTTGTTGAGCTTTATTTTGTATAACCAGTTGTTGAGCTTCATTATGTTTAACCAGCTGTTGAGCTTTATTCTGTATAACCAACTGTTGAGCTTTATTCTGTATAACCAATTGTTGAGCTTTATTCTGTATAACCAGTTTTAGAGCTTTATTTTGTAAAACCAGTTGATGAGCTTATTCTGTATAATCAATTGTCGGACTTTATACTGTCGAACATAACACAATGTTAAGCTTTATTCTGTATACCCAATGTTTCAGCTTTATTATGTATAGCCAGTTGTTGAGCTTATTCTGTATAACCAATACTTGAGCTTTATTCTGTATAACCAATTGTCGGACTTTATACTGTCGAACATAACACAGTGTTGAGCTTTATTCTGTATAAACAATGTTTGAGCTTGATTCTGTATAACCACTTGTTGAGCGTTTTCCTGCATGACCAATAGTTGAGCTTTATTCTGTATAACCAGTTATTGAGCTTCTGTTCTGTAGCTGAGCTTTATTCTGAATAACCAATTTTTGAGCTTCAATAACCAATTGTTGGACTTATACTGTCGATCATAACACATTGTTGAGCTTTATTCTGTATAACCAGTTGTTGAGCTTTATTTTGTATAACCAATAGTTGAGCTTCATTCTGTATAATCAATTGTTGAGCTTTATTCTGTATAATCAATTGTTGAGCTTTATTCTGTATAACCATTTGTTGAGCTTTATTCTGTATAAACAGTTGTTGAGCTTCAATCTATATAACCAGATGTTAAGCTTTATTTTGTATAACCAAATGAGGAGATTTATTCTGTATGACCGATTGTAGATCTTTATTTTGTATAAACAGTTGTTGAGCTTTATTCTGTATAACCAGCTGTTGAGCTTTATTCTGTATAACCAATTGTCGGACTTGATACTGTCGAGCATAACACATTGTTGAGTTTTATTATGTATAACCAATTGTTGAGCTTTATTCTGTTTAACCAATTGTTGATCTTTATTCTGTATACCAGTTGTTGAGCTTCTGTTCTGTAGCTGAGCTTTATTCTGAATAACCAATTGTTGAGCTTCAATAACCAATTGTTGGACTTATACTGTCGATCATAACACATTGTTGAGCTTTATTCTGTATAACCAATTGTTGAGCTTTATTCCGTATAATCAATTGATGAGCTTTATTCTGTAGAACCAGTTGTTGAGCTTTATTTTGTATAACCAATAGTTGAGCTTTATTCTGTATACCAGTTGTTGGACTTTATCCTCCTAATCTGTATAACTAATTGTTCAGCTTTATTCTGTATAACCAATTGTTGGGCTTTATTCTGTATAACCAGTTGTTGAACTTTATTCTGTATAACCAATTGTTGAGCTTTATTCTGTATAATCAATTGTTGAGCTTTATTCTGTATAACCATTTGTTGAGCTTTATTCTGTATAAACAGTTGTTGAGCTTCAATCTATATAACCAGATGTTAAGCTTTATTTTGTATAACCAATTGAGGAGATTTATTCTGTATGACCGATTGTAGATCTTTATTTTGTATAAACAGTTGTTGAGCTTTATTCTGTATAACCAGCTGTTGAGCTTTATTCTGTATAACAAATTGTCGGACTTGATACTGTCGAGAATAACACATTGTTGAGCTTTATTATGTATAACCAATTGTTGAGCTTTATTCTGTTTAACCAATTGTTGATCTTTATTCTGTATAATCACTTTTCGGACTTTATAGTATCGAACATAACACAATGTTGAGCTTTATTCTGTATATCCAATGTTTCAGCTTTATTATGTATAACCAGTTGTTGAGCTTTATTCTGTATAACCAATTGTTTAGCTCATTTCTGTATAACCAGTTGTTGAGCTTTATTCTGTATAACCAATTGTCGGATTTTATACTGCGATGATAACACATTGGTCAGATATATTCTGTATAACCAATTGTTGAGCTTTATTCTGTATAACCAATTGTTGATCCGTATTCTGAATAACCAGTTGTTGAGCTTTATACCTTTATTCTGTATAACCAGCTGTTGAGCTTTATTCTGTATAACCAGTTGTTGAGCTTTATTTTTTTATTTTCTATAACTAATTGTTCAGGTTCATTCTTTATAAACAATTATTGAGCTTTATTCTGTATAACCAATTGTTGAGTTTTATTCCGTGTAACCAGCTGTTGAGCTTTATTCCTTTTTCTGTATAATCAAGTGTTGAGCTTTATTCTGTATAACCAATTGTTGAGCCTTATTATGTATAACCAGTTGTTGAGGTTTATTCTTTTATTCTGTATAACCAATTGTTGAGCTTTATTCTGTATAACACGTTGATGAGCTTTATTCTATATAGCCAGTTGTTGAGCTTTATTCTGTATAACCAATTTGTTGAGCTTTATTATGTTTAACCAGTAGTTGAGCTATATTCTTTTATTCTGTATAACCAAGTGTTCTTCTTTATTCTGTATAACCAATTGTTGAGCATTATTCTGCATAACCAGTTGTTGAGCTTTATTCCATATAATTAATTGAAGAGCATTATTATGTGTAACCAGTTGTTGAGATTTATTATTTTATTCTGTATAACCAATTGTTGCGCTTTATTCTGTATAACCAATTGTTCTGCATTTTTCTGTATAACCGATTGCTGAGCTTTATTCTGTATAACCAGTTGTTGCGCTTTATTCTGTATAACCAAGTGTTAAGCTTGGCACATATATACCATACACGCCTTCGGCTGAAATGTAGCTCTCTAAACCAGCATTTATACGCCAAAAATATAATAGAAAGTCCATTGTGTAATTGTGGGTCAACAGAAGACACGAAACATTTCTTACTGTGCTGCAGACAATTTACAGAACAACGACGCATTTTAAATAATACCCTAAGGACATTGGGCATACTTAATGTAAACACTACCCAACTTTTAGAGGGATCCCCCACACACCTAATGAAACAAATATTTCAATTTTCAAAGCTGTACAGAAATATATTATCAGCACAAAACGATTCGAAATAAACTAACCTCGAATAAATAATGCCTATTTGGGCGACCAAAACGAGAAAAACACACAACAAACACTCTTCTCCAACTCTATCTACCTTTTTCTTTATTCATCCATTCTTTCTATTATCTGAAATTCCTTAACTAAAAACTATTTTAATATTTCTATTGGTTTATGATTGTATAGACTTCTGAATATCTTCGTTTCATAACATTATGTAATTATGGAAACGGATTGATATAAGCTAAAAGCTTTTTTCCGAATCCACGTTTTCAAATTGTGTTAAATTTATTATAATATTGTGTAACCATAATAATTGTATACATTTGAGAATAAAAATATTGTTTAAACTAAGCTTTATTCTGTATATCCAATTATTGAGCTTTATTCTCCATAATTAAGTGCTGACCTTTATTCTATATCCAGTTTTTGAGCTTTTTTCTGTATAGCCAACTGTTCAGCTTTATTCTGTATAACCTTTTGTTAAGCTTTATTCTGTATAACCAGTTGTTAAGCTTTATTTTGTATAACCAGTTGTTGACCTTTTTTTGTTTAACCAGGTTTTTGAGCCTTTTTCTGTATAACCAATTGCTGAGCTTTATTCTGTATGACCAATTGTTGAGCATTAATCTGTATAACCAGTTGTTGCGCTTTATTCTGTATTACCAGTTTATTCTGTATAACCAGTTGTTGCGATTTATTCTGTATAACCAGTTGTTGAGCTTTCTTCTGTATAACCAGCTGTGAGCTTTATTCTGTATAACCAGTTATTGCGTTTTATTCTGTATAAGCAATTGTCGAGCTTTATTCTGTATAACCAGCTGTTGAGCTTTATTCTGCATAACCAATTGTTGAGCTTTATTTTCTATAACTAAGTGCTGAGCTTTATTCTGTATCACCATTTGTTGAGCTTTATTCTGTATAACCAGTTGTTGAGCTTCATTCTGTATAACCAATTGTTGAGCTTTATTCTGTATTACCAATTGATTAGCGTTATTCTGTATAATCAGTTGTTGGGCTTTATTCTGTATAACCAGTTGTTGAGCTTTATACTGTCGAACATAGCACATGGTTTAACTATATTATGTATAACAATTGTTGAGCTTTATTTTGTATTACCAGTTGTCGAGCTTTATTCTGTATAACCAATTGTTGAGCCTTATTCTGTATAACCACTTGTTGAGCTTTATTCTTTTATTATGTATAACCAATTGTTGAGCCTAATTCTGTATAACCCGTTGTTGAGCTTTATTCTGTATAACCAGTTGTTGAGCATCATTTGGTATAACTAATTGTTGAGCTATATTCTGTATAATCAATTGTTGAGCTTTATTATTTGTATCCAGTTTTTGAACTGTATTCTCTTATTCTGTATGACAAATTGTTCAGCTTTATTATGTATAATCAATTGTTGAGCATTAATCTGCATAACCATTTGTGGGGCTTTATTCCATATAACTAATTGTTGTTGAGCTTCATTCTTTTATTCTGTATAACCAATTGTTAAGCATTATTGTCTATAACCAACTGCTGACCTTTATTCTGTGTAACCTGTTTTTACGCTTTATTCTGTATAACCAATTGTTGAGCTTTATTATGTATACCCAGCTGTTGAGCTTTATTCTCTATAACTAAATACTGAGTTTTATTCTCTATACCCAGTTGTTGAGCTTCATTTTGTATAACCAATTGATGAGATTTATTCTGTATAACCAGTTGTTGAGCTTTTTTCTGTATAACCAATTGTTGAGCTTTATTCTGTATAACCAATTGTTGAGCTATATTTACGTTTAGTATAAGCAAATGTTGAGCTATATTATGTTTAGTATAAGCAACGTTGGGCTATATTATGTTTAGTATTAGCAAATGTTGAGCTATATTATGTTTAGTATGAGCAACTGTTGAGCTGTATTATGTTTAGTATAAGCAACGTTGGGCTATATTATGTTTAGTATAAGCAAATGTTGAGCTGTATTATGTTTAGTATAAGCAACGTTGGGCTATATTATGTTTAGTATAAGCAAATATTGAGCTATATTATGTTTAGTATAAGAAATGTTGAGCTGTATTATGTTTAGTATAAGCAAATTTTGAGCTATATTATATTTAGTATAACCAAATGTTGAACTAGGCCTTAATTATGTTTGATATAACGAAATGTTGAGCTATATTATGCTTTGTATAACCAAATGTTGAGCTATATTATATTTAGTATAAGCAAATGTTGAGCTATATTATGTTTAATATAGCCAAATGTTCAACTATATTATGTTTAGTCTAACCAAATGTTCAGCTATATTATGTTTAGTATAACCAAATGTTCAACCGTATTATGTTTGGTATAACCAAATGTTAAACCACATTATGTTTAGTATAACCAACTTTTCAACCGCATTATGTTTAGTATAACCAATGTTCAACCACATTATCTTTAGTATACCCAAATGTTCAACCATATTATGTTTAGTATAACCTAATGTTCAAACACATTATGTTTAATATACCCAAACGTTCAACCATATTATGTTTAGTGTAATCAAATGTTCAACTTTAAGCAAATGTTGAACTGTATTATGTTTAGTAGAAGCAAATGTTGAGCTATGTTATGTTTAGTATAAGCAAATGTTGAACTATATTATGTTTAGTATAACCCAATGTTGAGCTATATTATGTTTAGTATAAGCAAATGTTGAGCTATAGTGTGCTTAGTATAAGCAAATGTTGAGCTATATTGTGTTTAGTAAAAGCAAATGTTGAAGTATATTATGTTTAGTATAACCACATGTTGAGCTATATTATGTCTAGCATAAGCAAATGTTGAGCTACATTATGTTAAACAAATGTTGAACTATGTTTTTTAGTATAACCAAATGTTGAACTATATTATGTTTAGTATAACCAAATGTTGAGCTATATTGTGTTTAGTGGAAACAAATGTGGAACTAATTTATATTTAGTTTAACCAAATGTTGAGCAATATTGTGTTAAGTAGAAACAAATGTTGAACTTTATTACGTATACAAAAACCCAATGTTGAACTATATTACGTATAGAATAACCCAATGTTGAACTATATTATGTTAAGTATAACCAAATGATGAACTCTGCCTATATTATGTTTAGTATAACCAAATGTTGAACTATATTATAATTATTAGAAGCAGACGTTGAGCTATATTATGTTTAGTATAAGGAAATGTTGAGCTATATTATGTTTAGTATAAGCACACGCTGAACTAGGCCTATATTATGTTTAGTATAACCAAATGTTGATATTATGTTTAGTATAACCAAATGTTGAGCTATATTATGTTTAGTATAATCAAATGCTGAACTATATTATGTTTAGTATAAGGAAATGTTGAGCTATATTATGTTTAGTATAAGCACACGTTGAACTAGGCCTATATTATGTTTAGTATAACCAAATGTTGAGCTATATTATGTTTAGTATAAGCAAATATTGAGTATATTATATTATGTTTAGTGTAAGCAAATATTGAGCTATATTATGTTTATGATAAGCAAATGTTGAGCTATGTTATGTTTAGTATAAGCAAATATTGAGTATATTATATTATGTTTAGTGTAAGCAAATATTGAGCTATATTATGTTTATGATAAGCAAATGTTGAGCTATGTTATGTTTAGTATAACCAATTGTTTAACTAGTCCTATATTATGTTTAGTATAAGCAAATGTTGAACTATACCATGTTTAATATTACCAAATATTGAGCTATATTATGTTCATATAAGCAAATGTTGAGCTATATTATGTTTAGTATAAGCAAATGTTGATCTATATTATGTTTAGTATAAGCAACTGTTGAGCTATATTATGTTTAGTATAAGCAAATGTTGATCTATATTATGTTTAGTATAAGCAACTGTTGAGCTATATTATGTTTAGTATAAGCAAATATTGAACTATACTATGTTTAATATAACCAAATATTGAGCTATATTATGTTCATATAAGCAAAGGTTGAGCTATATTATGTTTAGAATAAGCAAATATTGAGCTATATTATGTTTAGTATAAGCAAATGTTGAACTAGGCCTATATTATATTTAGTCAAACCAAATGTGGAACTATATTATGTTAAGTATAAGCAAATGTTGAGCTATATTATGTTTCGAATAACCCAATGTTGAGCTGTATTATGTTTAGTATAACCAAATGTTGAGCTATATTATATCTAGCATAAGCAAATGCTGAGCTATATTATGTTAAGCAAATGTTGCGCTATATTATGTTTTTGTTTTAGTATAACCAATGGTTGAATTATAATATGTTTAGTATAAGCAAATGTTGAGCTATATTATGTTAAGTATAACCAAATGTTGAACTAGAACTATATTATGTACCAAACATTGAACTATATTATGTTTAGTAAAACCAAATGTTGCTGCTCCCAACTAAATTCCATTATGTTTATTTCGCTCCTCGGGGCATTTAATTTTATTAGATACTGGGACCATAAGCCGTACGACATGGGGAAGCGTAAAACTCCATGTCCACCGCCGTATGCATGCCATCTTCGGGATGGTTAAAATTGTGTACTATTGATTTCAGGAATATTGAGTTCTACTCAAACCGGGGCTAAAGGGCGTGAGCGGTAGCTAGCATATTTCACTACCGCTCATGAACAGTCTCAATCAAACCGAGACTGCAATATTTCGTATGTGTTGTGCTCGGCTGTTTCCAAAGGTCCATTATCATACTTTTTTTAACTATATTATGTTTAGAGTAACTCAATGTGGAGCTGTATTATGTTTAGTTTAACCAAATGTTGAGCTATATTATGCCTAGTATAAGCAAAAGTTGAGCTACATTATGTTAAGCAAATGTCGAACTATATTATGTTTTTTTCAGTATAACCAAATGTTGAACTATAATATGTTTAGAATAACCAAATGTTGAGCTATATTATATTTAGTATAAGCAAATTTTGAGTTACGTTATGTTAAGCAAATGTCGAACTATATTATGTTTTTTTAGTATAACCAAAAGTTGAGCTATGTTATGTTTAGTATAAGCAATTTTTGAGCTATATTATGTTTAGTATAACCAAATGTTGAACTAGGTCTATATTATGTTTAGTATAAGCAAATGTTGAGCTGTATTATGTTTAGTATAACCAACTTTTCTACCTTATTATGTTTAGTATAACCAAATGTTCAACTATATTATGTTAAGTATAAGCAAATGTTGATCTATATTAGGTTTAATATAGCCAAATGTTAAACTATATTATGTTTAGTATAGCCAACTTTTCTACCTTATCATGTTTAGTATAACAAAATATATTAGGTTAAGTATAACCAAATGTTCAACTACATTATGTTTAGTATAAGCAAATGTTGAACTGTATTATTTTTAGTATAAGCAAATCTTGAACTATATTACGTTTAGTATAACCGAATGTGTAACTAAGCCTATATTATGTTTAATATAACCAAATGCACAACCATATCATGTTTAGTATAACCAAATGTTCAACTAAATTATGTTTAGTGTAACCAAATGTTCAACTATATTATGTTTAGTGTATCCAACTGTTCAACCATATAATGTTTAGTATAACCAAATATTCAAGCATATAATGTTTAGTATAACCAAATATTCAAGCATGTTATGTTTAGTATAAGCAAATGTTCAACTATATTATGTTTAGTGTATCCAACTGTTCAACCATATAATGTTTAGTATAACCAAATATTCAAGCATATAATGTTTAGTATAACCAAATATTCAAGCATGTTATGTTTAGTATAAGCAAATGTTCAACTATATTATGTTTAGTGTATCCAACTGTTCAACCATATAATGTTTAGTATAACCAAATATTCAAGCATATAATGTTTAGTATAACCAAATATTCAAGCATGTTATGTTTAGTATAAGCAAATGTTGAACTTTATTATGTTTAGTATAAGCAAATGTTAAGTTATATTATGTTTTGCTGTAATCAAATGTTGAGTTATCTTTTGGCTGTTGATATTCTATTGTGGAGTTATAGTCTGTATAACCAATTGTTACCTATATGTAAAAGTGTACATGAATTGTTGCATGTTTATTACTGATTTTGCCTTGAAGAAAGTTCAAAATAGTATAGGTTATCTGTTATGCAAATTATTCATGCAATTTATTTATGATGATGTGGACGGGTTTTATTGGACTATTTTATGCAAATTCATTTATGATGAAATTTGGACTATTCTTATTGGGCGGTTTTAGTGGGAAAGCCTTCAGTAAACAAACTCTGGGAGTTCTATTTAGATCAGTTTCAGTCTTCTTTATTAAAGTTAATTTAAATTTGGATGCTTTTATAAAATATATTTGTGAGAGGATTTCCTTATCATTGTGCCCATTCAAAATAACAGTGAAATTGGATATTTGGACTAAAACGGAAATATCGGAAATTAATTTAGACTGAAAAGACACGTACTGCTTTGGATTAAAGAAACAATTACTGTTTTAGATTAAAGAGACACTAGCTAATCTGAATTAAAGGAACATCGAATCATTTTATTTGGGCTTAATTCAAAAATTGGATATTAATGAAAAACTGGATTTGTTATGTAAATAAATTTGCTAATTATATCTTTGTGTGGCTGGTTTTGCTTCGTTTCTTGTTACATTTTACTCGTAATACAACTAACTGATGAGCTTTAATTTGTCGATATATAATCAATGGTGGAACTATATTTTGTTTATCTATAATACATATTTGCAATATATATTACAGCTTTGTAACCGATATTGTAACTATATTCTTTTTATCTATAATCAAACGTGGAGATGTATTATGTCGATGTATATCCGATTTCTGAACTATAATCTGTATAACGAATTGATGAGCTATATTATGTCGACCTGTAAGCAATTGATGAGTTATATTCTGTTTGTCTATTACCAAGTGTTGAGCTATATTCTGTCGAACAACTGTAACCAATTGTTGAGCTACAGTATGTTGGCTTGTAACAAATTGTTGAGTTATAGTCTGTAAAACAAATTATTGAGCTCTATTCTATATAAAACAAATGTTGAGCTTTAGCATGTCGAAGCTAGATCATATATAAATAATGTTTGAGCTATATTATGCCGATCTCTTACCAATTGTAAAGCTAAATTCTGTATGACTTATTGCTCATCTATATGTTGTCTATTCAATTGAAATATAGTATGTTAACATCTAATCAATGATTTCTTAAGCTATAGTGTTTCTATCTGAAACCAATAGTCTCAGTATAACCACTTGTTGACCTCTATGTTGTTGATCTTTAGCCGATTGTGGTGTTATTTTCTGTCCATCTATGATTAATTGTTGAGATATATATAATCTCTCTATAATCCATTGTATAACCAAATATTAAGCTTTATTCTGTATAACCAAATATTCGGTCGATCCATAACATGCATTGAGCTTTAGTCTTTTTAATATATTGAACTTAATTCTGTCGTCATACAACCGATGGCATATAACCAATTGGTAATATATATTCCGTATTTTCCAAATGTTGAGCTATATTCTGTCAAATACAAATTGTTGAGTTTTATTTTGTCGATATGTAATGAATGTTGAGCTATTTACTGTATAATCTATTTTTGAGATATATTCTGGATAATCATATGTTGAGCTATATTCTGTCGATCTGTCCTCAATAGACGGTCTCAATCAGTATAAGCAATTGTTGAATAATAATTCGGCGATCCATAACAAATTATTGAGCAAAATTCCGAATAAAAAAATGTTGGGCTATATTCTGACGCTCAGTAACCGATTGTTGAGCTATATGTTGCGGATCTGTACTCAGTTGTTGACCTATATTTTGTATAATCACTTGGTGAGCTATATTCCTTCAAACCTAAAGCAATTCTTGTTCATTATTTTGTATAAAGGATTATTGAGCTATACCGTCGAATTATACTTAATTTATGATATATATGATGTCGACATATTCCCAGCTATGTGAAGTTGGCTGTGAGATCGTAGATCGACATTCAATATCGAGCTGGGTTTTCAATGTCGAGCTAGCTCTGAGATCGATATTCGGTTAAACTTATAGGAAGGCATACTGAATACAGAGCTGGGTTTGAATTTCGAGCTGACTCTGAGATCGATATTTGTTATAAACACACACAAAGTCATTTTGAATGCAGGGCTTGGTTTGAATTTCGAGATGGCTCTGAGATCGATATTCGTTATAAACATACACAAAATCATTTTGAATGCAGGGCTGGGTTTGAATTTCGAGCTGGCTCTGAGATCGATATTCGTTATAAACATACACGAAGGTATTATGAACGCAGAGCTGGGTTTAAATGCAGAGTGGCTCTGTGATCGATATTGTTTTAAACTTACACCAAGGCATTAGGAAGGCAGAGCTGTGTTTGAATACTGAGCTGGTTCTGAGATCGATATTCGTTATGAGCATACACAAAGTCATTTTAAACGCAGAGCTGGGTTGGAATTTCGAGCAGGCTCTGAGACCGGTATTCGTTTTAAACGTATAACAAGTCATTTTGAATATCGAGCTGGGTTTGAATTTCGAGCTGGCTCTGAGATCGGTATTCGTTTTAAACGTATAAAAAGCCATTTTGAATATCGATTTGGGTTTGAATTTCGAACTGGCTCTGAGATCGATATTCGTTTCAAACGTATAACAAGGCATTTTGTATACAGAGCTGGGTTTGAATATCGAGCTAGCTCTGTGATCGATATTCGTTTTAAACATACACAAAGTCATTTTGAATGCAGAGCAGGTTTTGAATTTCGAACTGGCTCTGAGATCGATATTCAAAATACGTTGTTGTATGTTTAAAATGAATATCGATCTCAGAGCCAGCTCGAAATTCAAGCACATCTCGAATCTCGATAGTCAAAATGACTTGATTCACGTTAAAAACGAATATCTATCTCATGATCAGAGCCAGCTCGAAATTCAAACCGGCTCTGCATTCAAAATGACTTTGTGTATACCTATAACGAATATCGATCTCAAAGCCATCTCTGTATTCAAAATGCCTTTTGTTATACGTTTAAAACGAATATCGATCTCAGAGCCAGCTTGAAATTCAAACCCAGCTCGATATTCAAAATGGCTTGTTATACGTTTAAAACGAATACCGATCTCAGAGCCAGCTCGAAATTCAAACCAAGCTCGATATTCAAAATGACTTGGTTCACGTTTAAAAAGAATATCGATCTCAGAGCCAGCTCGAAATTCAAACCCAGCTCGATATTGAAAATGTCTTGGTTCACGTTTAAAACAAATATCGATCTCAGAGCCAGCGCGAAATTCAAACCCAGCTCTGCATTCAAAATGACGCTGAGTGTTTATAACGAATATCGATCTCAGAGCCATCTCTGTATTCAAACCCAGCTCTGCATTCCTAATGCCTTGGTATACGTTAAAAACGAATATCGGCCTCAGAGCCATCTCTGTATTCAAACCCAGCTCCCGCATTCATAATGCCTTGGTGTATGTTTGAAACGAATATCGATCTCAGAGCCAGCTCTGTATTCAAACCCAGATCTGCATTCATAATGCCTTGGTGTATGTTTAAAACGATTATCGATCTCAGAGCCAACTCTGTCTTCAAACCCAGATCTGCATTCATAATGCCTTGGTGTATGTTTATAACGAATATCGATCTCAGAGCCAGCTCTGTATTCAAACACAGCTCTGCATTCAAAATGACTTAATGTATGTTTAAAACGAATATCGACCTCAGAGCCAGCTCTGTATTCCAACCCAACTCTGCATTCAAAATGACTCTGAGTATGTTTAAAACGAATATCGATCTCAGAGCCAGCTCAGTATTCAAACACAGCTCTGCATTGCAAGTTTAAAACGAATATCGATCTCAGAGCCAGCTCTGCATTCAAACCCAACTCTGCATTCATAATGCCTTAGTGTATGTTTATAACGAATACCGATCTCAGAGCCAGCTCAAAATTCAAACTTAGCTCGATATTCAAAATGACTTGGTACACGTTTAAAACGAATATCGATATCAGAGCCAGCTCGGAATTCAAACTCAGTTCTGTATTCAAAATGCCTTGTTATACGTTTAAAACGAATACAGATCTCAGCGCCAGCTCGAAATTTAAACCGAGCTTGATATTCAAAATGGCTTTTTATACGTTTAAAACGAATACCGATCTCAGAGCTAGCTCGAAATTCAAACCCAACTCTGCATTTATAATGCCTTAGTGTATGTTTATAACGAATATCGATATCAGAGCCAGCTCAAAATTCAAACCCAGCTCGATATTCAAAATGTCTTGGTAACGTTTAAAACGACTATCGATATCAGAGCCAGCTCGAAATTCAGACCCAGCTCGATATTCAAAATGACTTGGTTCACGTTTAAAACGAATATCGATCTCAGAGCCAGCTTGAAATTCAAACCCAGCTCTGCATTCAAAATGACTTTGTGTATATTTCAAATCTCAGAGCCAGCTCTGTATTCAAACACAGCCCTGCATTCAAAATGACTCGGTGTAAGTTTAAAACGAATATCGATCTCAGAGCCAGCTCTGCAATTAAACCCAGCTCTGCGTTCATAATACCTTAGTGTATGTTTATAACGAATATCGATCTCAGAGCCAGCTCGAAATTCAAACCCAGCGCTGCATTCAAAATGACTCGGTGTAAGTTTAAAACGAATATCGATCTCAGAGCTAGCTCTGCATTCAAACCCAACTCTGCATTCATAATGGTTTAGTGTATGTTTATAACGAATATTGATCTCAGAGCCAGCTCGGAATTAAAACCCAGCTCTGCATTCAAAATGACTTTGTGTATGTTAATAACGAATATCGATCTCAGAGCCGTCTCTGTATTCAAACCCAGCTCTGCATTCATAATGCCTTGGTGTACGTTTAAAACGAAGATCGATCTCAGAGCCAGCTCGAAATTCAATCCCAGCTCTGTATTCAGTATGCCTTCTTATAAATTTAACCAAATATCGATCTCAGGGCTAGCTCGACATTGAAAACCCAGCTCGATATTCAATGTCGATCTACGATCTACGATCTCACAGCCAACTTTACACAGCCCTTATTCTCTGGGTTATGTCAATATTTGACCAACTGTTGAGCTATAATATGTCGATATATAAACAAGTTTTAATCTATGTTTAGATCGATTACCAATTATTGGGCTATATTATATTGTGCTATATACAATTATTGGGCTATATTATGTCGAAATATGGTTAATTGTTGAGCTATATGCAGTATTACCAATTGTTGAGCTATATTCCGTTGATCTATAACCAAATGTTTAGCAAACTTCTGTAAAACAAACTGATGAACTATATTCTGGTTAACTAGACCACTTGTTAGACTATATTCTCTAGCAAGATATTGAGATATTTTCTATATAACAAGTTTTAAGATACATTCTGTGATATATAACAAATTGTAATTATTTCCTTTCGGCTGAGCAACCAGTTAGTAACTGTTAAAGTATGTCCTTATAATTATCCAATAATTATTTTCTATTGATTGGGCGCTCTGGGATGAAGGTCTAACACAGTTTGTATTTAAGATGTTTATTGTACGGCTGCATATATTCAAATGAGGTAAAACAAAGCATGCAATAGTGTTAAAGTATGTCCTTATAATTATCCAATAATTATTTTCTATTGATTGGGCGCTCTGGGATGAAGGTCTAACACAGTTTGTATTTAAGATGTTTATTGTACGACTGCATATATTCAAGTGAGGTAAAACAAAGCATGCAATAGTATATAGTAAAACGCTATGGAAATGTTCAGGATAGATAACTATGTATACGAAGTATATACTATGACTACAATGGTTAATTCCCATAATGTAACATGCCCCTTTTTAAAATGTTTGTTTCTCTTTTTGTTTAAGAACTATTTTCCCATGATCATTTTATTCAAATAATGTCACTGTCTCTTGCTATCACATATGGTATTCTGATTACTGTTGATATATGATCATTTTACAGTTATTTGTATCTGGTAAATGTCTCGGCACTTAATCTTCTAGGCGTAGTCAATTATTCTCCTATTTATGTGCCATAAAATGTTGTTATCCTAATGTCCGATTAATTCTCTAATTTTGTGGTGAATTAATGGCATATCCAGCTGTCTTGTAGCACTTAGACTCACAGTTCATAAAATTAATCACATTCCGTTGTTAATAGCTAATGTCTCACATTTGCTGTACAGAAAGATTTTCTGAATTTAAAGTTTGTCATTTTTGATTAAAATCTTTTTTCAACTTTGACTTAAAATACATTCAAAATCATTTGATTTAATTACATGTCCAATTTCTTAGGTTTAATGACAACTCTTCCAGATCTAGTAACATTGTTTGAATTTGACTCTTTTAAAGGTTGATTAAAACTTGAATTCTGTTGGGTGTTTTTGTCTGCTGATATGTGTGTGTCTTTTGGGAACACCTGTGGTTTCTGTTTTGATAAGACATTATTGTTCTACGGAATATCTCTGCTAATTGGCTGTGATGATTGTTCGTTGCCTAGGGTGAATGGTTTTTCATGAGTTTTTAACAAATGATTTCTGTTCCTACGAAATACAGAACCGTTTTGGGTTTCTACTAAATATGACCGATCATGAACTTTACTTTTGACAACAGCAGGATTCCATACGTTTCCCTGTCGTATGCGAATTCCTTCACCAATGTTTAATGGCTTTAATGGTTTCGTGTGTTTATCATAATTGCTTTTTGATTTTTTTTGTATGTTTAGCATTTTCTGTCTAACACTTGATAACTTGGGGACTTTTGGTGATAGGTGTATTTCTGTCATAGGTAAAGTAGAACGAAGCTGTCTACTCATAAGCAATTGTGCGGGTGATTGACCGATCGCTAATGGGGTATTCCTATATTCTAATATAGAAATGTATGGGTCAATCTGATCTTGTTTTGATTTTGTAAATATCTTTTTGATTGTTTGTATGCATCTTTCTGCAGAATTATTCCCGCGACTCCAGTTTGGAGATGAGGTGACATGATTGAAATCCCAGCTTTTTGCAAAATCTGCAAATTCTTGAGAACTGTATTGAGTCGCGTTATCTGAGATAACCTTGGATGGTATGCCATGTGTTGCAAAAAAACCTTTGAGTTTATGTATGACAGTATTTGACCTTGTGTTTGGAAGTCTACCTACTTCAAAATATCTACTGTACATATTCTGTGTCATTCCAGTGAAATAAGTCTGTGGCAACAACTTGCCATGGTCTGTCGGGTATGTCGTTAGGTATCATGGGTTCCTTGACGTTTGAATTTCTGTGTTCAAGACAGATGGGACAACTTAATACTTTGTCTTTGATGTCGCCTGTCATATTAGGCCAAAACACGATTTCTCTAGCACGATGTGTGCATTTTTCTACACCTAAGTGAGATTCGTGAATTTTCTCAAGCATAATCTGTCTCAAGTCTTTTGGTATAATAACCTTGGTACCTTTCAATAGAATACCGTCAATATATGAGAGTTCATCCCTGTAGTTCCAATAATCTAACAGGTGTGTAGGAGTGTCTGTCCTATTTTCAGGCCAACCGTCTAAAATTGTTTGTTTTAGACTCTGCATTTGTGAATCAGATTCAATTGTTTTACGGATCATTTCCATTTTCTGGTCACTTATCGGGATATTTTTTATAATGGAGTGCACCTGCACGTCCATGCCGTCGCATATCTCGGGATATGTGTCGGGTAAGAATTTACGACTCAGTGTATCGGCAAGAGGTATCATTTTGCCTGGCACGTGCGATATTTCTATGTCATATTTTTGCAGTTGCAACAATAACCTTGCCAAACGCGGGGGTGCTGAGTGTAAGTTTTTCTTGGTAATTGATACCAACGGTTTGTGGTCTGATTGTACCTTTATGTGTCGTCAGTACACAAGTTGATGAAACTTTTTACATGCAAATAACACAGCATAGAGCTCTTTTGTTATTTGTGCATAATTCACCTCCGCAGGTGTTAGTGATTTTGACGCGAAACAAACTGGTTTGTTTTCTTGCAATAACACACAACCAAGTCCTCTTAAGCTAGCATCTACTTGAAGCGTGATCTCCTTATTTGGATCAAAGTACGAGAGTACTTTGCCTGGTCTCTGTGTAATAATGCTTTTAATTTTCTGGAAAGCATTTTCCTGTTCTACGTCCCAAAGAAATACACTGTCCTTAGTGAGAAGTTTCCTAAGGGGACTGGTAAGCTCTGCCAGATTTGGAGCAAATCTTTGTAAATATGTGATCATACCTAGAACTGTCTCAAGTTCTGACCTAGATGTAGGTGCTGGCATGTCATCAATAGCCTTGACCTTGGCAGGATCTATTTTAAGACCTTGCGCTGTAAGCAAATGACCAAAGAAAGGAATTTCTGAATGTCCTATTTCAGTCTTGTCGGCATTTAGTTTAATGCCCATTTCTCGACATCGTGTCATTAACGTGTCAAGATTCCTGTCGTGTTCTGTCCTGTCCTTTCCGAACACTACTATGTCGTCAACTATAATTTTGACACCTGGTAAGCCTTCTAAGCATACGTCCATTTTTTTGCTGAAATAGGTCCTGACTATTGTTCAACCCAAATGGTAAACGTAAGAATCTGTATCTCCCATACGGAGAATTAAATGTCGTAAGGTACGATGACCTGTCTGTCAATTTAATTGACCAATACCCACTTCGGGCGTCCATCTTTGAGAAGATAGTGGCTCCTGCTAAGTCGGGTAGAATGTCGTCAAGAGACTTTGTCGGATAATGGGGTCTCATTATCGCATTATTTAAGTCCTTAGGGTCTAAGCAAACTCTCAAGCTTCCGTTTGCTTTCTCTACTGTGACCAAACTGTTCACCCAGTCTGTGGGTGTCGTGACTTTTGTAATAACCATATCTTTTTCCATTCTGTCAAGTTCTAACTTGAGCTTATTACAAATAGCTATGGGAACGCGACGTGGAGGGTGTACCACCGGTATTGCGTCAGGTCGTAGGTGAATGTCACACTCGCCTTCGAGTTCACCTAGTCCGTCAAATATGTCGGCATATTTTGATATAACGTCCTGCTTTGTGTAGGCAGTTTCTTCATTTTGTACTGCTAGAACAAGTTTCATACGATTTAGGGCTAAGCATGTTTCTAAACCTAGAACGGGACTTGATGAAGTATCTACAATAAAGAATTGTGCTTCTAATTTCTTATTGTGATATGTACATGTGAGGTTGATTTGACCATCGACTTTAAGTGGTGTACCGTCATATGCAGTTAGTGCTTTGTGTGTTGTGTGCAATGGGTGTTTGATACCCAGTGACCTAAACATTGACCTTGGAATGATGTTCACCTGAGCCCCGGAATCAATTTTGAAATTTAGTGACTTTGATTGTGGCCCAACATTGATGGTGGCAAAAGCCTGTTTTTTAGATTTATCAAAATGGATAGAGTCAACAAAATATTGGTCTTCTAACTCTAGATCTGAAAAATTGCCATTAAGGCCTACCTCATTTATTTTTCTTGAATTGTCCTGTTTTTTCTTTCTGCACTTAATGGCAAAGTGATTTGAAAATCCGCAGTATAAGCACTTTTTCCCTTTTTCTGGACACATAGATTGTCCATGTGATTGACCACAATTGTCACACTGTTTGTTACTTTGACGCTGATTTCCGTTCCCTTGATGGAAGTTCGCTGCCCCTGGCTTGAAGTGTGACGGTCCTGTACCAGAGTACGATCCTCTTGGTTGCCGTGATGGTTGCCTTGATGGTTGCTTCCTGGTCTTGTATGTGACCGCATCTATGGATTTGCTGTCCGGGTTGGCTGTCATGGCCTTTACCTGCGCCTGGCTCATTTCGTACGTTCTTGCTATATCCATGCACTTCTGGAGTGTAAGATCTGATCCCTCATTTATTAGTTTCTCCCGAATTTTTGCAGAACGTATTCCAAACACGATATGATCCCTTATGACGTCGTCATGGATAGCTTCATCGTATCCGCAGTCCTTGAGCAAGATTTTTAGGTCAGTTATGAACTGTTCGAAACTTTCCCCGTCTTGTTGATGCCTTGATTTCAACATGAATCTCGAATAAATAATATTAGATCTTGGTTTGCAAAATTGCTCGAATTTTTTATAGTAAGTTTTCAGTTTATTCTTCTCTTCATCTAGGAGAGTCCACGTTGAAAATATGGCTCGTCCTTTTTCCCCTGCCCAGATCATCAGATAATTGCATTTGATGGCCTCTGTCTGTTTCTGTAGTGGCCCACCAAACATAAAATCCGCATGTGACTTGAACGCCTTAAAGGCACCTGGCAGGTCCTTAGCATCCCAGTTCATTTTGGGTGTTTGTCCTTGTGTTGATGATAATTCCATCTTTTTAGAATGGCACGTGAAGAAACACAAACACCGAAAAATGTTACTAATAATTAATTAATTAATTATGTTATTCCTGTTGTAAAACACTTTTTTATTCTGACACCATGTTAAAGTATGTCCTTATCATTATCCAATAATTATTTTCTATTGATTGGGCGCTCTGGGATGAAGGTCTAACACAGTTTGTATTTAAGATAGTTGTTGTACGGCTGCATATATTCAAGTGAGGTAAAACAAAGCATGCAATAGTATATAGTAAAACGCTATGGAAATGTTCAGGATAGATAACTATGTATACGAAGTATATACTATGACTACAATGGTTAATTCCCATAATGTAACAGTAACTAATTGAGGTTTCTTTGCGTTTTATAATGTTGTCAAGTATTTGGATTATACAAGGGCAATACAGCACCGTTTTCGGACGCATAAATAACACGTTTCTGGTTCACACTGGTTCAAGGCGGTATGTACTGAATCTGTTTTTCAACTGACCCTTTCAAGGTGGCATGTGCTGTAGTCATTTGTTGTGTTGTTTTTCAAACAGGACATTCCCGATCAATATCGTGGTATACAATTCAGGTATTGCCACCACATACAACTGACGCTACGGTAGATCATGATGGAGTTTGTAACGCAGTCGGCTTTGTATTATAGATAGTTAAACGCCACGGCACATCCCTCGAGAGGTGTACATTCTTAAGAATTCACAAACTTTAATAACCCTAGTTTAAGATTATGATCAACAGCTACTGTCTGTCTGATTAATCGACCTTTTGTGAACGGTATTATCACATCTATTTATATTTTGCCACACAGTAGGAGCGTATCATATAATTAGCTTATCCTGTTCTGGTGCACCCGAATAGGGAAAATTATATATCTATAGAGTATGCGTTGGGTACAATGTATGTGTCAGCAAAATATTTGTCATCATTTTAATACAAAAAAATTAGAAAAAGAAAGAAAAGAAAACGCATTTAAGATAATGTAGGTTAATTCAGGTTGCTTATTGAGTTACGGAAAATTGTATTTGTATTGTTTTCTTACAACGCTTGTACATCTTTAAGATGGTAGTAATTATGAACCATAACCGCTGCCATTCCAGACCACATATAAACCCACTAGGATATAGTAGCCGTCCTGTTCCCATATCCGACCGCATATAAACCCGGAAATGATAGTAATAGTATAGTAACCGCCATGTTGCCAAACCAGACCGAACATAATCTCGTTTGGATATAGTAGCCGTCCTGTGCCCCACCAGACCGCATGTAAGCCGGGATTGATATAATAACCTTCATGTTGGTTGCTATACTAGATCCTATATAAACCCGGTATGATATAGTAACAGTCCTGTTGCCATAAAATATCGTATATAAACCCGATATAATATAGTAAGTGCCTTGTTGCTACACCAGACCGCATATAAACCCGAAGTGATACAGTAAGCCTTAGTACCATAACAGAACACATTTAAACACGGTATGATATTGTAACCGTCCTGTTGCTATACCAAACCGCATATGCACCCGATATGATATAGTAACATTCCTTTTGCCATACCAGACCACAAATACACTCGGTTTGACATAGTAACCGTCCTGTTGCCATAGAAGACGGCATAATAAACCGGTATGGTATATAAACCTTTATGTTACAGTTTAGCCCGATTTCGTAGAAACCGTCATGTTGCCATACTAATTCGGATATTAGTACTTGCTTACCCGTTTGAATTGTAGAACAAGATACTTAAAACATATATAATGCCAACCGGCAATAAAATAGCCTATCCAAACTGGCTTATTCGGGTTTTATTTTGTTTGCTGTGGGACCTAAGTTAAGGATAATATTACATTAGCCGTACATACTCGCATTACGTGGTCCGAGTATTAACTTTCATACCCCATCAAACCCCTTCTCCAAGAAGCGAAAACTCGTTGGCTGGGGTATGAAATGAACCTTAATTTCGGCTTAAAATGTTTGCATATTGTAAAATTAATTTTAAACAGGTTAACACATTTTTCAGTAAAACAAATATTTTTTTAAAGTGTTTTATTGTCAAAATATCCGTTATAAAATCCTGGTAATATAAGCTTTCCCATCGCTTAAAGGAATTAAGACAAGACCTCGTAACGTGTAGTTTATGTGGAAATCAGAATCAATATCAGTTTCATAGTAGTATGAATTACATTAGGGCGCGTCTAGACTACCAGTAAGTGTCTAGACTACCAGTTAGTGTCTAGACTACCAGTAAGTGAACTCTTGAGGTAATAAATACACAAATCTAAAAAATGCCAGATGACACATGCTTAAACGCAATTGGCTATGTGCCTGCAAAACGCCTCATTGTGAAATTGAAACTAAGCTGTTGCATTATCGAAATGACTAATATTTCGATACCATATTATATTATTATTATTATTATTATTTATTATTATTATTGTTATTTATTATTATTATTATTAATATTATTATTATTATTATTATTATTATTAGTATTATTATTATTATTATTATTATTATTACTACTACTACTACTACTACTACTAATAATAATAATAATAATAATAATAATAATAATAATAATAATAATAATAATGATAATAATAATAATAATAATAATAATAATTAACTCTTTTGAAACTAGTCACTCTTCCTTGAGACACTCAAAAATATAAATATATACAATAGTTACCAAAGAAGTTAGATTTGATTTAAACATATTTTATTGCCAATATTTTACAGACAGAATAATATCCACATATATACAATAGAAATATTATAATGACAAATGGGTCGGGTAACAAGTTCTACCAACATTAGTTTAAACCCTTCCCAGTTAACATCTTGAAATTACAAATGAGTATGGCTGAGTGAAATAAATTACAATGGCAAATAATACATTAAGAGAGAGAATGATGAATAGTAAACACAACATATATAAGAGAGAGAGAGAGAGAGAGAGAGAGAGAGAGAGAGAGAGAGAGTTTCCCAATCTTTAAGTTCCAATCAGTTCGAAAACATCAACGCTTTCACATTACATCAACTGATATAGCTGTATGACCTTGAGATATATAATAACAACAACAACAAACACTGCAATGGTATGCGTGTAGAGTGTCGAAATGCGTCGGCGAATCAGACACTTATGTAAACCTATGTGTTTCTTGTATATATGTTTGAACTGCTTCGAAGAGGGATTTATTTTCCCTGTCAGTTATCTGTTCACGGCCATAAAGGAGTGTGTTTACATTTAACGGGTGAAAATGGCGAGTAGACTGAAACAGATGAAGCCGATATGCTGTAAATTTGTTACAATGGAAAAAATAGTGTTCAGCATCTTCTACTTCACAGCCGCACTCGCAAGTCGGTGAATCACGTAAATGGTTAAGGTATAAATCATTATTGAGATTGCTACAAAAATTCCTCATTCTGGCATGTAAAACGGCAAATAATCTTTGTCCACATAAGTAGTATGGTGGAACTTTTGTACTAACAAATACAGATGTTAATAGTCTTCTCTTAAAAATTGCGATACTTTCAGAGTTTCGTATTTCTATTGTTAGAAGTTAGATATAAGAACGAACACCGAACATTAATGAACATGGATATAGATCAAATAAAACTCTAAACACACAGAAAGCAGGTACATGCAAGAGGTTAAAATGGGTTAGCTTCTGACTAAACTATAGGTTATATTGCACCATTGCGTTTGTGCTTCCGTGGTGTATAGTCAAATAGTGCCTAATAAAAAACGTTTCCCTGCCTTACTAGTGATACAAAATGCATGCTTTTGATTGATTTTTGTTATTATTACCTATAATTCATCCAAATGATGTATTGTGAACATTTACTAGTGTTTGTTTGAGATATCTAATTATAATTGACATAGACAGTAAAGCGAAAGTAGAAATGGGGTAAATCTATCTGTGACGTGTCAAAAAAAAACGTGACGTCATTCAACAGATTGGCTTGTTCTTACATGATACATGACCCCCTATTTTTATTGCATTTTTATATTGGCGGACGCTCGATCGTTTGATTGATATGTGTTTTAAAATTGTCTACGGAGAAAAATTCGCATTTTTTGTCTCTTGACATACATTCGTCCTATATAAAACAAAGAAGGAAAATCAATGGTGCAATGTAACCTAAATGTACGTGTGTATGCTGTTTAACCTACGTAATGTACAAGTTTACTAACTGGGCATGACATCTTGAAATCTCAACTATGGTCAGTCAACCGAAACCCCACTTTGTTTACATCACTTCTCTTCCTGACCTTCTCTTCCTAACCCAATATGGTCAAAATGCCCCATTGTCAAAATGTAAATTTAGTTTATCTTCGTAACGGATGTATAGCGGGATTGGGTAATAGTCTAGTTTCAATCACAATGCCCCATTTTTAGTTTATCTTCGTAACGGATGTATAACCGGGATTGGGTAGTCTAGTTTGAAGTTATAATCGTATGTTTACGTACACATGTCGTTAATGTGTTTCTAACCGAACACGTCCGATTCAACCGGTGCGTTACATGTTTAGGGTTGATGCCGAAACATTGACATTCACTACTTTAAGGAGTATGTCCCCTTTTCTGTAATCCCCTTGAGATTGAATTTGAAAAAGACAAAAATTAAACTCACATAATCTTGAATATTTTAATGAAACTTCCATTTTAATATGTTTACACATTTATCTAGGCAGTGCTACCCTTGAATTTAAAAAACATACTTGATAAGTATAATTAGTCATTGTCCTTGAATATGACGTCAGCCGAGTATAAATCAATGCACACTTTAGCAAGTTTGTATTTATCATTAAAGTATAGCACTGTCTATATAAAAGTGTAAACATATTAAACTGCAAGTTACATGTACAAATATTCAGGATTATTTGAGTTCTATATTTTTTCCTTTGTTAATGTAATTTCAATGGGATTCCACCACTGGATAAATAATCCTTAATAAGTAATGTCATTGTTTATATATAATATATGTTGTGCTATTACCTAAATATATTATGTAAATCTCCTACTCTGGAGGAATTACAGAAATAACTTACTAGAGTAAATAATGTACACATTATGCCGTCACTTCATCTTAATTATGTTTAATGATTTGTAATATGTGTAATTTCTATGTGTAATTATCTTGTCCGTATTGTTATGTATATATATATGCTCTCCAATTGCAAGGAAAATAAAAGATCAATCAATCAATCAATCAATCAATCAACAAATCATGACTTTTTTGTGTTTATGTGTAAATATACTATTTCCCGTAATTATCATCAGTGACAAAAACCTTTCTTGCATTCGACATGCAACTAAAAACAAAAACAATAGTGTGCTGTTTATTGTAGATTTATATCTATTTGTAGGTTTGGCGCCAATCTAGCAAAGCACTTTTAATTATTTATCCTTGGGCGTCAAATGTCACAGAGTTAGAAAAATGTGCAGCCATACCGGGGCTCAAAACCCGGGACCTTCGGACTACCGTTCCGATTCTCTACCGACTGAGCTAACGGGCCGGACAATGCAACATTTGCATATATTTGACAAATACCCTTAAAACGTATAATGTACATAAATACATTTTCTCATTTTTGAATATTTGTATATTATTAATACACAATAACAGTTTGTTGTGTTGTTCTTTTTTGTTCATTGATACAAAATGATTTTATTCTAAAAACACACACAGGCAAAAACGTTGCCTTTTACAGCATACGTTACCGGCAAGGCAAACGCATGCGACACATGAGCATGTTTTTCAGAGCAACATGTGTCACATGTATACGAGTGAGAAAGCCTATTACCATGCCTCAGACCCCTTATATTTATTGATCCTCAATGTGTTGCGCTGGACATTTTCAGCAAGCGGACCTCGGTTTTTAGACTGGTCAGGTATGAAATTATGTTAAAGTACTTTGAGAATTAATCCAAATTCGGACTTGACTGGGATAGAATGAAAGACCCTTAGATTGAAAAATCGATGTGCAAACCATTCCACCACGGCGACACCGATGTACCGTATTGGATTGTCCACAGTTTCCCACGCTCATTGAAACTCCTAACAATAAATCTACTTCATTTCGCTTAAGGTGTAGCACACCCATTGCAACACAGGAAGTGTCGGCCTGGGGTATCGCATAATGGCGTCAATAAATAATTCTGATTTCTTTCTGTAAAAAAAAGGCATTTTCACTAATTTAAAGTGCTATTTTTGGTTTATATCACATTGTTGATCTATTTGTTACATTTTCAAGCATTGCCATGTTAAAATTGTGAGTTTTTAATTTATTTTGCTTATATGGAAATGAGTGTATGAATACAATATTATGGCATCTCAGTGTTTATGTTTTTAAAGGGACCATTCATTCATGAGACAAGTTCTTTCTTAGAAGATACATGACCCCCATTTTTCTGTGGATTTTTTGGCAGCATATGTGTCATTTGTGATGAGAATGTAAGTTATTCATTTTTAATTTGGGCCCAGATATGAATGAAAACATGGCATTTAAATTTTAATTCACACACAACTCAATGCAACAATCAATGGGTGTGTTACACCTTAACTAGCTTAAAGTTAAACTGATTTTTTTTTCACATGTTCAAGCACTCCAACAAAACAAACACACATCAATATACTTAGATTAAGTCCCTTTCTGTACTGTATTTAGTTTATGTAAGCTAGAATGTTTAATGCTGAGAACTACCTCGAGGGCTAATCGATGAGAAGATAATTATGGGATTGAATGTAGCAAGATTCCTTTACTTTGGGAACGTCAGGAACGAATCAGTGTTTATGCCCCGTGTGGTGTCCGGGGGCCCCGTTTGGTCACGGGGCAAAGAGGGCCACTGCAGATCCCTTTGGAGGGGTAGGCAGAGGAGTAGAATCCCCCCAAATTCATGTTCATTTTATCATGTTTTGTTCATGTTCATTAAAGGTCTTCATCATGATCCCTGCATTGTTTCAGGTGCCATCTAGCTCACATCAAAAGAGCAATGGCAGAAAAAAATATGGCTCCTAGCGTAAATGGAGTTTCTACGACAGAATTTGCAGCAACTCTGCAGTTCAGGGTGAGAAGCTTCTAGGCCCATTTTCCATATTTTATCTCGATGTACATGGAGGATGAGTCTGGCATGTTCATGCCTGTTAGGCGCCTTATAACCTTTCATGTGTTGGTGCGCCTTAAAACCCAATTCAATTCAATTCAATTATTATTTTGATATTCCGCGACAGGTTGTTTTTTCCACTGTTGCCTACGGTGTTCCGTTAGGGCCATCGTACCATCGCGCATCGACCTTTATAAGTCGATGCGCGATGGTACGATGGTACGATGGCGATGGCACGATGGTACGATGGCGATGGTACGATGACGCGATGGTACGATGGCGATGGTACGATGGTACGATGGCGATGATACGATGGTCCATCGCGTCATCGCCATCGTACCATCGCGCCATCGCCATCGTACCATCGTACCATCGCGCATCGACTTTAAACGCGATGGTACGATGGTACGATGGTACAATGGCCCATCGTACCATCGCGCATCGACCTTTTACAAGTCGATGCGCGATGGTACGATGGTACGATGGCGATGGTACGATGGTACGATGGCGATGACGCGATGGACCATCGTACCATCGCCATCGTATCATCGTGTCATCGCCATCGTACCATCGTGCCATCGCACCATCGCAGTCGATGTGCGATGTTGCATCGCCCCCTGCTCCATCGTACCATCGCTCCATCGCCTTCCGTTTAGACATGCGCACATCAAAACAAAACAAAAATGGAGGACATCATAGATGCAAAGATTCGACAATACTTTTTGGAAATGTTTCTTACCGAGAAATTCATATTTTGCTGAGCCTAAATGAAGGGATAGATTTAAGAAAAGTATTGTCGAATCTTTGCATCCATGATGTACGGTAGTGATGTCCTCCATTTTTGCTTTGATGTGCGCATGTCTAAACGGTAGGCGATGGAGCGATGGTACGATGGAGTAGGGAGCTATGCAACATCGCACATCGACTGCGATGGTACGATGGCACGATGGTACAATGGCGATGACACGATGGTACGATGGCGATGGTACGATGGTCCATCGCGTCATCGCCATCGTACCATCGTACCATCGCCATCGTACCATCGTACCATCGCGCATCGACTTGTAAAAGATCGATGCGCGATGGTACGATGGGCCATTGTTCCATCGTACCATCGTACCATCGCGTTTAAAGTCGATGCGCAATGGTACGATGGTACGATGGCGATGGTGCGATGGTACGATGGCGATGACGCGATGGACCATCGTATCATCGTCATCGTACCATCGTACCATCGCCATCGTACCATCGCGTCATCGTACCATCGCCATCTTACCATCGTGCCATCGCCATCGTACCATCGTACCATCGCGCATCGACTTGTAAGGGTCGATACGCGATGGTACGATGGCCCTAACGGAACACCGTAGTTGCCGGACTATTTCATCGCAAAAAAATCTCAAAACGCCGCTATGTTTTGTTTGCTTATGTGTTGTTGCACCATTGATTTTCCTTCTTCGTTTTGTATAGGAAGGTTGTATGCCAAGAGACGACAAATCAAAAGACTACGTAGAAAACATTAAAACACATATCAATCAAACGATCGAACGTCCGCCAATAGGAAACTGTAATAAAAACACGGGTTATACGTGTATCATGTAAGCTAATATTTTGAATGACGTCACGTTCCAGTTTGGCACGTCACATATATATTTAACCCATTTCTACTTTCGCTTTACTGTCTATGTCAATTATAATTAGATATCTCAAACACTCATAAGTGTTCCCAATACATCATTCGCAAGCATTAAAGCTATTACTAACATGCATTTTTTATCACTAGTAAGGCAGGGAAACATTTTGTATCACTAGTAAGGCAGGGAAACATTTGTACTTGTCACTATTTGACTATACACTACGGAGGTACACACGCAATGGCGTTATTACACCTTAAAGG
The DNA here is from genome assembly GCA_037043455.1 of Cyrtodaria siliqua. Lineage (NCBI taxonomy): Eukaryota > Metazoa > Mollusca > Bivalvia > Adapedonta > Hiatellidae > Cyrtodaria > Cyrtodaria siliqua. The sequence continues at coordinate 46,715 of JAWPHD010000123.1, read as the reverse complement.
GAACCACAAAAGGCTAATACTTTCTTTTTTTTTAGTTTTCCTATTTGCCTATTTATATCATTCTCAAACAATGCCTAAACTTTGCAAATCGAACAAGTATTGGACATTTGAAGATGCATAGGATAAGTTGAAATGTACCAAATTTAATAGCATTAGTAAGATCAACGTTTTCGATACCATCAGTATGGAACATTATGAATAAAAGGTCAGACGTAATACAGGGTCTGAGGGTAAATCTTCAATCACTGTTGACCAAAACAAAGATCGAACAGGAACAGTAGCAGGACGACAGTCAACCAAAAACAAACACAGAAACTTCATCTCAGAAAAAAAAATTCTGCATCATCAGAATAGACAAGTACTCGTATGAGGATCAGATCAATCAAGGCTAGGATGTTCTTACAGTCAGGAAACCTGGCCAGTCAAGCACTGCTATGCCCTTGAAACTATTTTAAAACAAAACAGCAAATGCAGTATTAGGGTAATAGTGCTAGTGTCAGTATTAGGGTCATGAGTGTTATTCATTTTAAACTTTATTTAAAATGTTCAACAATACACCAACCTCTTGTAAACACGGCTTTTCTGAATGCCCCACTCATGCCCAACATCGGAAACATCATCACCAGCATCATGCTCAACACCAGAAACATCATCACCAGCATCATGCTCAACATCAAAAACATCATCACCAGCATCATGCTCAGCATCAGATACATCATCACCAGCATCATGCTCAACATCAGAAACATCATCACCAGCATCATGCTCAACACCAGAAACATCATCACCAGCATCATGCTCAACATCAGAAACATCATCACCAGCATCATGCTCAACATCAGATACATCATCACCAGCATCATGCTCAACATCGGAAACGTCCGCCTTGTTGTTTATATGGAAATGTTATTGTCTCACCAGCATCATGCTCAACATCGGAAACATCATCACCAGCATCATGCTCAACACCAGAAACATCATCACCAGCATCATGCTCAACATCAGAAACATCATCACCAGCATCATGCTCAACATCGAAAACATCATCACCAGCATCATGCTCAACATCGGAAACATCATCGCCAGCATCATGCTCAACACCAGAAACATCATCGCCAGCATCATGCTCAACATCGAAAACATCATCACCGGCATCATGCTCAACATCGGAAACATCATCACCGGCATCATGCTCAACATCGGAAACATCATCACCGGCATCATGCTCAATATCGGAAACATCATCACCAGCATCATGCTCAACATCGGAAACATCATCACCAGCATCATGCTCAACATCGGAAACATTATCACCGGCATCATGCTCAACATCGGAAACATCATCACCGGCATCATGCTCAACATCGGAAACATCATCACCGGCATCATGCTCAACATCGGAAACATCATCACCAGCATCATCCGCAATATAACACGTCCGCCTTGTTGTTTATAAGGAAATGTTATTGTGAACACACACCAAATTAATGATTAGGTGAACGTGAATAATTATATTATCACTTTCATACTATCTTTGTAAAACTTGTGAAACGGTTTATCAAAGGAGGTTATCATTTTGCAACGTACTGCATGCTTGGTGGTGGACCCATTTACAGTTCGCCACTATGATTTCCTCTTTAATTGTACGATGACCGACAGGCTGTGGGCCCTATGATGACGTCTACCTAAAGCCCAAAATGACGGTGACGTTTGATGTTTGTCTGTCGTGCCCGCAATGGTTTAATCTCTTGTTGCTCTGGCTTCTGCCAAGTCCTTGAGTACATTTTTTGTGGCTTTCTAGGCTATTTTGTTTATATATACACAAGCATTTTTGTTTTACTTATATTGCCTATTAATGCTGCCTTGTTTGTTAGAGAATAGTTCATTGCGAGGATTTCTTTATTTACACTATCCCGTTTAATTTGGATGACAGTAGGGATATTGTGAGGTTTGGTGCACCCTAGAACCTGGTTTAAACCCCACCACCACCCCCAACCCCAGCGGCATTTTTGTCACTCACTGTTCAATGGCAGTAGCCCTACTGTCAACATTTTTGTATTTGTGACGTCATATGCCATTATTGTTTGTCTTTTTGCGTGTTTTTGAGTTTACTGTGTTCTGTGAAAGCTGCATTTCCTGTTCGACTTTTATATTTACTTTCATTTCGAATCGCGTACTCTCCGCTGGCTGCGAGTTCGAATCACACTGGGAGCTCGACTTGTAAGTGAGGATGTGTCGATTCTTACGGATGGCGGGAGGTATACAGTACTGGTTCTATCCAGGAAAGGTGCGTGGTCTGCCTCCACCACAAAAAAAGTCCACCGTCATATATAACCTTACATGTTTTGAAAATGACGTAAAACACCATACAAACAAATAAAACAAAGAATCGCGTACTGGCAACCAGTTGTCAATTTGCAATCGAATAGTTCAAACTGCGAAGTGGCAACTTAGTTTTATCATAAGAAATTAAACGTTGTTGTCTATGGGGATTAATGATGGGTGTGTCATGTGAGGTATGCTAATTACCACATGCAACTGAGTCGATTAAAACAAAACTGTTCATACCATTGCTTTAAACAATATTTATTTCGTAATGTTCACATATATATTATGTATAAATTCTAAATAGAAAGGAACTGAAAACAGTCTTATCAAAGCTCATACAAATGCATCTCGTTGTTGTTCATACCATTACAACTTCAGACATAATTGTTGAATTTTTAACATTTATCGTTTAATGGTTTCCACTTAACGCTATATGTTAGATTTTATAAATTTTAGCATTTAGTAACTTTTAACATAGCGTAAGATTTATAATATTTAGCGTAAGTTTTAAGATTTAGCGTACCATTTATAACATTTAGAAGCGTCTCCGTAGCCGAATTGTTAACGATGTTGCGTTGTAAACCTTCGCCTCTCACCGCTGCGGGTTCGAATCCCACTGGGAGCTTAACTTGTAAGTGGGGAAGTGTTAATTCTTACGGATGGCGGGAGGAGTACAGTACTGGTTCTACCCAGGAAAAATGGGTGGTCGGCCTCCACCACAAAAAATCGACCGTCATATATAACCTTGCCTGTATTGAAAATGACATACAAACAAACAAACAAACAAACAAACAAATAACACTTAGCGTTAGTTTTAACATTTGGCTAATTTTAACATTTAACGGAGGTACAACCGTGGGCTTCCCATGTGTGTTGTTTTACGTAACAAGCATAACGTCAGCACAATTATATGGATATATATGTATACGTTGTACATGTCTGCAATACGCTACTTATAGTATTGCATAAGTACTTTAAATGCATTGATTTATCGGCGTCTTTCCTGTTTGTTTCAGTTCATGTTAATCACTTGGAGAAATCTTTGATCCTTTCTTCATTTGTCCTGGAAAAAAAAGCAAATTCGAAAGTTGTATAGGACTTCCAGCTGACAGCAAGCAGTTCTCTCACTAAGAAACAAAACGTCCACACCCACGACAGATCGCATTAAATAAATAAAATGAAAAAATACCATGGCATCTATGACGAAGGCAATTAAACAGTGGTGAATATGAAATGGCATCAAGCATTTAACTTACCACCTCGATCTATGAACCAAGTATCACTTTAAACCTACTTTCGTATATTTAAATAACGGCTAATGCATTTAGAGTGTCCAAGTGTTTTTTTACACAATAGGTTTAAATATTATTTGTGCAATATAGGCAACAATTAGTAATATGCAGTTTGAAAACTTGAACTATTTAAATAATTATGAATGCTTTTCAAATGAGCGAGTTATGTAGAAAAACTAACTTGACACCACGAGTTTTCAAAAGCTCGCGAATGTTCTTTTAAAACTAAGCAGTTACTACATTATGACTTTGAAAATGAATTTGTTTAGGTTTTATTTTAAAGAATAGCAATTTTTTTGAAAACATCTATTCAGTTATATAGCGGTAGACATTATTTAACTAAGAATAGGCGTCGTAAGATTTGTTAATTGTTTAGGTATGGTCATAATTTCCCACCGAAGAGTTTCGATCTGTTAATGAATGTGGAAAGAAATCGCCTTATATTTTTTAATATAAAACAACTGTAAGATTGTAAAATGTAACACCTTGATAGAAAGCATAGCTTATATTAAGCGATATCCATTATCAACTGTAAGTATAATCATACGTGAATTGTAACGGCCCATTAGCACACTGATCTGATTATTTCGAGCCGCCCCAAAGAAAGGGCAATGTTACATAGGAATCCGGGAAAAGTACCCTACGGTAACTATCGCGAATATCTTTAACGTGCTCGGTTGATACACGTGACTGTCCTGTTAACGTCCCCACAAGATGGACGTGATGCTAGGCTGGAATTACAAATAAATAATTTAATTATTGCCTTATTGACTATTTGATTTTTGTTCCACTAACTTAGCTTTCTCCTTATCGCCCGTATTGGTTTCGGCACCAAGCAGATACCTAAAACGATTAGAATGCCGACCCAGGCAGCTATTCCTGTCACGATGGCCGTCATTTCATAGGCGTTCAAACTTTCACTAAAACAGAAAATAAATGGTTGTATTTCTTGGTACTGCACATTTATACAGATAATTCAATCCAGTTGACAATTGTAGCTTTATTCAATACAATACTTAATTCCATAAAATAAAATCGGCAAACAGGCCATTGCGTTGAAATGTGGTTTTACGGCATACCAACACAAAACGGTAATACTGGCACCAACAGGAATAACATTACAACCTTCTACATGCACATAGTAAACAAAACATGCAGAATGTGCCAATATAACTGCAGAATGGTCTAGAACCGTTTCATATGCAAAACTACAGAGTTTGTGTACCCTTTGTTGTGAATATAAACTCCATTTACGCTGGAGCCAGGAAAACTGATTTCTACCACCATCTAAGAACACAGTCGAATTCTGCCCATCTGCGATGATAGGCAATGTCACTATTGCACGCATATAACACGCGTCTAAGAGATCTTTGAAACACTAAAAACTAAATAAACAAGTTTCCAACTCAACTTTCTAGGCTGAACACATTCCGTGGTCGATGTAACCCAACGAGGCTGCGTTGTAAACCTTCTCGCCTCTTAACGCTGCGTTTTCGAATGCCACTGGAGCTCGACTTGTGAGTGAGAAAGTGTAGACTCTTACAGATGGCGGGAGGTATACAGTACTGGTTCTACCCAGGAGTAAGTGGGTAGTCTGCCTCCACCACACACACACACAAATGACCGCCATACACAGCCTAAAATTTGCTGAAAATGACGTTAAACACCAAACAAACAAACAAACATCTAGAATGTACATAGTAGGTAAAACGTTGACTAGGAAATGTAACATTTACAAAGAGCAAGTGGAATTCAGTGATTTAGGTTGATTAAGGAATGCATGTAACTCACTGAAAGAACGAAAGATCAAGAGATGTATGAAACTCAGTGAAAGGAAAAAGATGGATATATACTGTAAAAATGGCCATGCTGCATAATTAATTGTCATGCAAAAGATGTGGAACTAAACGTATTGACAAGTGGAAAAGGTATACCTACTAATGGAGCTGGGACTTATGCTGTTGACATAAGATTTGTCGCTTCGACGTTATATATTCGAGATATCGTATAAAGAACACACGGCCTTTGGTTAGATTGCTTGTTTGTTTGGTGTTTAACGCCATTTTAAGCACATTTTAGGTATGATGGTCGATTTTTTTTGTGGTGGAGGCGGACCACCCACTTATTCCTGGGTAGAACCAGTACTGTATACCTCCCGCCATCATCCGTAAGAATCGACACTTTCTTACTTACAAGTGGAGCTCCCAGTGGTATTCGAGTCGCAACGGTGATAGATGAAAGACAAGAAGCCTTACAACGCAACGTCGTTAAGGCTTAAAAGAAAAAAGTGCTTGTTTCCGCTAACCCGACCGACCCTATTATTTAGCCGCCGACCATAACTTGTTTTATTGCAAAAAAAAAAAGAATTAAAAAAAAACAAAAATAAAAAAAAATTATAATAAAAAGTTGAACCCATGAACCAAGGTTTCTTATGGAGATAAAAAATAAAAAAACTTTCCTCCAGTGAGATTTGAACCCACGACCCCTGGGGTTTCCAGTGTACATTACCAAATATTGAAAAAGGGCCATAACCATGTATTATCTACGTATTAATACCTTTCCCCAGTATTTTTTATCATATTAAAAGTGTTTTTTCATTAACAAAAATAAGGTCATTAATAATAAAAAAAAATAAAAAAAATTGTCTACCTACCTACTACCCTATTTTTTTTGAAGCCGTTAGCGGAAACAAACCATTTTTTGGGGAGTGGGGGGTGGGGGGGGGGCCTAATCCCTTGACCACGGATGCGCTGACAATAGAGAACCTACTAATAATAAATGTGTTTAATGATTACTTACTTTCTGCAGCAGCCACTTTCACAGCAATAATGGTCCGGACCACAGCACAGACGCTTGGATGTGCTGATCACACTGCATGTCTCGTACAACGGATTGTTGCATCTATATAGCTGGTTAGACCCCCTTCGTAAACCAAAATATCCATGTTTATTGTTTATGCAATACAAAGACCGTTGGTTAAAAAAATGTTCAATCTTCGGATATGACATATATATGATTTCAGTTTATCATGTATACATATTGTGAATGGTTGTATACATTTGAAATCAAATATATCTAAAGTTTTATGTATGAATTAAAAAAAAGAACAAACACAACATGTGAAACATTGTATAATAAAAAGAACATAACCTTGGTTAGTAAATTTCTTTAAACATTCCAACCTTTCTCAGCATGTGAGTTCCTTTATTGTAAAATAAGAAGAAATTGTAAAGTTGTCGGTATCCACGAGTTTAAATATGTTGTATTTACGTCTATACGTTATTTACGTCTATACGTTATCGTTATTTACGTCTATACGTTATTTACGTTTATCATGCAGATGTGCACTTTTCTGCCCAATAAAGGGGTGACCTATTAAATTTTGCTTTAATAGCCAGTGACCAATAGAGCAAATCAATGCGAAATCCCTCGGCGTTTATTGTACGTAACGTTATCTGACGTCATGCACGTAACGTTGCCTGACGTCATAAAACAAACAAAAAACAACAACATGGCGGCGTCCTCGATAAGCGTAACATTCGGAGAAACAGGTAATAATAGTAATTCATACAGAAAATGTGGATAATCTACATCATAAATAGAATATTATGTCAGTGCCTTTTACTATCAAGTTTATTAGGCTCGGCACGAAAACGAACAATGGCTCGGCAGAGCCTCACCATTCTTCGTTTTCTAAGCCTCGCCTAATAAACTTGATAGTAAAAGGCACTGACATAATATTCTCTATATATACGTTATTTACCTCTATACGTTATTTACGTCTATACGTTATTTACGTCTATACGTGTACGAAGTGTTACTGTTCGTATATACACTCAAGAGATATGAAAACGCAACACGGGAATTTCCGCTATATATTGTATGTACAATATGCTGCTTTTAATCGAATGGTATATGGCTACGTAAGACCTTTCCTTTTGGAAAAAATACTAAAACAACAAATAATACAGCAAATAGTATTCCTTCAATGTTTCATTATTCACAGAGTACGCGTTTGGCTCAATCATGTGAGCAAACTTAGGATGCAACATTTTGCAAACTATTTACGTTAAATACAGTACTGAACTAGCTCAATTTTTCAAAGAGCAACTTCAACATTTATGAAGTTCTTGTTACAAAGTGTAGTGTGATTAAAACGTCTACAACATCACAGTTGTGTCCTTTCTCTAGTTAACTGCAACTTTGTTTTTAAAAAAACATCTTGGGATTTCTTTGGAATATTATGTGCAATTAAGTGTGCAGTATATACAATATATAGTGGAAATTCCCGTGTTGCGTTTTCATATCTCTTGAGTGTATTTAACAGGAAGATTGGTGTATCGGTGTCCGGCAGGGTCCGTATACATAAAGCTTTTTAGCTATGTCTTAACTTAAGTCAAAATGAATCACTTTTTAAACACCTTTTTAATCGATAGCATTATTACAAATTTAAAGAAGATGGGTCTTAAGACATCTTCTTTAAATTTGTAATAATGATATCGATTAATAAACCCACAGCTAAACATTTATCTTAAAAAAGATACTATGGTGTGTCACTGAGAGGTTAATAAGAATATTTGAAATATATATACTGAAATAAAAATCTTTAAATGTTGACTTAAAGGTGAATGGTCACATTTTTTGTCGTATCACCAATTAACAAATTTAACTCTTAAGCATCATATGAACATCCCTTGATAGTCCCGGAGGTAAACATATATTTAAAATAGCTACTAAGCTGTAAGCGAAAATAAGTATTATTTGCATGACGTAGATTCTACTTTTACCACTGCGTGAATGCACGGGGAAATGAGGTAAATTTGAATTGTATAGCTGCACAACTATTGCCAGATAATTGATAAATACATTTACCTGTGGATTAATTTACTTGGTCAAAGTTTTCTACGTCATCAAATAACATCTTATTCGCGCTTTTCACAGATATTGCAATGTGTGAATTGTAAATATGTATCGTTGTGTCTTGATTTCGATTTAAATAAACATAAACATATTCATTATACAAAACACGGACGAAGAACTTTAAGTAATATTTTCTTCTGAAGTTGCTTTATGAATTCCTGCCCAGTCCTAATATTCATCAAAGTTTTGAGCACAAGAATCGGACTCGACTCAAAATCTCATTTTTTTTAATTCCAGATAAAAACAATTTTACAAGCAAATTACTATATTTACTTACAGAAACGAGTAATTTAACAGAAAATGTCTGAAAATCACAATTCTTACCCATACTTTTGTGTTGATAGGGTTTGCAAAAAAATGAGATTTTGAGTCTGAGTCTGATTCTTGTTCTCAAATATTTGATGAATTTAGGCCCTGGTAAGCAATTGGAAAGCTTTATTAGGAGTATTTTATAACGGATATTTCGACAAAAAAACACGTTTAAAAACATCTATTTACTGAAAAACTGCGATAACCTGTTTAAAATTAGCTATTAAATGTTTTAATTTTACAATATGCAAACTTTTTAAGCCGAAATTAAGGTTTTATTTCATACACCAGCCAACCCCGTTTTCCCTTCTTGGAGAAGGAGTTGGATGGGGGTATGAAAGTTAATACTCGGAGCACGTAATATGATAGCTTCGGAACGGTTGACGCTCGACTAATTGTGCTTAATTGCATAACAAAAATATTGCACTTGTTAACCAAATTGTGTAAGTTAAAAAGGGGTCATAGTTTTGTTCAAATAAAAGCATGCATTATAGAACCTGGCTAGTAGTACTATATTATTAAGACATACCCACTGAAGCATTTTTGGAGATACACGCTTACATAGAAACTTTAAACACATTTTCTAGGCATAAAAAGGAGCTATAATTTTGTTTAAAAAAATGAATGAGTTACTCTAACCTGGCTGTATGATGTTACCTAATGATGCCCAGTACATGTGTGAAGTTTTAATCCATTATATAAAGTATTTTCGGAGATAAACGCTGACATATAACCTTTAAACACATTTTCTATATATAGAAGGGCTATTGTTTTGTTTTAAAACAGCATGAGTTATAGAACCGGGCTGTAGGATGTGGTCTATTGTTGCTGAATACATGTGTGAAATGTCAATCCATTATTTAAAGTAGCTTTGGAGAAACAAGCTCACATGCAAACTTTAACCAAATTGTCTAAAAATAAAAGAGCCATAATTTTGTTTAAAAAAGAAACATGAGTTATTGAACCTGGCTGTATGATGTTGTCCCATGATTCCTAATACCAGTGTGCATTACGTGGTCCGAGTATTAACTTTCATACCACATCCAAACACTTCTCCAAGAAGCGAAAATGGGGTTGGGTGGGGTATAAAATAAAACCTTAATTTCAGCTTAAAAAGTTTGCATATTGTAAAATTAAAACATTTATTAGGTATATCGCATTTTTCAGTAAAAAAAAGGTTTTTACAAGTGTTTTATTGTCGAAATATGGAAGTTTCAATCAATTTTTAATTAAGCATTTTCGGAGACACAAGCTTACATGCACACGATAATCCGGAAGCAAAAATCGACACATACGACGATCACGTGATGACAGTAGCTCATTTTAGTTCTTCGAAAAAGTCGAACTAAAAACCAACCCTTATCAGTTTCTAGACTAAATATTTACGAACATGAAGTACGTACCAGACCGATGTATCTATGTAGCAGGCTGGAATGTACATGGATTGTGCGCTGATCCGGCAGCTCGCAGTGTCGACTAACGACAAGAGAACCATTCCAGATAGAGCAATATAACTAGAAAACAACATTCTCTTTCCGAATCTGAAAGAAAAACGATATTATTTACATCGTTTTAGCAGGATATATGGAAACAGTCCAATATGTGTTATTTGATTTTATCCTGAGCGTAAGTCCTGCTGTTTCCTACATACTTTCCTTAGATGTGTCATGGAAAAAAAAATCAGCAGAAACAGTGATAAATTAAGTTTCTTCGTGTTTGCTACTGTTTATGGAACCCTGCTCACTGTACCAGTGTGTATCAAAAAAAGCACGTTTCGTTGAATTGGTAGGTGAGGTAAATACTCCAATAACAGGTTGGAATATTTTCAAAATTTTAAATTAAATGTCTCATAAATGACTGCACCATTAAAACACACACATATTGAGATGCCAACATACTATATTCATGCAGTCATTTCCATATAAGAAAAAAACGATCCTAAACGAATACCTTTCACGTTAAATCACCAGTTGCCGATGGGGTATATGAGTTTTTAAGACATGGCGATAACAATCGTTTTACCTTGCAAAGTTGGACCATCAACTGACACGGTCTTATAATCATGCCATGCTCTAATATTGAATACGGTATGGCGTCCTTTTAAATGTGGATATCAATACAAAAAGATACTATAAAAGACTGTGATGCAGACTGGGTTGAATCGAGATTTTTTGTTCAATTTTAATCTGAAGTTCGTTTGTTTGATGAGCATCCGCCAAATTGTTGGACAAGAATCCACCAAAGCTGTAACGCTATATTGAAAAGGTAGATATAAAAATCGAACAGGAAAAGTAGCATTCAAGGACGACAGTCAAACACAAACACACAAAGAAAGAACAACTATACTGAAAGGAAAAAGAAACGCAGGGTGCGTATTTCCGCTATATATTGCATATACTGCACACTATTCCAAGGAAATCCCAAGATGTTTTGTAAAAAAAAGAAAGTGCAGTTAGTTAGAGAAAGGACACAACTGTGATGTTGTAGACGTTTTAATCACAGTACACGTTGTAACAAGAAATTCATAAATGCTAAAGTTCCTCTTTGAAAAAGTGAACCAGTTCAGTACTTATTTAGTGATTGCAACATTTAAAGCCTAGCTTGAGCCAAATGCGCATTCTGACCATAATGAAACGTTTAAGGGGTAACCATTGGTGTGTTCAATGCTGTTTAAACCTTCTTTCTAAAAGGACAGGCCTAATGTCGCCCTGTACCATTCGATTAGCAGTAGCATATTAAACATACAATATATAGCGGACATACGCACCCTGCGTTTCTATTTCCTTTCAGTATATATATAAAGATGAATAACAGGCAAGATAAGACATCACAAACACACAAGGGTTAACAATAGGGCTACCGCCTTGGAACGGTCAGTGGCAAAAACGGCCGCTGGGGGGTTTAAACCAGGCTCTAGGCTGCACCAAACCTCACTCTTACCCTATTGTCATCCCAATAAACGGGACAGTGTAAAAATAATATTTCCCGCCAGGTTATAATCTCTAACAAATAAGGCAGCATTAATAGGCAATAGAAGTAAAACATATAAATTATCATGTATATATAATATAAACAGCAGAAGCATAGAAAGCCATAAAGTAAGTACTCATTGACTTGGCAGAAGCCAGAGCAACAAGAGAACAATCCGTTAAGGGTTGGAAAATACATGATTAAAGACAAACATCAAATGCTACCGTGCAATAAGGATTTAGGTGGACGTATTCATAGGGTCCACAATCTGTCCAGTTCGTTGTTCGTTGATAAGAATCCGTCAAAGATGTAACGCTATAGTGAAAGTTTGAGCAATATACTTCTTGTGCTACAATAGGTGTGCTACAACTTAAAGCTCCCCGGCCATGTTTTTTCATGAACATGTTTATGTGTATTTAAATCGAACTCAATACACAACAATAGCTATTTACAATTTACACATTGCAATATCTGTGAAAAGCGAGAATACGATTTTATTCGAGGCGTAGACAACTTTGAACAGGTAAATTAATCCACAGGTAAATGTATTTATCAATTATCTGGTAATAGTTGTGTAGCTATACAATTCAGATTCACCTCATTTCCCCGCGCAGTCACGCAGTGGTAAAAATAGTATATACGTCATACAAATAATACTTATCTTTACATACTAGTAGCGGTTTTACATACATGTTTCTCTCCGGGACTATCAAGAAATGTTCATATGATGTTTAAGAGTTACATTTGTTAATTGAAAATACTACAAAAAGGGTGGCCATTCATCTTTAATCGATCGCAAATTATTACTTACTCTTATATAGTTTTTCTTAAACTTTATAGCAATCCATCATTCTTTATAAAAAAAGATATAGATATGTCTATAAATAATGCGCTTTAACAACTTTTTAATTCGTGTTTACAAAGTTTACCTGCCTATTTATTCTCATTTCATGTTTTAATGTTATGAAAACGAACATACCTTTAATGCTTGCGAGTACCATCCGTTTCCAAAAACGATTAATTAATACTGATTGCTGATTATAACCAAAAAAGGTGTTTAATCGCTTTGAAATTATATCTATCTTAAATACTTCGTTACATAAAAAGCATAGTCTACGTACAGTATAGTTATCTGCGATACGTATAACGGATCAATATTAGATTCAAAATGAGGCTTCTTTGTGTCGGTTGAGTATCAAATATATGTAAATCACACGCACACTTAAATTCAGAGATAATAATATTACGTTTCAAGGTAGATAATACAATGTAGTTATTAATGTGTATTCAATCAACACCGTTTGAAATATTTACTGCTGATTTGTTTGGATAATAATGCATACACTCCAGAACGGACATGCATAAACAAGAAAGAGTGCTGTACTAATATTCTAAACAAGCGTACAAAACATTGAATTATTAGTCATATACAATCATTTTAAGTTGAACTACCAGGAAGATTATTTATTACAGAATGTTTGAAGTGGAATATTAAAATGTTCTAAGATAATTGCTTGAAATTGAACTAACGAGAACATTGCTTGAAGAGAATCGATTGAAATAGGAACATTGCTCTGAGAGAATATGTTGGTGTTAAACTACCAGGAACATAAATGTGATACATGCAGATTCGTTTGAAGTTTGAATATTGCACTGAGAGAATCGTTTGAAGTTGAAATACAAGGAACATTAATGTTTGATAATCGTTTGAAGTTGAACTATTTCTCTGAGAGAATCGATTTAAGTTGAACTACTTTAGAACATTGCTATATGAGGATCGTTTGAAGTTGAACTAACAGGAGTTTATATTTCATAGAGAAAAACGTGTTCGTGTGTGAATTTTTAAAGTATAACTCACACTGATTCAAAACTAAGTATGAAGAGTCATATAAACAGTATGATTTGCTTTAACATTTATTTCATGTTTGTCCTATTCATCAGCATCTGTACATCTACAGTCACAGCGCTTCACACAGATTGCTCGTACTATAGTTACTACATCGAAACGCCCACGGCGTGCTCCACGCCCAACTCGGACAGTTATTACTGCAACAGCCCCTACAAATGCTGCAGTAACAATCTAGGATGCTGCTTCAATGGGTACGTCTTAATAACATAGTACTAGAGTAGTCAAAACTGCAATTTGCTCATGTAACAGAAGTACACAATAACTTATTTTATGAAGCTTTGATAGAAATCGATGCATTTCTAAAAGGTTCTGCTTATTTCTTCTCGCCTGTTTTTGTATCCTCCCTCGCAAAATGTATGTATTTTGTTTTTATACATAAAATAGCCTTTATGCATTGGTAGTGTTTAAGATATAGAGACATAATATTTATCTGGTTTAGCAGTGTTTAAGATTTACATACATTTCCTTTTACTGGAGTGGTAGTGTTTAAGATACAGATACATATTATTTAACTGGGGAACAGTGTTTAAAATATAGATACATTTCCTATATCTAGAGGAGTAGTGTTTAAGATACAGATACATATTCTTTATCTGGAGTGGTAGTGTTTAAGATATAGATACATATCATTTATCTGGAGTTGAAGTGTTTAAGATATAGATACATATCATTTATCTGGAGTGGTAGTGTTTAAGATACAGATACATATTCTTTATCTGGAGTGGTAGTCTTTAAGATACAGACACATATCATTTATCTGGAGTGGTAGTGTTTAAGATATATATGCATATCATTTATCTTTATTGCTAGTGTTTAAGATACAGACACATATCATTTATCTGGAGTGGTAGTGTTTAAGATATAGATACATATCATTTATCTGGAGTGATAGTGTTTAAGATATAGATACATATCATTTATCTGGAGTGGTAGTGTTTAAGATATAGATACATATCATTTATCTGGAGTGGTAGTGTTTAAGATACAGATACATATTCTTTATCTGGAGTGGTAGTCTTTAAGATACAGACACATATCATTTATCTGGAGTGGTAGTGTTTAAGATATAGATACATATCATTTATCTGGAGTGATAGTGTTTAAGATATAGATACATATCATTTATCTGGAGTGGTAGTGTTTAAGATATAGATACATATCATTTATCTGGAGTGGTAGCGTTTAAGATACAGATACATATTCTTTATCTGGAGTGGTAGTCTTTAAGATACAGACACATATCATTTATCTGGAGTGGTAGTGTTTAAGATATATATGCATATCATTTATCTGTATCGGTAGTGTTTAAGATATAGACACACATCATTTATCTGTATCGGTAGTGTTTAAGATATAGACACACATCATTTATCTGTATTGGTAGTGTTTAAGATATAGATACATATCATTTATCTTTATTGCTAGTGTTTAAGATACAGACACATATCATTTATCTGGAGTGGTAGTGTTTAAGATATAGATACATATCATTTATCTGTATTGGTAGTGTTTAAGATATAGATACATATCATTTATCTTTATTGCTAGTGTTTAAGATACAGACACATATCATTTATCTGTATTGGTAGTGTTTAAGATATAGATACATATCATTTATCTGTATCGGTAGTGTTTAAGATATAGACACACATCATTTATCTGTATTGGTAGTGTTTAAGATATAGATACATATCATTTATCTTTATTGCTAGTGTTTAAGATACAGACACATATCATTTATCTGGAGTGGTAGTGTTTAAGATATAGATACATATCATTTATCTGTATTGGTAGTGTTTAAGATATAGATACATATCATTTATCTTTATTGCTAGTGTTTAAGATACAGACACATATCATTTATCTGTATTGGTAGTGTTTAAGATATAGATACATATCATTTATCTGTATCGGTAGTGTTTAAGATATAGACACACATCATTTATCTGTATTGGTAGTGTTTAAGATATAGATACATATCATTTATCTTTATTGCTAGTGTTTAAGATACAGACACATATCATTTATCTGTATTGGTAGTGTTTAAGATATAGATACATATCATTTATCTGTATCGGTAGTGTTTAAGATATAGACACACATCATTTATCTGTATTGGTAGTGTTTAAGATATATATGCATATCCTTTATCTTTATTGCTAGTGTTTAAGATACAGACACATATCATTTATCTGGAGTGGTAGTGTTTAAGATATAGATACATATCCTTTATCTGGAGTTGAAGTGTTTAAGATACAGACACATATCATTTATCTGGAGTGGTAGTTTAAGATACAGACACATATCATTTATCTGGAGTGGTAGTTTAAGATACAGACACATATCATTTATCTGGAGTGGTAGTTTAAGATACAGACACATATCATTTATCTGGAGTGGTAGTTTAAGATACAGACACATATTCTTTATCTGTATCGGAAGTGTTTAAGATAAATATTTATCACATAACGTTCCTTGTTAGCAGTGTCGAACACCAATTTGATATTCTATTGTATGACACACGTGTATTACAACCTGGAACGATTTCGATTGGTTGAGTTAAACCTGTAACACTACGCAAGTTTATTAACTGAAACTATTTTATTTATAACCAATTCACCCAGATCTGAGTCATAAACTTATTACTTGTGACAGCTTATTAAAATAATGCATGTTATACAAAACATTGTTGTTGGTTTGTTAAAAAGTTGGCGTAAACTGCTACTTTGTAAAGAGGTAAAACACGAACTCTTTTGTACGCAACGTTATATGTGAGACGCGACGTTACGACGTCATATATGTTATGACGTTTTGGCGCTAAAGTGTGTCTGACGTCGTGCCGCTTCTACGTCCATCTGAATTAATATTTACTAATTTGATTGCAATGTTATGTGATAAAAAGGATCTTAAACTCGTTCCCATTCCATATAAGATTTATGAAACTCGTTATAAATTATTTTTAATTTAAACTCGCCAAAAGGCTCGTTAAAATTAAAATAATTCATAACTCGTTTCATAAATCTTATATGAAATGGGAACTCGTTTAAGATCCTCTATATATACATATCCTTTGTCTGTATTGGTAGTTTTTAAGATATAGATACATATCATTTATCTGGAGTGGTAGTGTAAGATACAGACACATATCATTTATCTGGAGTGATAGTGTTTAAGATACAGATTCATATCATTTATCTGGAGTGGTAGTGTTTAAGATATAGATACATATCATTTATCTGGAGTGGTAGTGTTCAAGATACAGATACATATCCTTTATCTGTATTGGTAGTATTTAAGATATAGATACATATCATTTATCTGGAGTGGTAGTGTTTACGATATAGATCATATCATTTATCTGGAGATGTAGCGTTTAAGATACAGATACATATAATTTATCTGGAGCAATAGTAGTTAAGATATAGATACATATCATTTATCTGGAGCAATAGTATTTAAGATATTACATACATATCCTTTATCTGGAGTGGCAGTGTTTAAATTATAGATACATTTCCTTTAACTGTAGTTGTAGCGTTTAAGATATCGATACATGTCATTTATCTGGAGTTGTAGCGTTTAAGATACAATCACATATCATTTATCTGGAGCAATAGTATTTAAGATATTAGATACATATCCTTTATCTGGAGTGGCAGTGTTTTCATTTTAGATACATTTCCTTTAACTGTAGTGGTAGTGTTTTAGATATAAATACATATCCTTTATCTGAAGTGATAGTATTTAAGATACTTATACATATCCCTATGTCGCTATAGAGTGATGTTTTCAATCGTAGCGTTTTAAATAAATGTATTTCAATATAGATTATTTTCTAAATGTGTTCCAGCGGTTCAAAATACGTCGATGTATATTGCTTAAGATTTGAAAGGGTGTAAATATGGTGCGGCATGTGGCACTAAGTAACGTTTTTAATATTTTGAAAAATACATAACTATCGTGCTTATATTTTATTAAATATGAACTTGAAATCATTGTGTGACCATTTGATATTGCGTATAGATGATTACGAAGAATGCTGCCTGTATACAATACAGGCCGTTTTGTATACAGGCCGTTGTAATCCTGCAATGTTTAATAACTATGTCATCCCGCCATGTTCATAACTGTCACTTTTCATGTTTGGCTAAGAGTAAAATTTGTTTTATTCTGTTAAGGATTGTAATGATTATTGACTGGCAGCATGGCGATGTGAGCTTTGAAAAACACTGGTCTTTCAGGGTGATATTTGCTTTATTATTTGCAGGGATGCCGATGAAGCCTATACAGTACCTGAAATCGTAGGTTTGTCACTGTGTTGCTCGGCGTTATTTGTAATGGCAATCATGACTTTGGTGATATGTGGTGCCACCTTTTGTAGTGACAACGACGGTAAGTCCTGTCCAATAACGATGTTGGTGACATGTGGTGCTATCATTTGTAGTGACAATCCCCGTGAGTCTTGTCATGTGGTGCCACCGTTTGTAGTGACAACGATAATACGTCTTGTTGTGTGGTGCCACCTTTTGTAGTGACAATGACGGTACGTCTTGTCGTGTGGTGCCAACTTTTTTTAGTGACAACCACGGTAAGTCTTGTCGTGTGGTGCCACATTTTGTAGTGGCACCGACGGTAAGT
This sequence comes from Cyrtodaria siliqua, assembly GCA_037043455.1. Classification (NCBI taxonomy): domain Eukaryota; kingdom Metazoa; phylum Mollusca; class Bivalvia; order Adapedonta; family Hiatellidae; genus Cyrtodaria; species Cyrtodaria siliqua. The sequence goes on along the minus strand of JAWPHD010000123.1, from coordinate 28,349 downwards.
CTTGTCGTGTGGTGCCACCTTTTGTAGTGGCACCGACGGTAAGTCTTGTCGTGTGGTGCCATATTTTATAGTGACACCGACGGAAAGAATTGTCGTGTGGTGCCACCTTTTTTAGTGACAGCGACGGTAAGTCTTGTCGTGTGGTGCCACCTTTTGTAGTGACACCGACGGTAAGTCTTGTCGTGTGGTGCCACCTTTTGTAGTGACAACAGTGGTTAGTCTTGTCGTGTAGTGCCATGTTTTGTAGTGACAACGACGGTAAGTCTTGTCGTGTGGTGCCACCTTTTGTAGTGACACCGACGGTAAGTTTTTTCGTGTGGCTCCACCTTTTTGTAGTGACAACGACGGTAAGTCTGGTCGTGTGTTGCCATTTTGGAGTGACACCGACGGTAATTCTTGTCGTGTGGTGCCACCTTTTGTAGTGACGACGACGGTAAGTCTTGTGTAGTAATAAAGACGGTAAGTTTTGTCGTGCGGTGCCACCTTTTGTAGTGACAGCGACGGTAAGTCTTGTCGTGCGGTGCCACCTTTTGTAGTGACAACGACGGTTAATCTTGTCGTGCGGTGCCACCTTGTGTAGTAAAAACGACGGTAATCTTGTCGTGCGGTGCCACCTTGTGTAGTGAAAACGACGGTTAATCTTGTCGTGCGGTGCCACCTTGTGTAGTGAAAACGACGGTTAATCTTGTCGTGCGGTGCCACCTTGTGTAGTGAAAACGACGGTTAATCTTGTCGTGCGGTGCCACCTTGTGTAGTGAAAACGACGGTTAATCTTGTCGTGCGGTGCCACCTTGTGTAGTAAAAACGACGGTTAATCTTGTCGTGCGATGCCACCTTGTGTAGTGAAAACGACGGTTAATCTTGTCGTGCGGTGCCACCTTGTGCGGTGCTACCTGTTGTAGTGAAAACGACGGTTAATCTTGTCGTGCGGTGCCACCTTGTGTAGTAAAAACGACGGTCAATCTTGTCGTGCGGTGCCACCTTGTGTAGTGAAAACGACGGTTAATCTTTTCGTGCGGTGCCACCTTGTGTAGTGAAAACGACGGTTAATCTTGTCGTGCGGTGCCACCTTGTGTAGTGAAAACGACGGTTAATCTTGTCGTGCGGTGCGACCTTGTGTAGTGAAAACGACGGTTAATCTTGTCGTACGATGCCACTTTGTGTAGTGAAAACGACGGTTAATCTTGTCGTGCGGTTTTGTCTAGTGAAAACGACGGTTAATCTTGTCGTGCGGTGCCACCTTGTGTTGTGAAAACGACGATAAGTATTATCCAACATGTCTGCTTTTAGAAACGTGCATTTTAAATATATGTACTTGTGTTATTGACATTGTGGGGCACCGTGACAAGTTTACTGTTTGTTTGTCGATCAGTATGCACTTTTAGGAGTTAAAATAATTAGTTACACTGTACATATTTCATTTGTCATACTGCATTTCGGGTTTCAAAAGTTAATGTGTATTCAAGCAATGCACCAGCGCGTATTTAATTATATGCAGTAACTCAAAATTTTAATTAATAATTTAATGTAAGGATTTAATATTTATCCTATAACCATGTCGCCACATGAATAAGGTGCAATGCAATACCGATGATTCAGCGAGAACTGCTGTAAACAATCTTCTATTATTCCATTGTAATGCTTTACCGCATTAATCTAAAAAAGGATTAGTGTATAGTTGGTTTGGCCCAGTGGATACGATAACAGACTTCCAAGTGATGTTTTTGTTGAATAGGGTCACGGGTTTGAGTCGTACGAGTTTATTTTATATGTTATTTTTTCAATTTTATAAAAAACAAATACGGTTTATATGATTTCAAATGTTTACTGTGAAACGAAATAGACATTGTTTGGCACTTACATTGTATAAATATTAAAACTTGCGCAGTTAAAACATGTATTTAATTGTGACATTGAATCCATATTTGCACGGGGCTCTCCGTGTTTGTACATTTAAAAAAAAAGTTTAAGATATATATGCAAAGACACCTAGAAAATAACAGCTGAAGCCATGGAAACAATTACTGCGGGAGAATGGGGACTTGTTGTAACCATGTCACTGAGGCGGAAAAACGCTATTGGGCAACCAGCACAGCTGTTGAAAGAGATGTAGATTATCAGCATCGCATCACGTGATGAGCAGACAGATACTGCTAGTGAAGGCGAATATTAGTAATCTCTATAGATGTTATTGTTTGAAAAATAAAATATAAAGCATATATGAAAGAAAAAGAAAAAAGTGAAGTGAAAACACATGAATAAATAATATTAAATTAACAAAACGGACATCTTGAATGGAGTAAAAGTTATAAAATAAAAATTATTTAAAACATGAGGTTCGAACTCGCATCGCAGGCTTAGTCTAACCTCTACACCACTGCATTGTCCATACGCATTTGCGTCTTCTTATTGATATTTATGTATATGATATCGTCACACTAAGCTGATTTTATCCTATATAACCGAATCAACCTATTTTATTTTTATATGAACTTGCCTTATTACTATTCATCTTTGAAACATCTTATATAATGATTATGCATAATTAGAATATGAAACGTCTACCCCAGCTCCGATATCATCTGATTTATTTTACGATTGTCTCCACGCATCAAGACATACTGTGTTACAAGTGTGACTTCAGACAATGGGTGCGTTCAGGGTTCTGCCATTGGCAACCACGAAGGTTAACTTTGGGTTACCAATGGCCACCGATGGTAACATTCGGTACCAACGAGGCCATCGATAATACCTCAGGTAAAGAGTTGCAGGAAGATTGGTTACCAACGTTTTACCTATCGGCGAACCAACGGCTAACGACGGTGACCGATGGTAGCCGATGGTTACCGATGGTACTTTCGGTAACCGATGGGACAACCCTGAACGGACCCATTACACTATACTCTCCGTTGGCATATCAAAGATCATTTTTTGCCGAGAAAGTAGATATCAAACGTATTGCACTAACTTGTCTGTTGTCGAAAGGTTTTAGATTTTCAGTTAAGGTTTGCATAATTAATACGCGTTATACCGGGCAGGAGTCAAAGTTAATTTGCAGCGTACGTTATAATGTAATGTTATCGCGGATTTAGTGTAAAATGTGTTGTTGTTTTTAGAGATTCCTACGCGGCTTCTGTAGCTCAGTGGTTAAGACCTGACTCTTGAAAGCTGCAGACCTCTGTAACGCGTCAGTTCGCTTCCTGGCGGAGGCAAGAATGACGAGAAACTCCGTCCTTCATTTCCCTCTGAGGTTACTTACCCAATATAATAAAATATGATGTTTTGCTTCATTTCATTTCAGTTCTTCTTAAAATTAATTTGCATCAACCTGTGCAAGTAGTTTCAGTGTATCTAAATAGACATGCATTACGCTTTTGTTTACATATTCTGTATGGGCACTGTTCATTTAATAAATAAATTATATACATTTGTCCTAGTTGTTTCACATTGAAAAAAAACGGCCACATAGTTCTGTTGAAGCAATTAAGTATGCGATGGTCTCTTTCAGTCTTTGTTTTATACAATAATAATTTATTACTGTTTAAAATGCATGTGTTATAAAGGTCGTGGTCACGCAGAAACACCAGATTAACATGGTAACCTATTAATCATTTCTATCCTTGTATTATCAATTATGTTGATTAATTATTGTTTTAACATTTAAAAGCTGGGTATTATGAAACTGTATTAAATAGATAAACTATATTTTAGTAAATGTAATGTTTATCTAATTTCAGACACAAGTCCATTGTTCACTGGGGGAAAATAGCATCAGACGGTCTACAGAAAACAAGGCTATAGTGCTTGTTATACATGCACATCCTAATCGAAATTAGGGAAAAACAATCCTTATTAAAATTAGTAAAACAATGTAATTTTATAGCGTATAAGTATAGTTCATTATGTATACTGAAAGGAAAAAGAAACGTGACACGAGAATTTCAGCTTATTGTATATACTGCACACTTAATTCCATCTATATTCCAAGGAAATCCCAAGATGTTTTGCAAACAAAAAAGTTGCAGTTTGTTAGGGAAAGGACACAACTGTGATGTGGTAGACGTTTAAATCACAGTACACGTTGTAACAAGAAATTCACAAATGTTGACTTTCCTATTTGAAAAATTGTGCCAGTTCAGGACTGTATTTAACGTAAAGAGTTTGCAAAATTTTGCATCATAAGTTTGCTCACATGCTTGAGTCAAACGCATACTCTGTCAATAATGAAACTATGCAGGAATACTATTTGCTGTTTTACATGTTGTTTTAGTCTTTTTTCCGAAAGGAAAGATCTTACTTAGCCATGTACCATTCGATTAACAGCAGCATATTGTACATACAATATATAGCGAAATTCCCGTGTCGCGTTTTTTCCTTTCAGTATATAATATTACATTTTTGTTTTTGACGTTATATATTATTGACTCCGGCTGAAATAATGACGTGCTGTATATCCATATATATATTTATTCTACAGCATAACTCTTTGAAGCCTGATAAACGTTAAGGAGATGAACTATATGTGATTGTTTGTTTTATTTCTTTAACATATGTGTACCGTGTATGCAATGTTTTGAAAAACCTTTTTTTTTAAAAATAAATCATGAAATAATCAGCAGATGTGGTTCATGTTTTATAAATGTGTCCTTTACTTAGTCTAATAAGTGATAACATGAAGTTCTTCCCTCTAGTACTACTATTAGCTTTCTGGATTCTTGACTCATGCTCAGTGCCTTGACAGATACATATAAATACAGTACAAGTAATATTAGATATATCAGTCGAACAGGAAATGTTGCATTTTCAGAATACAGTCAATCAAAAACACGCATTGGAAACAAACAATAATCACAAGAAAATATTGGTAGCAAAATGTGTGACTCAACAAACACAAAAGGGTTGATAATAGGGGAACCATGATGTTGTCCAAGTGTTAGTGTACAGCTGAATTCTCCCCCATCCACCCTCACACACAACACAAACACACCCATTGCCTTGATTATGTTTAATAACATACATGTTTGGTAGCATGATAAAGTAGTTTGCCAAGTATTTGAAAGATATTTGAGTGTTATGGGTCGTTAACATTCGCGCTTTATGTACAGTGGAAATGGCAGGGGTGGGGTGCGGGTGTGGGGAGGAATAATGCTATTAATTAGAATTTTTCATGTGTAGCCTATCCGGTAAAGATCGGAAATTCCAACCCGATGTATACTTGTTTTTATCTGAACCGATGCCCTATCTGAACAGGATACCCATGATTGATTCTTTTTCTTGCATATCATTGACATCTTGTTCGTTACCGTCGCCAATAAGTAACGTTTTACATGTTTTTTTACACATCTGTTCACGTTATTGACGTCATTATTGATGCGCGAGATAAGACTTTCCATCCCCCATGTAAAACGCAGATACCCTTAGCCAGTACGTAAGGAAAAGAAATCGCGGTCAGGCTAATACACCAGGAAGTATTGTTGGTAATATAGGTCCAACAGTAACATGATTAAGCATATATTAAATTTAAAAAAAAAAAAGAATAAAAGACAAAACCCTTAATACTCAGTGACTTGGCAGAATCCGTAGCAACAAGTGAATAAAACGATATTAAAGGGCACGACAAGACAGTATTGAAGACAAACACTGAAGTTACCATCCTTGTCAGGATTTAGGCAGACGTCACCATAGGGTCCACAGTTTGACGTCATCATAGGGTCACAGTCTGTCGTCATCATAGGGTCCACAGTCTGTCGTCATCATAGGATCCACATTCTGTCGTCATCATAGGGTCCACAGTCTGACGTCATCATAGGGTCCACAGTCTGTCGTCATCATAGAGTCCACAGTCTGACGTCATCATAGGATCCACAGTCTGTCGTCATCATAGGGTCCACAGTCTGTCGTCATCATAGGGTCCACAGTCTGTCGTCATCATAGGGTCCACAGTCTGTGGTCATCATAGGGTCCACAGTATGTCGTCATCTTAGGGTCCACAGTCTGTCGTCATCATAGGGTCCACAGTCTGTCGTCATCATAGGGTTCACAGTCTGTGGTCATCATAGGGTCCACATTCTGTCGTCATCATAGGGTCCACACTCTGTCGTCATCATAGGGTCCACACTCTGTCGTAATCATAGGATCCACAGTATGTCGTCATCATAGGGTCCACAGTATGTCGTCATCATAGGATCCACAGTCTGTCGTCATCATAGGGTTCACACTCTGTCGTCATCAAAGGGTCCACAGTCTGTCGTCATCATAGGGTCCACAGTCTGTCGTCACCATAGGGTTCACACTCTGTCGTCATCATAGGGTCCATAGTCTGTCGTCATAATAGGGTTCACACTCTGTTTTAATCATAGGTTCCACAGTCTGTCGTCATCATAGGGTTCACACGCTGTCGTCATCATAGGGTCCACAGTCTGTCGTCATCATAGGATTCACACTCTGTCGTCATCATAGGGTCAACAGTGTGTCGTCATAATAGGGTTCACACTCTGTCTTCATCATAGGGTCTACAGTCTGTCGTCATCACAGGGTTTAACACTCTGTCGTCATCATAGGATCCACAGTCTGTCGTCATAATAGGGTTCACTCTGTCTTCATCATTGGGTCCACACTCTGTCGTCATCATAGGGTCCACAGTCTGTCGTCATAATAGGGTTCACACTCTGTCTTCATCATAGGGTCAAAAATCTGTCGTCATCATAGGGTCCTCAGCCTTTCGTCATCATAGGATTCACAGTCAGTTCATTGCACAACCAAAGAGGAAAGTATTGTGGCGGACTGTATATGGTCAACTACTAAACATGCAGTACGTTGTTGATACGGACATAACCTCTTTTGATAAGCTGTTTAACAAATGTAATACATACAGTTTGTATAAAAGTGATACATAATGAACTGGTATAGTACGTAGTTTGTAAATCGTGTCACCATTGAAGTCAGATTGTGACATACAGCACGTCCTTGTTGCAGAATAGTTCTTTTTCGAAGTTTATGGTAATGGTAGCCCTGATGGAATAGCTTTTTATTGATACAAAAGTTACGAATATTAAAGGCCTCAACTCGACAACAACGGCTAAAAGGCGAATAAGTTAAGAAACTTAATTATACCTCATAATAAGTTGCTAGGGGAACATCCGCGACTTAAGGGGGATAATTAAAATGTCATATCTCTAGATTTTGCTTCTTATTTGTCTGTTTTCAGTTGAGGGATTTTAAATCGAGAAAAGAAGCCATATGTTCAGAGTCGAAGTTCTTTAGAAGTATTACTTGACGTTTTGAATGAAAGCATAATATAAAAGTTTAGGTTGTCAATGGTTAATATAAAATTGTCATCCGGATACCGAGAGGTGTTATTAAAGGCTTTGATTACATCTTCCTGGGTATTTGGTGAAAGAATCAACATAAAATATCGTTCATAGCAATGTAGAAATAAATGTTCGTGAAGAGGTGCACAGTTCGTACCCACTGGGTACAACTTATCTAAATACACATTAGTTCCATACCAGAAGAAAATATTATCTAATATGACAATAAGTGCTTTACCCTCAATGGTTTATTCTCTTGTTGCTCTGGCTTCTGCCAAGTCATTGAGTACCTTCTTGGTGGCTTTCTAGGCTATTGTTTTTTTTACTTTATATATACACGAGCATCTTTGTGTTTTACTTATATTGCCTATTGATATTTATGACGGGGATTTCTTTATTTACACTGTCCCGTTTTATTGGGTTGACAGTAGGGTAAGTGTGAGGTTTGGTGCACCCAAGAACCTGTTTTAAACCCCCAGCGGCCTGTTTTGCCATTGACCGTTCCAAGGCGGTAGCACTATTGTCAACCCTTTTGTGTTTGTAATGTCTTATTTGGCCTGTTATTCATCTTTAAATATCTGTGTGTTTGTGGTTGACCGTCGTCCTTGAAAGCTGCGTTTCCTGTTCGATTTTTATATCTACATTTACAAACCTCAAATGTCAAGGTCACACTTGCAGGTCAATGTCATGTGAGTCAAATTTGTGTCTCTTCTATAACTCCTAAACTTCTGAACCCCGCTCCGTTTTACTACGGATTAAATATAGCAGAACACTTTAAAAAACAATCGTCTTCGCTAAAACCACAAGGTATAAAGCTATTATATATTACACGCAGCAAACGATTATGAGTATCTACCAAGTTTGTTCAAATGGTGACACTGGGATCAAAATTGGGATCACATGTTTTACACATTTGGGATCACATATTTTATACATGTTTTTTAGGGAAAACCTTAAAAGGTTTTATTCTCTGAAACCACAGTTAAACACTTACACCCTGAACAGACACATACACCCATCTAACTAAAATCGGCCCTGGGGTCCCTCCCCGCCACTGTGGAAATAGTCCCTGGGTCATAACTTCCTATATCCACCCTTGAGGAAATATCCCCTTGGTCATAACTTTGAAATCAATGAGAACCTCAGGACCCTTTTACAGCTCGCCACTATGCTTTCCTATTTAATTGTACGATGACCGGACAGGCTGTGGACCCTATGCTGACGCCTACCTAAAGCCCATTGGGACGGTGGCGTTTGATGTTTGTCTACGATCTTTTTTGTCGTGCCCTTAATGGTTTATTCTCTTGTAGCTCTGGCTTCTGCAAAGTCATTGAGTACCTTCATTGTGGCTTTCTAGGCTATTGTTTTTTTTGTATTATATTTACACGAGCATATTTTTGTTTTATTTATATTGCCTATTGATGCTGCCTTGTTGGTTAGAGATGAGATCATGGCGGGGATTTCTTTATTTACACTCTCCTGTTTTAATGGGATGACAGTAGGGTAAGTGTGGGGTTTGGTGCACCCTAAAACTGGTTTAACCCCCCCTCCCACCCACCCCAGTGGCCTACTTTTCCACTGACCGTTCCAATGCGGTAGCCCTATTGTCAACCCTTTTGTGTTGTGATGTCGTTTGTATTTATTATTACTTTTGCCTTCTTGTTTGTCTGTTTGCGTGTATGTTTCTGTGTTTTGTGGTTGACTGTCCTCCTTGAATGCTACTTTCTCTGTCCGATCATTTTATATTTCTTTATACCATATGTACACTTAACGGGCATGAACAAACGGATTGATCCATCTAACCAGCATCGACCCTGTTGCCTTTCCCCACCATTGGGGACAACCCCTTGATATGATAAGGGTCATACACTCGAGAAGAATCTAAATTATTGTGTTAGCCTCTTCAACAGTGATCATGACTAACATTGCAGTTCACCATATAGTTTGAATGGAAACGGGAGAAGAATCCTAAATTAAGCTTGATACGAAACCTAGGATAGCATATATTATTGTGAAAATATAATTTCCTTATAAATAAGGAGTAGTGTTATGGCTCATTCATTTTGTTTTAGCCATTTATATCAGTTAAACGTATTGTATGGGATATATAACTTCATATGATCTAGCATCAGGTAAGTCCACTAATGGGTCAACGTAAAGGTCATCCCTCCTATCATGGATTTTATAATTAAGTGTATGCATATCATGTAAGCATGAAATAGAATGCCTAAAGTTTCCACAATTTTGGCTTAATTGAACGTGAGCTCTGGTGGATAAAAGTTAGTGACCATAAGATCAATAGTCAGAATGCCTGTCATCTAGATGCAGTTGTGATATTAAACGCAGCAATGATTTCTCCCCGACTAACAGGTAACAATCCGTGCATGTACAGGTTTAAATAAGCATTTAGTTTATACAAATGACAATATTATATCAGGACATTTGGGAAAACGTAAATAACAAAATAAAATTGTATTTCTTAATACTATTTCTCCTTCCTGTGCACAAACCCAACTTAATCACACATACATATACCTGAATGCCGTCCGTTTAAACGAGTAATAAAGTCATTACTTGACGTCCAGTACAATATAATTATATTAAGTGTTGGGTCACACGTTTTAAAATAAATATGATGAATGTATAAAAGTCATTCCAAACAGTTCTTCAACACTTGCACTATTGCAGTATTATTGTTGTGACACAACTATAGTAGTCATAAATGCAGTATGTGCGTTCTTCTTTACTGTCTGTGGTGTCTCCTCTCCTGCTGACCACTGTATCTGCCATTTCTGTGCTACTGTACCACCGACACCGCAATTGCTGTTTGCCCATTATCCAAATCTAAATAATGCAAAAGGATATGTTACATATACTACATTACTAGACATGAAGTTATATTGACCTATAAAGTTAGTAAGACACAAATAGGACTTGTTTTATTGGGATGGTTATAGGGTACGCGTGACGTTTACCTGGTTTACACCCCAGTGGTCGTTTTGCCATTCACCGTTCTCTATTGTCAATCGTTTTCTTGTGATGTCAAATATCATTGTCTCTTATTTATCATTGTAGTTGTTGTTTCTATCGATGTGTGTTTATGGTTGACTGTGGACCTTGACTGCTATTCGACTTTTACATCTACTATAACAGGTGCTACGCTTCAGAAGCGTTATTTTCTTGCATTACGTCACGACTCATGCTAATGTACATCTTCATATTCATGGCTATTCCTGTAGCAGATGTGAGTGTGTACAGAATCCGTATATGATTATATGCAATGTTAATATATGTTGAACAGCCGTAGCCCTTTTTTACATTTATATGGGTGAAAGATCAAGATGTGTCAAAGAGACTTCATAGTCACTTTATATTATTACCAACTCGGAAAACAAAAACTGAGTGATGACTTCAATAACGTTTTGAAGCTGTCGACGTCATTTGTCGAGTACGTTATACAAAGAAAAACATTTCGGTTACATGTACACACAAACTGGTTTACAATGTAACATATATATTTATAAATGTTGTACGTGGGCATTAGGAACTTCTTCACTCTATGGTAGGCGTGGTTTATTCCATTCTTATGTATCTACTGCCTTGTGATAAAAACAACACGCCTACCATCCCATAAAGGATATCCATAAAATAGAATATAATGAAACTCTTAATATATTTATGCATCTCATTTGGATCAGTTGTATCGAAAGTTGGATGGACCATGTCAATAGTTGTATCGAACGTCCCAATAGAAATATTACAAATAAAACTTCGTTTTATTAAAAACATCCCATTTTACAAAAAAAAAAAAAAAAATACTGAATACTGAATACTTGTGTTCACTCGGGCCGAGGGATTAACAAAGTTGCGCTGTAAACCTTCCCGCCTTTCACTGATAGCTAGACTCACTCTGAGCTTGACTTGTAAGTGAGGAAGTGTCGAAGTGTCGATACTTACCGATGGCGGAAGGTGTACAGTACTGTTTCTACCTAGGAAAAGTGGATGGTCTGGCTCCATCACAAAAAAATAGATCGTGTTATATAATCTTACATGTGTTGAAAATGACGTCAAACACCATGCAAACAAACAAACAAACACTCGTGCTGGATATGTTACAAGTAATACAAAATGTGAATAGTCTGAACATGTTTTGCAAACACACTAACACGTATGATGATAAAGAGAACTACTACCGTACCATCCAAGACAACGCCGACAACAGTCTTGATGACAAGGGCAACTAACAGAAATGAGAATAACAATGTCACCGGTCCAAGAACAACGAGCGTCAGCTGTACAGGAGTCGCGTAGACGCTGAAAACATAAAAATAAGAACTTGTTCGTGTATGTTTTGGTCAAGTATTGAGCATACGGAATATAGAACATAAGATATACCGGTCCGGGAACAACCTCTTCTAGCAATACAGAGGTCGCTTGCATATACACGCTTTAAAACAGGCGGCAAGTTTATTTTTTAAAAGCTGACCGGCCCAACAAACATGACTAATGTTTGTATTTGCGTCAAGTATTTGTAATTTTGGGTGTACATTTACACGGATATCCGAATGTAATATCGTAGTTTTGTATTCAAAATCTATGTGATAAGTTAAACCCTTGAATATTTAATAATAATATTAATGTAAGAATTTGGATATTTGACATTATTTGCTGATGTGCCGGAGAGTAAGAGATATTCTATACAATTGAAGTTTTCCCATATGTTGCACACTACTACACAACTAAAAATGATTGTTATATAATAACCATGATTACTTACGTCGAGCAGCACCCCTCGGATCTATGTTCACACTGTCGATAACCAGTACCACAATACACCAGTCCGGATTTGGTTTCAGAACCGTCAAAATATCTCATCGCACAGTCCGTCCTGGATGCTGACCGGTCAATGGCGGTCAATATGGTGACCAAGAATAATACACACTTAATCATCATGGTTCATAGAGGTTCATAGAGTCCTCACCTAACTGTGCCCACCTCGTGGAAGTAGAGTGGGATTATAATCCGTTGACATGCACACGGGCTCGCACAGTAAGAAAGTAACTCGTTATTATTTTCAAATGGCTGTTTCGTCTGCACTATAACTAAACAGTCCGTCTCAATCTAAATGTATGATATCAAGAACGGCTGGTTTTCCGTCTTCTAAATGTGTTGAATATCTCGCGTTCATATTCAAGGCCACTAAACCGAGACCCAGATCAGAAAACGTACTACTTTACATGTTTGATCATTAAAATTATCTTACACCGTGCCGATACTTCAATAATATATCGTGTTTAAATATTACAAAAAAAAAAAATGCTTGTAAATATGCGAATAAATCCAGTCGTCGATAAGGTGCATGTAACAATGGGTGAATATCGATTTAAATATAATTTATCATGACTTTGGTTCGGTCTCATAAACTCGTATAATTAAATAAAATGCTTGTTATTGCGTGTTAGTTAAACGAAAAGCAATTTACCTTCCTTTAACTGTTAGCCATAGACGTTCAATGACTCGAAATAAAATAAAGAAAACAAGAAATGTCACTGTAAGTGACAAATGACCCCGAAGTGGTTTTGAAATGTTTAATAGCTGTAATAAAGATTGTATGAAAGTGTTCATGTTCAAGTATGTTACGAATTTTGTAAATCACGTCACCATAGAAATAGAGTTGTGCTAGGCCTTGTCGCAAAGTAGTTCTCAATTGTTTATATTTTAAAATGTGTGTGAAGTTGGCTCCGCGTTCTAAGTTCTCCGTTCTACATTCAAACTTAGTTCTCCGTTCTACATTCGAGCCCGGTTCTCCGTTCTACATTCGACATGAGTTCTCCGTTTTACATTCGTCTCCAGTTCTCCGTTCTACATTCGAACCCAGTTCTCCGTTCTACATTCGACATGAGTTCTCCGTTCTACTATAGTTCTCCGTTCTACATTCAACTTGAGTTCTCCGTAATACATTCAACTTGAGTTCTCCGTTCTACATTCAACAGCAGTTCTCCGTTCTTCATTCGAACCTAGTTCCCCGTTCTACATTCGACTTGAATTCTCCGTTCTACATTCGTCTTCGTCTCCAGTTCTCCGTTCTATATTCGAACCCAGTTCTCCGTTCTGCATTCGACATGAGTTCTCCGTTCTACATTCGTCTCCAGTTCTCCGTTCTACATTTGAACCCAGTTATCCGTTCTACATTCGACATGAGTTCTCCGTTCTACATTCGACTCCAGTTATCCGTTCTACTTTGAACTTGAGTTCTCCGTTCTACATTCAACTGCAGTTCTCCGTTCTACATTCGAACATAGTTCTCCGTTCTACATTCAACTTGAGTTCTCCATTCTACATTCGACTCCAGTTCTCCGTTCTACATTCAACTTGAGTTCTCCGTTCTACATTCGACTCCATTTCTCCGTACTACGAAAAATTCTATTTTTTTTAAAAAAATCCCTCTCCAAAAAAAATAATTTTTAAGAAAAAAAAATCCCCAAAAGAATCGCCCCCCACAAAAAAAATCCCACCTCCACCCACCCCCCTCGCCCCCCACGAGGGTTGATGGAGTGGTCATGTCGAATGAAGAACGGAGAACTGGGCTCGAATGTAGAGCGGAGAACTAGGTTTGAATGTAGAACGGAGAACTGCAGTTGAATGTAGAAAGGAGAACTGGAGTCGAATGTAGAACGAAGAACTGGGTTCGAATGTAGAACGGAGAACTCAATTCGAATGTAGAACGGAGAACTCAAGTTGAATGTAGAACGGAGAACTCAAGTTTCAATGTAGGAACGCAGAGCCAACTTCACACACATTATTTTAAAAGCCGATCATGGTTACGACAATAACGTTTTGCAAAGTTTTTTCGAAGTTAACGGTAGAGCTGATGAAGAAGCTTTTTAGTTATAGTTTGAACATATTTATTTTACATCGATTGCGAAACAAGTTCTTGCAACCTGTGTAGAACCAATAATAAGCAATGTGGATTAATTATCTTGCTCAAGGATAAATAACGTGACCGTGGCGAGGATCGAACCCACGACCTCTCGATCTGGAGTTCGGCGCTCTACCACTGGACCACGTGCTCCACTTTTTAGCATATTGACGTCATTTCGATTTTTTCAAATTCATTACTGATATTCGGCAGGTGCCCTCCTGATTTTTCAGGACTTCATCCGCGGTACGGTAATTCGGTGTGCATATATTCCTAATACATTTAGGGATTCACGAACCTTTGGGAACCCTTTTAAAAATATATAGAAATATAAAACACACAGTTTAGGAAAGTTTGGTGCTTTTGTCCCTAGCTATATATATGCAAACCACCTGACCGGACAACTTTTCCCCCCATAATTCCAAGCGCCGAACACGAGAGATGATACTAGTATCGATCGAGGGCGGGAATGCCCTTTTTAGTTATACGAAGGTTTCTACTATTGAAGTGCTCAACTGGACTACAAGCTCTACTGGACTACAATCTCCTGGACCAAAAGCTCAACTGGACTACAAGCTCTACTGCTCTACTGGACTACAAGCTCAACTGGACTACAATCTCTACTGGACTTCAAGCTCTACTGGACTACAAGCTCTAGAAAAATGAATACGTTGAGAAACATAAGAAACATATACCCAATAAGATGTTGCTCTGTTTAAGTAGGGATTATTAACAATACTGAAATTAAAAGCGACCCTCTTGTCATACATTATGGGTTTTTTCCCACAATTTTAAATTAAGAGTGCAAATCAAGGAAAAAATCCTCAATATCAGAAATACTAACTTTGATAATTGCACTTCTTTAAAGTAGCAATCTCGCACACAACATTCACAATTTGCATCATATGTACACCGTCTCTAAACCAACTGACGACGACGTATATATATATATATATAAATATAAAACTTACATATTTTGAGAATCCAAACTCCATAGACACAATATAAACGGCTGTAACCACCCAGGTGAAACCCCGAAACTGGAGCGTCAAGTTAAGAGTTACCAACTCATAATTCATTTAACACATATTGAATCACCGGTAGTTTTTGGATCCCGTTAATAAACCTTTATTATTAATCGGCATATATTCATTATTATATAACCTGAACACCTGAACAGAGTTTAGACACACCGTTTTGTAGTGTAATTTTGCCGTAATTTGGCGGGTTAGTTTCTTTAAAGAACAAGTTTATCTTGTGAGAAATGAATGCGCAACAGTCATAACACTGAGACATTTGTTGGCGAACTATACTATATTTATATGTCCATATTGTATTGTCTCCAACATATAGTACTTGTTTCAAAATATAAAACACCTTTTGAGTACACAGTTACACCAAACTATTTTTTTTATAGATATATATTTATTCAAAATACAAAAGACCTTTAGGTCCATGAGTACACAGGTACAACACAATACATCTATATACACACGGCAATAAATGGCAACTTATAAAATCTATTTTGTCACATATCATTTTTTTGTCATACATTTTCCCCATTACTCACTTAATAAGAAGTGTTTCAGTTCAAGATTCGTTCTCTTGGGAGAGTGAAAGAATTACACTCAAACCTGTCTCAAATAGTCACTCATGCAGAGGCTCAAAATTGGCAGGTAAAAATCGTGACCACTGAATATATATAATTTCAATTGAATTTAAGATAATAATATGTAACTTAAATTAAATTTAAGATAATAGCAGAGCTAATAAATATACGTCTGTTTAAGACAGGTGTCTATCCATTTTACGTGACCGCTAAAACGGGTTTGATTATATACAGGAATGTACAGGTTTTATATACACTGCAATAAATGGCAACATTTGAAGTCAATTTTGTCACATATATTATTTTCTTTTGCAATCGAATACATTTCTCCTTCATTAGAAAAATGTGTTTGAGTCAAATATTTCTTTATATTTAATTTTATATTTATATCTGCATCAATATGGTCATACATTGTTTTATTATTTGTTTTTACTACACTCAAATGTGTGTCATTATATAGCACAGTGTGTTCATCGATGTCGCCGCACAAGTTGTCCACACAACAGTTTCGCGTTTATGAGCCCCTTTGAAACTGGTTTCTACGATATATTCACTGTAAAATAAAAAAGTAAATCAATTAACTTGTCTGATTTGACTATGTTTTATGTTGTCATATCAGTGTTTATCTTTTAAAATGGTGCATTCATGAGAAAAGTTCTTTCTTATATGACCACTACTGTTCTGTAGTGTTTGACAGCACATGGGCCATCATTTGTCATGGGATTGTTAATTATTCTTGTTTAAAATGGGCCTAGATATGAATAGCAACATGACATACACAACACAATGCAAAAAGCAATGTCCTACACTTATGCTGCAATGGGTGTACTACACCTTACAAGTCAAAATCACGCTTGTGTAATGGTACTACTGCAACCCCACACCCCAAGTTTAATTTCCCTAGAAAATGTGTTCTACAGTCTTGTCTACTGTGTACTTAATCTGTATAATATGTTCACATTTGTTATAAAAACACATATCACAACGGATCAAATGTAATCAAACATATTAAATGTTTTGTTTACGCATATATTGTTTCATCTAATTAAACATGCAAGGGTGATTAAATTATTAGCGTCCTTGAACTCTAACGGGAATATATACCAAAGGTAGGTAAAAGATAACAGAAGAACGAAAGATATAGATATATTAAAATAAGACTGACCTTTAGAACAAAACTTGTTGGAGATGAAGATAGCGAACCCAAACACAAGAGCAGTAAAGCCAATGCAGCCTATCACGATACCCGCCACCTCGCCCTGGTAAAAGTAATCCCGGCTAAAACAGAAATAAAACATACATGAACAGATCAACTTGGTAAATAAAACTGGTGATATCATTCAATTATGCTATATAACAACAGAGTCCATTGGGGCGTATTGTTCGATATTCGTGGAAGACAACCGTTTAATGGAACCTGTTACAAACGTATTTTGTGTTGGTTTTAATTACTGTATCAGGTTCTATCCGCGTACACTTAACGAGATACATATGTATACTATTTCAAGAACAAATTGAAGCAATCAACGATTCGTGATTAAAGCAGTAATATTAGATATGTATTAACTTTGTTTTCGAACTTAGTAAAACTTTACTCACTTAGTGCAGCATCCCGCGCATCCATTTACAAGACAACAGTGGTGGTCATTGCTGCAGTATGTGTAATACTGCAAGCCGCCTGTAGAGCACGACCCATACGCACTGCATAGTTCATACAGCCCCGACACTTCCTGGGAACTCGACAGCGACAAGTAGCATGCTGGGAGACCGGGAGTGACGAACGCACCCGAAGCGTCTAATTTTCTAACATTACTTAGAAATACCGTCAGTCCGAAAAACAACATAAGCTTCCCTGCATGCATCTTTAATGGAATCGTTGTCCTATCATAACTCTGTTAAAAAATAAATAAATAAAAAGTAACACAAGTGTATCACTGTTAAAAATCCGAGTCATTCATAGTATGGTATTAGCTTTAAACGGATGTGCATTAATCAATATCCATAAGTGTATCTAAAACACACAGATTGCGTGTGATTAATTCAAAAACATAAATTATACACCGCTCAATGGTTTTAGTGTGGGGTAGATCTGATCAATAACTTGTAACGGGTATAATCAGTGTTTCATTTAAAATATCCCTCTTTAAAGGGACGCATGGCAATCTAGACAGTAGCATGTATAGCACGCATAATTATTAATCAGAATCCTTTTCACATAAAACGTGGTTAGGCTACATATAATTCAGTGAAGGGTACTACAGGGGAGGTTTCATTTTTTTGTTCGATATTCTACCATAGGTTTAAATATTAATGGAGAACATGATCAAACAATTTGTAATATACAAACAACAAAAACACTTTAAAATTAGTTAACATAATGTGAATGATTTAAGTGCATGCAATATATATATATATACTTTTTTTTTCAAAATATGCGGCGTCCCATTAGTCTTTTGCATGACTTGCATATATTTTGCAAATTTACGGGGTCCATTTGTTTTTCTGCATGGCTTGCATATCCGAAAATTAGATATAAAAACCGAACAGGAAAAGTAGCATTCAAGGACGACAGTCAACCACAAACGCACAAAGAAACAAAGAACAACTATATATAAAGATGAATAAAAGGCAAGATAAGACATCACAAACACACAAGGGTTGACAATGGGGCTACCGCCATGGAACGGTCAGTGGCAAAAAAAAAACGCTCGGGGTTATAACCAGGTTCTACGTTCCACCAAACCTCCACAAGTCATGTAGAAAAACTAATGGGACGTCGCATATGTTGTACAAAATTAATCAAGATTGCAGTGTGCTCCTTTAAACAAGATAATGTAAATAGTCTTACGTTAAATTCATATTAAATCATCTTCCATAGAATATCGTTCGTATTACCATATGACAATACACGGCAATACTTTGGAGAAGGAAGTGTACGATTTTATCTTAATGTATTGTTTAGGTGCATTCGAAGATCGATAACATATAAAATCATAGAATAACAAATACCTTAAGTGCATAAGGTTACGGTTTTAGTGATCGTATATACAGATTGTATTACGGCAATCTGAATATTTTCATTAAATATCCTCTGTCAAAAACATACAAATAAATTTCGGCAACTCCTGCCTACAGGGGCGTACCTGGAGTGTTTTGGGGTATACGCATGGGGTATGGTGTGGGAGTGGGTGTCCTCTCCCGGGAAAACTGTGGAAAATTGAAACCTAAATAAGTAGTTTTGAGCGACTTAGAAACGTTTTTTGAAGTTATTCTAATTCTCCAGAGTAAATTATACACCCCTCACCCCAAACCCCTTCGGCTTCACTTTTATTGCATTTTTCGCATTTTTAGCTTTTTCATTTCTCCGACACCCAACTCTGAATTATATGCACGGGCGTATATCAGTATGTCTAGGTACGCCTCTGGCCTAATATAAGTTATCACGGTTTAATATCACATATGACATCAAAGACAGACACAACATTGTCAATGATACATACGTTTATCCTTTACACGAAACAAAACGAATCAGGAGTTAACATGCAACATCTTGTTTGTCACAAACAGACCGATCACTCAGACAAGTCTTGAATAAAAGGTTTCATCAAACAAAAAACAACAAACAAAATGCGCAAATATGCGTCTGCTGAACTCCGTAAACAAACAATGTTCTTTTGGATTTGCATTGTGAACTGACAACTCTGGTTAAGGTTAAGCACACCCATTGGATCACAGGAAGTTTTCGCCTACGTTTACTTTCTTTTTGCAAAGTAAAATGCATTTTCACAAATTTAATATGCCATTTTTGGTTTATATCACATTGTATTTCTTAGAAGATACACGATACCCACTTGTCTGTAGATTTTCTGTCTTTATATGGGTAATTTGTAATTTGTCGTGAAAAAGGGTTTTGTTTGTTACATATAACTATATACTACAACTAAGGAGTTAACTCGAACGAGAACATGCTATAATTGATACACTGTTGTTCCCCCTTAGCAAAATTGCTATGCAAGTCAGTATAAATTGGATTTGTATAGTCGCACCAAGAGCTAAGGTCATATGGCGACTTTCCGGCTTCCACTGGAAGAGGAAGACCCCAGGTGCCCCTCAGGGCAATTTTCGCGCACAGGCTGGCACCCTGATAGTACCACCGACGTTCCGCAAGCCAGCTGGATAGATTCCTCACATAAAGATTCCTAGGCCCCAGGGATTGAACCTACAGTGATGAGGGGCAAGTGATTTCAAGTCAGAGACTCTCATCACTCGGCCACGGACGCCCCAAGTCATTTTGAAGATATTTATTCTTCAAAAATCACGATTCAATACGTAAATAATATCTGAGACTGTCTTAAAGTCTTAATTGTTATTACAGATGCATCTAAAAGTCAATATAAAAACTATGTTTCAGAAATATTAAAAAAGGCAATACGTTTGTTTTAAAATTTGTGAACTTATTTGAACATTTGTTAATTTTTGAGAAACATTGTACAGTACTGTCCACGTGTGTCGTGGCACACTGTTGTAGCATATACATTGTACAGTACTGTACAATGTACATGCTATACCAACACGTGGACAATACTGTCCACGTGTTGGTATAGCATGTACATTGTACAGACTGTTCACGTGATGTTATAGTATGTACATTGTACAACACTGTGTCGTGGCACACTGTTGTATGTACATTGTACCACAGTGTGTCGTGGCACACTGTTGTAGCATGTACATTGTACAGTACTGTCCACGTGTGTTGGTGTACACTGTTATAGTATGTACATTGTACAGTACTGTCCACGTGTGTTGAAGCACGCTGTTGTAGTATGTACATTGTACAGTACTGTCCACGTGTGTTGAAGCACGCTGTTGTAGTATGTACATTGTACAGTACTGTCCACGTGTGTTGAGGCACGCTGTTGTAGTATGTACATTGCACAGTACTGTCCACCTGTGTTGAGGCACGCTGTTGTAGTATGTACACTGTACAGTACTGTCCACCTGTGTTGAGGCACGCTGTTGTAGTATGTACATTGTACAGTACTGTCCACCTGTGTTGAGGCACGCTGTTGTAGTATGCACATTGTACAGTACTATCCACGTGTGTTGAGGCACGCTGTTGTAGTATGTACACTGTACAGTACTGTCCACCTGTGTTGAGGCACGCTGTTGTAGTATGTACATTGTACAGTACTGTCCACCTGTGTTGAGGCACGCTGTTGTAGTATGTACACTGTACAGTACTGTCCACCTGTGTTGAGGCACGCTGTTGTAGTATGTACATTGTACAGTACTGTCCACGTGTGTTGAAGCACGCTGTTGTAGTATGTACATTGTACAGTACTGTCCACATGTGTTGAGGCACGCTTTTGTAGTATGTACATTGTACAGTACTGTCCACCTGTGTTGAGGCACGCTGTTGTAGTATGTACATTGCACAGTACTGTCCACCTGTGTTAAGGCACGCTGTTGTAGTATGTACATTGTACAGTACTGTCCATCTGTGTTGAGGCACGCTGTTGTAGTATGCACATTGTACAGTACTGTCCACGTGTGTTGAAGCACGCTGTTGTAGTATGTACATTGTACAGTACTGTCCACGTGTGTTGAGGCACGCTGTTGTAGTATGTACATTGTACGGTATTGTCCACGTGTGTTTGGGACCGGCTGTCGTAGTATGTACATTGTACAGTACTGCCAACGTGTGTTTGGGACACGCTGTTGTAGTATGTACATTGTACGGTATTGTCCACGTGTGTTTGGGACACGCTGTCGTAGTATGTACATTGTACAGTACTTCCAACGTGTGTTGGGGCACGCTGTTGTAGTATGTACATTGTGCAGTACTATCCACGTGTGTTGGGGCAAGCTGTTGTAGTATGTACATTGTGCAGTACTATCCACGTGTGCTGGGGCAAGCTGTTGTAGTATGTACATTGTGCAGTACTATCCACGTGTGCTGGGGCAAGCTGTTGTAGTATGTACATTGCACAGTACTATCCACGTGTGCTGGGGCAAGCTGTTGTAGTATGTACATTGTGCAGTACTATCCACGTGTGCTGGGGCAAGCTGTTGTAGTATGTACATTGCACAGTACTATCCACGTGTGCTGGGGCACGCTGTTGTAGTATGTACATTGTGCAGTACTATCCACGTGTGCTGGGGCAAGCTGTTGTAGTATGTACATTGTGCAGTACTATCCACGTGTGCTGGGGCAAGCTGTTGTAGTATGTACATTGTGCAGTACTATCCACGTGTGCTGGGGCAAGCTGTTGTAGTATGTACATTGCACAGTACTGTCCACGGGTGTTGAGGCACGCTGTTGTAGTATGTACACTGTACAGTACTGTCCACGTGTGTTGAGGCACGCTGTTGTAGTATGTACATTGCACAGTACTGTCCACGTGTGTTGAGGCACGCTGTTGTAGTATGTACATTGTACAGTACTGTCCACCTGTGTTGAGGCACGCTGTTGGAGTATGTACATTGTACAGTACTGTCCACGTGTGTTGAGGCACGCTGTTGTAGTATGTACATTGTACAGTACTGTCCACGTGTGTTGAGGCACGCTGTTGTAGTATGTACATTGTGCAGTACTATCCACGTGTGCTGGGGCAAGCTGTTGTAGTATGTACATTGTACAGTACTGTCCACCTGTGTTGAGGCACGCTGTTGTAGTATGTACATTGCACAGTACTGTCCACGTGTGTTGAGGCACGCTGTTGTAGTATGTACATTGCACAGTACTGTCCACGTGTGCTGGGGCACGCTGTTGTAGTATGTACATTGTGCAGTACTATCCACGTGTGCTGGGGCAAGCTGTTGTAGTATGTACATTGTGCAGTACTATCCACGTGTGCTGGGGCAAGCTGTTGTAGTATGTACATTGCACAGTACTATCCACGTGTGCTGGGGCACGCTGTTGTAGTATGTACATTGCACAGTACTATCCACGTGTGCTGGGGCAAGCTGTTGTAGTATGTACATTGTGCAGTACTATCCACGTGTGCTGGGGCAAGCTGTTGTAGTATGTACATTGTGCAGTACTATCCACGTGTGCTGGGGCAAGCTGTTGTAGTATGTACATTGCACGCAAGCTGTTGTAGTATGTACATTGTGCAGTACTATCCACGTGTGCTGGGGCAAGCTGTTGTAGTATGTACATTGCACAGTACTGTCCACGGGTGTTGAGGCACGCTGTTGTAGTATGTACACTGTACAGTACTGTCCACGTGTGTTGAGGCACGCTGTTGTAGTATGTACATTGCACAGTACTGTCCACGTGTGTTGAGGCACGCTGTTGTAGTATGTACATTGCACAGTACTGTCCACGTGTGTTGAGGCACGCTGTTGTAGTATGTACAATGTACAGTACTGTCCACGTGTGTTGAGGCACGCTGTTGTAGTATGTACATTGTACAGTACTGTCCACGTGTGTTGAGGCACGCTGTTGTAGTATGTACATTGTGCAGTACTATCCACGTGTGCTGGGGCAAGCTGTTGTAGTATGTACATTGTACAGTACTGTCCACCTGTGTTGAGGCACGCTGTTGTAGTATGTACATTGCACAGTACTGTCCACGTGTGTTGAGGCACGCTGTTGTAGTATGTACATTGTACAGTACTGTCCACGTGTGTTGAGGCACGCTGTTGTAGTATGTACATTGTACGGTACTGTCCACCTGTGTTGAAGCACGCTGTTGTAGTATGTACATTGTACACTACTGTCCACCTGTGTTGAGGCACGCTGTTGTAGTATGTACATTGTACAGTACTGTCCACCTGTGTTGAGGCACGCTGTTGTAGTATGCACATTGCACAGTACTGTCCACCTGTGTTGAGGCACGCTGTTGTAGTATGTACATTGTACAGTACTGTCCACGTGTGTTGAGGCACGCTGTTGTAGTATGTACATTGTACAGTACTGTCCACCTGTGTTGAGGCACGCTGTTGTAGTATGTACATTGTACACTACTGTCCACGTGTGTTGAAGCACGCTGTTGTAGTATGTACATTGTACAGTACTGTCCACCTGTGTTGAGGCACGCTGTTGTAGTATGTACATTGTACAGTACTGTCCACCTGTGTTGAGGCACGCTGTTGTAGTATGCACATTGCACAGTACTGTCCACCTGTGTTGAGGCACGCTGTTGTAGTATGTACATTGTACAGTACTGTCCACCTGTGTTGAAGCACGCTGTTGTAGTATGTACATTGTACACTACTGTCCACCTGTGTTGAGGCACGCTGTTGTAGTATGTACATTGTACAGTACTGTCCACCTGTGTTGAGGCACGCTGTTGTAGTATGCACATTGCACAGTACTGTCCACCTGTGTTGAGGCACGCTGTTGTAGTATGTACATTGTACAGTACTGTCCACCTGTGTTGAAGCACGCTGTTGTAGTATGTACATTGTACACTACTGTCCACCTGTGTTGAGGCACGCTGTTGTAGTATGTACATTGTACAGTACTGTCCACCTGTGTTGAGGCACGCTGTTGTAGTATGCACATTGCACAGTACTGTCCACCTGTGTTGAGGCACGCTGTTGTAGTATGTACATTGTACACTACTGTCCACCTGTGTTGAGGCACGCTGTTGCTGTCCACCTGTGTTGAGGCACGCTGTTGTAGTATGTACATTGTACGGTATTGTTCACGTGTGTTTGGGACAGGCTGTCGTAGTATGTACATTGTACAGTACTGCCAACGTGTGTTTGGGGCACGCTGTTGTAATATGTACATTGTACGGTATTGTCCACGTGTGTTTGGGACACGCTGTCGTAGTATGTACATTGTACAGTACTGCCAACGTGTGCTGGGGGCACGCTGTTGTAGTATGTACATTGTACGGTATTGTCCACGTGTGTTTGGGACACGCTGTCGTAGTATGTACATTGTACAGTACTTCCAACGTGTGTTGGGGCACGCTGTTGTAGTATGTACATTGTGCAGTACTATCCACGTGTGCTGGGGCACGCTGATGTGGTATGTACATTGCACAGTACTATCCACGTGTGCTAGGGCACGCTGTTGCGGTATGTACATTGCACAGTACTGTCCACGGGTGTTGGGGCACGCTGTTGCGGTATGTACATGGCACAGTATTGTCCACGTGTGTTGGGGAACGCTATTGCGGTATGTACATTGCACAGTACTGACCACGTGTGTTGGGGCACGCTGTTGCGGTATGTACATTGCACAGTACTGACCACGTGTGTTGGGGCACGCTGTTGCGGTATGTACATTGCACAGTACTGTCCACGTGTGTTGGGGAACGCTATTGCGGTATGTACATTGCACAGTACTGACCACGTGTGTTGGGGCACGCTGTTGCGGTATGTACATTGCACAGTACTGACCACGTGTGTTGGGGCACGCTGTTGCGGTATGTACATTGCACAGTACTGTCCACGTGTGTTGGGACACGCTGTTGCGGTATGTACATTGCACAGTACTGACCACGTGTGTTGGGGCACGCTGTTGCGGTATGTACATTGCACAGTACTGACCACGTGTGTTGGGGCACGCTGCTGCGGTATATACATTGCACAGTACTGACCACGTGTGTTGGGGCACGCTGCTGCGGTATGTACATTGCACAGTACTGACCACGTGTGTTGGGGCACGCTGCTGTGGTATGTACATTGCATAGTACTGTCCACGTGTTTTGTGACACGCTGTTGTAGTATGTACATTGCACAGTACTGTCCACGTGTGTTGGGGAACGCTATTGCGGTATGTACATTGCACAGTACTGACCACGTGTGTTGGGGCACGCTGTTGCGGTATGTACATTGCACAGTACTGACCACGTGTGTTGGGGCACGCTGTTGCGGTATGTACATTGCACAGTACTGTCCACGTGTGTTGGGACACGCTGTTGCGGTATGTACATTGCACAGTACTGACCACGTGTGTTGGGGCACGCTGTTGCGGTATGTACATTGCACAGTACTGACCACGTGTGTTGGGGCACGCTGCTGCGGTATATACATTGCACAGTACTGACCACGTGTGTTGGGGCACGCTGCTGCGGTATGTACATTGCACAGTACTGACCACGTGTGTTGGGGCACGCTGCTGTGGTATGTACATTGCATAGTACTGTCCACGTGTTTTGTGACACGCTGTTGTAGGAAATACATTGCACAGTACTGTCCACATGTGTTGGCGCACGCTGTTGTGGTATGTACATTGCACAGTACTGACCACGTGTGTTGGGGCACGCTGCTGTGGTATGTACATTGCATAGTACTGTCCACGTGTTTTGTGACACGCTGTTGTAGTATGTACATTGCACAGTACTGTCCACGGCAATTTTGTGCTTAACTAGATTTAAATGTGCATTCTTGAGTACCTCATGTTGCCAAATGTGTATAAATACTGTTATGCACCCCACGTCCCCTCCCACCCCACTAACCCCTCGCATCTTCGCTTTAAACTTTGCTCTTGTGGAAAAATATACCCGATATTAAAGAAAATGCGGCAGGTTATTGATAAAAGATATAATCTCGTTTCAGTAACACTTGATTTCTTTTGTGGATATTTTAAAGTTGTCTAGACTCAGGGCCCCATTTTATGAAACAACTTACGACAACTGTGATCGTTTGTATATTTCTTAAATGCTTTACTATGAGTTACACTTTACGAATAAACGCAATTTCCATTCATTTTCTTATACATAATTGCATAATTGTTTGCATTGAATGCACAAGTAGACGATTTTAAATTTTATTTACGATCAGAGTTATCGTAAGATGGTCCCTTGCAGGTCTTTTTTTTAACATTTCCGAATTATTATTCAATGGAACACTCAGTAAAATATGTCGCATAATTAAGGTCACACGTATGCCATTGTCTGCATATTGAAAGGATTGTCGGTAAATCTTTTGCAGTTGTAAATGTGGGGTGTCAATGGAGGTGACGTTACACTGTAATTGAGTTGTTTTGAATAAAAAGAAATCTGTTTTAATTATATGTAATATTATTTTGAATAGTTGTTAACACAATGATTACAAATAATCCCTGTCATACGAGATATGGACATACCTCCAGGGGTTTAAAAGGCTTCCTGTCGCATACATTGAAGGTTCTATCGGTAATTGGACTGCAAATATAAGACGTATTTATTTTCAATCTTAATTTTGTAAGATCACGAACAATTGATATAGGTTACTGTCTAGCATTCGCCGCATCGTTGAACACATTAAGTGGGTTCTATTAATGATTTTACAGCCATAATCTAAAATTCATTAGGACGGTTAATAGCATGTCTATTAAATAAGTAGCTAAACATTTAATAATTTGAGCTACGATCAGTATTTTCGCAAGAGAAAAATATATGTATATACATGGTTGGTAAAACAGATTTGAATAACAGTACAATGTTTTGCCGTCACCTATAACTACATATGTGATTGTTATTATTTATTATAGAACTGAAATAATACTTAGATATTTAATGTTGCATGCGGATATCCCCACACTACGTCTCCCATATTTTATATCAATCGCTTCAAAATATTAACTTTTTCAAATTTATATGCAGGCCCGGGCCTATAGGGCCTACATGTAGCTACGCGCCTGGTAAGTACATTGCACAATACTGTCCACGTATGTTGGGGTACGCAGTGGTAATATACACATTGTATAGTACGGTCTCCGTGTGTTTGTGAATGTAAGACGCTTTTGTAATAGGCAAACTATATCTTACAAATTCATGTGTGAAATCAAATATTTACATTCAACAAAGCTTGACTTTAAATATTTATTTTAAAAAAGTCATTCAGTATTATTAATCACAGTGCTTGTAAGCAGAATACATCGAGGTTTTTATTAATATGTTCAACTTGTTGTTTTTTTTGTTTAAAACCTCGATATAAGCCGCCGTAGCTGTAGTCACCCACCGTTCTATATTATGACTACCTAATACATAAGTATGTGGTTGACAGAATGGTATTTTATTTATATAGACGATTCAATAAATTAGCCGACATTTTATATATTATGTTACATGTATTAAAGGCCAGTAGTAAAAAGAATATCATTCTGGTCGAAGCCGGAGTGTTTTCACTGGTGCAGGATCGTTTCACTTATAGGGAAGTCAAGGTAGCCGGTTGATATTTTCAATTTTGATAACGTTTTATGAACACAAGAAATATTTTTCTATATGAATTAGATAACGTTATGCTCATTGACATTCTAGTTTTAATGACTTAAGAACATTTTGGGCAGTCAAAAATAATTTGGCAACATAATTTAATATAGTAGATGGGGTCAAAACATATTACTGCTGCTGTAGTCTAGTCAGCAGTATGACTGTCTCAAAATTATTTTTCTTACATTAACGTGTTCGAAATGAATTATAGGGTAAAACACTATCACGAGGGTACCTAGCTCACTCTCAACGAGTTAGTGCCACCACACTAGATCACCACACCGAGGACCCATTACATGTCACCTGTCACAGTATAATGACACCGGGCCGACCATTCTTAGCATAGGCAGTGT